>ML682034.1:4457118-4749342 GCA_007922195.1 Podocnemis expansa
CACACACACACACACACACACACACACACACACACACACACACACACTCACTCTCTTTGAATCAAGGTACTGCTCACAAGCAAAGACGACCAAGGTAGGAAGGAGAGAACTCTATCTGGAGGTTTGCATCTAAGTTTTGCTCCACTATATTTGGGAGGTTGAGATGATAAACTGGCAACTTTTACTGTGGAAGTTAAAGGACGGTAATTGCTTCATGAAGAAGGGGTCTTAACCAGGGTTTGCTGAAAGTGCCTAGACAGCATATTATGATTTCTTTTTATATTGTAGCCATTTGCTTCTAATATCTTTATTCAAGTAATAGTAACTCTGTTCTTTGATGATAGCCTTATTCTTGTTCTCACAGTAAACGTATCTAAATGCTGTGGTAGTAAGCTAAGTGAGGGTCCCGAGTTGTCTTACAAGCTCCTTTGTGCTGTTCCTTTGGGAATAGCAGACCTGGTAACACTGTCAGTGCTCAGGAATAAGGAGCTGGAAACTGCATGGAATATCCAGAGCATTCAGGTGTTAGGATGTGCAAATCCCTATCTGTGCAGATACAGCAAGGCCTGCAGATGTCTAGAAGATAGTGCTTGTGCTGCCAGAAGTGGCTGATGGATCTACAAAAGGCAGAAACAAGACCGCTTCACACTAATGGCAGGTAGTGGTGAGCTGCCTCCGACTCTGAGTATCCTTGAGGAATGCCACTATGGTAACACACAGGCAACTACAAAACCTTTCTTAGGAGAACAGGGCACCCTGAGAAAGGAAAATTTTACCCAGAATTGTGATTCAGTCCCTTATCCAAGCAATACAAGATATTATGACATTTTTAAGGACCAACAATCAAAACTATATTCAGCTATTTAAAGTTCTCTTTATTCTCTAAAAACTATTTTGACATCATATTCAATCTACTTGTAAAATGAAAAATAAATTACTGACTGACTCCAATTTCTCCCATTACTACACCATGGACCTCAGACACCACAGGCTACTATTTTAGATAAAGTTTACCATCTTTTGAAGCAAATAAAACCAAACACCACATATTTTCTCTTCAACCTGAGACAGATTTCTACACATAACTCTACTGAAATCGTAGCTATGGATCTTTTACATAGAGTACATTCTTCTAAAAATTAATTTAGTTGGCAATCAGAAGAATGCCAAAGTTCTGAGGATTAAACCTCAAGGGTTAATTTGCTAACTGTGTGCCTGCCTGTGAAATATCTGACTATTTTATTGTGTCTTTCTGGAGTTACTTCAATTATAAGTAGACTTAAACCAGCTGAGAACTATCCATTTGTCTAACTTATATTATGTAATCTTTGCTTGAATGATAATATTTTCTATAAGAACTGCTTCTCAAAGATTTATGTATACATAAATGTACATAAAATGCTATGACAGCAATATTCTGAATAGTACTGGGAAAATCTGTCATCAGTGAACAAGCTTTTTAATAAAAAAGGGTTTATTTGCGTTATTTGGAATTAAAGTGATTTATAATAATAGGCAGTGAAATAAATCACTGCAATGAGAAAGAGAAGATGAAAATACTTAAACCTAAGCAGAAAAAATAAAACTGCTTCAGAATCACATTAATGAACAACTTCTACCCTGAATAAGATTAAATTTCAAGGAAGTTACCATAAAAAGTATGTAATGTGCTTGCCATGCATAAATCACACATATTCAGTGTTCATCCAGAGCACACTAACACTATCGTGACTTTGTGAATAAAACACTACCATAAAGGGAATGAGAAAGAGCTGGAAATGACCAGGGATGTACTGATAATGCCACAAATATTTTAACAAACAGCTCCAAATTCTCCATCTTTGCCATGGAAAAATCTTACACTTAGAACTAAACTGAGCGTGGAAGTGGCAAGGAAAAGAAACTGTAGAGGGAGCCTATATTCTCTTTGGAAATGTTTGAAACTATCTGTTTTTTGGTACAATCTGATCCATCTTGAAAGGTTAAACTTTTGCTTGTTAGGAGCACTAGAAAGGAACATGTCTTCTCCAGGGGACTGAACTGCATTAAAAGCAAGGAAATCACCACAACATTCCCCCTTCACATGGGCATGCAGAATTATAAAGAGGTGCTGCTGGGAGCCACCACCATTGCATCAGCAAAATTGATGACAACTAAGTGAAGAATACAAATCTCAAATAGCTTAGTCTCTAAGCAGGGTATTGACAAGTGAAATTCTTGAATTTCTGGCGTAAGTGCAGTTTCCTCTAAAGCAGTGGTTCTCAATTTTTTTCCCCCTGCGACCCAGTTGAAAAAAATCATTTATGCCCATGACGCAACAATTACATCTTTGAGCAATGCATTCCACTTTTAAGCTGGCAGCAGTAGTGGATGCAACAACCCAGTACCTGAGAATCTGTGACCCAGTACTGGGTCCTGACTGTGGTTTAAAAACCACTGATCTAAAGGGTTTTTTGGTAGCAGCCACTATTAAAAATTGAATATTGGACTTGTCTGGTCACTCGTATGATCTGATCAATGATCACAGTTCTTGTGTTCCTCTTGGTCCCTGTATACCTGTAAATCACCACCATTGGAAGAACTACAGCAGATAAATTCTCATTTTACATACAATTTCAGACAAAAGAAAGATGAACTAGAACAATTTCTGCAAGATGAAACATGCTTGTTAGTATCAAATACAGAAGTCTTTTTCACCTTTTTTTTGTATGTACTCATATTTTTACTAGTTGTATTTGATTTCCTATATACCCTTCTTGCAGTACCTCAAGCTGGAACACAGTACGAAACTGCAAACTCCTTTAGCTCATGAAAGGCAATCTTTCCTTTGGTAAATAACTGATGAGATTTCACATACATGTCTGCATGTTAAGCATATGCTATAGTTTTCTATGTTGATATGATACCATGAAGCTGAGCAACTTGTAAGATCTATACAAAGTTTATATACATAAAGTTACAGCTGTATAAGGGAAATACTTAACAGAATTTTTAATCAGGCCATTCCATACTATGCTAAAGAAATTTGCTTAAACGCTGTTTAATATTAAATATAAAATATGTGTCCTTACCAAAATAACTTGGAAAAGAACTGGAACAAGATTACTTTCTTCAATAAGGCTGCAAAATAATCAAAACACATTTTTATTTACATTAATGATTTATTATTTAACACAACGAACTTACACAGGAGCCTTTGAAGCTAAAATCTGTGACCTAGAATGTCATTCTTTGACTAACTTTCCACATAAATGAATTCCACTTCAGCTATTAAATAGAAACAGCAATGTAATTCATCAGTGGAAATTACTCCTTGGTCTGGCCTTACTGATGTGAGGCAAATGAGTGGAACTGTAAATAAATTAATATTTTTAAAATGGCAGAAATTAATTAAAATTCAGAAACATGCTATCAAACTGGCAATGTAGATGGTGAAATAATTTGAACTAATTGACCATAATGCATACAGTGAAATTGTAAGTATGTTGTGTGGTAATTCTATATGTATGCCCAGTTAACAATCTTCTCTGCTTTAAAATAACAACATGCAATGAACTTGCAGCATCTTCTTTTTAAAAAGTAGCAAGAACTGATCAAACAAGTGTATTCTAAATATTTGCTCCATTAAAATCAGATATAGAACATCATTTATTATAATCAGGGAATATTCAGAAAAAGGACAATAGCAACAACAAATTAGATTTATACAGCATTTTTCATTTTATAACTGCAAAGTCTTTACATATATTAATAAATCAACCCTCACACCATCTTTGTGAAGAACCTTTTTCTTTCCTGTTAAGTTAATGGGAGTTTTACTGAGCAAGTGTAAACTGCAATTTTCAAAGGCATCTAATTTGGCCAAACATGGATGGATTTTCATTGGATGAAGAGAGTACACCACTTACTCTGCCAAATTTTAAGTCCCTGCCAAACAAGAAGGTGCAAGACCTTCTTAATGAAATGGGGACAAGTTTTTTTTTACAACGCTGGTAATACAGTATATCTTTCCTAACCTCATCTTTGAAAACAGCAGAACCATTTTGCTGAAACTTTAACCAAAAATATTTAGTCTGAGGTAAACAGTCATCATGGAAAAGAAACAATTAGGCAACTTTAACTGTAAATGTTGCTGTCAGTTAACCTCATAATTAACAAAGAAACAGTTTATTTAAAAAAACCCAACTCACCCTCTATTTTTTTCATGGCAAACCCAAAATTAGGAGTTGAAACAGAGCCATGTTATCATGTGTTCTATTGGTAACAGGCAGAACATTTGCTAAGTAAGAAAAAGGCCTAACAGTAAGAAAAATTTCATTTTCGTGTGCCCAAAGATTACTACAAAAATTATTTTTCTGTATGGGGCTGTTTAGTACAAAATGACTGTGTTATTTAAACAAATATACCCAAAAAGGGAATTTACTGTTTGTGAAAAGTGGGAGACTGACAGTGCTAGAAAAAACATAGCTCTGTTTATTCGTAAAGTTGCTGTGGAGGGAGCGATAAGAGGGACATTCACTCTCCGTAAGAGGTTTCTTTTCTGTAACTGGAGGTTCTTCAAGATGTATGTTGCCTATCTCTTTCTCTGAGGATTTTACACACATACACCATGCATCCAGAGCTGAAGAATTTTAAAGTAATATCCATTGGTCAGTGCATACTCCCTGAGTGGCTTCATAGTTTCATCCCAGGTGACAAAGTGGGGAATGGACCAACAGTTTCTCCAGTTACTTCTCCATCACAAATCAAAAGATCTGCAGGAGAGGGAAAGGAAGATTGGAAGGGGAATACAGATAGGGACCACACATCTTGAAGAAACTTGAATTTCAGGTAAGTAACCTACTCTTTTTCCGAGAGATGCTCCTTACTGTATTCCACTGAGAGTGATTCAGAGTGACTTAGTTTGAGGAGGATGTGCAAATGAACATGGAAAGGTTAAATGAAGGACAACCATACGAAAGGAGGCATTTGTCACCAAGTACTGCACCAAAGCATAATGCATAGCTAAGGTGTGTACTGAACTCTACGTGGCCACTCTTTGTATATCCCAGAGCAGCACATTGTGGGTTGAGGCCATGGCCAAGGTCTGGGCTCTCCTGGAAAGAGTCCACCCGCCACAGCAGGTAATTTGTAGCAGAATGTAATGCACCTCAAAATTCATTTGGAGATTCCCTTTGTGGAGATTGCTGCAACAATTAAGGGTTAAAGATCAGATAATCTGGGAGGATGAATGGAAGATGACTTCTAGGAAAAATTTGGAATGCAGGCACAGGAAAACTTTATTTGTATGGAAAGTTGTGAAAGGAGATTCCTCTATCATGGCCCCAAGTTCACCAACCCTTCTTAATGAAGTAATCACCACAAATAAGGTGACTTTCATGGAATGGAGGTACCAGGAACATGCTGCTAATGGTTCAAAGGATTTTTTTTTTTTTAGTACAAACACAGAACTAGGCTGAGGTTCCACAGGGGAATGATGGGTTGTACGGGTGGAAAGATTCTGATGAGGACTTTTCAAAACCCAGAAGTCAACAAAGTAGGTAAAAATGGAATTTCCTTCCATTGGGGTAGAAGATGCTAATTGTGGTCGTGCTGCATCAATAGGTATGGGAGGGGGGAAGGAACTGGGAAAGAGGAGGATGTATGATAGAAGCTGGGAAAATCTGAATTATTTAGGATAAGAGGGGGAGATCAAGATTGTTGCTTCATCTTGTTGATTCTGTGGAATAATCATGGTAGGAATGGGAGAAGAGGGAGTGGGACATTGCATGATGTCCAAACCCTTCTCAAACAATATGTACTGCCTTTTCTGTTCACTGGGTATGCAAAGAAATCCCTGACTGGAGTTCCCCACTTTGTTGAAGATGTTGTGGAATTCACACTCCTAGTCAAATCATGGAATGTCTGCTACATGAGTTTGCAATCACAGTCTGCATTCCAGGAAGTCAAGCGGTAGACAAGATGATCTGGTGGATGATGATTCCAAAGGGTGATTGCTTTTGAGCACAGAGTTATTGACCTCATGACCCCATTTGTTCATGTAGTACACAGTTGTGATATTGTTCAACATGATGAGACTATGATGAGCACTGATGAGTGAGCAAAAGGCCTGGCAGGTCTTCCTTACAGGCAGAGTTCCAGAATGCTGAGGTAGATTCTGGATTCCCAGAGTCATGTTCACTGAATTGTGTGTTTATCCATGTGCACTCTCCGAATGAGAAGAGAGGCACTAGAGTTAACCATCCTCTCTGGGAAGAGGCTGAAATGGAGCCCCTAAGTAAACCTGCTGAGGTTCTCTCCAACAGCAGAGGGATGAGATTACTATGTGGAGAACTGCCAGCCTGAGATCCACAGCCTGATGAATTGGTAAGTTCACCTCCTGGAGCACATCGGAGGTGGTGGGGGGGGGGCGGTTTGGCAAATGTAAGGATGAGCAAAGCCAGTGATTCCTGTGCACAAGGCCATGTATACCCGGACGGATAGGCAAGTTCTGGCCATGACTGAAGGATTGTTGACTACCCAAGTTGAGAGTTCTTGCAGAGACTTGAACCTGTCCTACAGACAGTAGGCTCAAGATGTGATGGAGTTGACAGTGGCCCCTTTAAAGTCTAGGCCAGAGGTGCCAAACTCACTCAATGTGGGGGACCACACTGGAGGGCAGGACACCTGTTGTGGGCCATGTGTCCACATGGGCTCCCCAAGCCTTTCCCCTGCCATGTTCAGAGTAGCATGGGATCCCCTTTCCTCTCCTCAACCACGCAGACTCTCCAGCACCTTCCCTTTTCCTTGCTCTGTGGGCTCCCCTTTGCCACGCTGGCTCCCTGACCCTCTCTTCTGCTGCTGTTCTGCTCCCAGACCCCCTGCCCCTTCCAGTTCCCCTACCCTGTGGTGGCAGTTAATCAATCAGTCTCAGTCACAGGCGGGCTGGACTCCTGCCTTCCCTCCGCCCACTCACTGTCAGTCATTCAGCATTCTTTGGTTGGGCTCAGCTCCAGCTTCCCTTTGACTGGCTCCTTCCCAACGTGGGCCTCGCCCACTTTTTCCTTTTCTTATTTGTGATTCATGTGCTGTCAATCAGATTAGCATGCTGACTGACAGTGAACAGGTGGGGGGGGGGGGCACAATGGTTCTCTGGCAGCCCGGCCCAGCCTACTGTGACTGAGTTTGGTTGTCAGACCAAACAGAGCTCAGCTGGGATTGGCTGGAGCACTTCCTTTGTTTCCCTGTTTTGTGACTCAGATCACGTGAGTGAATCAGAGCGTGTGCGTGCACACACACACTTGGCCCTGCTCTGCTGTGCTGGCAGCCTGTGTTTGCTGTTCTCTGCTGCAGATAGTAGCTCCTAGGCAGCACCTCCACAGGCCAGATGCAGCCTGTAGGCAGTACATTTGTCACTCCTGGTATAGGCATTATGAAGGGTTTAAGGTCGACTTTTCAGTATTGATACTGACCCTATGTGAGGAAAGAGGGCCTAACAAAATGAAGGCTGAGCTTTTCATCTGAACTGTGCTGTCAAAAGCCAGTTGTCAAGATACAAGAACACAAGGAGCCCAAAACACCCGATATGGGCTGCTATAACAAAGAAAACCTTCGTGAAAACTCTGGGAGCTGGAGTAATCCAAAAGGAAGACTTCTGTCTTGGAAATGCTGCAAGCCAACTATAAAGTTCAAAAATGTCTGTGGGCCAGATGAATGTCTGTGTGAAAGTAGGTATCCTTTATCTGAAGAGCTGTAAATCACAAGCCTTTCACTAATGAAGGGGAAATTGCTGCTACTGTGACCATACGCAACAGGCTTTCAGATGAACCAGTTGAGGACATGAAAGTCCAGAATAGGCCTCTGTGACGGGGTGGATACACTCTGTAGTAGGCAAGCCCCTTATAACTTTAGCTCTACCCCTTAAGCCCTGCTAGGTATGCTTGGACTGCTGTCCCAGTATAAAAGATCAACTCAGTCAGGGCTGACCAGCAAAGAGGGAGAACCTATGCTGGAAGCTCCTGTCCCAGAGCTGCATCAGCTACAACCCACGGGATATTTGGCCTCCAGTGTGAGTCCCAAGGAGCAGAGGTCCCATAATGAGTGCCTGAGGCTGACACCACAACCCACAGGGAAGCTGACAACTGCTGCCCCAGAAAGGAAGGTAACGGATCAGTGATTAGCAAGAACTCATTCTCAACCCGGGTAGAAAGTAACCTGGGGGCCCAAAGGACATAGCCGGGAGTAAAGTGAAGGACTAGTCAGCATGTTTCAGTCGGGATCCCCACTAGCGTGGTGTCACACCCACAGCACTGCCAGGGCCCTGAGCCTCCCCCCTCCCCAGGCACTGCACCCCATAGAGGACACTCCTTGTATTGACTCTGTGGCTTCGAGGCTGTGCTGCCCTGACCCAAGGGCCTCTCATAGACTTTGTCTAGTGGTTCTGCGGCCACCAGGCTGTACTGCCTTGACCTGAGGGTTGTGTGTTGTCACCAAATTTGGGCATTGAGGAGATCGTGGAGGCCCCCTTTATGAGTTTTATGATTAAAAGCTTAATGACTGCTAGGAATTCAACTGACACCATCTACTCATTTCATAGAGGCCATTTAAATGCCATTTCAACATGGATTTGCACTGGTGACTGAGAATTGCAAGGCTCCTTATTTCAAAGGTGCAAACCATCCAAAACCTGAACACACACCTTACTGACTATATGTTCTCTCTAAACTACAAAAACATAAGAGTAATTATTAGATTTAAATTAATATTATCCACATCCTAACAAGTCCATCATGACTTGCAATTAAAACTTATTTTCTATCACCTGATTTTCCAGATACATGCAGTGCTTCTGGTAACTTTAACAAGTCATGTGCAGTACTTCTGGTAGCTTTAACATGTCTTGCAGGACAGAGCTTGGTACATCAGGGAGAGAAATATAACTGCAAAGTTCAGGTGAGGAATAAACGGTTTCTTACCTATTTCCAAAAGGGCAGCCATGTTAGTCTAGGTCAGCAAAAGAAGCAAGGAGTCCTGTGGCACTTAAAGACTAATTAATTTATCTATTGCATCAACTTGCATGGGAGAAAATCCCACTTCGTCAGACTCTCCACACACGTGGCTTCCTTTTCCTCACATAAGCTGCTGGAAACCTTTTTCCCCAGAGTCCCTCTGGATCAGCTACAGAGCCCCCTGGAATTGGGCCTCCATAGTATGCTACAAAGAGCTCCACCAACACTTCCCTCCCAGTTTCTTCTTGCCAGTTCTCTGACAGAGGGGAAAGAAGGATGGGTGGTGGTGTGGACAGAGCCATCCTTAGGGGAGGGCAAATGGGGCAGGCACCGTGGGCTCCAAGC
The DNA here is from genome assembly GCA_007922195.1 of Podocnemis expansa. Classification (NCBI taxonomy): domain Eukaryota; kingdom Metazoa; phylum Chordata; order Testudines; family Podocnemididae; genus Podocnemis; species Podocnemis expansa. The sequence continues at coordinate 4,466,451 of ML682034.1, forward strand.
TTTGGGGCGCCCCGCGGGGCCCACACCCCTACCCTCCTACCCCCCATGGCAGGGATTGGCAGGAGCCCCACATCTCCCACAGGGAGCTCTGAATGTTTTTGGCCAGCAGACACAGACTCACTCAGATGCAGCTCTGCCAGTGAATGGCTCAGCTGCCTCCGCAATTAGCTGGAGGGGAGAGGGAGGTTTAACTCTTTCCTCCTCCAGCAGACGCTGACAGCAGCAGCCCAGGGAAGGCACAGTCAGGTAAGTACTGCGAGGAGTCTGGTGGGACCCTGAGCCTGAGCCTGGATGGGGACAGGGGTGCTGGGGATCCAAGACCCTCCCTCAGCCCCGATTCACATTGGGCTAGCGGGGGGCAGGTAGGTCAGGGATCATGCTGTGACAGACTGCTCCCCAGATCCCATCCGGTATGCTGCCATGACCTCCCAATTCCCACTCCTGAATCCTGATTCACCCCGCTTTGCCAAGTGACCACTCACTCCTGAGTCAGTTCCACTCCAGCCTCTTGAGTGCAATCAGTCCCAGGCAGGGGGTGTATGCCCCCTGGCTACTCAAGAAAGGGTCCCCCAGCAAGCATCCCTAGCCCCTGTGACTACACCAGGAGCCACTGTCTACAGAGATTGGGAACCACTCCCAAACACCACACACTCAAGTTTGTCCATTTAACAAAGAAATGGATTGTGCCTAGCCTCCTTCACTCACATCCTGTAAAGATCACACAGCCAACAACTACTAGTTTATTGATCAGATTATAATTCTAAGTGAGACTATGGCCAAGCATGGCAGAATCACATTAAAAGTAAGTCAGGAGAGGCCACAAGAAAACAAAAGGCAAAACATGCAAGTTAACCTAATACTTCTACTTAAACTAACCTCATAGTCCAAACTAGTTTATGCTCAAGGTGTTTGGCTGTCAGATGTTTGCACAGCCAGTCTCTGCCTGAGGCCAGGCAGGCCCATATCTTGCTTGGAGTTGTTTCAAGATGGAGAGTCCCAGCTCATAAAACCTCTTAAAACTTCCAGGTCTCAGTCTTTGTTTCCAAACCCCTCAGCCCATCCCTTTCAGGGCTGAGGTGATTCTTTTGTCTCTTCACAGACACCTCTATTAGCATACCTTTGTCTCTTTCCAGCTCACAGCTGCTGGGAGAGACCTCTGTCTCTTTCCTTATCCCTGAGCCATCGAAAGCATGTTATATGTTTGTTCACACGTATGAAGTAGCAGGAAACATATCATCATAGAAATCATGTAGAAGAGGTTATTAGCATCCACACAGAAACACTGCATGGTGCAATTGGCAGCAAATCATACAATTCCAGTGTACAAGTGAACAGGAAAATCATGTAGATCATAATCTAGAGTGCACAGATATGCACACCGTCACATATGCCTACGATTACCAGATACCAAAGCATAAAAAGGAGGACAGAGAAGTATGTAAAGGAGGACATTGGAGGACACATGGAGAAAATGTATTAATGTAATTTCCTTCTGGTTTTAGGGGGCCCTGGAATGCTTCCCCTAAAAATAAAGTGTTCTAGCACAGGTTAACCCCTGTAAGTAAAAACCCAAATAAAATCATGTATTTTTAAAATGCCTGCTAGATGGAGGATGTGATGGTAAAAAGGAGGACATGTCCTCCTTTTGCCTGACATCTGGTAACTCTACACATGCCCCTCTGGGCCCCAGGTCATGCTGGGCTGGTGGCCAGACAAGGGGATGGCAGGCAGGCCAGGCCAAAGACTGCCCACCCTCACACACACCCCAGGCCAGGTGGTGAGGCTGGAGGGCAGGCTGGGCCAAGATCCTGGGTTATCATTGATCACTAGCCATTTACAGACATGACTTTTGCCTTGTGTTTTCTTCTTTTCTTTCTGGGGTGGACCCTTGCTTTTGTGGGACTTGTTTGTACCACTTAGCCACTAAGGTAGCTTTCATCTGGACAGGCTGGTACTGACTGATTCCATTACACACACCCTTCATTCACACATCTTGTTCATGCATTTAAATGAAATTCCAGAGGATATACCTAAAACAAGTTTTATCAAGAATACAAAATAGAGTTCTAAATTTACAGCATCAAGCTTTGTTGGACATTGGTTACAATGTCTATTAAACTGAGTTAGTTATTTCAGTTATGATATTAAAGAACAGATATAGTGTTGCCTAACAGATGCTTTAAAGGTACATTCAATTAATCTTCTCTCTCTGTGTCCCTACATTGTGGCTACAGAAGCCTGCTACACTAGCATGAAGAATACAGTTAGGGAAAGGAATTCCTTGAGTGAAGTATATGGTATTAATTTATACAGTATTGCCAGTTTCAAGAAATCAAAAATCACAAGAATGGCAAAAATAAGTCCGGGGGGGGGGGGCGACAAGATTATACTGTGTTTTTAAACTAATCTCTTGATGTTTGAATTCCCCCTACACATCCCAGGGTGAGGAGGTGACAATTACTGTTGCCTGCTCTTTCTACCACAGATACTGGGTAAGTTTTCATCTTTTCACCCATCTTTTATATTTGCTGACTCTCAAGTAAATTTATGGAACTTCCCGTGTCTTGCTTCCTCAGAGCTCCTGTGTGATCATTGTGTATGTCTGGTGATCAGACATGACTTTCATCTTGTATTTTGTTCTTTTTCTTTCTGGGTGGATCCTTCTTGCTTTTCCCATCCTGAGTGAAATGGACTTGTTTGCCTCATGGGTTCCCTAACTTCCCCCACCTGGTTTGCATGCACCTGTAAGCTGGGACCAGGCCAGAACCTTTTTAAATTTCCTGCCCTGCAGCATGTCCAGGCATTTAGCCTAGGGCAGGAACAGCATGGGAAATTGCAGATGCTGTGCTGCCTTCCTTGGTGCCTGCCAGCCAGCTGCACTTCTCTGACTCTCCTGACACCCCACTCTAACCTCCCCTGCTCCCCACTCTCATGCTGCCACTCAGAAGACTGTGGGGAAGGCAAGCATCACAGCAAAGTTCATGAGAGAAGCAGGGCTGGAAGCCCCAGGGACAGTATGATCCATCACCCCCCCTCCTACTTCTATTTGTGGAGCTTCTTGGCTCCTGCTATTCAGCAACAGGAATCTGGAAGGGTTAGGGAATGATGTGCCTTGTCAGACACTCCCCTGGGCTGGCCAGCCCCGCCCCCAGTGGTGGGGTGGGTGAGGTTCCCGCAGAGAGCAATTCGCCCAGGGCCCTGCACCCCACTAGGGACAGCCCTGCTTGTGGACATGAGCAACACATTTTGAAGAACACCCCTTACAGGTAAGAAACTGTTTCTTCTTCTTCAAGTGATGGCTCATGTCAGTTCCACCTTGGGTGACTCCCTTACCCTTACTTGTGGAGGAGGGGTTGGAACTTATACATCTGCAACACGGAGGATTGACAGGCCAAACCTGACTTCTCCTCTGACCTGCTCAATTAGAGCATAGTCCAACGTAAAGATGTAGATAGATGACCATGTCACCACCTTGCAAAAGTCCTGTATCAGGACAAATACGAGGAATGCAGCTGAAGATGCCTCAGCTCTCGTTGAATGGTCTGTGATCTTTGGATCCAGCCCCTTGGATAGGTTATAATATTCTTTGATACAATCTGTGATCCAGGAGGCAATTCGGTGAGTGGAGACTGATTGACCTCTGAACCTATGAGCCACAGCTACAAAAAGCTGGGGTGTTTTCCAGAAGGGTTTGGTTCTTCCTATGTAAAATGTCAGGACCCATTGCACATCCAGTGTGTGTAACTTATGCTGCCTGTTCGTATCATGGGGTTTGGGGTGTAGCACTGGTAGGCAAATGTCCTGGTTCACATGGAAGCTGGACACAACTTTAGGGAGGAAGGCTGGGTGGGGACAAAGGCAAACTTTATCCTCAAAGAATACGGGGTTTGGAGGGTCCACGGTGGGAGCTCTAAACTCTGAGGCCCTTGGTTGAGATAACGGCAATTAGAGAGACCACCTTCCACAACAAATACAGGAGGGAACATGAGACCAACTGCTCAAAGGGGTGGCCCTGTGAGTCTGAAGAGCGCAAGGTTCAGGTCCCATTGTGCCACCAGGGGGGCATGATAGTGAGAACAACCTGTTTAAACCCTTTAGAAACATCTCCACCAGAGGGTTAGAGAAAAGTGATCTGCTTTCCTCTCCCAAATGAAAGGCTGAAATGGCTGCCAGGTGTACCTTCTCTGAAGAGCTTGTCAGCCCTTGCTGTTTAAGGTTGAGGAAGTAGTCCAATGCAAGCAGAACAGGCACCTAGGAAGGCACAAAGCTTTTGCCTTCCACCCAGGGAGAAAATCACATCCATTCGGCCTGATAGTTGGATCTCACTGATGGCTTTCTACTGCTGAGGAGTATATGCCTGACCTGCTGCAAGCACTGCAGTTCTGTGCTGTTTAGCCACAGAGGTTCCACACCATGAGATGTGGTGTTTTGAGGTCTGGGTGCCTCAGCATGCCTTTATTGCAAGTGAGAAGGTCTGGAACACATGCAAGGGGCAGCAGTGACTCGACCAAGAGATCAAGGAGCGTTGTGAACCGATGCTGCCTGGCCCAGGCTGATGCTGTCAATACCACTGCTGCTTTGTCTTACCATATCTTCACCAGGACCTTGTGGATGATTGGAGTCGGCAGGAAGGCATAGAACAGCTGGTCCTTCCATGGAACTAGGAATGCATCTGCGATCGAGCAGAAGTTTACACACGTCCTGTTCACTCCTGAGGCAAATAGGTCCACCTGGGGAGAGTCCCACTTCTGGAAGATTTCTTGGAGGACATACCACCTGACTGACCATTTGTCTGTCAGGAAGGATCTGCTGAGAGCATCAGCTAAGATGCTCTGTTGGGCTGGCACATATGATGCTACCAAATAGATTGACTGCATTATGCAAAACTCCCAGAGGCTAAGGGCTTCCCTGCAAAGGTGAGAGGAGTGAGTTCCACCCTGTCTGTTTATATAAAACATCACTGACATGTTGTGTGTATACATCAACACAACCTTACCTTTCAGTTGACTGTGAAAGGTCTGGCAGTTGATACGCACCGCTTGAAGCTCTTGCACGTTGATATGGGAAAGAAGGTCCAATTTCCCAGAGATCTTGGGTTCTCAGGTCTCCTGAGTGAGCACCCCATCCCAAGTCCAGGACATCTGTGGCAAGGCTGACTGAAGGCTGTGGGGGCTGAAAAGGGACACCCACACATATCCATTTGGGGTTGCTCCACCAACACCGGGCTTCTAGAACCTTCTCTGTGAAGACTTTTACCTTGCCCATGCTGTCTCTAGCTGGGTGATAAGACTGTCACTAGTCAAGCCTGCAGAGGCTGAAGCCTTAGTCTTGCACATTGTATAATCTTGGTGCAGGCCATGAAGTGACCTAGGAGGCTCAGGGTCATCCATATGGTACACATCGGGTGAAAACCTAAGTCCCACAGCATACCTCTGATAGTTTTGAATCTGGATCTTGCGAGGAATGCTTTGGTCTGAGTTGAGTCCAGGATTACTCCTATAAACTCTATCCTTTCGGTTGGTGACAGGGTAGACTTTTGAAGGTTTACTGCTAGTCTCAGGTTGTTCAAGGTGGATTAGATAATTTGGAGGTGCTCTTCCAACTGTTTTCTGCTTCAAACTTTTACCAGCCAGTTGTCAAGGTATGAAAAAACTTGGATGCCTCTGTGCCTCAGGAAGGTTCCCACTACTGAAAGGCAATTGGTGAATACTTTTGGTGCCACTGAAAGGGCAAAGGGTAGGACGGTAAACCAGGAGTGACCACAGCCCACCATGAACTTGAGGAATCTCCTATAGTGCAGTAGTATAGATACATGAAAGTATGCATCGTAAATGTTGAGGGTGGCATACCAATCTCCTGGATCCAAAGAGGGGATGATGGAAGCTAAAGAGGCCATGCGGAACCTTGATTTTTGTCAGAAACTCATTCAGACGCCTCAGATCCAAGATAGGACAGGAAACTCCTTTTGCTTTCAGTATGAGGAAATACTGGGAGTAAAACCCTTTTCCCCTTAGGTGTAACAGAAGCTCTTCCACTGCCCCTGCCTCTAGCAGCAACCATATCTCCTGAAGAAGCAGTTGTCTGTGAGAGGGGTCCCAGAAGAGGGAATGGGTGGGTGGGTAGGCATGGGGCATAGTGGAAAACTGGAGGGAATAGCTTAGTTTCACCGTGTGGAGGATCCAGTGGTCTGATGTAATGTGGCACCTTGTATGGTGGTAGTGGAATAGATGGTTGTAGAAAACGGGGCAGAAGGATCCAGGTCTGAGACAGCTACACAGGCAAACCTTCAAAAGTTCTTCTTCTGAGACAAGGGCTGATGGGAACATCTTTGACTAGAGCATGGTGAGTGGTTATTCCTCATACCAGTCTGACCTCTCTTGTGGCCATAGTCCTGTCTCCAATCATACACCCTTAGAGAAGGTTGGGGTTTGAAATACCTCTGCTGTGAAACTGGAGTGTGGAGACCTAGGGATTTGAGGATCATCCTCGAGTCCTTTAAGCTCTGGAGCTTAGAGCCTGTTTGCAACAAGAAAAGGTCCGGACCTTCAAAACAGAAGTCTTGAATTGTGATCTGGACCTCTTGTGGCAGCCCTGAGGTCTGAAGTCATGAACAAAGTGTCATCGCTACCCCAGAAGACATGGAACAAGTAGCCCCCTCTAGGGCTGATTGAAGGAGGGCTCTTGAGACTAGCTTGCCCTCTTTAATCATTGCCAAGAATTTGGCCTTGGAGCCTTGGCCCAGTTTGTCCTGGAATTTGTCTAAAACGGACCAGGAGTTAAATGCGTATCTGCTCAGGATTGCCTGTTGGTTTGAAGTCCTGAGCTGTAAGCTCCCTGTGGCATACACCTTTCTCCCAAAAAGGTCCAGGCATTTGGACTCCTAAGACTTTGGTGTCACGCCCTGCTGACCTTGCCTTTCTTTTTCATTGGCTGCCGCCACCACCAATAATCCAAGCATGGGGTGAGCATAAAAGTGTTCATATGCGCTGGACGGAAGGAAATATTTCCTTTCCATGCTTTTAGCTGTGGGTGGAACTGAAGCCGGGATTTGCTATAGGGCTTTGGTGTGGTCACTGATGGTCTTGAGGAGAGGCATGGTCACCATTGTGGGACCCTTAGGGATTAAAATGTCAAACATGGGGTCAATGTCTTGCACAACCACCTCTGCTTGAAAGCCCGTCTTGCGCGCTACCCTGTATAATTGTTCATGGTGTGACTTAGAATAATCTGGAATTATGGCTTGGGCTGCTCCTGCTACTGCTTCATGTGGAGATGAGGAAGACAACACGTGAACTGGAGCTGGCATCTCTTGGTCCTTGGCACCAGTCAAGTCATGCAGTGCCATCATGCTTCTTGTGGTGCTGGGATCCTGAGTGTCTCCTGTCACCAAATGCAGGTATAAGACATTGTCCTCCTTCCGAGGAGCTCTCATTGAGTGAGAAGGGCAGGTTCTAGATCCGAAGTCCAGGGAGTATGAATGACCCGAATGAGGACCTTGTGACTGGTGGTATGGCAATGGTGTCCAACAGAGCCACTGTGGGGGCACCTGCCACTGCGGTTGCCAGCAAGCCATGGGCATGGGCTCCTTTGGCCTTGAGTGGACAAAGCGTCTCCTCCATCTCGATCCCACTATCTCCACTTTTGAGGCCAAGGAGGAGCAGCTGCTGTGCAGTGACCATGGGGGGTGTGGTGCCAGACAGTGCAGGAGAGCAGCACTGGGGGATATGTGATCTGTGCCATTGGAAAGGGCTGCCTGAAGAGCGTCCAGGGCCTGCCTGTGGTGCCGGAACGTGGTGCCAGAATGTGGTGCTGTGGAGATCTGGGCCTGGACAGCATAGGGATGCCCTTAGACCACATGGGGAACTTGTACAGTGCCGGTCTTTCCTAGTCTCGGCTGGGCTGGGTCGGAGGACCATTTTTTCAATTAGCTCCCTCACTGCCTCAAAGGTTTTGGGAGTGGAGGGGAGTTGTAAGTCCTCCAATATCTCCCATGTTGAAGACATCACCAACACGAGGCTCAACAAATCCCCTACCTACGGCCAGAGCCGACAGCACTGTGTCTCTTGTGCCCAGGCTTAAGCAGCCCACCATAGGTCCTCTAGAAGTCTCTCCTCCATGTCTGGCTGAGGAGAGCATCCTTTCTCTGACCCCTTTTTCTTCTGCGGCACCGGGGAGTGAGACCAGTGCCTCTGATGACCCTTTACCCTGGTCTTCTGCTTCTGCAGGGAACACCAGTGCTGTGGCTCTTTGCTGGAGTCATTGAGATACTGCACCTACGTGGTGGCCGGAGCGCTGCACACCAAGCCATACTGGGGGTCTCCAGTGCCGAAAGAGGGAGAAGAGCTTCTTTCATCATAAACAGTTTCAGTTTCTGACTCTGCTCCTTCTGTGTTCTTGGGCAAAAACTCTTACAGATTTTCAGCGCTCCTCGAGGTGGGCTTCGCCTAAACACTTGAGGCAGGAGGAATACGGGTCATTCAATGGCATCAGCTTCTTGCAGGTGCCACACAACTTGAAGCCTGGCATGCTCCCAGCCCGTGGCCAGGCAGATCACCTGCTAAACAGGGAACTAATTAGACTACTCTAAACTACTCTAAATAATAATGAACTGACAACTAATCTAACTATAACACTTAGAACTAAACAACAATAGAAATGGGGAAGCTCTTGTTCCAGGGGCCATCACAGGAGACAGGAAAGAAGGGTCACTGGAGACCTTTACAACGTGCTATAGAGGCACGACTCCAGGGAGCTCCATAGGTAACCCCAGGAGGTTAGAGGAAAACATTCTGGCACCTCATGCATGCAGTGCATGCACACCTAAGGTGGAATCGACATAAGCAATCACTCGAAGAAGCAGCATTTATTCCAGTAAAGTGCCACAACTTAACTGCAACTTGAAAGAAAAAACTGATCTTATTATATAATATAATAATATTCAATTCTAACAGACTGTTCTCAAACACTGTGCCAGCATGAGATTATCTTATGCAATGCAAGTAAAAAACTAATTTGACCTAGCTGAGGTACAGCATAATTCCCTATGAATTAAATATGATAGATTTTGGCTATAATAAATTATCTCCTAAGGGTTCAATTTTGTATTTGAACCTCTGAGCATTTTGTAATACCATACGCTGGTAGGTAGGGGAACTAAATTCTAGTTAATAAGCTGTCTGTTATACAGTGATGTACTTACTTTCACATTCAGTAAAAATATCTAACAACAATTTTACTGTGAAGGAGGAGAGGGAATAAATTGGAGCATGCTTTTCAACTGAATAGCCACATTTGTAGTAAAAAAAAAAAATTGACATTATTGAAAGGTTAAGCAAATACACAGAGGTAAGTTCTGCTCTCCTATTCTATGTAACATTTGCTATTTCTTTACCCCTCTACCTTCACTGGAAACTTAGCACTGATTACTTTTTTCCTCTTTATTCACCTTAGAACACATAATAGATTTTTGAAATGTGCAGAGCTGACATGTACACTGGAATAGATGAAGTATGTCTGCTGATTAGTTCAGAAATGGGTTATAATATGGATAGCTGCACACATACATTAAAATAATTCATGTGTACTAACACTCAAATGAAGTCAAATTCTCTTCCACAAACAAATATATAAAAACCTATATACAAACTATGTCATCTTCTACATGAAACATACAATCCAGGATACAGCAACATGAAGATTCATCTTTTGTGAATCAGCTTCTGATTCCCACAAGAGGCAGTTATACACCCCCAAGTCATAGCAGAAGTCCAGTCAGGGTCCACAGGCCAGCAATTCGGAAAAAGGAAAACTGTGGGTAGCTCTATGCCATCCAATGGTTCCTCTATAGAAGGAAGAGACTCCTGGGCCTGATCTGCCAGATCAATGGCATTTTGGAAATGGCACAAAGTGGCTAGAGCACAGACTAAGATCAGCAATTTAATACTGTCACTTTCTTTTTCAAGTAGAAGTTTAGATGAGACAGGATGCCTATGTGAGACAAGATGTTAATTATGAAGCAAGCTCTGTAGCTACAGAATACAAAGGATCCTGATTATTACAGAGCTACAAAAATATCTATTCTGCTCATGTACAGCAAAAAACAGCTAATATAAAAATGATCATTCTTAGATTTTAAAGGTCATCTGCAAACCTTTAAAATGCAAGTGTGAAATAGCTGTAGGCTTTAAAGAAAACTGCACGCAAAACTAAAGGCATGAAGGTAAGCCATAACGTGTTAAGACATCCCTGTGACAAAGATTAGAACTGATTTATAATGACTGGGGATCTTTTGGGGGTCTAGAAAGGGACAGTATGTGCTAGAGAGAGATGTTACCTTCTTCTTTATTATCAATTGTCATTTATAGAGTATCCTGAGTTTTACATATGAAAAGCCTTAAAAACTGAAGAGGCAGAAAGGAATTTGAATTTAGTCCATCTCGTGAACTCAGCAGTTCCCCAACTGTAGGTTGTGATGCCAAGTGGAGTTGCATCATCAGCAGATGAGGTCAAGACAATCCTGAGTGTGCAGAAGGTTCTGTTTTACAAAATGGTTTTCTCCACACAGCATGACCTCACAGACACCATATGCACAAGGTCATATTGCATGGGAGAAGCTGTTTCGCATCCCATGTGTGAGAGATTATGCATTCTAGAGGATGCCATGAAGTAAAGCAAAATGGCTTCTTCCTTGCAGCATGAGCTTGTATGTACAGCGTGTGCAAGGTCACACTGCAGGGAAGATACTAATTTTAAACAGCAATGTCCATGCTGTCTGGGGTAGTGGGAAACAACACTGAAAATGGAGCCAGGTGGGGAAAATGCTTGGGAACTAATGATCATCTCTTCAAATAAGGTATCAGAAAGGAAAATACAGATAAAAATACTTTTTAGATATTAAACCACCATATGTATTACAAATTATTTGGAAAATATACAGAAACTTCATATATTTAGATTTATAAATATTTGCATATGTAAGTGGCACTGTGTACACAGTATTTTATCTAGACCCATATTTAAATAGTCAGATTGCACTCAGACCTTCTCACTGAGTGTGATATTAAAGACTTGCAGTTATACCTTACTGACATCTATAAATACCACCTTATCGCTAAGTCACTGACTTTTCATAACACTAATAGAGTGAGTTGGGACTTGTGCTTTGCTGTAAATTAATAGGTAGAAGGATTTGTTTTAAGACATTCTAGTTTCTTTTGTGCTCAAATGGAAACCTGTGGCATGGAATTTAAGGCAAAGACTTACTACTTTTTTAACTGCTTACATAATTAACTGGTCCAGAGACCTAAGTACAGTCATTTTAATTTCAAAACTGTAGAATAAAAATGGATTTAAAGTCAAACGCTCATAGAAATATGTATCAGAAGCCTTATCTTCAAAAGCCAACATTATATTAAAGTATTCCCACAGAAAATTAAAGCTTTTCTGCCACAGTATAGGAAGATGAACTACGATGACCTATGGATCAGTCCATAGATAGTGCTGTACTTCTCATTATGTAGCCAAGTTAATACTAAAAGCAAATAAAACTTGATCCCAAACATAAAAATTAGAAATTGCTTTTATATATTTCTATTATTTCCTTTCTTTGGCTTTCCCCTTACAATAAGGTGGTCACTCAAACTATTTTGGTGACATCATTGTTAAGGTTCCAAAAGGGTAGCCATGGTAAATTAAAGGAGTTAGATGTTCAGTTACTACAGTGATAGGCAATACAGAAACCCCAAGAGAGGCACATAAGTACTATAAGTCATTAGTTATATAGGAGTTAAAGGATGACAACCTGGTGGGCAGTCCCAGTCCCCTTTCCTAACTTTGGAAAGATGTCAGATGAGCCAGCTATTTTGTTTCAGAATACTACCTGTCTTCTAAACAAAGTTCATGAACAGGTACTTCCCTCTCATGGAAAGTTACACATATGCAGACATAACTCTTCCTAACTATAATTTATCAGTTCTCATAACCTAAGCATGTGTTCTTGCAAGCAGTGTTGGAGAAGGCACGTCTTCCTCTGAGTTACAACTAATATCTAGTGCTGGGTTGAGCACATGCTGCTGTTGATGCAGAGATGCTATCTTGTAGATGATATGAAAATAATAAAAAATGGAGACTTCTAGATATTAAAATATCTTATAGCATTTTTCACAAGAATGTGGATGGCAGAAGATTCCAACCTGAATAGTTAAATTTAGTTAATTTTATTTCCCTTTAATTTCAATTAGCCCATACATTCTCCACTTCCTGTTCTCAATTCTTGTGCAGTTTTGCTAATTGTTTTCTGTGATTGACATGAGATGCTTCTGTATTTTAGTGATAAAGTATTTTAAGTGCTGTTCTACGTATAAAACACATCCAATAACAAGTACATAATTTAAAAAAAACCCATCATTTATACCAGAAAAAAGATAAAATCCAAAGCAACCAACCTATTTAATTCACTTTCAGATAAGAGTTTCAGAAAGATTTGTGCTATCCCATAGGTCAATCAACTAGGGCTGCTTTGCACCAATGGGCAGGTTAATTATAGTCAAGAGCCTATAACAAGAATGGCTATCTATGAGAGAATTTTCTGGTTCTGCAACAAGTGTTATGAGAAATGCTTAGTTACTGCCTGCTCTATAACCTTCTGCAAAAATTGAAGGCTAAAGCTAAAAAGCCTTTCTGCTCATACACAATCGAAAATTAGAATCACTTTGCAGTCTAGTGCCGAGAAAACAATATTTATGCATGTGCATAATGAATGCCAAATAACTTCATTGCGATCTCACCACAAGAAAATGGCTTGAAGCTGCCTCTCCTTCAGCCACAGCTCTGGTTGGCTAAGCATTTAACATCACCCTCAAGTAACAAACCTCCAAAGAAAAACAATAATAAAATTTGATTGCAGAGACAACAATAATTTTGCCATGGTTTTATTGGACACAAACTGAAACAAGAAGAGGACAAAAAATAAACATATTTAATAAAGACTTTGAGCTACAGCCTGAGGTACATGACAACAGTTTTTCATTGCTCCACTGAGCATGCCCTTGTTTAGGGAGATCTTTGTATGACTTAAATCAGCTGTTCTCAATGAGAGGTCGAAGGTCCTTGGGAGCGGAGGGGGACCCAAACAGGTTTCAGGAGATCTACCAAAATAAACCAGGCAGCATGACTGGTATTAAAGCCTCTGGGGCTCAGGGCAGACGACCAAAGCCCAGGGCCCACCCACCCTGGGCTGAAGCTGAGGCCAAAGTCTAAACAATTTAGCCTCACAGAACCTCCTACAAAGCGGAGCCCTGAGCAGTTCCCCAGCTTGCTACCCCCTAATACTGGCCCTGGCTTTTAAGCTAGCAGAAGTGTGGAAAAACAGCTGTTGTGGCACGGGTGGTCATGGAGTTTTTATAGCATGTTGAGGGCAGTCCCTCAGAAAGAAGAAAGTTGATTTAGCCACTATGCAGGATTCTATATCCCACCACTCACTTCAGCTGGAAGAGGGAGCATGACTGGGACCAAGGATGTCTGCCTGGGAAATCCATGAACCTTGATAATTCCAACCTGTGCAGGCTACCAGCACGTGAAGCAGATTAGAACAAGCCCTCAGATGTTCCAGTATGCTCTACTGGATCCTGTCTAACAAAGAGCAGCCACAGGATTTGAAAGGTGCAAAACTGGCTGAAAGACTTATTTGCACACAAGCCCAATAGTTGCCCCAAGCTGCAAGAAGTGATTTGGGCTTCTATTTAACTCAGGAATTAATTAATTAATTAATTGAAGGTACTTTTCAGCAGAGCCATATGCCCCAAGTCCCATCGCCAGTGCCCTGAGTGTCCGGGGCAGCCCTTGCCTCTCCTGGCCCTGGCCCTGGCCCCGGCCAAAGAACTGCGACCTGGCTGCCGGTGGCAGCGCCTGCCTCTCCTGGCCCAGTCCCAGGCTGGGCGCCTGCAGTGCTGCTCTCTTCTCTGGGCCCCACCCCCGGCCAGGGATCCGGGGCCAGGCTGGCAGCAGCAGGGGCCCAAGACTGGATTGGGCCTTGGTGGAGAATTGGTGCCGCAGGGACGAGGACCACAGCCAGGGGGCAGGACCTATGCCTGTGCCCCAGGTCTTTCCCCAAGGCAGCAACGCTCCTGCTTCTCAGAACTGTGCTAACATAAAGACAGGCTTAAATCGTTTAACTCTTCAAGGGTCGGAACTATAAACATATTAATGTCTTTTGGGGCACAGGTTATTTTATAACTAATTGCTCAAGAGCAGATTTTCAAATCTCCTACTCTTTACAATCCTCAGAAATCCCACTTAAATCCTCCAATGGTCTCCCTCAATAAGCAAGAAACTGAATTTGGACCATTAAGCAGCCAGATGTATTTTATTATATTGGATACAGAATACTTCCTTCTACTGTCTCTCTTCAGAGATCCACCAGTAATTTGTTAAATCCCTACCATCCAACTCAGTGCTTTCCTCTTTTGCTGTAGTTGTAGTGGAGATGAAGAGAGACTGTGGAACATCTGCATGAGATATAAGGGCCATTCCTGAACCCTCTCCCAGATAGATGGTACAACTCTAGAAATCAGTCTGGCATGGATGAACTGGTGTGGGAGCTATACTATAATTTACTATGAAATGACTGGAATTTCTCTTTTCTTTTTGAGATCTTTCATAAGTATATGACAATACTCCCAACTTTATAGTTTATCATGGCAAACGAGTTCCTAAATGGGTACAGGAGGGAGTGGAATTTGGAGAGTCAAAAATAAAAATATCACACTTTAAATATCTTTGTTTATAGTAATGCTGTATCATATTTCCTTTCAAGCTTTTTTTTTTTTTTTACTGTGTATATGATGTTTAATGTCTTGGCTATTTGTTACAACTTCACGTGCATGAGAATGAATAGAAAGTACTTTTTAAAATGCACAATACAGGTAGATTCTTACTGAATCCACTGATGCACTAAAAACGCTGGGGTATGGCTATAAATGAAGGTTACTCACCTTTGAACACTAGCCAAGGCTCTTTGAGATGCGTGTCCCCTGTGGCAAGGTGCGGCCTCAGGCACCCCTATAAGTCATCCGCTTTCTATCGTGCGGCAAGATTTGGCTGACCCTTCTCAATTTTTCCTTGCCCTTGGTAGTGAGGGGTTGGCTGATGGGAGGGAGTCAGGGGGACCCAGTCCTGTCCTCTACCTTGGGCTCCAATCCACGGACCCTATTAAGTAGCAGTCTCCACATTTAGTCCAGGGGGGCTGCTACCTTCCCTGGATCGCCACTCAGTGGCCCCACTGCTCCTGGTCTGCCTTCAGACCCTGGGAAGTCCCACAGTCTCTATTTCTACAGCCTCAGTCTTCAGGCTCTGGAAAATTCCACAGTCTCCCTCAATTAAATATAGTCCACCCTCAGGCTGCAGGTCTTAATGGCCTTGCTTGTAGGGTTTTCTCTCCCAAATTCCCCACTATACCTCTTGGTGTTGTGGCAAAACTCCAAACAAATTGTCAGTGTCCTCTCAGCAGCTCTACTCCTCTCTAGTTTCCTTCCAGCTGCCCTGCCCTGCCTGAGAACCAGGCTTTTAGTAGCAGGCCTGTTGATTGGGACACCTGGGACTAATTCTTCCAGAAGATTCCAGGCTAACTTAATCCAAGGAACAAAGCTGTATTAAGCCTGGGGCTAATATACACTCCCTCCACTACTTTCCCATACCCATCCAGCCTGACCCTGTCACACCACACACTGCTCCACTATAAGTGTGTGGCTGCACCTGCACCTGGCATTGGTAGATCTCTCAGCATAATCCAAAGGGGGTGGGCGTGGCTCCCCACTAGCACGTGGCACTGCTGACAGCCATTTGGAATGCACATGCCCCCCCCCTCGTCCATTCCTTCTCTACCGTGGAGCACCAAGCAAAGGGATACTCCAAAGTAGAAGGGAGGTGGGTGGGAAGTGGAGCAGTGCCGGGACACGCATCTTGAAGAACTTTGGCTACTGCACAGAGGTGAGTAACCTTTATTTCCTCTTCAAGCAGTGTCCCCACTGCTCTACTACAGGTGAGTACCAAGCAGTACCTTCACTTGGAGGGGGAAAGTTCGGAGTTCCCAGTACAAACACAGTTGAGAACTGCCAATCCCACAGAGGCATCTGCAGCGGCATCTTTATCAATTGCATGATGCCTTATGAAAGTGTCCGTGGATGCCCACGTAGCTGTCTTGCAAATATAGGGTATTGTCATGTTGTTAAGGAATGCTGCGGAAAAAGAGAGAGACCTAGCGGAATGAGCTCAGACAACGTGTGGTGGTTGCACTCCACGCTGTTCATAGGTGATATGAATGCATGTAGATATCCACTTGGAGAGTTTCTGCTTAGATACTGGATGTCCCTTAGAGCGCTCTGAAATCGACACAAACAGCCTGGGTGTCGTCCTAAATATCCTAGTCCTGTCTACATAATAAGACAATGCACGCCATACATCCAATGTATGCAAGGCAGTTTGTAAAGGTGCAGATGTGGTTTTGGATAAAAAACTGGTAAGTGAAGAGTCTAATTAACATGAAAACTCAAGGATACTTTAAGAAGGAATCGAGGATGTGTCCTGAGAGAAACCTTATCTTTAAAGAAGACAGTGTACTGTGGATGAACCATCAAGGCAGCAATCTCACCCACCCTCCTGGCAGACATTATAGCCACCAGAAAGGACACCTTCATCGAAAGATGGAGTAGCAAACACGTCGCCAAAGGCTTCAGTGGTGGTCTAGTTAAGGATCTGAGTACCAAAGGAAGGTCCCATGGTGGCACTTGGGGTTTAGCATCCAGATATATGTTTCGGACCTCTTCCATAAATCGCTTCATGACTGGATGAGCAAACAGGGCTTAATTATCAACCGGGCAATGAAAAATAGAAATCGCTGCCAGATGTACCCTAATGGTGCCCATCGCCAAACTTCTCTCTTTCACCTCCAGAAGATAATCCAAAACCTTTGGGATTGAGGCTGCTTGAGGGTCTGTTCTCCACTGGACACACCAACTGGAAAACCTCTTCCACTTCTGAAGGCAAGTAGTCCTTGTGGTAGACCTTCTGCTATTCACAAGGGAAAACTGGACATGCTCTAAGCATTGTGCTTCCAGGTCATTAAGCTATCGAGGAGCCACGCTGTAAGATGTAGCCTGTTGAGGCAAGTATGTCTGGTTCAATCATTGTTCTGAGTTAGGAGGTCTGGGATCAGTGGAAGGGCAATTGGCCTTGCCATGGACATGCGAAGGAGACGGGGGTACCAAGTCTGTCTCGGCCAAGCTGGAATCAAGTTATAGCCTCATGTTTCCCTTCCAGCTCCATTCCCCAACTCCAATTCATCAATATGTCCTGTCACTTTGTTCTCTTTAATATTTACAAAATGTTTACAATGCCATAAAAATATTAAATGGTAATAAATAAAATCAAATAATAAGAATGTTTTTATATAAGGATTACTATAATCCACTAGAATATACAGCAGAATGGTACTCAATGATAACACATCAGAGCAAAATAACAGTAAAGTTACTTCTCCTTTAAAAAAACAAAACAAAAAAATTAGTTGCATGGCACATACATTATCGGCCACCAAAATTCCACGTCCATAGTAATGGAGTAGTTGCTCAGCATTAATGATTTAGAATAAGAAAATATAAAAGCAAATGAAATCTGAAGGGGGAAAGAGAAATACCCTGGCTTCAGCTTTTACATGCCACAGTTTGTGTTCTGCATTGTACTAAATAGGAGCAACAAAAAAACTCTGCCATAGTGGAATTGTATTGGTTTCCTATTTCTTTGAATACTAAGTATAAGATTTTCACTTTTCTTTAATCAGAAATTATAAATACTTTGGCTTCGCAGTTGAAATGTCTGAATATTGTTGCATTTAAAAGATTTTTGTTAGTTTCCTGTAGGTGTAAAATCTTCAGGCATTTAAAAGGAAAACAAAAACAAAAAAATCACCACCTGTTATGACTTCCATTGCACAATATAGTAATTGTGGTAGAAATCGGTTTGTATCTTTGCCAAGTATGAACAGAATTCTTCACCTAAATCAAAATCTAAGCTTAGCTTTGATTCAAAGAGAATTAGCTCTGTGCCCTCTTCACAATTGGTTGCTGCTGTTTGACTGTGTGGGGTGAAACCTGGCCCCACAAACTTCAATGGCACCAGTTTCATTTCTGGTGAGCTAACCAATGTTGTTTGTGACAAAGCAGATTTCATTGTCTGAATGACTGAAAGCCCAGAACTCAGAATATTGGTGAATATTAAGACATAGAGTGCACTGCAACTACATTTTTCCAGGCTGATTAGCAACAGGAAGACTTCCCAGAAGTACATTGCTACCCACCCCAATATTTCCAGGATTGTTCTAACATAACTGTTGAGATCAAGTTAAATAATTTTTGTTCTTCTAGCCTATGCCTATAAATCTAGCTCCCTGGAAATAACAGATTTTTGTTTGATTCTGTGTTCTGGAGTGCAAAAGAATTATAATGCTTTCACATTCATCCTAGTATTAATTCTGGTCTCAGCAGTGCTGTGTTTTTATATTGACACATGGATGATTAATCAGATATTTTCCGGTTCCACTCAGTAAGGAATCAAATCAGAAAACAAACATATGCTAGCTTCTATTCTATGGAAACCCACACAAAGTCAGAGAAGCTACAACTGGTGAAAGTGATGGACTGCTGATGCCAGCTACAGTTTTGACTGTATTAGTAACATGCTGTGAATTTTACAGACCTGCATTTTTGCTATCTGTAGTAAGTAAAGCTGTTAACTTCAGAGAACTCTTGTGATCATTGCTAAAAATAACAACGGTTCTTGTGATCAGAAGCAAAAGCACCTAAGACTTAAGGGGAAATAGAAATTCATAACAGAAGGGTTAGGGAAAAATGCAAATGTTCTTTAAAGAAACATCTATATAAATCACAGTATTAATTTATAAACTCTAGACATCAAAAGAAATAAAACACAGTGACATTTAATTACGGTCAAGAAGGTAGGTTAATATTTGTTAAACCTTTATCTCATCTCAAATTTCAAAAATTATACTGAATTAAAACACTTAATTTCAATCACTTCATCTTACTCCAAAAACTTAAAAAAAAAATATTATGCCCCATAGAATTTCTCGGCTTAAGAACACAAAACAGAAATTCACTAGTTATCACAAATAAAACAGATGAAAGAGTCTGGCAACATTTAACCCCCTAAAGGATTCCAAAACATTGACTATATAACAAATTTGTTGTTCAGAATAGTATTAGTTTTTTGATATTTTTGCAAGGATTTGACTTTGTGCATTGGAAGCATGGGAATCTATTGCTGATGGCACATTTTCAACTAAACTGATAGAACAGCTGTTGAAACATCAATAACAATTTAATATTACTTTATTAGAAGAACATGTTTAAACTACTAAGATTTGTATTTAAGTGGAAATTAAAAATATAAAAGGAAAAAAATTTAGATTCACAGCTTCTCAGGTTCACAAGACTTCAGAGAAGGAGCACAACAAAATGTTACTCTTTCTTATATCCAAATTTCACTAAAATATTGAACTTACATTAAAAATATTGTATATAAGTTTGTAAAAGACAATGATCATTTTCAGGCTGTGCTTTAAGAAAATTATTATTCTGATTCTTTCTAGAATTCTAGAATTATCTAGGATACATCTAGACAATTGTCAAATGTACACACAAAACAAAGACTTATAGCTGTGCCCATTAGTATCAATATATATGGGAGTTAATATTTGTTAATATTTCCATTATGTGAATAATAATTTTTAGAGGTGTCTATCTGAAACCTTATAGTTGCCCTTTGAAGTCTGAAATTTAGATAAATGTTTACAGTCTACATTTGAACCAATTTCCTTGAGTCAAAAATTATCAAAGTCAATTAAATAATTTTACCTAATCATGGAGAAGCACACTTTTAACCAGCTCTGAAAGACTTCTGGTTACATGATAACAAAAATACATAATATTATGACTTGGAACTGTTAGTTGGGGTGGACACCAGGGCCAGATTATTGCATGGGCTGTAGGGGCAGAAGCCCTGGGCCCCAACCAAAAGGGCGGGCCCCAGGTTTCAGCTCCTAAAACATCTACGATAATCTAGTCTCTCGTGCCCCACTCAGTGTCAGCAGGACAGGAGTGCTGATAGCACTTTCAGCACTCCTCCCCTGCTGATGCTGTGGGGAGGGGGCAGAGCAGGGCTCTGAAGCCAGAGGCCAGGCTCTGCACTCCAGCTCAGACTTTGGGCCAGCAGGTCTGCCCACAGGGGATGGGCCAGCCAGCACCTGCTTGCTCTGCTCAGGGATGGAGCTAGTTGCTGTGACCTCCGCTCTGTCCCGGTGCAGCTCTCCAGGACCTGTGGCCCTGGGGGCTGCTGTGCCGCACACCTGCTAGGCTGTCCCCCTCGACAGATTGGCCAGGGCAGGGCCAGGGCACTCTCTAGCACCAGGGCCCCCCAACTCCCCAGTGACAGGGAGGTGTGGGGGACAGCTCAGTGGCACTGCACCAGTTAATCTGGCCCTGCAAGGCACACTTAGATAATCCTATTCATAGCACTACTTGACCATGTAAAGATGGCAGAACTCTCTAATGGCATAATTAAAATAAAATGTTGTGACTAATCAGTCTTTTTAAAGTGAACTGAACTCTTTGAGTATTATTCTTATCCATAATAAGTGAGTGCAATAGGAGGGAATGAGAGAGCATTGCAGTGACCAAGATTGCTGCCGTGTGCCCGTGACCATGAAACAAATCCAAACTACCAAATAAGTCACCTTCTGCCACCAACTTCCCACAGTTGTTAATTGAGTATTACTGACAAATACTGATCTAGTAGTGTGTTTCCAAAAGATACAATTTTAAAAGCAGTGTTCAATTGAAGACTTATGTGATACAAGCCCTAAAAAGCAAGTACAAAGGGGCCATTAAGTTTTTCAAGGTAACCAATTTCCGATTTCCTTCATTTACTTTAAATCCCTAAAGACCAGTACCTAACATGGAGCAAGAAGGCAGCCTACAAGACATGACTTTTTTGATTCTTTTAAATTATATTTTGCAGTTTTTCCACTTTATACCTTATACAATATGTCCTTGGTGAAAAAGAAGAGGGACTAATGGGGAAGGACTGATATTGTGGGAAGGGAGAAAAATCATGGACAGGTTTGGTCTGGGCTAAATGGAGGAGAGCTAGATAAGAAGGAAAGGGTCCCATCCTGTGGCATAGAGATCATCTTTTTAAAAATCTATTAAGGTACTTTTTAAAGGTTTTCCATATCCATGATATTTCTCTCTGTGGTGGGAAGACAGAAACAAAGTCTCTGGAGGAGAAGGGGGGAAGTCTCAGAAAGCTGTATGCCAATAATTTATCAAGTAGTTGGCTTTAATTCTTCACAACCTAAAATCTCCACAGAGAAACTTGTTATCGGGGGTGGATTTAGAGATAGGAGACCCAGACAACAAACTGGATACTGGACTTGGGGGACACCTGGCTCAGAGTGTGCCAGGTTCAGGGTGCTGGTGGGGTTTTTTTTGTTTGTTTGTTTTTCATTTTTCACTAGTCTTAAAATGTTCTGGATCTTTGCAGAATCTCATGGAATTTTCCAGATTTTCTGAGGACTACATTTTCTTAAAACCCCCTAAAATGTTGTTAGCTATGCCCTCACATCTTTATAAGCCAGACAGCGAGATACAAAAATGAAGTGGAAGCCTAGTTGTGATATTGTGAACCTTGTTTTATTGTAAAATAAACAAGGAGTCTTGTGGCATTTCTAAAGACTAACAAATAAGTTTTGCTGAACTAGACTAACATGGCTACCACTTTGGAACTTGTTTGTTTTGCTGAATTAGAGTAGCATGGTTACCACTTTGGAACTTGTTTTACTGTGTGATTGTGAAAGTATACTTGTGTTTTAAGGTTTGAGAAGTATAAGTAGCAACAAACAAAAGACATTTAATCAGATGCCAGAGACAGCTATTGAAACTTTATCTACACAACTGTATAAAAGAAACACTGTTACCTCTTTTGCCATGTTTAACATGTAATGTTTGATGACCTTCTAAGACTGTGGAACAAACTTTTGCTTTAACACTGTCTTTTTTCCCCCTGTACAAAATAAATGATGCCCCTGAAGAAGCCTTCAGGAGCTCAGTATAAGAAATGAAAAGCTCAGTTGCAATCTAGTTTGCAGCAAGGGGCAAATTTGATGGGAAAATATCTGGGGAAAAAAATACAAATCAGGCTTTAGGCAGTAGCAATTTCCCAGTGCAGAAGAAATTGAGGAGTGAAGTGTAAATGATGGAAGTTCTATTACTAAGTAATTAGCAGATTTACTTGAAGATAAGGAATGGAAACGTAAGGAAAATGTTGGAGAATTGTCCAGTTTTCCTGGTGATGTACAGGAGAGTGATGATAAAGAACGTGGCTCACTTGAAAAGAGAATAATGACTAAAAAATCTGATTTACGGGAAAAGAAGAGAAGAATCAGCCATGCATCATGACAGAAACAGGATTGAGAAAATGCACACCACAAATCGATACATCAGATCCTGTTTTACAGCTAGTGACCCTAAATGCTGCCAGAATTGATCATACAATTCTGAACAGGCCATGAAAAACTGACGATTTGACGCTACCAATAAATGAGCAGAAACGACACTTCTCAAAGTCACATTATGAAAGAGTGCTCAATAATAGTCAGAAGCAATCAGTGTTGACTAGTTTACTTGATATCAACTGACAAACTGTTCTGTTTTTATTGCAAAAATATTTGTCATGTATGCTAAACTGTAGCATGTATTTTCTGGGTACAATTACTGTCATAATGTAGTGGATGCTCTGAAGCAACATGATAAGTCACCTGGCCATTTTACAGCCTACTCCAAATGTGACCATTTTGAATCTGATTTTTTACGAATTTGTTCAGTTGTCTTAGATCTAGCATGGGTCTCCGTCCCCCATTTTTCTTTTGTGTTAAAAAATATTGAGAGTAAAAGCCTTTCCCTTCATGCTGCTGAGGTACAGGTTCTATTGCTCCTATGCTCAGCAGAAGGTTTATCTCTAGCTGCAGGAGATGTGTCCCTGAAAAGGGATAGGGAAGAGGAGTGTGTGTGGGAATGGATGTAAAGGGGACAGAGTACCCCTAGTGGATAATTTCTATGACCCATCTGTCTGATGTTATTGACTTCCTGTTGTTTAGGTATGGTCTTAGACTATGGCCAAAGGTGGTTGTATCTGCTGGGAACACTGGATCAGGGAGGTTGTTCAAACCCTCAACCAAATCATCAAAATTGTTTAGAACATGATGGTTGTTCAGAGGTGGATTGGTTGATATTGCGTTTTTGGTGTCTTCTCTGAGACCTTTGTCTGTTTCTATCCTGCTGCCTAGGTTGTGAGTAACAATGATGGTAAGGCTGGTATCTATACTGCCCCTTCCCGGGGTAGCAGTATATATCCCCAATCTCCAGAGGGTGGCCTGGGAGTCCTTCATCAAGAGCATGACTGACTTAGTTTTCTCCCCAAATAGTCTGGCTTTATCAAACTGGAGATCTTTGATAGTTGGTTGAAGTTCCCTTGGAGCCAAGATGCATGTTGCATGACTACAGAGGTTGCTATGGTTCTGGCTGCTGCTTCAGCAGCATCCAACATGGCCTGCAGAGTACTTGAAAATAAGGTGGCCCTCATAGGTAAGGGACTGAAATTGATCTCGTCTGTTTTCAAGAATCACATCTATAAACTGTGTGTATTTAGACAAAAAACTATTGATTATTCTTCAATGGTATACAATAATTTTTGTCAGCCCATTTGCATGTTGGAGTGATGGTTACTGGAGGTTGCCAGGTGTGATTTGTAGGATCCATAATGGCATCACCCATTGGTAGTGCTATTTTAGATGATGTTGATGTGAGTAGGCTCTTGAGCAGCTTGTGATGGGTTTGTATTACTTCCTCTGTCAGAATCTCCAGATCTTGTGCTGCACATTTAAAGAGTTCCTGGAACTGTTTGAAATCATCCACTCCTCTCATCAGGAAACTGTCTCATCAGGAGATAAGGAAGAGTTATTAGATGTTATCTCCTTTCCTGTTCTGACACAATATCACCATCACCCAGTGCCTCTGGACGTGGCTCTGTTGGTACATGAGATGAAGAGGATGGCAATGCTGAATCCCTATATGAAATGGGAGGTCTGCTACAAGATCTCATGTGTGATGACCACGCATCCCAGTGATGCCAGTTCATTGGGAATGGCATTGGCTGAGCCATCCATAGTGGTAAATACCATCAGTTGGCTACCTGTCTTATTGTGTCCACATCTGACTGTCAGTGAGGAGTGGCCCATTAGTGACAGTTGTTGGGAGAAGAAAGTGGCTGGTGACTCACCATTGTCACTGTTGTTTGAGAAAGATGAAAGTTGTGGAGAGGATATCAGGTGCATATAGAAAATATGGCAGAGAGTCTGAGTTGTCAGAGTTGATGTGTTGGGTTTCTGTTTGTTTGCCTGTAGAAGTCATGGAAGTGGCACCATCTCATGGTTCTTGTTCTGCAGTTGGTGCCAGTGCCGATATACATAGTGCCGTAGGGTTTTTTGATGCCGTGGTATGTGTCTGTGCCAACAGCTGCGACACCATACTGTTTGACAATGCTGACCCCTGTCTTGGTGCTGTTTTCATGACTGGGTCCCACTCTTAGGCTCAGTGCCATAAACAATGGTGCCGGGTATGTTTTATGGCACTGAGGAGGAGATCATTGATGTTTTAGACCTCAAATCTCCACTGGAGTTTTTGTCTCTCAATGCCTTTGCACAGGGCCATTGCTACCCTGAAAAAAGGTCAGGGCTCAGGCCACAGGGCCTAATGCAGAAACTAGACTGAGCTCCTCCTGCTGGCAGCCCGGTCCAGCCATGGCCAGCCAGTGGCCCCAGGCCGGATCCAGCCCCTGATGCTGCAGGCCAGGACAACGGCATTGCGGCAGGTGGCCTGGGCTTGATCCAGCCTCAGCTGCTGCCGGCTGGCGGCAGGCAGCCCTGGCCCGGATGCGGCCCCTGCCTCTGCTGGCAGGCAGCCCCAGCGTGGATCTGGCTCCTGCCACTGCTGGGGCAAAGCCGGAGAAGTGAGGGAGCTGCAGCCCTCAGGCTCAGCAACAGCAACACTCCTGCTTTTGCAGTTGCAGTACCTAGCGGTTTGAATGATTTCATTTGTTTTGGTGGTACGGTCTTCTTGCTAGGATGACACTTTCTAGATAGAGTTGAGGACCTCTTTCTCTCGTCTCTCCCTCTCATTTTTGGGGAGAATTTGTATCCGTGGTCAGCGGCTGGTGATTCTTCCATGAGTATCATTTTGAGACACATCTCTCTGTCCCTCCTTGTCTGCACCTTCAAGTTCTTGAATTGAGGGCATTTGTGTGAAACATGCTGTTCACAGAGACAACTGATACATTGAGGGTGCCCTTCTGAAGCAGGCATTTTGTAACTCCAAAGGGAGCACTGTTTAAATCCTGGTGAACCAGGCATTTCTTACCACTAATTTAACTATGAGGAAGGAGAAAGAATTTTTTTAGAACTATATGAAAGAAAGGAACTTAAAACATGCTAATCTGACTAAAACTATTACTAAAACTGTGCTATTTTTTCTCTAACTGAATAGATTTGCAGACTCTATCTCAAGTCATTGATGGCTGAGAAGGAACGAGATGCGCGGATGTGGTCCAAGTGGGGACTGTGATGAAAATCTCCAATCTTAGCATGAAGACGTGGCGAATGCCTAGAGTGGAACACCACTAGACAAAAAAACAGCATATTATTAATGCAAAAGCCAGCATTGAAGGAATGTGCTTGAACATCTGATCTTATTACCCTCTTCCTTGCAAAGAATAATTTCGTTTTCTGGAGCTCATTGGATAAGTAGTTCACTGAGCATAATGGTAATTTCCTAAGTTTGGTAGAGCTCCTGGCAGGGCCATCACTGCCCTGAAGAAAGGGTTGGGGCCCTGCTCCCAGCCTTATGCCCTGGACCCAATCTAGCCCCAAGCCAGGAGCTGGATTGGGCTCCTCCTGCCGGCAGTCTGGCCCAGATTTGGCCCCTGCCGGCCAGCAGCTGTGTGGCCATGGCCTGGAACCAGCCCCTGCTGCTGCCAGCCAGTGGCAGGCAGTCCTGGCTTGATCCAGTACCTGTTGGGGCTGGGCCGGAGATGGGTGGGGCTGCAGTCCCATGGGCCCAGTGGCAGCAACGCCCCATGCTCCTGGATAGATACAATGATGTTATAAACAAACACCTACGTCAATTAGTTCATATAGAAGGTATAAACCAGGCACGGCCAAACTGCATCTCGGGAGCCACATGTGGCTCTTGAATGAAAAACTGTGGCTCTCAGAAGAAAGTCAGCAAATCAATTTAGGGAAGCAGTGCCAGCCTAGGAGTTCAGGAGGGGGTTGGGATGGTGGGGAGAAGCACAGCATGGTCATGGATGGGGGGGTGGGGGAGAAGTGTGGCATGGTTGGGATTTTAAAAAACTCGCCAATACCCTGCAGTCTTCTACATTGAGCAGCAGCTAAGTTTTTACTGTATAGGCCTAATTTTCATGGTAACCTTAAGTAGTTGTTAGAATCTGACATTAGTAGGGTCAACATTTGTCCTCTTTTTTATGATAAAATTAAAGTGTGCAATGAATTTTAAACTGAGTAATTTTGGAGTAGGTAAAAGTATATGGTTATATGCCTCACTGCAGCTCTTGAAGGGTTAACAATCAACATGTGTGGCTTTTGAGTTTCATAAGTTTGACCACCCCTGGTATAAACCATTACTTCAGAAAAACAATTCATAATGAATTGACTAACTCTATAGCAAGGAAGATGTTGATAACATACTGATGTGACTTGCAAAACAAATTACTACACCATAATAATGGACTGCACTCCTAGCATTAGTCACAGTGAAAAGATTTCATTTACAGTAAGATTTGTTGATGATGGCAATGGCTGCGTTCAAGTAAGGAACACTTGATTTATTTCCAGTCTTTGGCTGACTCAATTGGGAAGGGCCTAACAGAACTGTTTATGAACATTTTAAATGACAATGAAATAAAGCTTCCACACTGCCACAGCACAGAGCTTTCCTTACAGAGGGATCACTGCCCCCCAAAACATTTGGGGCACAGGCCCTGCACTCCCCTCCATGCCATCACCTTCCCCACCGTGCTCCTACTGCCCCCCATGTCAGCTTCAGGCTGATACAGCTCACTGGTGGCAGCTGCGTGCCCAATTTGGCTTGCTGGCAGTAGCCGTGGCCCCCCAGTCAGCCCTCCCACTGCCTCAGCCATCCCCTGAGCCACCCCTGCCCCTCCGAGCCACGCCCTGCCCCCAGGCCTGAGTGCCGGTCCCACCAAGCTGGGTGGCTGCCTCCATGTCCCTGAGCCAACTGGCCCACCCCAAGCCAGGTGGCCCTTCTCTCAGCCAGCTGCCCCCCGCCATGCCAGGCCTCAATCTACCCCCCTGCCAAACTGGACCCCAATCTGGTCAGGTGAAGCCAGGCCAGCAGCCCCAAGCCTGCCCGCCACTTCCGCTGAGCCAGGCCCCAAGCCAGCCAAGCGGCCACACCAAGCCCCCCTGCCAACCCACTCTAACCCCCCTTTTTGCTATTCCTTCCCTGACCTTCTCCTTCCCACTCTCTGGCCCAATGGGGTGGATTCAACTGCACTTACCCATGCAGTGATGCTCCATACCACTGGGTTGAAGAAGGAAGGATTTATATTTCCTCCTTCTCCTGCTCTGCACTACATGTGTCTGTGATGTAATGCAGGGCAGAACAATCCCTCCAGCTTTAAGGTCTCCTACCAGGGAGGCATGGGATGCACAGGAGCCCGAGCAGGCTATCTGTGCCTGAGCCTGCCAAGTTCTCTCCTTGAGACACTGACTGAGACATTCAGGTCCTGTGCATTGAGGAATTCCTAATTTTTTTTTAAATGCTTATTTCCTGGTGGAAAATAAATCTTAGTTAAGATGGAATTGAAATGATAAATATCTATGAATTACTTGATAAGACATTCTTAGACAATGTGTCACCTGATATTTTGTAGTATTAAAGCTTTTTCCAATCTATCATTTTTGGATGGGAGATGGAAACTGAAATTTCTCCCTATGTTCTACAATTTGTGGGACATAATCAAAACCAACCTGCTGAGATTATTTGTATGTATACATGTATGTCTCTAATCTACATCTGGAATGCAAAGTTTCTGGAGGCCAGATGAATAATAATTATAGGCTTTGGAACTTGTCTAATATCCAATTCAGTTTTTCAGTGCTGCAAGGCAGAGGACATAAAAGGAATGATTAAAAAAAAAAAAATCTTGTTCTGCTTTAGGAAAACCTACCTTCTCTCAATTTGATGATAGTTTAAGATTTGAGCCTATTGTTTAGTTAAATGGGACTAATGCCTAAACATTCTCTAGTTTTAGTGGGCACACCACAGAGTCCCAAACTCTAAGGTCAAAAGGGACCAATATCATCATCTGGAATGACCTCCTGAACAATGCAAACAACAGAACCTCGCTGAAATAAACTTCTAAATTAACACAGTTATTAAAATCCTTAATTCCTGGTTTAAAGACTTCAAGGTATAGAGACTCCACCAAAAACTGACCCATGCCCCCCAGAGGAAGATGAAACACCCCCACCCCAAACATGGCAATCGGTTAAACCCTGAGCATGTGGGCAAGACTCACTAGCCAGAAACACAAGCAAGAATTTTCTGTCATAACTCAAGCTATGTCTACACTATCAAAGTTATTTCAAAATAACTATTTAGATATTAATTTGAAATAATTATTTCAAATTACTGAATTTTCATAAGACTCCTAATTAGAAATGAAGTAAGCATTATTATTTTGAGTTAGAGAATCTACATTAGACACACTAACTCGAATTGGATCCCTGGTGGGATGGTTTCTCCGCCACGGGCAGGAAACCCAGCCAGGGAACCCTGGCGGGGCTGCTTTCCCTACTAGCCAGCCAAGGGACTCATGCTTTCCCCTCCAAAATGCATGCCAATCAGCCTCCCCCAGCCCCTCTGTTCAGGCTGTGAGGGCTAGGGGTGGGCTAGAAGTCTGATGGAGCTCTGAGCTGTTTGTGGGGCACTGCAAGCTGCTCTGAGCCTGATCTGGCTCCTAGCCTGCTCCTAGCCCCCACAGCCTGAACAGAGGGGTTGGGGGGGCAGACTGGCATGCATTCCAGGAAGGAAGCATGCCGAGCAGGGGCTCCCTGACCAGCTGGTGGGGAATGCAGCCCCACTGGGGTTCCCTGGCTGGCCAGCAGGAAAGGAGCCCCACTGAAGGAATATCTCCCCTTGTGGGGAAACCAGCCCGCCAGGAGAATCCTTGCCCATTATTTTGAATAAGCCGATTCCGCAGCTTCGAATGGCTTATTTCAAAATAATAATTTTGAAATAAGTTCTATTTTGAAATAAAAGCAAGTTTTATTATTTCAAAATAGCACCTCATTATTTCAAAATAATGAAATGCTTATTTTGAAATAATAAAATGCATACATGACAGGGAAAAAAGTGTAGACATACCCTCAGATCCCACCCCATCAAACGTCCTATCTTATCTATTGGCATATCTACCACTAGTAGTCAAAGATTAGTCAATTGCCAAATTAGGCTGTTGCATCATACTAACCCCTCCATAATGTTATCAAGCTCGGTTTTGAAGCCAGCTATATTTTTTGCCTCCACACAGATGCGTCGTTGATGCTGGGCAGCCGGGGCATGTGCCCCAAATCCCAAGGCCAGTGTCCCACATCTGACAGGGCCACCGGTCTCTGGCCCAATTGGGCCAGGGATCTGAGACCCCGTCCCCAGCCGGGGATGCGGGTCCTAGTCGCCCACGGTGGCGCAGCAGCTTCTGGCCCTGTCCCCAGCCAGGGGGCGGGGCCTGAGCCTATGCCCCAGGTGCTTCCCCGGGCCAGTGATGCCTCTGCCTCCACGGCTCCCTTTGGAATTCTATTCCAGACTTTCACTCCTCTGTTGGTTAGAAACCTGCATCTAATTTCAAGACTAAAACTTCCTGATGGCTAGTTTATATCCATTTGTTTTGAAAAGCCACAATACTACTACAGGTGCCTGCTCTGTAAGGTAATTAACTGCACACACAGCCTCATTTAAATCAGTAGATCTACTCAAATGCTTGAAAGTTAGATTTGTGTTTAACTACCTTGCTGAATTGTGGTTCCACTGAGTGGACCATTACAATATCTTCTATAAAGTTATTTTTCTATAAAAATATAATGCAGTGACCTACACTTGCACACATAAAATCTCCATATATTCAAACATTTAGCTTTTAAGTTTATCTTTAACTCTGAAATCCTAAAGGTTTCTAATGGAAGTCTTTTGATAGCCACTGTAGCAAACTGCCAGCTCTGCTGTGGTGGGGTCTGTGCTTTTCTCTCCCGTTATCCCTGTTTCTGGGTGTCAGTACCTCCAGTGGTGTCCACTTGGGGAGCAGGAAAGAAACCTGGTCCACCCTCTACTTTGGGTCCCAGTCTAGGGCCTCTACAAATGGCAGTTATATGCTGCTGACAGTACTTGTGGCTGCAGTTCCTTTCCGTGGCCTACTTTCCTCTCTGCCCCTTCAGTTTCTTGAGTTCCCTGCCCTTTCTCTTCCAGGGGAGGGTCCCTCCTACTCCTCTTACCTTGGGAAGCCCCTTAATTTTGTTACACCCATGTAGCAGTATCCTCTCTCTCAGGCCTCTGTGTCTGGAAAGACTCCTTGCTCCACTCAAGCAGTCTTCCCCTTCCTGGTCTCATACCTTTCTCGTGAGTTTTGTCTGATTTCTCTGGTCATCTGCAGCTCTCCTCCCCCACTACCATCCACTCCCCTCAGTCTCTTCTCTGGCCATCTGGATCAGGGTTTTTTGTTTCTGACTGGGCCTTAATTGACCTCAGGTGCTCCCAACTGACCAGTCGTAACCCCTCTTCAGTCCACAGGGAACAAGGCTCAGACTGTTTTGGGATTTTTACATCTCCCTTCTCTCACCCTCCTACTGTTTCACATCACACAGGTTTAAAATTACTAATAGGTACTGTCAGCCTTAACTTCAGCTTAGTGTGCATTTGTATGTACATGACTATGTAATTAAATTCTATATTCTCATTTATAATACCAAAAGCCAAACGTCTTCAACCAAGTGAGACTGTTATAACCAAAGACCGTTCAACGTAAATTTTCCTCAGCAACAAACTGCAATATACAGTATATATATTGGTTACAATTGCTCAGAGCAACTCCAAAAATGTATTCTAATAGCCAACGTATTTGTGTTATGTACAAATTATTCTCAATTACTAAAACAACAAAACCATCATATTACCTACGAAAAACCTAGATATTTGATCATTACATTCTACTTCTGTAGTGAAATAATTATAGAAAGTATGTCAAAGAAATAATTGATTAAAAATCACAAATAGACTCTATCTAACTACATCATGCCAATAAATAGATCCTCCATATTCAGTTTAATTCATAATCACAAAAACTAAGTAGTATCTAATTACATTGCTCTTGTCGCATGCAGACTTCAGATAGTTAAAATCAGATCTCATTCTGCTATGCAACCACTTATTCCCCATAAGAGTTCAGGAGTTCAGTTCCTCTGATGATTTCTTATACAATCTTTCTAAAGTAATTTAAAAAAAAAAAACCCTATCCAAATGCAATTTTTCAGTTGTGCAGACATGAATTTAATCAGTTCAAGTTTCCACTTCTTTAGCATCTCTCTCTGATTTTAGTTTAAAATAATTATCAGAGTCAAAATAGCAGAAAGGAAACAACTAATTAACACTGTTAAGGTTTTTATGCCTAAGATTCTTTCTGCTATAAAACTTAGTAACTTAAAAAAAAACTTGTGAAAATATATAATGCTCTTAAGAAAAGCTAACAGCATAGACTGAAGCAGGCACAGAGCTGGCAGGTGAGGAGCAAACTTCCATCCAAGGCTCTTCCTTGCAATATCTGTGGCTCTTTGTCTTGAAAAAAGAATGGCAACTGCTCCAAGCTACAAACTATGGTAGTTTTATGATATGAAGAAAAAAAATAAGGATTCAGAAGACACCACCTGACTTATTTGCATTTGTAACCGGCAGTACATTACAATGGAAACCTGGCTGCTCAGGGATAAAAGGCTTAGTGCAAACCCAGTGTGGCACTTAAATCCTCCCAGCCTTTCAGATTACATATTTTATTCTATCACATCACTTCTGAGAAACTGAAAAAACAAAACAAGGCCTAAAAATTTTTTTATTCCCAGGGATGCTTATATGTTCAAATTTCTAGATAGTAAAAGTGTTCATTAAAAACATTTTAAAATGTGCACACAGCTACCATTTTGGAAATGGTGGAGGCTTTGTAACATCGGAGCCATACTACTTTTTAAAAGTTGTTTCACTGTAGCTCTACAATACTAAATCAAAGTTTATATGCGATGGAATATTTTTCATAACAACAGACTGTTACAACTGCTGTAACAGTGGACTCAGAGAAAGAATTTCAGGTATTTTTCCTTAATTAAAATATTTGGGGGTTCTCCCCCCAAAAAAGATGCATAATATATTTTATTCGTGTTTCATTATACATCTCTAAGTCAATCAATGAGACATTCAATAATATTTGAATGTTTGTATGGTCTCATGTAGAGCAAATCACTTCTAAAATTCTGAGCTAACATGGAGTTGGGTTGTCACTGGAATAATTTTCTCTGGAAGATACAAGATCTTCAAAAAAAGAATATGATTCCAAAATCTGATTTTTAAATAAGATACAAGTATTAAGGGCTCTTTGAATAGTAGGCCGACAGTATGAGGAAAACGTGGGAGCAGTTCACTTAAAGTGGTCATAGTCTACTTAGCTCAGATTTCAGAATCCTAATGCTGAGTTAAAATCAGAGAAACAAGAAATGGAAAGAGGAGCTGAAGAGCAGTTGAAGGTGAAAGCTGTTAACATACCTCTAATATTACTATCCCCTACTCAACAGTGAGCTGTTTGTAGGACAGCAGCAAAGCGATGAGCAGAGAAGTGAAAAACAAGGAGCAGACACGCTACAGTACCACCAAGTTCCAAAGGGGTAGCTGTGTTCATCTAGTCCAGCAAAACAAACAAAGAGTCCTGTGGCACTTTTAAAGACTCACAAATTTATTTATTGCATGATTTTCATGGGAGAAGATCCCACATTGTCAGATGCTTTGAAGATGGGGGAACTTACAGAATGGGAGGAAAATAAATGCAGGGAAGTTTAAGTCATGGGATCTGGTCACATTGACTTACACTTCCCCTATAACTTAAATTTCCCTGCATTTCTTTTCTTTGCATTCTGCAAGTTCCCCATCTTCAAAGCATCAGACAATGTAGCATTTTCTCCCATGAAAGCTCATGCAATAAACAAATTTGTTAGTCTTTAAAAGCACCACAGCACTCCTTGTTTATAGTACCACCAGCGTCAGAATCTGCAAACTCAATGAGCTTTCCAGTGAAGAGCAGTACAGATGAACTGAAGGGAGAAGACAAAAGAAGAGCAAGGGGAGAAAATCAGAAAGAAGATGATGAGGTTAGGAAAGGGAGGGAGAATACCAAAGTCAATCATGTATGTACTGAGGCAGACTGTCAGCCAGTAAAGGATGCATTATACAAGATACTACATATTCACAGTTAAAACAGGAGAAAAACACTAAATTTATATTATAGCTCTCTGGGCTGGTATCTCAACTGTTCAAAATTTGCCCTTTAATTTACAGGCTATTTCAGAACAACTTATATGTGCTAAACAAGAAAAGTTTAGAAACAGAATGGTAAGGGGCATCATTTCAGGAAGATTTTTGGGAGGGATGGAGGACAGGAGGGGGGAAAGGAGAAGAAAAGAAAAAATCCTAACATCCATTTACCTATTCCAACCACCCTACTGTAGTTTTTTACCCCTAAGTAACAAGGGAAATGTGTTCATCCTATGAAGAGACAAGCGGTGGATAAGTCACAGATGCAGTGGAAAGTGGCATTCATCATTAATTACTAAAACAATAATACAAAAAGACATCTCGTAGTGCAAACAAGTGAAAAAAATCAGTAATCTCAAACAATCCAAAACAGCAAAATTGCTAAAGTTGAGTCAGTACTAGGAAACTAAAAAAAGCCACCCACAATATTACCATTGAATAGACTAGAATTAAAAAGACTAATTAAAACATGAAGGGCACGTCTACACAGACTGTTTTATTTCGAAATCGGTCCTTTCGAAAGGACCGATTTCAAAATAAAACCCTTATTTCGAAAGGGCTCCTTTCGAAATAAGGGAAACCGCGGGATCGAAAAGACCGTTATTTCAAAACGGATGTTTCGAAATAACGCCAATGGATCCGCTGTTTCGAACCGTTGTTCCGAAACAACAGGTCTAACGCTGTTATTTCGAAACATCCGTTTCAAAATAACGGTCGTTTCGGGGGGGGGGGTAGGTTTTACTTTTTCGGGATGACGATCCTTATTTCCTTTCAAAATAAGGGAACATCATGTAGACCAAATCATTTTTATTTCGAAATAATGAATGTTATTTCGAAATAAAAGTGCTGTGTAGATGTGCCTGAACAGTTAATAAAGATACAATACAGCATCTAGACTTCCAGTGTCCACACTCCAGTAATATTGGGACCAAAGAAATAATATAACCCAGCTAAAAACATAAGGACGAGTCAGCTTCCAAGAACCTACCCTCCAAAAAACTGCTAAATACACACACACACTTTCTCTCTCCCCAGAGGAAAAGAGCTTTAAGATGGTGAGCTACAACATTGCTGTGATAACCAAAGCCCCAGCTACAGTAATATTTTCTAATCTGTAATAAAGAATAAGAAGCTCAATAGATTTATTTCTACAATAAAAATGGTACTATTTATGTGCACAATAAATGTAATCCTGTGCTAGGATTTATACAATAAAATGGCAGTTAAGTATTGCATTTACTGTATTCAAACTGTTCAAAATCTCAAGCCACTCAAGCAATTTTCTAGTTCATTTTTAATCTATTTAGTATGTAGCAGCAGTACTCACTGTAGAATTGTAAAGGACAAGAAGGTATAAGGGGAGTGTTTTCACCTGAGCTGTTTAAGACTAACAGAGAAACAGATTAAACTGTTTTTCCTAATTGTTCATTTTAGTCACTGAAAGAAAGGAAGACTGATACTCAAGGATACACCCAACAGAAGTGAGCACCAAGGACCAAAATGATTATCACTTGAGTTTTACGCCAGTAACGCCAATGAGTTCAGTGGATCTATTAACAACTTAACCTAAGTAAGCACAGAGTCAGGCTCAAGATCCTACACGGGTACGATGGTAACACACTACCATTCCTTTCCCATCTTTCTCTTTCTCCTTCCTGCACGACTTCCTGCCTCCTCTAGCTCCCTTTCCCCCATTCAAACATCTTGTATATTTTCCAGTAACTTTTTTTCTTAACTTCCCTGGATGTTTGGCCTTCAAAGTCTCATCACGAAATACTAGTCATCCTACCACAAACCTAACTCAAGGACTATTAAGAAAATAGCACATTTTTCTGCAACAATAGTTTACAAATACAAGTGTATATCTTCTAAAATTCATCACTCTAGTGAAAACAGACATGGATTTATAGTTCATAATCAGCATTTTACTATTTCTTATTGATTGTTTCATTTCTATGTCAATGTTAAAAACAAAATGAAGAGAAGGCTTGTAAAGACTGTACCTATCTTAGTTTCTTCTACTAGAATTTTGTGCCACAGTAAATTCCCGTCGTATGGAAAACAAAAGTGCGCTATTATTTCAAGTTCCAAAGGGTTAGCTGTGTTAGTCTAGTTAGGGGGCAGGGGGAGGGAGTCTGATGGCAGTTTTAAAGACAAACAAATTTATTTGTCACAGGAGCTTTTTCTCCCACAAGAGCTCATGTGATAAATAAATTTATTAGTCTTTAAAACTGCCATCCCACTCCTTGCTTGTCTTGTTATTTCAATAATTCTGACCAAAGCATAAAAATAAAAAAACTCAAAATTTTCTGAAGACTTCCACGTAGCTCTTTATTGATACAGAATAGCTGCCTCCAGGGCTGTCCCAAGGGAGGGGCAGGATCCAGGGCCACTCACCCAGCAGGGAGCGAAGGGTGGGCTGGGCTGCCTCAGAGGCAGGGGGGCTCCACACACACCCCTTGCCCTTGCCTTTGGCTTGCAGCTGAAGGCAGCAGGGGTGGGGCTGAGCAAGATAGTGTTGGGTGGTGCGGCACTTCAGCACTACACAGTGTTTTACAGAGCCCAAGCTGCGAATTGCTAAAAACTACTTGAACTGGCCACATTTTTTGGGATCAGCCTAAAAGTATACTTTACTTATCTGCAGATCTATTTAATATCCAGAAACATTTCATTGCTTAGTCCATCATCAATCAGATTTCAATTGGACTTTTTTGAAGCACAGTCTAAATACCTATAATTATCAAGTACCCCCAGCTGCTTTAAAATTGTTTTTATCCATTACAAATAAACATACAAATTGCCTGTGTAAATCTCTTACAAAAGTACCTAACATAAGGTTTCCAGTTCAAGATACTTAACCAAAAGATCTACTTTTAAAAACATTTGTCATATTTTAGGCACAAGTTAAGAAGAAAAAGGACAGTTACGTACCAGTAACTCCTGTTCTTTGAGATGCGCTGCGCACATCCATCCCCCTGTGGCTGCATGCATCAACATGCACGGCTGCCAGAAGCTTTTTGCCCTTAGCCTGCTCCATGGGACCAGTGGGGGCGCCCCCTGGAGTGGCGCACAAGCCTTCCTCTATAATAGCCCTTGCTGGTCCGCTCACACCCACAGTCCCTTCTTTCCACTAGCTCCAGAAGTGGGAATGGCAGGTGGGTAGTGGAATGGATGTGAGCAGTGCATCTCGAAGAACAGGAGTCACTGGTACATAACTGTACTTTTTCTTCTTTGAGCAGCTGCTCACATACATTCCATGTGGGTGAATAACAAGCCTTATCAAGAATGGTGAGAGGAGTTGCAGGACAGCGTTGCTGAAGGCTGCATCATCCCTTGCCTGGTGGACTATGGCATACTGGGAAGTAAAAGTGTGAATAGAGGACCACGTGACTGTTCAAGAGATTTCCCTTATGGGGACACGAGCAAGGAAGGCTGCCGACGAGGCTTGGGTCCTGGTCGAGTGGGCCTTCACCAGCCCGGGCAATGGAATTTTCACTTCCTGGTAACAGGTTCTTATGCAGGAGGCAATCCAAGACAAGAGGGTTTGAGATGATATCGGATTGCCTTTCGCCTTGTCCGCCACCACTACAAAGAGCTGAGAGGACTTCCAAAAAAGTTTTGTTCTATCAATATAGAAGGCCAGCGCTCTCCTAACATCTAGGGTATGCCTTTTCCTCTGGTCGCTTGAGAGGTGTGGCTTAGGACAAAACACTGGCAAAAAGATATCCTGTTTCAGACGAAACTCTGAGACCACTTTTGGGAGGAAGGTCGGATGGGGTCTCAGTCTGACCCTGTCCCGGAAAAAGACTGCATGGGGGGGGGGGGTCAGCCAAAAGTGCTTTCAGTTCTGAGACTCTTCTCGTTGACGTAATAGCCACCAAGAAGACTACCTTCTGTGATAGTGTTAGGAGGGAGCAGGTGGCTAGCAGCTCAAATGGTGGGCTGGTGAGTACTCGTAGCACAAGGTTCAGGTCCCACTGAGGGACTGGGTTCTTAACCTGGGGAAAACCCCTCCCCAGGCCCCTCAGGAATCTTCCTGATATCCGGTGAGAGAATACAGAATACCCCCTGTAGGGGGCATGGAAAGCAGAGATCGCTGCCAGGTGTACTCTTAAGGAGGCCACAGCCAGGCCCTAGTGCTTTAGATCCAAGAGGTAGTCCAAGATCAATGGAAGTGGCACAGTGCACGGGTCCAGGCTACAGGACTGGGCCCTGGTGGAAAACCGTGCCCACTTTGACTTGTAGGCA
Organism: Podocnemis expansa; assembly: GCA_007922195.1. NCBI lineage: Eukaryota > Metazoa > Chordata > Testudines > Podocnemididae > Podocnemis > Podocnemis expansa. The sequence goes on from ML682034.1 coordinate 4,504,484, forward strand.
GATTGCATAGAGACCTTTTTGCTGCCAATCAAGATGCGCAGCACTTGGGCAGAACAGGCCAATTCCTCCATGTTCAGCCATGGAGCTTCCAGGTGGTGAGATGTGAAGACCTCAGGTTCGGGTGAAGTAAGAAGCCATGGTCTTCAGTCAGTAGGTCATGTCTGAGCAGGAGCTCCTGGGGGAAGGGGGGGGGCACTGATAGCTTGGACAGCATGTGGAACCAACATTGACACAGCCAGGCCAGGGCAATCAGGATGACCTGGGCTCTGTCCCTTTTTATCTTTGGCACCACTCTCTGCAAGCAAGGGAATGGAGGGAAGGCGTATATAAGGGGGCCTGCCCATGTGTGCAGAAATGCGTCTGAGAGGGAACCACTTGAAGATAGACACTATATTCGCTTTTTACGAGTCCTCCGGCACCTCTCCCGTTCACCACAAGTTTTCAAAAATAATGGCCAGCTGTACTGCTACCTCATCGGCCAACTCCCTCAGTACCCTCGGATGCAGGTTGTCCAGCCCCATGGACTTGTGGACATCCAGCTTCTTTAGGTAGTCCCTAACCTGACCTTCTGTCAGCAAGGGCTTTTCTTCTCTCCAATCTGCCATGCCCAGTGTAGTGGCCTGGGAGCTGGCCCTCGCTGTGAAAACTGAAATAAAAAAAGCATTGAGTACTTCAGCCTTTTCCTCATCCTTCATCATAAGGATACCTTATTGTCTGTTTGGTCCAAGAAGAAGGAGGAGCCCTCAAAAGGTAAGTCCTGGATAGATTGCTGGACTAAAGGAGAAAGGGCCAACGCCTGAAGCCATTCTGTTCTATGGAGGCTAATGGTGGACTCAATGGCACAACCTGCCAAATCAGCCACATCCCACGAAGCCCGTAGGGCCATCTGTGCAACTAGGCTTCCTTCATCCAAGATGGTGTTGAAGTCCAGGCAGTGGTTGAGAGGGAGGAGGTCTGTGAAGTTAGCTAAGGAGATCCAAAGGCTAAAATCATACTGGCTAAGAAGGGCCTGATGGTTTGCTATTCTGAGCTGCATAGTTGACGTCGAATAAATTTTCCTTCCAAATGTATCCTTTGGCCTCTTAGTTTTTTGGAGTCGAGGCAGGCTGTCCCTGGCACTCTCTTTGATTAATTGCATCCATGACCAGTAAGGATGGGGTGGGGTGCGAAAACAAGAACTGAAAGGTAACTGCCAGGACATCCTTTTTCTCTGCCCCTTTCGAGGTAGGCACTATGGATGATGGAGGCTGTCAGATAGATTTCACAATTTTCAGTACCTCCTCATGGACAGGTGGGCTACTCAAGCTGGGGCCGATGCTGAGAAGACATTGAAAAGTGCATCAGAGGATTCTTTCACCTCCTCTGCCTCCAGGCCAAGATTCAATGCTAGCCACTTCAAAAGATCCTGGTGTTCCTTGAAGTTGTCAGGTGCAGGGGAAGGCTCCTGGACCACCACCTCATCCAGCGATGGTGACAAGTGCTGGCAGGACTGTGCCAGCAAAGGGCAGATTCTCACCAGGTCTGTTCTGTCCCCTGAGCAGGACCGCTGGGCTGAGGGTGGTTTGTGGCTGAATGGCAGGCCTGAGGCAGAAGAAGAAGGGGTGCCTGACAAGTACACCCAAGGGCCCCAATAAGGCCAGTTAGCCTGCCAACCCTGGGGTGGCTGCCTGCTGGGGGACTGGGGGCACTGTTCCCTCTAAGCTGTGAGAGTGTGCGTGCACACACAGGTCATGAAACCTGCGCACACAACAAAATAAAGTGAGCACAAAAAAATTCAGTAGTGCTAATATTGGTGCTCACAAAGAAATGTTTTTGCGCACACAAAGAAATTGTTTGCGCACATGGTCTACGAGTAGTTAGAGGGAACATTGACTGGGGGCCCACATTATCACTTCCCTCCAGGGACTGGAATGACTCATCTGCATGGCTGGAGGAGGCAGATGACAGGGGTGACCAGCATCTAGTTCTCTTGTGCCTCGACCTTTCTCTTGGCCTCGAACGGTGATGAAGGGGCTCGGAGGAGGAGGAGGAGAGGCGGGTCCTCCTCCACCTTGGTACTGAGGACTTGTGACACCACTTTCTTGCTGGTTCCCGGTCTGGGGAGCAGTGTTGTGGAGAGGCCAAGGGCCCCTTCCGGGAGGTACTCGCGATCTCCCGCTCACTGTATGGGAGGACCAGAGAAGCGTTGGGGGCGGCCCTAGAGGGCAAAGGTCCTGCTGGCGCCACTGCACCTGGGCATTCATGCTACCATCCTGGTGAATGGAGAGGTGGCTTGCCCTGCAAGGGAGGGCAAGAGGAGGCTTCTCAGCAGGTGAAGGGGAGGGAAAGGCCAACAGGGCCCTTGCCGCCTCATATGCCTCTGGTGTTAACTGGGCTGTAAGGTGAGCCGCCCGGACACTGCCCAGGGTTGAAGGAGGATCTGCTTGCTCCTGTCCAGAGTGTTCCTGACCCATATGGGCTTCCCTCAGCACCGCCGGCACTGCCAGTGCCCGTACTGCCTGATGACACATGGCAGTGGAGGAGGAGGACTGCCAAGCTGATGCTGAGCACAGAGTAGCAGGGCTTGGGGCAGAGGCAGAGCGAACTGATTGTAGTGCTGGACTGAGTGCAGATTCCATTAACAGTGCTTTCAGCCTGATGTCCCTGTCTTTCTTTCTTTGGGGCTTAAAAGATTTACAAAATTTACACTTTTCAGGATGGTGTGCTTTACCTAAGCACCTTAAACACTGATCGTGTGGCTCGCTCACTGAAAACGCTTTGTCAGAAGCAGCACAAGGCTTGAACTACAGAGAACAGGGCATGTCCCAGGGAGAAGAACAATAGCAGGTGTTACTCTAGTTGTTCGAACCACTAACTAACTAACTACACTAATAGCTACAACTATCTAACTAAAAATGAACAACAAAAACAGGCAATTGCTCAGGTGCAAACAAAGAGCGTTCTGGCAACTGTCACAGGAAGCAGAAAGAAGGAACGGGGGGGGGGGGGGGCACCTGTGAGGACTATTACAGGGGAAGGCTTGCACGCCACTCCAGGGGGCAGTCCCGCTGGTCCTACAGAGCAGGCTAAGAGCAAAAAGCTTCCAGCAGCCATGCAAGTTGGCACACGCACTCATAGGGGAATGTACATGAGCAGCTGCTCGAAGAAGAAGAGACACTTTTGCTCTAAGTGCAGGGGACAGAACTAGATGACCTCACAAGGTCCCTTCTAGTCCTGCAAATCTGTGATTCACTTATTCTGAACCATTGTGCTTGATGACCCTCACACAGACCAGGATATAACTGGATTGGCTGTTCTGTTTCTACCAAGTGGATTTGCTACAGTATTATATGCATAAGTGGGTATATATAAACATCCGTAAAAATGCATAAAAAGGCGGCTAGGGAAAAGGGAAAGAAAAACAGATTAAAAACTGGTAATTTGTCTTTCATAAATGAGGATAATATCTTAGGTGGACCATATGGAACAATGGGAAAGACTTATGAAAGGAATAATAGTCACAAAAGATATTTACAAGCACAATTACACAACTGGGAGTCAAAACATGTGTCAATTAGATACTCAAATCCATAGCAGTCCAATTTTCAGAGGCATTAAGCACCTGTGGCTCCACACAATTTTAAAAGGAATTATGAATATTCAGAATCTCTGAAAATCAGACCACTCCTCAACTGTCTAAATGTAGATTAACTGAAGCACCCAGTACCGTTGTGACCGCAACTCTGTGCAACGGGACCTTTGCCCTGAAGAAAAAGGGATCGTTCTCTATATGGCACTCCCTTTACAACTAAAGGCAGATGAAGCAGAAGAGAAAAGTTTACTCAGACAGAGCAGAAAGGAACAGCACTTAGCAGGACTCTGTGTGCAGGCATCTCTGTCTATCTGCCTGTGTGGATTCTGACCTGTCAAGAGACCAGAGCACGGAGAGAGAAGCCCTCTTTCACTGTGATTGGGCTGGCAAGACTGAACATTTTGATTACAGCTTGCTGGAACATGATGTTAGCTTGAAGCAACTTGATCTTAGAAGACTCAAAATCATACAGACATCTAATTTGCTTCTGTCACTACATTATTGTTAGAATTCAGAAGACAATGGTCAGAAATGAAGAATGAGATAAAAGACTCAACTACAAGCAGCTATTAAGAAAAAATTAAGTTTCAGAATTAGTAGCCCATGTGACATGATGGCACATTATATATTAGCAGCAAAGAGTAAGAGAAATATATATATATTTGTTCAGTACAAGGACAAATCCAGAAATATTTAAATAATTATTCTAAAAGAAAACTGAAATAATCAAGAGCATACAACACTGTAATGTAGCAGACTTCACAGCTAAAACAATCTGTTACAAAAATCCTACACGTAACAAAGATACCGACTACGAGAAAAACATTTTCACTGCCTCAACCCATGTCTCCACACAATCTCGTCAGTTTAAATTGCACTTAAACCTACATCATTCTTAATTTCTAACTGAAAAGTGAACAAGGATGAAATGAGGAAAATTCTGAAAAGAAGAGAATGTATACAGTAGTTGTATTACCTAGTAAGAGCAGGGCTATGTTCAGTCAGGGCTACCAACAGTTTCAGGGCATATACTGGTACTGGGTCAGGCGCCATTAGAATGTGTTCATATCTGCAACGAAAAAGAAAAAATAATTATAATGAAAAGGCAGAGATATTCTGTATTAAGCAGCAGATGCAATTTAAGATAGCATAAAGCATATCAGCTACTAGAGTTTTATGAAAATCACTAATTCAAAATGATGATGTTTTACAAGTCAATAAAAAGACAAGGACCTCAGGGTCTTGCAACCCCACTTGAACCTGAATACAAGTGTTGAACTCAAAATGATTTAATACGCTTGGTTCAGACTTTAAGATCGGACCTACGTAAACTAGAGGTGAACATGAGGTTGTGGGCCATGGAGGTGGCATGGCAAGGTCTGGGCAACAGCAAATAGCCCTCGATTGACATTGGAACAGGCAGCACTGATGGGATAGTGTGCGCCTTGCTCACACAAACTGTTTCACGACTTGAGAGACAGGCACAAAAGCACATGGACACACATGGTGCAGCTCAGCTGTGAGCACTGTGGTGTGGCCAACCAGGTTCCTGCACTAGGCATCTTCCACCCTACACTCCACTCTGCCTGGCTGGCATGGAGTACTTCATGGTTCCCTGTGCAACATGTGCCCATGCTGCAGTATTTCAGAAGTGCCAGGCAGGAGTTTGCAGCAAAGGGAAGGAGGATGAATACTGTCCTATGTGCCCACATAAGTGGGGCTGATTGCCTGGCTGCCACAACCACAGGCTGCAAGTCTGGGGGGCTGCTGTTCCATGGAGTGAGGGAGCAAACAATCCCAGCTTCACTGGGGCAGCATCAACGCAGGGAGAGGCAACAAGGTAGGTTTGTGAATGACAGAAGCACGTGTCTGTTTCAATGACCTAGCCATACCGTTCTGCTGACTCTGTTTACTGCCTCCTCTGCATCTGACTTTGCAACCCAATGCAAAGAGACCCAACTACAAGAATTACAGAATCATAGAATATTAGGGTTGGAGAGGACCTCAGGATGTCATCTAGTCCAATCCCCTGTTCAAAGCAGGACCAACCCCAACTAAACTATACCAGCCAGAGATTTTTGAGGATAGAGAGCTCACTGCTTCCTTAAGTAATCAGTTCCAGTGCTTCACTGCCCTCTCAGTGAAAAAGTTTTTCCTAATATGCAATGTAGACCTCCACCACAAGAATCAGGGTCAGGTCAGGTGAGATGCCTGGGTTTGGGTTGCACTATAAAGCACTATAAAGAGTGTACTTTCTGGAACTGTATACAGAACTTTAAACAAGAAGGACATGAAGTTTCAAAAGCAGAGCTTCAGAAAAATTCATCTGAGTTTGTGGGAAGAAAATAGAAAGAAAAAAGCAGTATTAATAAGAGTCCTTTAGTAATGTATGCATCTACATTTTCAAAAGGCCAACATAAAAATGACCAAAAAAACCCCCCTCATTTCACATAGCAAATCATAAATAGTAATAGGTACAAGCACTGAAGGGAGCTCAGAAATTCTGGGCATCATATATGACCAAAATTAGACTCCTGGTTTTCTCTATACTTTGTAATTTAAAACATTTTAAAGCCCTGAAGGGAGAGAGGTTCTGCTTGTTTTGAATGAAGTATACTTTCATCCTTGAAGGAATGATAGTGAAAGTGCAACAACTTCAATCACTGTTTATTACTCAAAAATGCCATGTAGTAAGGGAGCCATGAGAATTAGCTATCTTCCACCTGAATCAACTCAGTCCCCTTGAAGTTTGTTTTGCTTATTTTCAAAGACAACAGAAAACTGGACTTAACAAACAAGCAGGAACAGTACACAGGCAAGAACTGCAAATTTGTATACAATGTTTGCTCAACTTTACAAGCAAATAAATAAAAGTGAAAACATACATGGAGTGTCCAGAACAGTAAACAGGTACAGCAAAGTTCCAAAAGGGCAGCCGTATTAGTCTAATTCAACTAAACAAACAAACAGTCTGTGGCACTTAAAGACTAACAAATCTATTTATTGCATGAGCTTCTGTGGGAGAAAATCAACATTGTCTGATGGTTTGAAGATGGGAGAACTTACAGAATGGGACGAAAATAAATGCAAGGAAATGTAAGTCATGGGATCAGATCACACCATAAAAGCAAATCAAAGCAGTTGTTAAGATTCAAACAACTGGGGGACAACCTTTCCAAAGTCCTTATTTAGACCTAAAGTAACACAGTCAAATTTAAAAATGAATAACTGGTTTAAATAACCTCTCTCTTTACTGGACCCAGTTGCTGATGGGAAGCCAGAGACTGTAATGAAATAAAGGGGGCTGTGGAACTTCTTGTTTTCAGCTTCCTGAAAACTAGTGTGGGGAATCAGGAGCACTGTTTGTGACAAGTTGGTAAATCTGACTGCAGTGTTAAGCCACCAATTTTGTGAGGATCTACTCTCCTTTTTGCAGTCTGCCCTGACACTGGAATTTTCAGAGGGCTACACAAGGAATGTACAAGTCACAGAAGGTATAAATCTTCCTCTCCATCAAATTTGTTCTTTTGGATTCTTTCTACTTGGGTGCAGGTTTATACTGATCATGTGTTGCATTTACACAAGAAAGTTAGGGCAGGTGGGAAAAGAACTCTTAAAATCCTGCATGGGCACAAAATATCTCTTACCTGAACATTTTGTTATGGGAGATGATAAAGCAGGTATATAGTAGAACCTCTGAGTTATAAACACCAGAATTACAAACTCACTGGTAACTACGCACATCATGTGGACCTGGATGTATGCAATCAGGCAGCAAAGCAACAAAGACAAAACAGTAAATACTGTACAGTAATGTGTTAAATGTAAACTATTAAAAATAAAGGAATAGCTTAAAGAGATTTGACAAGGTACGGAAATTATCTGTGCTTGTTTTGTTTAAATTAAGAAGGTTAAAAGCAGCATTTCCCTTCTGCATAGTAAAGTTTCAAAGCTCTATTAAGTCAATATTTCAGTTGTAAACTTTCAAAAGAACAACCATAGTGTTTTGTTCAGAGTTACAAATATTTCAAAGTTATGAACAATCTCCATTGCCAAGATGTTTGTAATTCTGAGGTTTTACTATATTCCAAAGGGCCTCTGTGTAATCCAAGAAAGCCTTATTTAATCAGGCAAACTGCATTTCCTAGAGTGGATGGTTGGAGAACATCTAGCAGCTTTTGCATATTCTCCAATAGAAATTCCCCCAGGATGCATACAGTAGCAGCCATACAGTGAAAGAGGTCCTGGTATCCTTTAAAGAATTCAGGCTTCTAGAAAGAAGGGGAACAGGTACAATAGAGTCATTCAGACAAGACAAAGACATAGTTTGCTGTCCCAGTGACAGGTTCTGGACTTGCATCAGAGGACACAACTGGTTACATCTTAACTGTTCTTTTTACATGACAAATCTGAGGAACTATCCTACATTGAGGCATCAGTAGAGGTGGTGGCATAATATATTAAGCAGTAATGAGTCACCAGGACCAGATGGTATTCACTCAAGAGTTCTGAAGGAACTGAAATATGAAATTGAAGAACTATTAAGTAAGTGAGATATATAGCCTATAATTTAAACCAGCTTCTGGACCTGGCAACTGGTGAATAGTTAATATGATGCCAATTTTTTTAAAAAAAGCTTCAGAGGTAATCCTGGCAATCACAGGCTGGTAAGGCTAACTTCAATACTAGGCATGTTGGTTGAAAGTATTGTAAAGACCAGAATTATCAGACGCATAGCTGAACACAATTAGTCGGCAAACAGTCAACATGGCTTTCAGAAAGGGAAATCATGCCTGATCAACTAATCAGAATTCTCTGAAGAGGTCAAACAAACATGGAGACAACGGTGATTCAGTGGATATAGGATACATAGATTTTCAGAAACCCTTGGACAAGATCCCTAAGCAAAGCCTCTTAAGCAAAGTAAGGCATCATGGGATAAGAGGGTAGGTCCCCTCATAGATCAATAACTGGTTAAAAATAGGAAAACAAAGATTAATAATAAAAAGTCACTTTTCAAAAGAGAGATACATATATAGTCATGCCCCACAAGGACCTGGAATGGGAGAAGTGCTGTTCAACATATTTATTAATCATCTGGAACAAGGGATAAACGGTAAGTGGCATAATTTACAAACAATATAAAATTACTCAAGATGGTTAAGTTCAGAGCAGACTGCAAAAAGTTACAAAGGGATCTCACAAAACTGAGTGCAACTAAATAGCAGATGAAATTCAATGTAGACAAATACAAAGCAGTGTATATTGGAAAACATTATCCAGACTATATAGACAATATGATAGGATCTAAAGTAGTTGTTACCACTCAAGAAAGAGGCCTTTGAGTCATTGTGAATAGTTCTCTGAAAACATCCACTCAATGAACAGCTATAGTCAGAAAAAACTAACAATGTTAGAAACTATTAGGAAAGGGATAGATAAGATGACAAAAATATCATAATGCCTATCTATAAATCCATGATCTACCCACACCTTGAAAACTGCATGCAGTTCTTGTCACCCGATCTCAAAAAAGATGTACTGGGATGGGAAAAGGTACAAAGAAAACAACAGAAATTATTAGAGATAAAGATTTTGTATGAGGAGAGATTTAAAAAACTGGGACTTTTCAGCTTGGAAAAGAGACAATTAAGGAATGTGATAGAGGTCTACAAAATTTTGACTGATGCGGAGATGATGAATAAGGAAATATTATTTACCCCATCACATAACACAGGAACTAGGGGTCACCCAATGAAATTAATAGGTGGTAAGTTTAAAACAAACAAAAGAACTACTACTTCACATACCACTCAGTCAACCTGTCAAACTCATGGTCAGGGGGTGTTCTGAAGACCAAAACTATAATGGGGTCCAGAAAAGAACAAGCTCCTGGATGATAGGTCCATCAATGACTATTAGTCAGGATGTAACTCAGTGCTACCCATGGGTATCCCTAGTCTATGCTTGCCAGAAGCTGGGAGTGGATAATAAGGTCATGGATCACTCATTCGTTGCCTGTCTTGTTCATTCCCTCTGAAGAACCTGGAATTGGACACTGTCAGAAGACAGAATACTCAGCAAGATGGACCATTTGTCTGACCCAGTATAGCCATTCTTATGGATAACCCTGTATGCCCAGTTTGCAAAGTCTCAGCAGTTACTTGTGGCTGTGGTGCTATCAGAATGAGAGCCTCCAATGGGACTGGTAATCTTACCATGGAGCAGGTCAAACAGTGGGACCTCAAAGACCAAGGAGTGTCCCAACAAGACCAAAGGGCAAAAGAACATGGCACTGGTGGTCAATAAGCATTGGTCAAGAAGCTATGGTACCAACTCCAGAAATAATGTCAATCTTGATAGTCAGGCATCAGAGATCATACTCAGATTACAAGATCATGTGATGACAAAGGGAAGGATGACCCCAACCTAGATACCTGAGGACTCCTGGAGAAGTCAGCCAAAAAGGGTGAACAAATGATCTGTTTCATCTGAGGCCCAACATGGGGAGTGGCATCAGTGCTCAACTGGGATTAGAAATTGGCACTAGTGATACTGAGCAAGAGACAATCCCACTCAGTACAAGTGGAGGCACCAGCACAGAGGCAAAGGACATACTGAGTTCAACAAAACAATTTGTTGCCAATGCAATGACAGTGTCCAAGGGCACATGTGCATCATGGTGGCCTTTGGTACTGGGCATGGCATCAGTCTAAATTCCACACCCTGAGAGGGGGACAGTGTGAGCTACAATGAAAATGAATTCATCAGCTCTGCAACAGTCAGAAGGTGCCAAGACAGCAACAGAAGATGAAGCAGTGGACTCTATATCACGGGAAGACTACCAAACCAGTGGAAAGTCAGGGACTAAGGCAAAGCAGATCTAAAGCTACCTGATATACCAACAGCCTGGAGTGTCAGCACTGGTGCTTGCACCATCAATACCAGATTCAATGGATGCCCATGGCTAGAACCAGTCAACAGTGTGAGTTCCTGCTGATCTTGACACAGTACTAGGGAACAATTGAATGGACCTGCTCTTTCCCACATGCTGGAACAAGAACAATGTCAATCAGCAGTCCTCGTCTTGCAAGATAAGGAAGAGTATCCCTGCCAGCTCCAGCATGATCAGACTTACAAGACTGGACTTAAAGATCTTTAGTCATACTGGACTTCTTTCTTGCACAACAAAGGAGGAAAATTACTCCTCTTTCTCCTTGGGAAGCCACAGGGTCTGAATGTGAAATGGCATCTCTGTCGGGTTTCACAGGTGACCACTAGTCAGATGAGGGTCTTAGTGCTTAAGCAGGTTTCATGGCTAGTCTGAGAAGGTGCTGCTTCAGTTGTAAGTCTGTCACCACAGAAGTTCTCTTCCTGAATGATTTAAAGATGGAACACTATTCCTCAGAGCATCCCTCACCAAGACACAGCAAGCACCTAGTGTGAGGATGGCCCCTCTATGTGACTGACAATGTTTCAACCTAGATGAGGGCATCAGACATGGCAGACAACTTCTCAAACTAACACTAAACTAAACCTAAGGTACCATTAATTATTGTCTAGAAGAAAACAAGAAAAACCTCTCAGAAAACAAACTGAAAAGGTAAGGTTAAAACACCTCACTAAGCTCTGATTCTAGCTGTAAGAGGTCACAGAGAACTGAGGGCAATGGCAGTGGCACTGCACTTACATAGCCACAGGAAAGGCAAGGGGCACAGAGTGCAAGCACCACCCTGCTGCTATTGCTGGGCAAAGTTCTCCAGCTTCAGTGTGCTAAAAGCATGCACAGCCACACGAAATACGTGGCTACATCCACTCAAAGAACTGTTCTTAACTCATTAGCTTGACAAATATGGATTTGTTTAAATCACAGTCCAAGAGCTGAGGGAAATTCTCATGTTACTCTAAGAGAAGTCATGGGGACAGCTTCACTGAGATGCAACTTTGGTGTCCCACAGATGCTGTTTGTGTCACATGGCCAAGTACTGAATGGATTTGTTATGGAGACATCTGGCAGAAAAATCTGTGACACCAGTTCATCATTATTTACTACTATTTTAGTTTTGCTGTTTAAATCAAAAGGCATTTAAAACAAATACACAGTCAAACTAGACTGGGTATCAAATTATTCCCCATCAGAGCAGTAGTACTGTACTTACTGAGGCAGCAATGAATTTCTAATAAGACACAGAAGCTTGTTGTCAGAATCAAGGCTCTCCTCTTTCTCCTCAGCCATGACCTCGTGGCTCACAAGCAGTGATGTGGTTTCTGAAAGCAACCGCAAGCTGAAAAGTCTCCATTCCACTAGAAAATAAATGTGCCAGGAATGTGACCACACTGAAGTCTAATTAAAACAAAATGTGGAATTCATGGAAATTTTAGTTGATGTGGCCATAGACTTACCATTTTGACTGCAGACCAAAGAAACTAAGGGTGGGAGGATATAGTCCACAACCTAAAACAGAGCATTAAAAAGATCTGGTTTAAATCATACCAAAAGAAAAAATAGAACACAGATATATAGTCTATGTTTATTCCACTGCTACAGGCTTTAATCAAAGGGATGAACAATCATGGGAATTCATCCATAATCACACTTATTAGGCCACCAAATTCAATTTGCTCTGGAAATCACTATGAAGTCACAGATGACGTCTGTTTATCAAAAATATTATTAATAGTGACAATTTACTGAGAAAGAATTTTAGTTTAAATAGCAAAATTTCATGTTGATGTTAGATATTAAAGAACCTAAAATAAAATTACCAAATGTATTAATCCCTATGTTCCAGCCCATAAACCAATCTTCAGATGTGATGAGGAAGAAAATTCCTCTTAAAATAGTTAAGATACATCGTGGAAGTTTCACACCCCCCACACTGTAGGAGGGTGGCAACAAACTTAGGTTTGGAGGCAGAGGACCTTAAGAAGATCTTGGACCTCCTTTTTAATGTGCTAGCAGCATCAGTTTCAGTGTGGGTCTCCCTGTCTGTTCATGACAGGGTGCAGGAAGTGGTAAAAGTTCTATGGGAGACATCATCTGTGGGCCGCACACTGGAGCTCCTGGTGGGTTCTAAAATCATCCAACAGCACCAATGACACTGACACAACCACCTTATCTGCAGAGGACGATGAGAACCAGACTGGCACAGAGGATAGCTGCCTCCAGCTGCTGGGGATGTCACAGACAATAACCCATCCTGAGGGTCTGAGCCCTCTTCCAAGTCTGACTCATGGGCTCTCTACAGGGCGCAGATGTTGGCTGTGTCCAGAGGACCTGTACAACAGAGGGTCTGCACACACAGGGATCCTCCCACACCCCAAGCTCCCAATCTGACCACTGTGCTGACCACTGGCTTTGAGGCCAAACAGTAGTCGCAGGGCCAGGGATTGCTCCTGAGTCCTTGTGCAGCAGTGATGTCCTCAACAGGGAACAGGGTGCCCATCCTCTCTTGAGGAAGCTTACTCACTGCAGACTACCATGGGGGTGGGGAAGAATGGGATGGCTCCCCTGCAGTGCAGTGCTATGGGATGGAGGAGGGTGCAATGATCTAATCCCCAGGTACCCCAGCACTCCAATGATCAACGTCTCAGGGTCACAGAGTGTGAGGACAATAACTGATGCTGGCCTGCTGATGAACTGTGCTCCTGAAAAGAGTGGGACTGGTGAGATCAACAGCTAGAGACTGAAGACTTGCTGCACCACTTTCCATTCAGTGACAGCTCTCTTTCTGCTGACCAGGTTCTGTACCATGATAGCATGGGTGAACTCTTCAGTGCTGTGGAGTGAGAATGGCACCAACCCCCTTCCGGTGAACGCCTGTGGGAAAAATCTGGATCAGTGCTGTCCTCCCAAGTGCAAAGCTTTGGGTGCCAGAGACTACAATCAGTTCGCCAAGAAGCTGCCCACCTCCTGAAGTGCACCACTGAGGAGCACTACAGAGAAACGGATGGGGAGTGTTCCCTCAGGGACAATGCCTCGCACACAGCTACCAGGATCTCAGAGATAGACATCTCTGCTCAGGGAAGTCATTGTGGGGGTCCCAATCACAGGCTTCCTCCCAGGATACTGGAATCCTCTCAATGGCACAGGAGGCCAAGGAAAAGATGGACAAGGCAGGGCCACATCAAACTTCTTGCCTTCTGGAATGCCTGCCCTATAACATCAACTGCACTGCTAGCTGGAGAGGCCCTTTTCTGTTCTCTGAACTTGCAGATAACTCTCTCAACCTGGTTGCACTCCTAGGCAGTGTACCGGTGCCCTGCTAACCTTCAATTGGCAAAGCAGTCCCATGCTTGACCTCACTTCTGATTTCAGTGCTGGGGAGCAGCCGCACTCTAGACACTTCTTCTCCCACTTCTTTTTTGATGGTGAAGAGGAAGTACTCCAGTGCTGCAGAGGGGCTGGTGCTGACTGGGAGCTTTGACCGATGTCATACTTGGCATTGAGGTGGAACATGCTGATCCGGAGGTCAGTCTCAGCTCTGCCTCCATCAGCAGGGCCTTCAGAGGCATTTCCATCTCCTTTTAAGCACGCAGTCAGAAAGCCTTACAATGCTTGCACCTGTCCTTCCAATGAGCTTCCCTCAAGCACTTCAGACAACTGTCATGGGGATCACGAAGAGGAAATGGTTTGACACACTGCTTGAAGCCCAGAGATCAGGACATGCCCCTCTCCCAGCCACCAGTTCCAGCCTGGACTATTTCTAATCAAACTACAACTATTAACAACTACTTTACTAACTGAGAACAAAAAACAAAGACCAATTAAACTATTGAAGGTTTCAGAAGCACTTGTCACACAAGTAAAGCAATTTCACCAACTGCCAAGGGTCTAAAGAAGGAACTGTGGGAACATAGGGCCTACAGCAACCTTGGGAAGGAAGGGGTTAACACCACGGACAGCGAATCCAACGGGAACAAACAGAAACAAACTATAGGTTTTTCTAATTAGAGCAGCAGCCCTGCCTGTTTCCTGTTTGGTGGCAGCTAAGCTCCTGGAAGGATCAGGAGGAGGCCAGAGAGACAGACCTGAAGGATCCAACCACATCCATGTCTAAAATGGGCTCAAGTCTTTAACTGACCATGAGTGAGTAGAACAGGGAACGTTTAGCTAGAAGGGGTCAAGGTATTCCTTTGTTTTGGTTCTTTTTTGGATTCTTCCATGCGGAGCACATGCACCCCCTCCCACTATCCTGTAACTACCCTAATTCAAGCCCAGAGAAGCAACTCTCTGTTTCTTAGCTGTTCTTCTTACTTAAAGAATTTACCATTTTAAAATAAGCTCTGGTTCTGTGTCCTACAAGGCAAGAGGTTTTGTGTGCATGTGCCTCAGACTGCACAGCGAATTACTAAAGGGCATTCTGTCCCATTTTCAGCTGATATCACAGCTGGGGTTCAATCTCTCTCCTGAGGGAGGAAGAAAAGCGATTGAGGGTACCTTGCAGGAAGGAATTCCCAAGTGTGCCTTCCCAGATTTTCAAGGCGTTTTTGTGTTTAGGTGGTGGCAGCAATACCACCACTTGCAGGCCAGGACACTGATAGCCTTGGAGAGTTTTTAGACAAGCCTTTAGGATGAGTGGTTTTTAAGACCTTCTGCAGACCCCCCCCCAACTTCTGCACTCAGAGTGCCAGAGTGGGGAAACAGCCTTGACAGGGCCAGTGGTGCATCACATACTGGAGCATGTGTGCAGGACTCCAGGGTGCACTGGAGATGGCCCTACCTCTGAAAGGAAAAATATTCTGGGTAATTGTGAATGGAGGCATACGTACATCTAAAATGGAATAATCATGAGCAAGCACTGAAAGAACACCACATTCACTGAATTCACTGAAAAGAATCACCTACAAAAACAAACATAAGTTGGCTTTTCATAGAACCAAGGTGGGAAGGCACTATAACAAGTCATCAAGTTCAAGTGCAATGTGCTGAGGCAACCAAATAAACACAGACTACCTCTCATAATTGTTTGTCCAATCTGTTCTTTAAAATTTTCAGTGATGGGGATTCTACAACTTCTCTTGGAAGCCTATTCCAAGGCTTAACTACCATTACAATCAGAAAGTTTTTATTAATATTTAAATTCAATCTTCCTTGCTGTGATTAAACCATTACTTCTTGTCCTACATTCAGTGGACATGGAGAACAGTTGATCACACTCCTCTTTACAGCAACCCTTAACATATTTCAAGATTGTTATCAAGTCCTCACTCCATTTTTCTTCCTCAAGACTAAAAATGCCCAGATTTTTTATCCTTTCCCCATACATAAGGTTTTCTAACCCTTTTAAACATCTTTATTGCTCTCCTTCGGACTCTCCCCAATTTTATCCACATCCTTCCTAAACTACATTCACTCTAATTTTTTCCCATAATGAGCGGAGCGATTAATGACCTGAGCAGTACATACAAGTTGTATAAATGGGATGAGCAGAGATCCTTTGCCACTGCCAGACAGTCAGTCTCAGTAGCAATCTCAGCTGATGGGCTAATGGGGTGGTTACACATTTATAGTATACATCAAAACAAACAACTCACAAGTCACAATTTGGTAGACCTGAGGGAAGGGATGGAATTTGGGGGGTGCCGGGACTGTAACATCAGGGATAAAAGAGAGGGCAGTTGGAACATGGGGGGGGTCAAATAATTGTCTTAGGTGTCCTAATGAAGCCCTAATACCTGAGGTGAGTGGGAAAGGACAATGCCAGAAGAAAATGCAAGGAGGTAGATGCAACAGAACCGAAAATCAAGAGGGGAAAGTAGGGCAAGCGGACCAGTATTTTAGGTGCCTATACACAAATGTGAGGAGCCAGGGAAACAACCTGGAAGAATTGGTAGTACTGGCGGAGACAAGGAACTATGATATAATCGGAATAACAGAGATGTGGTGGGATAGCTTGCATGACTGGAGCTCTGCCATAGGTGGGTATAAATTGTTCAGGAAGGACAGGCAGGAAAGAAGAGGGGGAAGAGTAGTGCTATATGTAAAACAGCTGTATGACTGCTCAGAGCTCCACTATGGAAGCGGCAATGAGTTAGTTGAAAGTCTGTGGGTTAAGTTTAGAGGAGAGGGCAACAAGGGGGATGCTGTGGTGGGTGTCTGCTATAGATCGCCAGATCAGAAGGAGGAGGTGGATGAGGCATTCTATGGACAACTGGCAGAAGTTTCTAGATCACAGGCCCTGGTTCTCATGGGGGACTTCAATTACCCTGACATCTGCTGGGAGGCCAATACAGCAGTGCACAGGCAATCCAGGAAGTTTTTGGAGAGTGTTGAGGACAACTTCCTGCTACAAATGCTGGAGGAACCATCTAGGGGTCTTGCACCTCTTTACCTGCTGCTCACAAACAGAGAAGAATTGGTCAGGGAAGTAGAAGTGAATAGCAACCTGGGTAGCAGTAACCATCAGGTGGTAGAGGTCAAGATGCTGATTAATGGAAAAAGAAAAGAAGCAAAACGCAGACCCTGGACTTCAGAAAAGCAGATTTTGGCTTCCTCAGGGAGCTGACGGGCAGGATCCCTTGGGAGGCTGATCTGAAGGGGAAAGACATCCAAGAGAGCTGGCTGTATTTTAAAGAAACCCTGCTAAGGGCACAGGAGGATACCATTCTGATGAGCAGAAACAGCAGCAAATGCAGAAGGCACCCAGCGTGGCTTACCAGAGAACTCTGCACTGAGCTAAAACATGAAAAGGAATCATACAGGAAGTGGAAGCTTGGACAGATGACTAAGGAGGCATACAAAGATATTCTTCAGGACTGCAAGGATAAAATCAGAAAGGCCAAAGTACAACCGGAGTTGCAGCTAGCAAGAGATGTGAAGGATAACAGGAAGGGTTTCTACAAGTATATCTATAACAAGAAGATCCTCAGGGATGGCGTAGGTCCCTTACTGAATGAGGCAGGTATCCTCATGGTGAAGGATGCAGAAAAGGCTGAAGTGCAATTTTCACAGGGAGGGCCAGCTCACAGCCCACTACACTGGGTATGGCAGATTGGAGAGAAGAGAGGCCCTTGGTGACGGAAGCTCAGGTTAGGGACTACTTAAAGAAGCTAGATGGGCACAAGTCAATGGGGCCAGATGAACTGCATTCAAGGGTGCTGAGGGAGTTGGCCAGTGAGATAGCAGTATCGCTAGCCATTATCTCTGAAAATTCGTGGTGAATGGGGGAGGTGCTAGAGAACTGGAAAAAAGCAAATATAGTACCTATCTTCAAGAAAGGGAAAAAGGAGGATCTGGAGAATTACAGACCTCACCTCAATCCCTGGAAAAATCATGGAGTAGGCTCTCGAAGAATCCATCCTGAAACACTTGGAGGAAAATCGAGTGATCAGGAACAGTCAGCATGTATTCACCAAGGGCAAATCGTGCCTGACCAACCTTCAGGCTTAATTCTTTTGGACTCATTGACTGAGGCAGGAGTCCTGGAGAAAAAATACTATACAATTATGTAATTAAAACTCTATCTTAGTATTTATGCACAAGGGGGTCAAATTAAGATTGACCAGGCAATCTTAATTCTAGTATTTCCTAACTTTTCATCACTTGATCTTGCTACCCTAATGGTCCTTTAGTATAATTTTGTGTACAATACAGAAAAAATTTGAAGATGCCTTTTGAACATTTGAAGTCATTAGTTAGACAGTAAAGTAGAATGTCTGAAGGAAAATACAGTTCTATTTCTTCTATAACTTAAATCCTTACTGAAATCACATACAATATACAAAAAATGATCTTATGTCTGAAATTTAACACAGAGATAGTTTTTTTTTTTAATTTTTAAGTGAGACTGCAATCAGCTAACTATTCATGTTTTCTTCCTTTAAACACTGCTCTTATCTGAAATCATTCTACTTCAAAACGATTTTATGTATAGGCAAGTGTGTTTATTTTAGTTTTACCGGCAGATCTACCTTTCTTCTCCTTGTGAATTTGAAGCAAGCAATACCTTTGGTCTTCATTTTCATTTACATTAAGTCCATTTTACAGAAGGCTAACAATACCGATTCAACAAAGAGCTGTTAAACTGGCATGTCTCCCATTCAAATGCAAGCACCCTAAGACAATGATTTATCTGCTGCCTGAGGAATCAGTTCAAATAGGTGAGACTGTAACCAATCATCTGATGGAGGAGTTCAAGACTTCAAAGAGAAACAACCGGAATTCAACTAATATGCAGATTAGACTGTGTGAAAGCAGGGCTGAATCATGACTATGGATTCTTTTCACTTTATAATAGGTAATAGGTCATTCGACTTCACCCTCCCTGTGTATGCTGTTCCTTAGAGTTTGAATCCTTACAAATGCTCTGATTTGCTGTTGCAGTATGACCTGATCCCATGTCTTACACTTCCCTGCATTTATTTTCATCCCATTCTGTAAGTTCCCCCATCTTCACAGTGTCTGACGAAGTGGGATTTTCTCCCACAAAAGACCAACCTCGTCGCCTTCTATGATGAGATGACTGGATTTGTGGATGCGGGAAGAGCCGTTGACGTAATATACCTCGACTTTAGCAAGGCTTTTGATATAGTTTCCCACAGCATTCTCATCAGCAAGTTAAGGAAGTAGGTTGGATGTGTGGACAGTAAGGTGGCTAGAAAACTGGCTAGAATGGTCTCAGTGAGTAGGAATCAATGGCTCCATGTCTAGTTGGCAACCAGTAACGAGTGGTTTGCCCCAGGGGTCGGTCCTGGGGCCAGTTCTGTTCAACATTTTCATTAATGATCTGGATGATGGGATAGATTGCACACTCACTGAGTTTGGGGATGGCACCAAGCTGGGGGGAACGGTAGATGTGCTGGAGGGCAGGGACAGGATTTAGGGAGACCTAGACAAATTGGAGCAGTGGGCCAATAGAAATCTCATGAGGTTCAACAAGGATAAGTGCAAAGTCCTGCACTTGGGATGGAAAAACCCCATGCACTGCTAGAGACTGGGAAGTGATCAGCTAAATAGCAGCACTGTAAAAAAGGACTTGGGTGTCATGGTGGATGGGAAGCTGGATATGAGTCAACAGTGTGCTCTTGCTGCCAAAAACGCCAATGGCATACTAGGTTGCATCAGTAGAAGCATTGCCAGCAGTTCAAGGGATGTGATCATTCCCCTCTATTTGGCACTGGTGCGGCTGCATCTGGAATGCTGTGTCCAGTTTTGGGCTCCCCGCTGCAAAAAAGACGTGGACAAATTTGGAAGAGTCCAGCAGAGGGCAACAAAAATGATCAAGTGGCTGAAGCACAAGACTTACAAAGAGAGATTGAAGGAACTAGGCTTATTTAGCATGCAGAAGAGAAGACGGGGGGGGGGGGGATTTGATTGCAACCTTCAACTACTTTGAAGGGATGCTCCAAGGAGGACTGAGCTCAGCTGTTCTCCACAGTAACAGAGGACAGAACAAGGAACAATGGTTTCAAGTTGCAGCTGGGGAGGTTGAGGTTGGATATTAGGAAAAACTTTCTTACTAGGAGGGTGGTGAAGCATTGGAATGGGTTACCTAGGTAGGTGGTGAAATCTCCATCTTTAGTAATATTTAAGGTTTGGTTAGACAAAACCTTGGCTGGGATGATTTAGTGAGAGTGGTCCTGCCTTTTTTTTTTTTTTTTTTGCAGGGGGTTGGATTAGATGACCTCATGAGATCCCTTCTAACCCTAGGATCCTATGATTCTAACTCTACAGTTAACTTTTGTTCATTTACAACTATTGAATGGACTGACTGAGATCATAAATTCATAAGGTGCTTCACAGTCTCTATAAACTAGACACTAGCAATAAATCATTTTTAGCCCATCTTTCCCCCCTCCCCCCAGCAGTCCCTATCTCTTCTCCCCCCCCCCCCGGCAGTCCCCCTCATCTCTTCTCCCTCTCTCAGGTAGCTCCCCCAGGAGCCTGCAATCACCGGATCTGTTTCCCCAAGCACCCACTCTCACCACAGCCATGGGTCTGGCCCCACTACCCTGTCCCTGTAGCCCCTCCAGTATGGCCCTGCTGCTTCTCTGGTCCCCTCCCCACCTAGAGACCGAACACTTACCTTCCTAACTAAGGGGCTCTGCCACACAGCTGTTGGAGAATCCCACTCCCCCATCCCAGGCTCAGCAGGCAGCCTGGGGGATTTAAAAATGTCCCACCTCCAGTTCCTAGACTAGTGTTGGCTGGATGAGTCAGCAACCTGCCTGAGTCACAAAGACAGGCTGCCCGTGTCAACAGCCGCTATCTTCTCTGGCTGGCTAGGAAACACCATGATATTCAGGCAGACAATGACCTGGCGCTAGTTATACCTGTCTTCATCACTTCCTGCCTGGACTAGACCAATGCAATACATATCAGCCATTAGGGATCTCCATATCATAAAGATTGTTGTAGAGTGCCTCCTCTGCAATACAAGCTGCTGCAAGCACATCAGACTCATCTTCTGTTCTGTAACCTAGTTTCCCATAGAATAGGAATCAAGTTCAATGTCTTGGGCTTTATCTTCAAGGTGTTCTGTTGCCTGGTTCCAGCATTTCTGACAAAGTTCATGGTTGATATCATTCCTCCTCAGTCACAACAGAACTTTCTACCACAAGGATAAAGTTCATCTGTTCAAGAGAGAGCTTTCTTGGGGTCCAGTTCAAGAGGCTGGACTTAACTCCACCAGGAATTAAGCACTGTCACAAACTTCACCATCTTCCACTCCAAGTGTAAGATGCACTTCTTAAATCTTGACTTCTCTAACACAGAGGTTCTCAATCTTCTGTGGTCTGTGATATGGTTGGCAGTGCATATACCCCTACAGGATACATCAGTCCACCCCACACCCCACCCTAGGCCAAATCTAGCCTCCACCCCAGCCATCCGTGACACACTTAACCACTGTGTGGTAACACACTAATGTGTCCCAACATAGTGTCGAGAACTGCTGTTTTAACCCACACAGAGAAAAATGTACATATTAAAACAAAATTAAGTGTAAAATAACCCAAACCCAAAATACTTCACAACAACAACAAAATGACCAAAAGAAAATAGAACACTGCATGTAGAAATTCCCCATAAAGAGGATGAGAGCAAGAACAAACCATATACAATGGACTTGATACACGTGTCTTGTAATACGATATTGGATGGTGCTCAGCTGCTATAATGATGAAGGCACTACATACCCCTATATGCAATAGATAAGACTGGATTCCTATACCTCAGGCAGGAGAAAAGATTAGTCAGTCTTCAATCAAAAAGGGGACAGAGTGTTTGTTTCCGAAAAGCTCATCTATTCTTTTCTACATACATAGATGAAGAGGGAGTCTGTGCTCATATAGCAGGGAAGGGTGCAGAAATGAAGGTTTGCTGGCACCATGGCGTGCTCCTCTCTCCCTATAAAGGGGTTTCCTGGGATTCCAGTTCTAAAGCTTTGCAGGGTACAAAAACACTCTGAAGTATTATCCTCTCTTCCTCTTTTGTAAACCTTGCAGATAGAAGATGGTGCAAAATTCACTGCTTTGATTTGGAAGCCTCCAGAATGAATCCAAATGGGGGACTGGTATTTGGGCACCTGGACCAGGAGAGTTCCTGACAGAGTAACCCTGTAGAAGCCAGAGGGACCAGTGGTAACTAGATGCCAGGGTTAGGAAAGGTAGAATCCCTGGCCCAGTCTGTGGAAAAATTGGGAAACAACTCCTTGATATATAGAAATTAAGCAAACTGATGGAATATTTATTCCCCTATGCGGATTATTCCCATATAAAGGAGTAATGGGTCAATAGGCAGGTAAGAAGATTTTTCTTTTTATAGAAAAGTACTTTTTTTTGTTTTATATATTTGCACACACAAACATACAAAATCCATCCAAAGGACTCAGTGCACAAAAACTATAGGTTGACTGAAGACACTTGATATGGGTAGTCTACAGTTCGAGCTGGTATGTGGTTCTCAGCTTGAGGCGATATACTCATACTCACTGAGCTAATATGTTAAAAATCACAAGTAGCTGCAGCAGCAGGAGTGAGGGCTATCTATCCAGAGTATGTGCCAGGGGCCTGGACAGGTAAATATTCAGGACATGGACAAATTAGAGAGAGTCCAGAGGAGGGCAACCAAAATGATCAAAGGGCTGGAGCACAAGCCCTATGAAGAAAGACTGAAGGAACTAGGCTTATTTAGCCTGCAGAAGAGAAGACTGAGGGGGGATTTGATAGCAACCTTCAACTACTTGAAGGGTTGCTCCAAGGAGGAGGGAGCTCGACTGTTCTCGGTAGTAACAGAGGGCAGAACGAGAAGCAATGGCTTCAAGTTACAGCTGGGGCGGTCCAGGCTGGATATTAGGAAAAACTTCCTTACTAGGCGAGTGGTGAAGCATTGGAATAAGTTGCCTAGGGAGGTGGTGGAATCTCCATCTCTGGAGGTGTTCAAGTCCCAGCTGGACAAAACACTGACTGGGATGATCTAACGGGAGTGGTCCTGCTTTTTTTGGCAGGGGGTTGGACTAGATGACCTTGTGGGGTCCCTTCCAACCCTATGATTCTATGATTCTATGTAACAACTCCCAGAGCTTATGCTGCCATGGCTGAATTCTATTTTAAGTGTACTAGCTCACTGAAAGATAGGATGAGTATGTCTCCTTAAGTTGGAATTCCCACCTCTCCACCCCCCCCCACCCTGTTCTCACTTGAGAAAAGCAGGGCCGTAACTATGGTGGGGAAACCAGGGCTTTGCCCTGTGCATATATTGAGGGCATGTTCCGTGAGCTGCTTGCTCCAGGCATGCCCCAGGCACCAAAATACCTAGTTCCGGCACTGGAGATATGCCTTGCCGTTAGTAGATATACTGAAAGGACTGCTTGCCAAAGAACAACACAGAGCTTTACATTTTACAACTAACACTGGAACAATCATAAAAGATTAATGTTAATAACTTTCAAACTGTCTAGACATCACAAACTGTCTTAAAATAAAAAGCTCTCTTTACAGAAACAGAATGGCAACAAACAGATCACTCTTCATGTTCTGTATTGACATTTATTTGATTAATACAAAGTAGTTCCCCATTTATTCTGACCCTATTAAGAATACACATCCTTCACTTTTAGAAATAAATGTCTTCAATGAACAACTTGATTCTACTGTATCATCACCATAGCCACCGCAACTGCACAAGGTGCTTCAAAGCCAACTGACCACTGCATGTCAATCCACAGCTATCATAACATCATTATTCTTAAAATTTATTAACCTATTTTAAAATGAAGATTAACAACATGCCCTCTTCATTTGCTATTGCAGACTAAAACAATTTCAATGATGATGTGTGCAGCAAATATTATTCTCCAGTCAAGAAGGCCTCGGCTTTTTTTTTTTTTTTTTTTTTATTCATGACACATTGATGGCAGCCAACTTTATCTAAATGAACTATTCTAACCTCTGGGATCTGTCTAAGAAACACATTTCTGGCTAGTAAAAGGATATCCTATTAACCAGGTTCATATTGAAAGTATTGATCTGGAACTGTGAACATGTCTTGCTTTAACTTTTCAAAAAAGCATTAAGTTCCATAGGGTGCTGGCATTTATATTCATAGATTCCAGTCATGCTCAACCAGCAGCAATTAAAAGATATCCCTTGAGTAACAGCATTTCTAAAAATATTTTGTATGCATCATGTAAGATGAAGTAGCACTATCCTCTACAGTAATGCAAGCAGTACCTTCCAAACTAATTAGCACACTCTAGACCCTGGCAAGTGGTAATAAACTAATTACAGTTTACACTATTAGTGGCAGACATGGTTACAAACAATCAGTTATGATGGACTAAAACAGATCTCTTCAACCTAGCATACAAATTTCAGGACACTTTCCACTACATATGGGGTATGTATGGCTATTTGTTGGAAAGCATTGTTGGTCTGGAGAAAGAGAAAACTGTTATCAATGGAAATGAAGCAGGCAAGTGACAGATTTTCTGTAAAGTAACTTTACATAAGCAGTAGAGGTCATTACTTTCAGTCAAATATTTTGGAAAGACATTTATTTTAAATTGGAAATGGATTCTGTCTGTACATGAAAGTGCCACACTTCATAAGCTTTTGCAAGCATTTGGGTGGACACAAAAATTAGTTCAGGTTATTGACCACCAAACTTCTAAAATACATGAATGTACATGTAAAATACACTACCACTGAACTTGTAAAATATGTGAATAAAATCTGAAGCATCCTTAAAGTGAAAAAGTTAAATTAAAAAGTGTGCACGCGTGCGCGCGCGCACACGCACACACAGAACTCAGTCCTTTCTTAATATGTTACTAAGAGGAATTCTTGCAGCATTTTTAATCTACACAGAACTAGGAAACAAATAAATGTGCATGCAGCAACTTACTGAGTAGAAAGAAAGGAAAAAATCGATAATGAACCAGCTTGGAACTTTGTGAACATTGGTACTACACAGCCAATGTCCTGGAGTACAGCTTAGTGATAATTCTGGAGTGAAATGGGTTAGTGACTCCTCATTTCTTGTCATAATGTGGTGCTGATTATGTCTATTAGAAGGCATCAGCCTCTTGCTGCAATGTACTTTAGAAAAGTCAAACCTTTATAATTTTATATAATGCACTGACAGAAGGCACTGAAATTTCAGTTAATATTTTGAAAGAAACATACATCGATTTAATGGAAACTAATTGATAAGATGCATCTAAAACCACAGAACCGTAAGGGATTTTCTTAAGAAATGGTAGTTGCTCTTGGAATAGCATCTAACACAATGAATTTACATGCCAATATGGCATCTGACATGACATCCACTTGAATTCACTCCTTATCTTCAGTTATGCTCCTCTTAAAGAACTGCTTCTGCAATGCTGTTTAGAGCAAATTGAGAAAAATTGAAAATAAATTGTATATTTCTGCTCCACTTCCCTTAACCTGTCTACTTAACATATGATTTTGAGCTCCTGACAGCAAGCACCATGCCTTCTTGAATATTTGGAAAGCACCCAACACATTGTGGGTGCTTACTGTAAACAAATATTAAAAAACAATAAGAGGTATTTTAATTTCAGCTCATCTACTTTTTTTGTTAATTTTAGTCATTTTAGTTCTTAAGACTTATTGACTTAACAGTCAGCTGAAAACACACACACACCCCCCGGGCCCCCAAAGGGGACTGATGGAGTGATACAGAGTTTTTCATCCAGGCCACTTGTTCATATCCAGCATAGTTTGTTAGTGACCAAAGACTGCTACAATCTGATGCCTGTTGACTTCGGTGATTGCAGTTCAATTTCCAGTAAACAACTGGCCCCATAATAAGAAAAATTAACACCATAATTATCATTAATTGGTATTCTTGACAGCAGTCTCCTCAGAAAAGCTAAGGACTGAATGGGCTTGCAGGCTGAAATACACTTTTACTCTTAGAGGTAGATTTCTTCAGGTCATGGTTAAGGCATATTCTCAGAACAAAGTGGGGAAACTTCCACTGATGTTCAGTGCTGTATCTATTCTGTGTCTAAAGCAAGGACTTCAGTCTTCATAAAGGTCAAACCAGTACATTTCATTAACACTGTATTTATACAAAAATACTTTAAACATAGATATATTTACAAAGCTGATTTTGGACAAATCATACGCCTTTTTGAATCTTTTCAACTAACTGTACACCATAAATTGAATCTGAACATTTCTGTTACCTTTGAAATGCACATCCTTCTATAAATCAACTAAACATTTTTCCGTCAAAAAAGAATTAAATTGTTTTTCTGATAATACATATTTTAAGTCATGACTCTAGTAACTTCTGAATACTTAAAACATTCATTTACTAGTGGGAATTCACCTAGTAAATATTCAGATGTTCCATTTGCTGCCAGCACTTACCGTTGAGTGGTAGAGTGTCAACAAGGTGGGATGCTGTGTTACCACTTCAAAAGCTGATAAAGTAGTCTTAATCAGGTCTTCTGATGCAGCTTGACCTGTTCAGAAAAGAATCAGTGTTTATAACATGCTACATTAAGAATGTGTTCTTATAAAGATACAGGAATGTCATAGATAAACGTACCTATTGCTCCATCTAAGTTAGTTTCTCCTGAATCTATTGATCTGATAAAATTCTGCAGAAAAAAGATTACAAATATACACGCAAAATTAGTTTAGAAACAGAGTAACAAATATTTTACCCACACTCATTCACACATGGACTTCAGAGTACCCTCATTTAAACCATACTATCCTCTAACATTAAACATTTTTAAAATTCTAAGGGTTTGATGCACTTTTATTGCAGTTTTCATGACATAATTTTGAAGTTCTATGAAGATGCTGCATGCTCAAAAGTACTGTACAATGAGGACGATTAAGATGACTAATGTGAACAATGATAAAATTTCCAGGTAAATAGTAAACAATTAAAAATAGTGTACTTTATTAGTAATAAGGACTGAATTTTCTAGACAGAGGCTGAACTTTCTTGGATCTTGAGTTAAAATAACTCATTAAAAAGACCAAAGATCTTCTGGAAAATATAATTCTTTTTGATCTCCACATATAGTACATATTGTACGGATGTGCTTACCTGCCAGAGTACAATGAGAAAGGCATACTTTATAACCTAAATAAATCATCACTCTGAGGAATAGTGAGAATAAAATATTAATGATTTGGGATAAGTAAATACGACATTATTATTCCCACTGTTCTAGTGCCATTTAATTTATTTCCTTTCTTTTGATTTCACTTTTATGCATGGATAGATCTTTCATAAGGGATGCACAGGACTTGCTATTGATGCTTACTTGTCACAAAAGGAAAACTCACAGCAGAATTTAATACACTATTCCTTATGTTTATCAAGTCATACAGTTTTATTGCATAGACAAGGCACTGCTTTGCCATCATCTTTCTGACCTTCAAGTTATAAACCTCATCTCTATAGAGTATTAAGGTAAAGGGTATAAAACAAATTTCATGCAACTGCTAGTTTATGTCCTGGTGATATAAATGATAAATTATGTTATTATAATTCTGATAGAAATACATCCAGAACATGACATTACCTTTTCCCCACCACCCAAAAAATGCATACAGGTGTTTTCTAGCTACAATAACATGGCATTTATATTATTATCTTTTTATTTTTAAATTATTACAGAGTAGATCATAGAAAGAATGGTTACTTGCCTTACAGTAACTATGGTCCCTTGAGCTGCTGTTAACGTGGATCACACCTGAGGTGCACGTGCCTTAGATGCATAAGATCACTTTTTTATTTTTAAACATAGCTATATACAACAGGGCCACCAGGAGGAGAGATAGCTACATCTAGTGTAATTTCATTTCTCCCAGTGCCAAATGAGGTTTTAAGAAGAAATGCAAATTGCAAAAAGTTACCTTTAGTAACTTGTGTTCTTTGAAAGGTATTGCTCATGCCCATTCCAAATCAGGTATGCACACATTGCATGCACGATCATCAGGAGACTTTTTTCCTTAGCGGTACCTGGTGGGTCACAGCAGGTGCCCCCTGGAGTGGCGTCTTTGCATCTCTCTACAAACGTGCATACTGTCTTGCTGCCCCTTCTTTTCAAATGCTCCAACAAGGGGGGGGACAGTGGATGGGATTTGGAATGGGCACGAGCAACACCTTTCAATGAAAAGATGGTTGCTTACCTGAACGGTAAAGGACGTTCTTCGAGATGTGTGCCCCTACAGGGGTGCTCCACTCTAGGTATGCGCAGAACCAGCAAGCCGAGTCAATAGATTCCTCTTGCAGTCTGTGCTTTGGTTGCTCCTGCATGAGCTCCCTAGAATGCTCATCAATTTCAGGTAGCACAACTGCAACTGAGCCCCCTCAGGTCCTTCTCAACCCCAGACTCTATATACCAGGCACGGCCAAAACTGCAGCTCAGGAGCCACATGTGGCTCTTGAATGAAAAACTGTGCTCCCGGAAGAACATCAGCAAATCAGTTTAGGAAAGCAGCCCCAGCCGAGGAGTTCAGGCGGGGGTTTGGACAGTGGGAAGAAGTGCAGCATGGTTAGGATTTTAAAAAACTCACCACTAGCCAGCAGTCTTCTACATCAAGCAGCAGCTAAGTTTTTACCTTATAGGCCTAATTTTCATGGTAACCTTAAGTAATTATTGGAATCTGACATTAGTAGGATCAATATTTGTCCTCTTTTTATGGTAAAATTAAAGTGTGCAATGAATTTTAAAGTTAGTAATTTTGGAGTAGGTAAAAGTATATACCTATATACCTCAGTGTGGCTCTCAGAGGTTTAATAATCAACTTGTGTGGCTTTTGAGTTCCATAAGTTTGGCCACCCCTGCTAGATACAGAGCTCTGAAATTGAGGGGAGGTGGGAGGGATGTGGAACAACTCTACAAGGAAACACATCTCAAAGAATGTCAGTTACTGTTCAGGTAAGCAACCTTCCTCTCTTTACCAAGTGGTGTCTCTGTAGGGGTGCTCCATTCTAGGTGCATAAGGAGCAGATCCTCATTATAGGATGGGGGATTACTGAGGAGTGTGTCTGTTGTGCAGTGGCGAGTACTGCTAACCCTAGCTAAGTCCTGTTTTGTTGAGTGATCTATTGCATGGTGCATAGCGAATGTGAGTACTGAACTCCATGTGGCTGCTTTACAAATGCCTTCCATTGGTACATTCATGACGAATGCTACCATTGTGGCCATGCTGTGTGTTGAGTGGGGTTTTATTCCACATGGCAGCTGCAAGTTATTTAATGTGCAGGCCATTAAAATACAATCTTTTATCTACTTGGAAAGTCTTTGGGTAGATATCAGTGTTCCCCTGGAATGTTCTACAAAAGAGTCTCTGTGTTTTTCTGATGGGTTTCATTCTATCTATGTAGAACATTAATGTCCTCCTCACATCTAGTGTGTGTAATGTCATTGCCCATGTATCTTCATGTGGCTTTGGGCAAAACGCAGGTAAGCTGATTTCCTGATTGTCATGGAACGAAGTATTAACCTTCAGAATAAATTTTGGGTGTGGGAGTACTGTCACTCTATCTGGGTAAAAAAACATATGTGGGGGTTCAGACATTAAGGTTTCCAAATTCACTCATTCATTTGGCAGATGTCATGACGACCAGGAATGTCACCTTGATAGATATTTCAGTGAGCGCATTGCCACTGGTTCAAAAGGTTTTCTAGTAATAGTCTTCAGAACGAAATTTAGGTCCCATTGTATTGTAGGAGGTCGGATATCTGGGCATGTGTTCTGTATGCCCATCATAAAGCATTTCACACTTTTTTATGAAAAAGACTGTCCCTTCTTTGATTCAGAGATGGAAGGCCGAAGTTGCTGCCAGGTGGCCCTTGAGCGAATTGTTAGCAAGGCCCATTTACTTCAGATGCAAGATGTAATCGAGTATGCTTGAGATTGGAGCTGACTGAGGTAAAATTTGCTCTCTCTCACACCATTTGGAGAGTCTATTCCACTTTTTAAGGTAAATATTGCACATGGTTTATTTCCTGCTGTTCAATAGATGTTCTGTACTTCTGAGCATTGTAGCTCCTTGAGTTGTAACCACTGAGCATACAAGCTGTGAGGTGGGGTTCGTCCAGATGCAAATACAGGGTGTCTCCTTTGTCCTGATAAAGCAGGTCCCTCTGCAACAGCATCATCATAAGTTCTGTCATCAACAACTGTAACAGGTAAGGATACGATGTCTGACGTGGCCATGCAGGCGCAATCGTGATCATCCTGGCTCTGTCCATTTTGATTTTCTGTATCATTTTGTGTATTAATGGTGGGGGGGGGGGAAGCATATGTTAGCATCACCTACCAACTTATTAGGAAGGCATCTCCCTGTGAGTCCTTGCCTACTTCTTCTCTGGAGCAGAATGCCACGCACTTGTGATTCACCCGAGTAGAAAAAAGGTCTATTTCCAGATAGCTCCATTCTTGAAACACTCAATGGAGCATTTGATCATTTATCTCCCATTCATGTTTTGCTGAGAAGTCTGCTTAACATGTCCGCCATAATGTTTTGAGAACCTGCTAAGTATGATGCAGATGTATCTATTCCATGCATTATGCATCAATCCCATAAGCGGGGCACTTTGAAACACAGTGGGCGAGACCAAACTCCTCCTTCTTTGTTTATGTAGTATACACATGCTATGTTGTCAGTCATGATTTTTATTGTTTTGACTTCTATGAGATGCAAAAAGTTTTTTCATGTGTTCCTTACAGCCATGACTTCCAGAATATTTACATGCAAGCAAGTGTTGCCCATGCACCATTGGCCTTGGGCGGTGTGATCCTTGAGGCGGTTCCCTACCCTAGAAGGGATGCGTCCATTGCTATGAAGATGCAGAGAGGTTCTTGTGTCAACGGTATTCCCGTTGTGATGTTCGATGGTATTGTCCATCGAATAAAAGATTGTTTGACTGGTTGTGATACTGAAAGTATTTTGAACAGGTTGTGTCTATTTGGTTTGTAAACTGACGTGAACCACATTCGCAAGGTGCACATGTATAGGCAGAAGTGACAGACTACTAGTCATTGCTGCCACGTGACCCAGTAGCCGTAAACAAGTGTGGGCAGTTGTTGTGGGGCTGTTCCTTACTGATGAAATTGAAGTTGTTATTGCTGTGAATCTTTTTGTTAGAAGGACTGCTCTTGTGCTTATAGCATCTATTAATGCTCTGATGAATTCTATTTGTTGCTTTGGGTCTATCATGGATATCTGGTGGTTTACCTTAAGCCCAGTGTGCCGAACGATTGTATGGTTTGTTGAGTTGCTCTCTCTGCCTCCCCTTTTGACTGTTTGCTTTTATTAAACAGTCATTTAAGTATGGGTAAATGATAACATCCTGTTTTCAGAGATAAATAGTGACTACTGCTAGTACCTTCAAGAAGGCCCTTGGTGCCATGGAAAGTCTGAAGGGTAGTACCATGTACTGATAACGTTCTTGTCCTAGGCAAAATTGCAGAAGTTTCCTGTGTGAGCGATGAATCATTATGTGGAAATAAGCATTGTGGAGGTCAAGGGATGAAAGTCCCCTTCCTCTAGCATTGGAAGAATCATTGCTAGCATGACCATCTTGAACTTGTGTTTCCTGACAAATTTGTTCAGACCCCTTAGGTCCAGGATTGGTCTCCGTTCTTCTTTTGAATGAGAAAGTATCAGGAGTAAAAACCCTTCCACTCATACTGCTTGGGTACAGGTTTTATTGCTCCAATGGAGAGTAGGTGATCTACTTCTGCTTGGAGCAGTTGTACATGAGATGTGTCCCTGAAGAGGAAAGGGGACAGTGGGGGGAGCCTGGAGGAATGCAGATGAAAGGGATGGAATAGTCCTGTCAGATGATTTTGATGACCCATCTGTCTAATGTTATGGTCTGCTAGTTGCACAAATAGGGTTGTGCCCGATGTCCGAAGATGGTCATGACCGTGGCTGGTGGTGGGTCAGGGAGGTTGATCATGCCCTCAACCAAACCCTCAAAGCTGTCATTTGGAAGAAGAGGGTTGTTGTGCCACCACTCGATTGTTGTTAGGTTGGAGATGCCATTGTGGTCTTTGCCTGTTCCTGACCTTTTGTCTGTTTGGAGGATACTGATGATATTGTCTCTGATATGGATGGTACCTCTGCCGCCTCCTTTGGGTAGTTGATGTATAAATGCCCTGTGTACGGAGTGTGGCCCTGGAATCTTTCATTGTGTGCATCACCTCATTAGTTTTGGCCCCATATAATTACATCTTATCAAAGGTTAAGTCTTTGATCCTTGATTGCAGTTCTCTATCAAGGGCTGCTGAATGCAGCCACAATGCCTGATGCATCACCACTGCAGCAGCTATGTCCTGACCACTGTGCCTGCATATTCAGGGCTGCCTATAGGGCTGCTCTAGATATAAGTTGTCCTTCTGTTATTAGGATGCGAAATTGTTCTCTCTTTTCTTCTTCTGGGATTGAATCCATGAATGTGGAGAATTTGGAGTAGGTGTTATGATTAGTAGTTTGATAGGAGGGAAGCACAGTTAGCTACCTTAAGCTGTAAAGTAGCTGAGGAGTAGGCCTTTCTCCTGAATGCATCCATCCTCCTCCACTCTTTATCTTGTGGAGTATTTTTTCCCATGCAATTGTTTGTTTCCTTACTGAGCTGCCTCACCCACCAAGAGCTAGGGGCCAGGTGAGGAAAGAGATATTCATTATTCTTCAAGGGAATGTGGTATTTCTTATCTGCTCTTTTACACATTACAGTAACTGTTCCTGCGGTTTGCCACATGGTGTTGGCAGGGTCCATGATAGCCTCATTCATTGGTAGTGCTACCTTGGAGGAAGTGGAAGTGTGTAGTATTTTCAGTAATTCATGATTCGACTGTGACACCTCTTCCAGAGTGAGGTCTAGATCCTGTGCCACCCATTTGAACAACTCCTGGAAGGTTTTGAAGTTGGAAGTCGACAGGGTTGATATGACCATATCGTCTGGGAAGGAGGAAGAAGTGTGTGGAATGTTTTCATTCTGTGTGGAATCTTCCTCTAGCACTTCGTGACCCAAAGGGTGTTGTTCAGTAATCAGCTGGGAGGATCTAGACCTGGCTTCACCAAACTGCGGCTCACAAGCCACATGCAGCTCTTGAAAGGAAAAGTGCGGCTCACGGAAGAGCACGGCCGGGAAGCGTGGCATGGTCTGGGACATGGGGAAAATGTGGCATGGTCGGAGACAGGTGGGGGGGGAGAAATGCAGCTTGGTCGGGGATATGGGGAAAGAGCGGCATGGTTGGAGACAGGCAGGGGAAGAAGTGCAGCATTGTCAGGGACAGCAGAGAAGCAGCAGCATGGTAATAGACCACAGGGAAGCGGCGACATTGTCAGATGGTGGGGGGAGAAGTGCAGGCATGGCCGGAGATGGCAGGGAAGCAGCAGTTTTGTCAGAGATAGGGGGAGAAGAGTGGCATGGTAGGAGAAACCGCAGCATGTTTAGATTTTCTTATAGGCCCTAATGCAGTTTACTCATTGTTAAAATCGTGTTTTACAAGTCCTAAACATGACGTGGAATAATAAGAAATGAAAATAAGGAGAAAAGTTTAAAACTGAATATAGATTACTTTCAATTTTTGGCACAACTTACTGCTGTAAAGCATTGTATTCCACAATGAAATCTGTTAAATCAAAACACTGTGCAATACTCAAAGATCAGCACCTGAGAGAGCTTTTATGTACTGCATTGACAAGTTACTGCTCAGATTTTAAAAAAACTTGCCACCAGCCTGCAGTCTTCTACATCCAGAAACAGCTAAGTTTTTCGTGTATAGGCCTAGTTTTCATGGCAACCTTAAGTAATTATTAGACTCTGACATTAGTCAGATCAGTATTTGTCCTGTTTTTACAATAAAATTAAGGTGCACAATGAATTTTAAGCTTAGTAATTTTGGAGTAGGTAAAAGTATGTGATTAATATGCCTCAGTATGGCTCTCAAAGGTTTAATAATAGACTAGTGCAACTCTTGAGTTCCATAAGTTTGGCCACCCCGACCTAGATGGATATTTTGCTCCCTCGTATGAATTGGAGGGTCTCCTGTAGGGGTGCAAATAGGTGGACCAAGCATCCCATTTACCCCAGTGAATAGGGAACGGACCCTGGGGCATCATCTGGGGGTGGGGGGAGGAACCGTGCACTGGTCATGTATTTCTTATGGCTTCTTTTGCTCCCAGGAGGTGGAAATGGGTGCCTTGATGACACGTGCAAGGAAGAAAGCAGAGAGACTCAGTCTGCTTCACTACTGTGGGAGAGTGGAGATAGAGGTGGTGAAAAATCTTTACTATGTGGTGAGTATGCTGGGAAGAGAGATATCCTAGCCTTCACATGCTTGGTCTTCTCCTTTCTTTTGCGGGTACCCTTTGCAGGCTTTGGTGTTCAGGAAGGTTGCAATGTAGAGTGGCTCTGCGATATCCCTCTACCTGGTGCCAAGGGGAGCGACGGGCAGCATTGCAGGTACAGTTGTTTTCATCAGTTCTTGCAGCACCATAGCTATTGGTCCCACAGTGTCCTTCTGTGCTGCACCCTCTACCATTGCTGATTTGTTGTTTTTTAGCGGCTCGTAGGCTGTTGGCGCCATTGTCCTCAGGGCTAAAGAGAAGGCTTCCTTGAGCCTTTCCTCTGCACCTCTGCTCCGTGCTGGATCCCCCACAGTGCCAAGCAGCTTTTGAAATCCCACTGATCTAGGCAGTACTGATCTCTTCCATGGGGGTGGGGGGGTCTCCAACAGAGTCGAGGATCTTTTCCCCATCTCTCCCTCTGCACCTTGGGGAGGATCTGTGACCAGGGGGGTTCAAGGCTGGTCTTAATGATTTCTCAAGCAGGTGAATTTTTAGGCACAGCTCCCTGTGCGCCTAGCCCTGGATTTCAATTTCAGGCAGTGGCGCCACTTCACTGTAATGTGCTCTTCCCCCAAACATCAGATGTACTGTGAGTATGTATCTGATGTCGGTATAGCATCCCAACACCAGCTGCATTGTTTAAAGCCTGCTGATCCCAGCATCCGTCCTTGAGGGAATCACTTTTTTTTTTTTTAACCTTTTTTTTTTTTTTGCATGTAGCGACTAAGCTATCTAAAGCACTAACTATAAGTACCTAAACTAACTAAACACTCTAATCTCGTTAAAATTTGACAGAAGAGAGAGGACCAGTTGAGGAGCCCAACTCAGCCATTGATGGGTGAGAAGGATCTAGGGGGGCTTGGTTGTGCTCATGCTGCCCGAAATTGACAAGAGTTTCCTAGGCAGCTCACAGGGGCATGACCAGAGTGTGGACTGTGACTCAGCTCACTGGCACTGAGGACACCTAGAGTAGAGCACCCCTACAAGGACACCACTTTCTTTAAAGGTAACTATTTTTTCTTCTTCAAGTACTTGTTCATGCTGATTCCAAATCAGGTGATTTTCAAGCTGCTGCTTTGGAGGAGAGGTCAGAGTATCTTAAGCAGCTAACAGCAGGACCACCCTCCCAAAGGCCACATCATCCCTTGACTGCTGGGTGATCACATAAAGGGAGGTGAATGTGTGTATCAATGACCATGTTGCCATTCTATAAATTTCTTGTGTAGGAATGTGAGCTTCTGTTCATATAACACATTGCAGCAGTATTGTCTGTCAATACTTGAACTCCCTTCCCCACTAGTTGGGAGCTGAACATTTGACACACCAGTATAATCACTCACAATTCTCTGACATATATATGGAGTGCTACCCTGTCTTTGACCCATTGCCCCTGCATTCTCAGGTCACCTAGGTGTGCTCCCCACCCCAGGTCCAAGGCATCCATCACCAGTGAGAGAGGTAGTTGTTGTATAATGAAAGGGATGCACATGTACATATGTTGGGGGACAAGCTACCACCTCAAAGAGCGAACCATCTCCTGAGGGACTGAGACTACCATGTCTATGTGGTCTCTGTGGGGACGGTAGACTTTTGTCAACCACAGCTGGAGAGCTGCGAGTCTCAGACGTGTATGTTGCACCACACACATGGAGAAGGCCATGTGGCCCAGGAGGCTTAGGCAGTTCCTGACCCTGGCAGTTGGAAAAGCAGCAATAGAATATATGATCTTTCCCACTGTCTGAAAATGTGATGCTGGGAGCAGAGTTCTGCCTTGGATCGAGTCCAGGGGCACCCCTATAAACTCAATGCAATGCATGGGTTTTAGAGTTCGTTTCAGTACGTTCAGTTGCAAGCCCAGTCTGCTGAAAGTCTCTTTTATGAAGTTTACGTGGGCTATCAAACGCCTGACTGAGCATCTTTTCAGCAGCTAGTCATCTAGATACAGAGAAATTTGAATCCTGTACTTTCTGAGGAAAGGCTGCTACTATCATCATGCATTTAGTAAAAACCCCTGGGGCTGTGGAAAGGCCAAAGGATAATACCGTGGACTGGTAGTGACTCTGGCTTACCATGAATCTGAGAAAACACCTGTGTGGCAGGTGAATTGTAAGTGGAAGTATGCGTCTTTTAAATCAAGAGCAGCATATCAGTCCCCTTGATCCAAAGAAGGTATTATTGAAGCTAGAGTGACCACGCAGAACAACTTTCTTTATGAACTTGTTGAGATTCCAGAGATCCAGGACTGGTCCGAGGGCTCCTTTTGCCTCGGAAATAAGGAAGTATCTGGAATAAAGTCCTCTTCCCCTCCAATCTTGAGGGATCTCCATCGCTCCTGAGCTTAGTAACTTCATACCTCCTCCCTGAGGAGGTGCTCATGAGAGGAGTCCCTGAAGAGGGGATTGGAAGAAGGGTGTGAAGCAGGGGTAGAATGGAATTGGATGGAGTATCTCATTCCCACCATGTTTAGGATCCAGCTGTTCAAGGTTCTACTGGACTCACTATTCCCTTCTGCAGGCTAAACAAACCTAGTTCCCTCATCCTCCCCTCATAAGTCATGTGCTCCAGCCCCCTAACCATTTTCACTGACCGCCACTAGACTCAATCCAATTTGTCCACATCATTCCTGTAGTGAAGAGACCCAGAACAGGACACAATATTCCAAATGTTGTCTCACTAATGCTGAATAAAGGGGAATAACCACTTCCACTGATCTGTTGGCAATGCTCCAATAATAAAGCCTAATATACTGACTAATACAGCCTAATATGCCATTAACTTCTTGACAATGAAGGCATACTGCTGACTCATACTCAGCTTCTAGTCCACTGTAATCCCCAGGTCCTTTTCTGCAGGACTGCTGCCTATCCAACTGGTCCCCAGTCAGAAGCACTGCATGGGATTCTTTCACCTTAAGTGCAGGACTCCTCACCTTTTCTTTGGGGATGTATAAATGAAGTAGAATCAAGAGGAACTGATAGTGCCCAGTTTCTTGCAGGATTGTGTCTATGTATTATTTATGGCATTTGAGATTACATCAAATATAGCTGGGGATACATATAATTCTGAATTTGGGATTTCATAGGTAAGTAAAGGATGAACTGATATATTTCAAAATTTTATTTAGCTATAACAAAATACATTTTAAGTTTACATATAAATAAATTCCATTTGGTTAATTATTTAAAATCTGAAACCATTATATAAAACTTCAGTAGCTCCAAGATTTATTGATGAAAAATAGGAATCATTTATGTCTAGGTTAGTGGTTCAAGTTAAACACAGATAGCAAGTTTCACTATCTTTAAGGAATTTAGTGACTAAGTGAAATAATTTTTGAAAGGAAGATATCAGTTCTTTTTCAAAGAAAACAAATGGCCACTTCAGAAAATCAAAACTACAACTAACACTAACTGGCCAATCTGATAGCTATACTATGGAAACCAAAGAGCTTGGAAGGTGAACTAAAATTGACCCCTCTAGTACACAGTTGAGGAACTTTGGCAAGGCAGTGAGAGGAAGCCTGAACTTAAATTACCTGTACTGTACCTAATCTATGGATAAAATAGAAGGCTTTGATTTCCATAAAAATTAAATTCACCTAAAAACCTTGGAGGAAAAAAACTTAACAGTTACACTTTTCTGCAGTGAGAGCTTTTGCAATTTACATCACTAATTTAATCTCTTTATTGAAAATACATTCTTCGAAATATTTTTGTTTCATCATGAAGTGCAACTTTTAAAATACACCTTTCTCATTTGACTGTGCTATCACTTTCACACTAGAAACTAACAATATAATACAGAAGCACTACTACTTTTAAATACAATACTCTATGGCATATATGAAATCTAGTATAATATTTATTGCTGAAGTCAAAGTCAGGCAGCTGATGCTGGACACGACAAATGTCCTAGCTCTCTAATCTATGCTGCTCAGCATTTCATCAACTAAATACAATGTAAATGTACTGGCAAAGAGAAAATGGTAACATAATTCATGTGGGTCATATCCTTAAACTAAAAAAAGCATCTGTCTTTTTAAATAGACTGAACTGAAACAGTGTATTATACTTTATCTTTCATTTAGAAAACTATGCATTTATCAGAAATTATACAGTATGGAATGTGATACTCATTTATATTATATGAAACTTCAGAATTATCTTTTTCATTATTTTAATGACCTTCATGTCATTTTGTCTTAAGCCATTCAGTACTGTTCCCATGGAGAAGGCCATTGTACTAGTTTTTGTCTTTTAAGCAAATATGCTCAAAATAATTATTTTGCTAAGTCACCAAATTTAATATACTCAAAAATTAAAAAGTTTAATCAAAAAAGACAAGCCTACTTTTACTTTCACTATTCTACATATCATATATAAGATTAATTCCCATGATTATGTACATTCTTAATATACAAAATGTTAGTATAATTGAACTGGTTACTTACAAGCAAAGCCCCATAGTTAAAAAGAAACTCTTCTGTTACAATCTGGGGACGGAATACCTATTTGAGCAGAGTTTTGACACAAGATTAAATAATTAAACATGGTAAATGAAGCATATTTTACAGCGTTTCTTAAAAAGCAGAACATTTATTTTCTTATTGTCTAAACATAACAAACAGGGCTCAAGTCTTTATTCTGTGTCAGCTGGAAATTCCACTGACTTCAGTTAAAGCTGATGTCATGTGAAGAAGGCAGAATTTGGCCTACTCTGATTACAAACAACACAAAGAGCAGTTAAGAAGCATACGGTGGTTTACGTTCTTTGTTTTCTATCTTAGAAAAAAACATTACCTGGGACGTCACAAGATGAAGAACTACAGGCATCATGGGAAGGCACATCTTCAGCTGTTTGGCCTGAATTGTTGATGGATGTTTACGTCCAGAAACATTAGCTAAGGCACTAAGAACATCACCTATAACACACAACAAATGTATAAAATACATCTCTGTCTACCTGAACATAATTAGCATACTACCTAAATGGTAGTATTAACATTTCCTCTTATTTAGCTTGCACGAGGTTTTCTTATTACTAATTCTTCTTACAACCTGAACTACTTGCAGAGGGTTTGATCCTGCAAGGTGCTCAGCACTCTGGACCCTGTCCAGCAAAACAGCTAAGCGGGTACTTAATTTTAAGCACGTAAACTGTCCAACTGATGTCCAATGCTTACCTTATTAGATGCAATAAACAACTTAGCATCTAATACTTGACAGTAAGTTGCCCGATTCATGTGCAATGGCAAACAGAAGACATACTTTTCTTCTCTAGATAGTAATTCAGCAGAAACAGCAAAGGGAATTATTTTTGCATAAAACTCGAGTATTGTGGCATGCACATTATTTTTCAAGGCAAGCAGCTGCCATTCAATCTTCACACTGATTAACTTTGAACGTCACGCTGCCCTAAAAAGCAGGGATAATTTCTGGTCCGCTAGAAACATTTGTAAATCAAGTCTCTATCCCCTTCTGACTCCTAAGAAGTCAAATAGATAACAGAATGAACCACAGGAAGCTTACATAGCCCAGCCTAATTTAGCAATGAAAAGTTGGAAAAGCCTGTTCAGCAGCTTTTCATAACATACTAGAAAAGAGCGTTCAGTGACTTGACTTTAATTTAGGGGTTCCCAAACTTTTTCCTACATGATCCCATTTTGAGATAATGATTCCTAGGACCCTAGACAGCAACAATGCAACACAAAACCTGGAATTCAAGAAATTTACACATTAAATATGTGATTTAATGCTCTCTAAGTTGACATATAGACTTGCATGCTGCAAAACAGCTTCTCAAAGTTTAGTGGCGTGACAGAAGTTGCACATCTAATCTCCTGTGTGACATCAACAGTAGATCAACACTGAAACTTGATGGACACAAAAGAGTTAAATTGAGCTTCACACATGTGCTCATAAATGGCACCATCAGATTCAAAATACATGTTGACAGTGCAGGATAATCACTGTTGGCAGTGAATCAGAACTCCAGGAGAGAAAGTTGGGCATATGTTCATCACAAGAATCCACTGCAGGAAATGTTGATGGGCTGTTTGATTTCAGCTGCTAGCAAATTTTATAGCATCAAGCTTGCATGAAAAGGAGTTTTGCACCCAAACATACTTTGTCATGTCCAAGTTAGAGAAAAGGATGCAAACACTACTCCATCTGGCTGAAATGCTTAGCCATACTTGTGTGGGAGGCTGAAAAATAATTTCACTATCAACCAGGAACTTGCAGAACAGACACAATGTGTTAAAATGATCCTTTACTAAATAACAGTGTACACAGGGTGTCATAAAAAGAAGATATGGGCTTTACCTTACTTACTTTACTTACCTTACTTACAAGCCACTGCAAGTTCCCCTTTCAGAAAAGGCTAATGCAGTGTTTTCCAGCTTGGGGTCTGCAGAATCCCTGCAAGGGGCCGCAGACAGCTTGGGAGCTAGGGCCAGACACCGCCTAGGTCTCTGGTTGGTAGGGAGAGCCAGGCTTCTGGTCAGCAAGGAGCTTCCCCCAGGCAGGAAGTTTTTAAAACTCCCACCCTGAGCATGCTCAAGGGTGAGTAGCCTGTGGGGGGTGGTGCAAGGTGGCTGCAGCTCTGGCCAGGTAAAGGGGTGGGATTATGGGTCCTGGGGGGTTGGAGGGAATGAGCAGGGGGGTCAGAGAATGGGCTGGTGGGCAGGGAAGATGGGGGGATGGTCAGGGGCAAAGAAGGCCATGGCCACGGTGGCTCCATGCCCAGACAGGAGCAACAAAGGCTACATTCTGCCAGTAAAGCTGGATTCTGTTGGGGGGGGGCTCTGCCAGAGTGGCAGGAGCCAGATCCCACTGGCAGGTGCTGCATTCTGCCCACCAGGGCCACATTCTGTGCCATGGCAGTGCCACCACCAGGAGGTCCACAAAACTTTTTTCATTTTAAGAAGGGGTTCCAAGGTTGGGAAAGACTGGGCTAATGTAAGCTCCTACCAGCACGAAAAAAGAGTATGCTTTGTTTATAAGGTTGCTGCCACACAGCCACAATGTCCAGACATGCCAGGAGAGCACCATTTTACACAATCACCATAGGTGCATCACACTGGCAGGTTGGTTTGAATTAAGAAAGTCCACTAATTGAGTTTAACATTTAAGTCAGGTTTAGTTCGAATTAAGGCTGAACTTATTTCAACTCTGTTAATTCAAATTAATTTTTGTAGTTTAGACATAGCCCATATGCATGAGACCACGATGTGTGGAAACCACCATATTTTAGATTAAAATGACAGTCCCCTTGCATAGCATTGTGGAGTGAGCCTGGATGTGTCTGAGGGCGGATGACATTGTCTAACAGGCCAAATCTGCCCTGTTACACTCATGACCCTGTCTGCTGATGGCACAACCCCTTTTTGGAGTCATAACCCACAGTTTGGGAACCACTGATTTAAATCAAGGTTTTGGACACTGAAGTCTCATACTAATGATAATCATGTGCAAGTTATTGTGTATTATTTCATATAGTTTAAACACAAAATGCACAAGGAAAATATTCTCATAGGCTGATATTTTTTTTAAATCTAAATTCCTGAAAAAGTTGATGAATTCCTAGCTCCATTGAACCCCATGGCAAAATTACCAATGACTTCAGAGAGGCCAGGATCTCGCCCAGGATTTCTGGATGATAAAATTAACATTTTCGGGGCATGTACAATTTTTCTGGAACATTCCACCACAAAAGAGAAATGTGCTTAAGACTGATTCTGTTATCTAAGGCAACAGAGATTTTTATGAGTGACAAATAAAGTTAACATGAGCCAACAAGCTCAGTTACTAAAAAAACTGGATAGAAGATCGTAACTCTAACCATAAGAGAAAAGAATGGGGTTCAATAACGAAGAAGCATGTGAAACCCAGAGAATTTTACTTGGACTGATCAAAGTTTACATGAACTATTGTCTCAGGAAACAAAAGGCCTTCAGTACATGCATAAAAATGAAAGTGATGGGCAGGAGAAAGTTTCTGCTTATACCTGAAGAAAGAAGACAACTCTCAAAGCACTGAAAATGTTCATTTAATAGCCAAATTCTGTTCTTGAAGATGCATATATTTCCTGTTTATCTAAGTCTATAATTGAACTGAACAATTACACCCTTTTGCCACCCTTCTTTGTAGTTTTATAGGTTATAAGGCTTGAAAAGAACACAGAGTCATCAGACCTGCTCTTCTGTATAGAACGCATCATAGAATTAATACATATTACTTAGCTGAGTACAGTGATTTATTCCTCAAATACTCCCATTGATTTTGATACTTTATGCACATCATGGAAGAAGAATATGACCTTAAATTAAATTTAAAGGGGAGATGTGAAAACAGTTCTATTCCAAATGCAATATCCTGGTCATAAAAATGTATTTTCCCATCATTTTTCCATTTATGTGACCTTCAAGAAATAGTCCTAAATTTTAATAAATACATATTTCTTATTTTGAATAATTAAAGTATTATAATATGACAAAGCTTCAGTTGTAGCGAACAGTCAGCCTAAATCTACGCACCTTGTTATTATAGCCTTCCATATTTTATAATGTATACAGTGGTCATCCTGTTGCCAATTATGCATTAGATAAATAGCTACAGGTACCTCATTATGTCAGCAGGACCTTAACAAAGGCAAATGGCAATTTTTAAAGCCTGACCACTCTACTATTATTGATTTGACTCCAACTTTTTAAAATATACACTTGAAATCAATTTCTGTGTTTTAATTCTATTTGGTTTATAGCTACATCTGCTGGAAGAGAATGGCATAAGAATGGAGTTTATATAAATATATATTAAAAACTAGCAAACATCAATTTTCATCTCAGAAACATAACTGCTTTTAATTAGTTCCACAAAGCAAACTGTCTAACTTTACACATTTGTCATTTGAGGAAATAATTTTCACCCCTGAACTAGAACATGTTATTTCATTATCTCAAACAGGTAAAGAGAAAATAACTTCCTTATAAAATTAGAGATTGTAAAACTAATCTTAATAAATGGAAACAAAAAAAAGGCAACCCTCCTTACACCTAAAAACAATACCTGGAGAAGGAAAACAAAGTGAAGAACTTCTGTGTAATGTAGAAATTCTCTAAAATATGCCATTAAAATAGTAAAGACAGAAAACTGCATGTAAAAGACAGTGATACGTTATTTTTATTATTTGCATTATAGCAGCACTTACAGAGCCCAGTGGAGATCAGGATCCCACTGTTTTAGGCACTATGCACAAGTGCAGTGAGAGAGAGTGTCCCTGCCTCAAAGGTCCTAATCCTGCATGATCATATATAGGCATCCGATATTTAGTTACTTCAGAAAATAAAGA
Organism: Podocnemis expansa; assembly: GCA_007922195.1. Taxonomy (NCBI): domain Eukaryota; kingdom Metazoa; phylum Chordata; order Testudines; family Podocnemididae; genus Podocnemis; species Podocnemis expansa. The sequence continues at coordinate 4,548,217 of ML682034.1, forward strand.
ACAGACATGGTGTGAAGGAGAAACAAAATATTACGTGGCCCTTGCGTACAAACTTTAAAAATTGGAAGATGACTTTTAGGCCTATCGAAATTTGCAGTGCTACCCTTTCTTTTTCATTACAGTACTAAAAACAATAATTAAAATACAATGAGACACAGGAAAAAAAGAAAAAGAAAGAGTCATGTCTCAAGCAACATAGGTGACAGATTTTATTCCTGCTCTGCCTGGGAGTTTCCAGGTGCTCTGTCCTTTAACCCCCTCTCTGTTTATATGTATACATTTGGGGATTTCATCAACTAACAGAACGTTTAATTGACACCTTTAACTAATGATTCACAGAATGACCTTGCCACTCCTAGAGTATCCTTCTCTATCCAATCCTTTAAGCTACTCTCACTTTTTGAAATCCCATCTTCCTGAAAGACTTGCAATCAAATTTGTACTTAACATTTTCTTCCCAAACACACTCCTATCCCCATATTCATTCCAGACTGTGCCCAAATCTCACTGCTCCATCTTTCAAGATTTGTCTAAGATCTATCCATTTTTTCTCTCTGAACAGCAAAAACTTTCACCCAGCCCCTCATCACTTTTTATCTTGATTTGTATAAAGCTTCTACTTTTTCGCCTCCCTAGCACCTATATCTTCCTATCTAGCCCATACAAATTGCTGGTCAAAATGACCCTTGTTTGAATGCCTAGACTGGCTGCATCACCATGTTCTCACCTGAAATGCCCTTCACAAATCTCTGCTTATCTCCATTTCTGCTTTTATCACACTGCTCTCCACTGCCACGATGCCAGCCTTGTTCATGTCTTACAAAATCCTGCTTCAGTGTCTACTTCCAAACTGCACTGTGTGCTTGGAACTATGTGCCTAAAGACTCCGGCTGTTTGAACAGAAAAAACATTAGCATCTTACCTTTCAAAACTCTCCTAAAGACCTATAAACAAATTAGAAAATTAATGATGGCTTCAGGAGAAGATTAGGATAGTTGGCAATGACATTCCTACATAAAGTATGTTAGACAAACTTTATTAAGAGAACATTCAAAGATTAGGAAATACCAGAATTAAGATAATCCGTGCAACCTTAATTCAATCTACTTGCACATTACCACACGGTTTAATTATATGATCACATTCTACTTTTTTCCACAGGACCTGGTCTCATTTGGTGCACAAGATGGACATTGGTGATGAACAAGATGTGTGTGGTGAAATTGTTCTCTGTAGGATCCTGGCTTGTTCATGCTAAAAATGTGATTATGCATTTAAGGTAGGGATGAAAAAATTTGTTCAATTAAGAATCTAAAACCAGAACATTTAAATGGTTAAATGTGTGGGTGGGAGCCATACGGGCCTCAGCTCCTTACTATCAAGTGAGAGATGCCTGGCTTCAGCTCTCCCTGCTGCAGGTAAAGAGCTGAAGCTGGACAGATCTCACTTGCACAGTTGAGCCAAGACTAGCTGTGGCAGCTCCTGCCCCTTACATGTGTGAGGAGGAGCTGAACTGGTTTCTCATCCTCCTGTGCAGGAGCTACCCATCCGCTCTCACCTGTGAAAGCTAAGCCCAGCTTTGGCTCCTTCCCACCCCCACCCCCCACTCCATGCGGGGCTTTCACACCTCCCCATTAGCAAGAGATTCTGAGCTGCTCTTATCCACAGGAAGCATCACCCAGCTGCAGCTCCCCTACCCTGTGCTCCACTTGTTTAAGGGGAGATGCAGTAGGCTCTGTGCCTTCACTGAAGCAGGGGCTTCACATCTATTCTCGTTTACAGGGATCCAAACCCAGCTGCTGCTTCCTTCCCCCTCCCAGTTTAAATGACCATCAGTGGTTTAAAATATTTAAACAGCTGACTACCATTGAAACACCTAAGCTTTTACATCCCTAATATGAAATCTGTGCCACAACACATATGTACAAGCAGTGTGAATTAGATTGCACAGGCAAATATAATTCTGATGTTTTCTAACTTGAGAGCTTGACATTGCAACCTTAATAATGTTCTTTTACTGAAGCTTTTTGTAATTTCCTAAATTTTTAAAAAAGCAAATTGAAAAGCAGAAATTCTATCATGTGGCATCCTACTGATACCCATATGTGTCAGAAGCATTAGTAACTTTAGATCCACCCCACAGACCACTGTCACTTGAGCTAACAGAACAACTGGTAGCAGTAGTAGGTCATCATCCTTAGTGCTGATCAGCACAAGGGGACAAGACACTTTGTCAGTGGGTTTCATAGGTACTTACTGACAGCAAAGGAATGGTGAGAGTCAGAAATTTTGAGTTACATTCCAGATTCTGGAAGGAAATGTGTCTAGTAGGCACAAACTCTTCTGACTATTTCCCCTGTGGCTGGCCCTTTCTGTGTCCCATTTTCTCCAACCTGCCCCACCTCTTCCCCTCCTCAGTGCTTTGTCCCAGTGCCCTTCTCCTTGCTCAGTTAATCCCAAACTCTACCTCACTTCAAGTCTCTCCTCATCCCTCCCTCTAATCCAAGTTCCCCCATTTCAGATCTTCATCCGATCTGTCTATTCTGTCCACCCCACTGGCTCCTAGTCATTATCTCTCTCTCTCTCTCTAGACTTTTCATATGGTTTCAGTCCAAACCCTCCTCCCTCAGCACCTTTCCCCAGTCAACTCCCTCCCTCGCTTCTTGGGTTCCAATCTCTTTGCCCAGTCATCACAGTTGTCCTCTCACACACTAGGTACTTGAAAATCTGGCTTCCCATCATACTCCACACCCACTGGCTCCAAGTTCCTGGCTCTTGGTCCAGGAAGTTCCAGTATTCTCCTACTCCTCATCTGATGTCAGTGTTCTTCTCCCCAGACAAATGTCTCCCAGTCACCCTTGCTAACTCCTAACACCAACTCTCCTTCCAACCCAACCCCTAATTTCTCTCCCTCCCACCCCCTTTAGTCTCAGTCTCATGCTTTGTTCCTTCAGCCAGCATGCTCCTCTGCAATAACTGGGCACCAGCAGAGGAGTCATTGGCTATGTCTACACTACAGGGCTCCGGAAAGTTGACTTAATAAGGTCTTCTTAAAGTCAGCTTTCTTAAGTCGACTTAGTGAGACCCCATTTGTTTCAGTTGACTTTATAAAGTCCACTTAAGCCAGGGGATCCATTTAAAGTCAACTTTAAATTGATCCCTTGGCTTAAGCCAACTTTATGAAGTCAATTTAAAAGGCTCTACTGCACTAAGTCAACTTTAATGGGCACATTGCATTAAGTCGACTTAATGGGCAGGAGTTATTAAGTCAACTTAAGCTAGCGCTTAAATCAACTTAATGAACTCCAAATGTGGCCAGGGAGTTGCTTAAGTTGACTTAAGCCCCTAGCGCAGACATGCCCATTGAGAGTTACTGAAAGTCCAGCCCCTTTCCAGCTTCATCCCTGATCCTGAGGATTCTTGGTAGTCCTGATCTTGAGTATGCTTGGTTGCTACCTAAGAATAGTGCACATACAATCTGGTCAGTACCAGGAGCTGTGAGAGGCTCAAGAATGCTCACTGAGGATCAACACTTTGAAAATGAGCTGCTAAAATAAAAAAAAAAGTCTCTACTAAGGATATATAAACTGTGTCTTATAATTTGACCAAATCTCAGTGGATTTTCATAGGGCTAGAATAAAGCAACCCCCACCCAAACACAAAAGTCATTCCCTAGCCAAATATGAAGAAACTGCTCAAAGCATTGGGGCATTAAAACTGTTCAAGGAAAAACTGGGCCAGAATTTAATATGGGCAAAACAGTGACTTTTCCATATCCTTGTAATCAGAAGCAGCTGAACTGTGTTGGCTGAAATTTTCTACCATGATGCAAATATTTAAGAAAATAGAAAGAAAACATTTTTTTCAAGGCTCAAATGTAAAATATTAGGTAGTCACAAAATAACTATGCCATTTAATGAAGCTAATACCATAAACAGTAAAGGAAGGAAAAACATCCTTTTACTTACCATTGTTCTTAATCTTTAAAGAGATACATACTTGTTCCACAAGGGGGAAAAGAAAGAGGCAAAATGAAAAAAAAAAACCCAAAATTCTGTTCTTAGTCAGGCAGTTCAATTTACCTAAAATTCCTGGCAGCTCCTGCACAATGTGATAGATGAGAAGATCCAGGCATTTTGACAGGTATTCATTGCTGCTTTGCTGCTCTTTTCCTGGTGTAGTCTTTCTGGTGTCTCTTTCAATGTACATCACCAGTCTACATATAAGCAAGTGCAAAAGATTACTCTTGTGACAAAAAACTGATATTATATCTCAAAAATGTCACTGAGGCAAGCATTTCCAGGGAGGTATAATTACAAGCAAGATGACATTTATGTATTGTTTCAGCAACTTGTTGAAAATATTAGATTTTTTGTCTTTAAAACTAAGTTCATTTTGAAAGAAAACCAAAACCAAAAACCAAAAACAAACCCTTCTCTACTGAACTACAAATGAGCCAAATAAAAATACAATTAGACATATTAAACTCCGGTGTCAACAAGCGCAACTTGGTTAGTGAAATGGAAGTACAGTGCTTCCATGAAGAGTAGATTGGCCCTTAAGAAATGGGGAGTCTAATTTTAATCAGTTTATTTTTAATATCTTAAAAAAAAAAGTTGCCCAACGAAGACATAAATTTTTCATATTTGTTTATCTAAGAAGTAGGTTTCAAAATGTATGTTCAAGTACTTAAAAGTGCCATCGAGACAGTTTGAATTAAGACGTTATCCTGACAGGAAATGTATATAGTTGCAACCAAATGGCCAACAATAGCAGATATCCGTACCTCTTGTCATAAGTGGTCAAAGTATAATTTGATGGTCCCCGGAACCCCCCTAAAACTCCAGGCCCCTTTGCTGTATTCTCCGGGCCCCCTTCATGCTTGTGTGGGATTCCAGCCCAGCTAGGTATTTGCCAGTTTCTACATCTGCTGGCCCTATAGTTGGGCAAAAATTCCCAACCCCACTTCCTGGCTATTTCCCACCATCTGCCCCTCAAATGCTTGCCTCCACCCACTCCAGCTACTGCCCCCCCAAACCTCTGCCCCCCCTGATTTTTTGCCTCCAGGCCCAAAGCTGTGCTGCTCCTCAACTGCAGCTGAGGGTTTGCTAATGGGGCTTCCAGACCTTGCATGGGGCCACCGTGCTGCCTGCTCCACCCCCTACACCACAGCCCGGGAGATCCCCTGAAGCCATGGGGAGACAGCAGCTCGCAGGAGCCCAGCTCTCTCTGGGGACAGCAGGGCAACGGCAACTGTCAGCTTCTCTCGCATCCCCACACCTGGCTCCTCGGTCTCCCCTCCTCCAGCGGTGGTGGGTCACCTTGCTGGGAGCGCAGCTGCTTTGCTCAGTGACAGGGAGGCAGCAGCTGGCAGGAGGTAGGGGGCTGGGTCTTGCTGCTGCCCAGAGCTGCAGCTCCTGGCTTCCTCTCACCGCCTGGGCTGGAGGAGGCTCCACACATGTCCTGGGGTTGCACAGGAATATCTGGTGCCTAACAAGTGTGCATGCACCCACATAATTTAGAGGGACCTAGACCCTGACCCTCCATCTCCCCCTCCATGCCAGCTGGTCCCAGACCTTCCCCCACTTACGTGGCCAGAGATGAAAGGAGACTCGGAGTCCCTCTGACCAGGCCTCTCCCACCAGCCACCATCACGCCTCTGAGCTCAGGGCAGGACTTGCAAGATTTTAAAAAGAGGCCCTACCCAGCTCCAATGTTCTCTCTAAGGCCCGAAGACAGTTAAGCAATTTGTGCTGGTCACTGTGCACCCTCCCCTGCAATGGCCCAATCCTGCCCCCCTCCCACTGGCCCAATCCTGCCATCGGCCCAATCCCGCCCCCCCCCAGGCAGCTCGACCCTATCTTCCCTCCAACCCTCTACCCCCCTTCTTGGCCGGTTGTCCCTTTCCTGTCCCCAGTCGGCCCTCCTGCCCCTTTACCTTGCCGCTGAAGCAGCTCGGCCTGGCCCCGGCCACTCCTCCAGGCATAGTAAGCTCTCACTGAGCATGTGCAGAGGCTCTGTGCATGCTCACAGAGAGCTTACACCAAGCAGAAGTTTTAAAAACTCCCAACTCGGAGAAGCTCTCAGCCGGCCGGAAGACTCCGTCTTCTGGCGGTGAGAGATTGCAGCTGATGGCCATGCATGGCCAGCGGCATTCCCTGTGCTGAGCAATGGCATGGGCTGTGTGGCCGCACAGCTTAGAGGAAACATTGCCCAGCACCCAGGTGCCCTGTTGGCCAGATTGGCCAGTAGGGCTTAGGACCTGCCAGCAGCCAGGGCATGGAGGGAGGAACATACTTTCCACTAGATTTTGATATTTTTAGGGCACCTGGAACACATCAGAATGCTGCGTTCCACCCCATTATTCTATTTTAGGGGCCTCAGAATGCTGGCCCCTAAAAATTGGGGGCCCTGCAATAGTGTTCTGGTACGTTCCCGCTTACTTTAACCCCTGGCCATCACTGACTCTTGTAATTCACGAGTGGTGTATAGGGCTGTACCAGCTCACTGCACAAAGAGGAATTTAATCCTTAATATTCAGTTTCCTTTCTTCAGCCCATCTCCACTGTTTTCATTTTAAGTTGACATATTGTACATTCCCTGCTATAATATTCTGAGTTCAGCAACAATGAGTGGCTATCAGCAATTTGCATCTATCAGCAATTTTTAATGTTTTCACCATCATTATCGTGGCAAATTATTTTCAATAAGAAAAGCCAATCTTTTTATATTACAATATGCTTCAATTCAACTCATCAGACTTACATTTGTAATATTTGAACAAGAAACATTATGATCCCCCCTATTTCATTTGGTAATGAGTTATGTGAAAAGTAACACCGTAATTACCTTGCAAAACAAGCAAGGAGTCCTGTGAAACTTAAAGACTAATAAATTGATTGCATGATCTTCCGTGGGAGAAAATCCCTCTTCCTCAGATGCTTTGAAGAAGTGGGATTTTCTCCCACAAAAGCTCATGCAATAAATAAATTTGCTAATCTTTAACTGCCACTAGACTTTTTGCTTGTTCTGTAGAACTAGACTAACACGGTTACCCCCTTTGGAACTTCATTATTACCTTGGTACATATGACAAGATTCTAAAATAACCACACTATTCTAAAGCAGAACACAAAGCATGTATCACCTTAGACTCTTTTTAATTGAAGAATGGTTTTTACCTAAACTTTGTCTACTAGAACACCTTAAAATTTTAGCTGTTTTAATGAACATTAGTTGGGTGTCATCAATTTGTAAAATAATGACTCCAGTGCCAAAGGGAAAAGATGTTTTCACCAACTGATAGAGAATGCCTTGATCAAACAATAAGAAAATTTATGTATTTCTTTAAAACATTTAGCAAACATATGTAAAACACGTACCAAAAATAAATAAATAATAAAAACAACAAAAAACAGGTTCTTGACCCAAAATTTAATACTGAATTAAAGTCCATGAAAACAGAATGCATAATAGTAATAATCTCTAATGATCTAATAAATATATGTTTTAAGTCCCAATTATACTAGAAACTATTTTTAATTTGTGTTTTACTTCAAAACCATGAGACCTTCCACTAACTAAGGGCCTGAAATTAACTTTGGCCTTGATCTTGAAAGTATAATTTTAAAAAGTGCTATCCTGATTAAGTGCCTCTTTGTAATTCAAAGTGATCAATTAAAATGTTCATTTTAAGTACATCCTATAAATTATGTGAAAATCATAGCATGATAGCACTTTTTAAAATTATACTTCTTGTGAAGTCTTCTGAATCTGACAAAATTCACAGAAAAATATTTAATCCACACATCATGACTACATTGCCAAACTCAGATCCAAACACAGGGGCGACTATTTCCACTCAAGCTACATTATTTCCAGATCTTTAAAAAGGCTCCTATTTTGCAGATCTTTGCACATCCTTAACTTTATTTTCCATGAATTAACTCATTGGTTTCATCGGGACTACTTATAACGCATGCAGTTAGCATGTGCGTAAGTCTTTCAAAATCAGGACCAAATTTAATTTCAGGACCTTAACCATTGCCTTTTGCCATCAGATTTTACAGTCTGAAGCAATATAATGTTCCATATGCATTTCCTGTCTGCACATATTTTATCTTTAATAAAAGATTACTGAAGACGAAACTAAGACACAAATTTTAAGCCTTTTACTAGTCTTACGATAAATTTCACAAAATGACAGTCTTTAAAAATGCCTGAAATGTTTAAAAAAAAAAAAGTGATCCAATTAATTTTTTGCTGCTGTACTTTTAGCCATTCTGAAATAGTTATATGGTTTTCCCACAAATCTAAGAGATATTTCAATATCTGAAATATGCTGATGAATGCCCACTGATACTTATCAGAGACTGTTCATTACTCATGCTTCGTCAAATAAAATGAATCCAAGCTTGAATTAATAAGTTATATTTCAGGTTTTTATTCACAATACTTTCAAAAGAACCACTTTTCTGAGGAGAGTGTTGAGGAAGTCACACACATTTTGAATCTTGGTTTGAATCTTGAATATTACAAAAGTAAGCGTTTCCCCACATGATGGCCCATTTCTCTCATTTCCTCTCTCATCCCACTATAGCTAATTCACAAAGTGAGCACCACAGAAATGTTCTAGTTTAAATCAACTATCCTGTCAAGGGATACATTTTTCACTAAAAAACTACCTTTCTGTTTAAAGAAATCATATTATGTGAAGAGAAACAGTCTGCCAGTTCAATAACATCTTTACTGCTGCTGTAAAACATAGCTGTTAATCCTCATGGTACATTGGCCCACTATCTATTTTAAGAAGCTTGAAAACAAAATTAGAATAGGACCAAGATTTAAAACATACGTAACTTGCCCAACACTTTCCTCAGAAAAGTGGTTCACTTGCAAGTATTATGAATAAAAACCTGAAATGTAAGTTATTAATTTAACCCAATGACAAAAACTACCAAAGTTTCTCTCACATAACATGCTAATCATAATTTATAAACAAGCAGTTCACAATATACAGGACTTTTGTTGTAAAATATTCTTTTAACTAAAGAACACAATATCATGTTCTCTAAGGAGCATACATATATCATTAAGTCATTAAAAAAATAACAGCCCAACAGTGTTCCCTCTAAGCCGGTGATGCAGCTGAGCAACTTATGGATGCAGCTGAGCAAGTTCCTGGGCCCGAATCGGGCCCCTGAGCCACTGCCCATCAGCTCCCCAAGTGCATCCATAACTTGCTCAGTTGCATCACCAGCTTAGAGAGAGAACATTGTATAGATGTCTTTTTGTTCAAACTTTAGTAAATTAATAAAACCACAGTATTTTAGTTTAACATTTTTATTAAACAAATATGAAGCAATGATGCTGCCTATCAAGCCTCCTCTACACCTCAGTTTTTGACGCCTGTCTTTGTCACATTTCTAGAATGCATATACAGAGTCTAGGTCAGCCTTGAATCCAGCACTTAGATATGACTTGATGCGCATTAGCATGTCTAGATGAGAAACATCCAACCTGTTATGAGGCTCTGTCTTAATATTTTTCATTAGACTGAAGCCTCATTCAGCATCTGCACTAGATGCTTGAAACGTACCACATATATCAACCAACTGGGCCAGGAATGGGAACTTATCTTCTGTCAGTGTATAGGTGACAAACATCTAAGAATGTGTTCAGTGTACCAGCCATTACCTTTTCCAGAACAACAAACATTTTGGTTGTCTATAATTTCAGCTCACCTTTAGAAGATGTGAAAATACATAAAGAAAATTTGTAAGAAATTACACTGATAAGAGCTGATGATCACAGATAGCCAATACAATTCTATTATTTTTTAGAGATTCCTAATGAATGTGCCAATTCTGACTAGATCTCACTCATATTGCTAAAAGAAGTCACCCTGATTCAGGCCTATATATTACTTTAGCTAATGTTAATTAAGGTCAATGACAGTTTTTCCACTTTACTGAAAAACTTAGATCAGGCTGCCTTCTCTCTCTGCTACAATCCCCATCTACAAGTTTTGTGTTGTTCTTGTCTGCAAGCTTTGAACTTTCCTTTACCAGCTTGCAACTGAAAACAGAGCTGTGCTAAAAATACATGGAGGGGACACCTCCTTCTAAAGCCATTGTTTACGGCACTTGGTAAAGATATCAAAATGGGAGGACACATGTAGTTTGCCTATAATGTATTGTCAGGGCCATTCACTTGAATGTGAGCACAGGTGGGGTGTGCCTCTTGGATACCACAGAGCCAAGCATGTGTGAATACCTAGTATAGTGAAAAAACAACAAGGAGTTGTGTGGCACTTTAAGACTAACAGATTCATTATTTGCATGAGCTTTCGTGGGAGAAGATCCCACTTCCTTAGATGCTTCGAAGATGGGTGAACTTACAGAAAGGAATGAAACTAAATGCAAGGGGGTGTAAAACATAGGATCAGGTCATACACCCCCTTGCATTTAGTTTCATTCCTTTCTGTAAGTTCACCCATCTTCGAAGCATCTGAGGAAGTGGGATCTTCTCCCACGAAAGCTCATGCAAATAATAAATCTGTTAGTCTTAAAGTGCCACACAACTCCTTGTTGTTTTTTCACTGGACTAGACTAACACGGCTATCCCTTTTAAAATTGACTAGTATAGTGAGCCATTGAGAGATCCTGGGATGGAAAGTGCTGTAGAAAAGCTGGGTGTTAATAAAGTAACATAAGGTTCTCTACAGTTCTGTGTGTTTATTCTGCATCTTGGGTGGAATGTGTGTGTTGTGTCTACCTAGCCCACTGTTTCCCAACCACTGTGTCACAGCACACAGGTGTGTCACAAATTTTTTTGTGAAACTACTCAGAGCGCTCTGGATTGGCTCATGAAAATATATGGCTTCATTCGGAAACTACATGGCAGTGTGCCTCAAATGAATTAAAGGTAGCAAGGAGTGCCATGGCAGAGAAAACGTTGGGAACCACTGACCTATGGGGCAGCAATGACTTTAAAGGGAAACAAGACATTTCCTTACACATCAACCCGCCCCGCGCCCCCCCCCCCCCCCCGCGTGCCATGAGCTTATCCTGGGCTTCTAATCTGCTCCCAGCCCGGGAGCCCCCAACCCAGCTCCGCTCCCCGCTTCTGTTGCCCGCCAGCCCCGACCCCCGCTGCTCCCCGCTTCTTCTGCTCCTCACCAGCCCCCGACCCAGCGCCTCCGCTCCCCGCTTCTGCTGCCCGCCAGCCCCAACCCCAGCGTCTCCGGTCCCAGCTTCTGCTCCCCGCCAGCCCCGATCCCAGCTCCTCTCCCCCCGGCTTCTGTTGCCTGCTGCTCCCCGCCTCTCCCGGCTTCTGCTCCCCGCCAGCCCCAGCCCTGGCTCCTCTGCTCCCCACCAGCCCCGACCCCAGCTCTGCGCTGGGGTCAGTGCTTGCTGTGCCAGTGAGCGGCGGCAGCTGCGCCACCGCACACTGGCACAGCTTACAGGAAACATTGCAGCCCAAAACCATTTTATGAGTGATACAGGAGACAATATATTTTCCCATTCTGTTTCTTCTTACTGTGAGCTCCAGCCCTGCATTTCTTCCACTCTATAATGCCATGAAACCCAATCCAATGCAATCTGTTACTTTGTGGATATAATACAACTGTGGAAGAATTCCATAGCTGAGGCCTGATAGTGTTAAGACACAGATGGCTCAGTAGGCCTGAGGGGGGAAATTGTCAAAGAATGCTCTAAAAATGCCATTAGAGATAATGTGAAAAAACTGACAGCCTGCAGTACTTTAGATAGTATTTCTCTGTGTCTGCCTCCTCCAGACACTGTTTTTCTTCAACAGTTTCACTGACATCCTTGACTTATACTAAACATTCTCTTACCAAACCTGCTTAGATGATATTAACTCTGACACTGTTAAGTTGTTACATGAGATTCTTTTCCCTTTGAACTTGGTTCCTTTTAAGAAAATAATATCAGTTTGCACCAATTAGAGAATGTTAGATCTTATTACTGTTGCCTATGTATATGCATGCATGTTAATGCTGCTGTTAAGCTATAAAAGTTTCTGTAATACATCACAGGGGTGGAGACCAGCACCTAACTGCTCTCTCCACCACTGCAGTGTGTATTTTTTGTTTTGTTTCTTTTTGTTTTCCTGTAATAAAGCTATTAGCTGGTTGGTTCGGCACTCAAGTTGGGTTCAGCTGTTTTTTCTTTGACACAACATTATTCTCTTTTTCACAGTGTATGGTGGAACATGGCACATGACCCTTTGTTTTCAGATACTTGTGATTATCTGGAGTAAAAATCCCAGACTGGATCTTCCTGTTCTTATTTTCCCCTTTAGCCCCTCCAAAATGGCATTAGCAACCCACATTTTAATAGAGTCTGAAGGCATATCCCTCTGATCCAAAAATGGAGACCTTTCTGATATCAGAGGAGGATACACAGATATTTAAGTTACTGTATCTCTGTCAAACATCAAATGATTTTAAGGAGATGATCACTGTAGCAAATGGAACAAAACTCAAAATTCACTGCCCTTTGGATTGTTCTACCCGTTTGTATAGCCTTGTCTTATCTCGCATTGTAAAATAATAGGTGAAATTGATAAAATCAGCAAGGAAATGTTGGAAGAAATATATCTCTCCCCTTTCTTTTCAACAGCACAGTCTGTTGGAATATTCCATATACACGTACACAAGCCATTTTGTGCCTAACAAGTATTGGACATGGTGTCACAGTGAGAATGCTAAAGCATGTCACCACCGTTAGTGGCCATTATAGTTAAAAGCTTATTGGTTGTGCTTGACCCCAATATAAGGCATGCTGCAAGAAAGTTTCCCAACTTTGACCCCAACACAGAAACCAGCAACAACTACAGTCATTGTTCTGCTCTGCCTATTACAAAGACTGCTCCTTGTTAATTCCAGCTGAGAGCAGAAATTATTTCAAAGGGATAGGAAACAATGGGATCAAAAGTCCTCACCTAGTCACCAAAAAACCTCCAGTTGTGACTGGCCAATATATGGGGACCAAACACAATCTGGCTCTTCATAATAGTAGCCAGTTCCATTTTTGGGGCATTCTTATGATATCTGGTTAATCTTAAACAGTTTATCAGCTGGCCTTGAAACAATGATTCAGAGCAGTGGTTCTCAACCAGAGTGTTGGGATGCATTATTGTGTCACTACACAGCAGTAACTGTGCTGCAGAGAGCCAGGGAAACAGCTGGATTTGACCTGGAAGGAGTGGGCTAGTGTTTCCTGTAGAGCTGCAATATGCTGCCAAGTGTGTCATGACCCACAAAAGGTTGAGAACTGTTGATTGAGAGACTATAACAGTATTTATTGGTGGAGTTTACAAAGCTAACTTTAGAAATACACAATACATGTCTAATCATATTCTCTATTGCCCCCTTACCTTGCTTGGCAACTGAGCAGTAACATCTCCCTGTTATTAATTAAAACCTGTAACAGGACCAGAAACGCTTTTGCTCGAATGGAAGTTGAGGGACTTTCAAATAAACGGATAATCGTAGTCACAAAATCCTGGGTGGGAATAAAAACAAACACACAAATATTGTTTATTAAGAAAAAGTAGGTAAATAACACTGTCCATCAGCATATGCACATTTTATATCATTCTAGCACAATAAAGATGCAAATTATGTTTGGATTCAAAGTTCATTATATCCTTTTCATAACATTAAATTACAGTCCAAAATCTCACACAATACTATTAAATAAAGGAGTTTTGCCCTAGACAGATATTCAGCTGTGGAGCTTGTATGTGCAGCTTTCCAAGAGCCAAGGTTAACAGATATTTTCTACTGCATTAGACCAAAAAAAAAAAAAAAAAAAAAAAAAAAAAAAATATTTTTAAAAAAAATTAAGCCCATAGTTAAAATTATTTAATCCTAAAAAAAGGCAAAAAAGGACATTTTAACTCTATAGTTTAAAAGAAAAAAATTGTAATTTTAAAAATTGCAAAAATATATACTTGCCTTTTCTCCTAATACTCTGAAATTTAGCAGTTTACATACTACTTTCCATGTGAGCTGGAAGACTGCAGAGAGTCTGTACTGTTCCAGATTTTAAGTAAGCCCATCTCCAGAAGATGTCTCTTTTCAGCAATGATGGAGTTTGAGACCATGCTCCCTATGACACTTTATAGTGCTCCTTAACCTTATGTGTCTATTACCATAAAAACTCTTGGTAGGAGCATTTGTTCTGAAAATGCTATTCCCCGATACAACCTGCCTCATAGGACAGGAAACTGAGACTCCACCTGGCAGATGAGACAGTACAATGCACCTGTACTGTTTGAAAATGAATAATGATTTTAGCATGAGGGAACGAAGCCTCTGAAAACCAGCCTTAAATTCCACAATGCTTACATAGCTTCTGGCCTCCTTCAGTTTCCAGAGTGCATAAATTTAACAAGTGGTTCGGTGGGGCTTGCTTTCCCCATTTGGATGCACCCACTTATGTACCTATGACAAAAAATGTATTTTCCAACTTACCAAAACTCCCAAAAGACCATTGTAAACTTCTTTGACCAGTTTGTGGGGGGAGCTATAACTGCAATGAAGCTGTATACAGGCAAGTTATACAAGAACCTCAACCAAGCATGAAGGGGTCACACATGCAGCCATCCAAACTACATAAATAACTTACAAAAGTCCATGTATCCTAGAAATAGCAAGGGGATGGAGAGAAGGAAGCAGTGATCTTTAACTGAGGTATTACTTATTGGTATTACTTTCTAAAGCTGGGATTTGTTTAGAACCCTATACTTAAAAGAAATGCGTAAACATTTCACAATATGCTTGCAGAACTGCCTAACCAGGCACATCAGCTCCCAAACAGGGAAAAGGAGGCTTAGAATTTAGATATCCAGGGAAAAAAAAGGAAGAGTTACTAAAGCATAGTCCAGTAAAATTTTTCCTTTCTTTAAAGGAAAGTTATTTATTTGGTTTTGGTTTTGCAGTAGATATTTTATGGATCCAAGAGTTGAAGTCCTTGTTTGAAGGAAATTTTGCTATTGACTCAAATGACTTCTGTGTCTGCAGACAGAACCTCTTAAGCCAATGATATGGATGTTTGTAATGTTTTTCAGAAAAAAATCTCATTCATTAAGGGAAATGTAGCACAGCCTGGATCCAGAGATGCTGAGATCTGATTCACTTTCTCTTTAGACAGATTAAAAAGGTGTTAACCACTACAAGAACCCAACCAGGACTATATGGACAGATTAACTGCCAGTGCCAATTCTCAAGTCCCTGTTTTTCCAGAAACACCTGGTGTTGGATCGTTTGAATCCTATAGATGAGATAACACTGACTGCAACTGGATTACAAAATTCTTCCTAAAAATCAAAAAAATGGCAGCTTCTCTACATATCTTAAAATAAATAAATTGAAAAACTTCAGGTTGAAATGCTTTTGATAGTTCAATATCTACTTCCCAAGCTACAGAGGAGAGTGCCAGCAAGGATTCCAACATTTTTGAGCACATTTTCTCATAAAATGATAATGGTTTATTGACTCCTGGTGACAGATCTACTTATTTGTTTCAATTTTGAATCACAAAAATTTGGAAGTAAAAGTGTGGCTGCTCACTTCGTTTTCTTTTTAGAGGATACGGAAAATTGTTTGGTTTAATTGTTTGGATTACAAATTGTAAATTTCAGCCATAAAAACACTATTACTACTTCTATGGCAGTAGCACCAAATAGCCCAAATTAGAATTAGAGTTGCATTGTTAAAGGTATTATGTAAACACAAGGAAAACAGGGCCCCTGGCCCTAATGTTAGACACTATAAAAGTAATATTTTGCTGAGACAGGCATTATCCTCAATATTTATGATGGAAGGCACAGAGATGTCATAAAATGCATAGCTTAATTTAAAAGGTTCTGGGGTATTTTCAAATGTTACTTGTGAACTTAATTTTTGAAAAATATAGGGTTATTTACCCAGCATTAATTGTAGTTCTTTAAGATGTTGTAATCAATATGGATACCATTTTAAGAGCACAGCCCACACAGGCAAGATTGGGTTGGGGGGGGGTCTGTTTATTTCATTTTTTGTTTTGTTTTTTTCATAACTGTGTCTGTTGGGGCCATGTCATGCCCTTTGCTTCCTACAAAGGGTGAGGTAGCTACAACCCTCTCTCAGCATCCTCACAATTCAAATCTCGTATAACTGAGGACTGCAAAAAGCATGAATAGAGGGTGTGTCATGGCAGCCATATCATCTTGAAGAACTACTGTGATTTGGGTCGGTATAGATCCTACTGAAAGTGACTAGCAAGCAGTATTGCCCTCCCATATGATGAGAGAGGGGAGTCCCAGTGGTAGCAGTCAAAAAGTGGATTCTCTTGAATTTGGCATCTCTTCTGGAAGCCATGTCAAGTGCATAATGTTTCAGTAAGTTTAGTGGGTTATTCCACACAGGGCAGGTCTATACTGCCTGCCCTTTTCAACAGCAGTTGAATGTAGATACACAAATTACCTAAAATAACCTAAAAGGAGTCCTATGGCATTTTGTTTGTTTTGTCCTTGTTTGTTTTGCTGAACTAGACTAACACAGATACCCCCTGGAACGAAAATGACTTGCATATCTATGTTTGGTTTTTCTATCCCCTGCATACACACTGTACTGGTTTGAAAGGAGGGGCCTCCCTTCAAATCAGTGTTACCCAGGTGCTGGGGTGTGGCTTCAGAATCGACTTCTTGATCAGCTGAGTGGGTCTTCACAGACATGCCCATAGCTGCCTTATGGATCGCAGACATCAGTAATTTTCTATAACTGGCAAAGCCTGGTCCTGGTGGAGTGTGCCTTGACAGTAGCAGGGAAAAGTATGGCAACCAACTGACAGCAGGCAGAAATGCATTACATAATCCACTTTAAGATTCTCTTGGACAAGTTGGCTTGACACTTTGTTGAACCAGACAGAGTCACAAAGACATGGAGAGAAATATTTGGGTTGCTGATGTCATAAAGTGGGACCCCAGACACAACATACAGTAGTTTCTTTTTTCCTCAGTGACAAATTCAGCTTTTGGAAGAAGACTGATAAAGGAAGAGACTTATGTAGATAGAATTCCAAGACTACTTCAGCACTGAAACTGCACTCTAATTTTATCACCCACTTGACCCTGTAAAGGACATAAATGTTAGTCCAGTCACATGAATTTATAGTTTATTGACTCCATGCTGACATGATACCTAAGACAAAGACTGTCTTGATAGTGAGATGATATAATGGTCTGAATGGAGACTCCATGAACTCAAAACAAACCTTAAAAACGCATTACACCTCAGAACTCAGAGATGGACTAAGTGACCTGATGAGGTCCCTTGCAGCTCTACATTTCTATGATCATATCTCAAAAAGGTATATTCAGCTGCAATGGCCAGCAGCTGACCACCCTAAATTTGAACACAGCTAATGAGTATGCTTTTCTTCCAAAAAGATCTAGGCATTGGTGATCTTTGTGATTAAGCACATTTTTCATGAAGCTCAACTTCTCCTGGACAATCAAAACCTCAAGGAAGCTAGGGCTAGAGTGGGAGTACCAGTAACTGAAACCCTAAGGGGTAACTGGTATCTTTTTATTTTAGTTTAGTTTTTTAAACACACATTTTGTGGGTGTCTACTACAAGGCTCATTGGGTCCAGGATGCCTCATTTGTACAGAAGGCAATCCACATGCAACTAGCAGATGACAAAATGGCAAATAACTTCTGAAACTTCTTGGAGGTGACTGAAGTCTCAGTGTCCAAGATGTCCTCAATCTGTACCACAAGCACCTGAAAGATCTTGACATTGTTTGGTTCCAGTATTAATACAAAGGATTGCACTTTCTCTGAGGATGAAGAGATGTCTTTAGGAAGTGAAAGGGGTCTTTTGGCCTCCAGATCCCATTCCCCCTCTGTATTTAGCAACTGATGTCTTCTATGGAAGTCACAGGAGAGTGGACCTCCTCTTCATCCACTGATGCAGGGACAACTCCCAGTGTAGGGGTCTCAAACTCAAATCACCAAAAGGGCTGCACGAGGACTAGTACAGTAGCCTGAGGGCTGCACCACTGAAACATTTTCATACAACAGTATTGCAAATATTGATAGCAATAGTGTCACTGTGAGCTGCGAGAAATAACTTTAGGGGCCACATGCAGCCCTCTGGCCACAAGTTTGAGACCCCAGTCCTAGAGGCTCAAGAGGGTTGGGCTTGGTAGGCCATGGTGGTATTTCCTGTAAGTACAGAGGGCTAAGATGCTAACCATGGACAGTTGAAATCTGTAAGGCATGGCAACATGGCTCTTAGAATGCAGTCATGACAGATCTCTGTTCAGCACAGGCAGAAAGGTATGTCTCAGGGATGGTAATGAAGAATAAACCTCTTTCACAGACTGCACCATCTGTTAGGGTGGTATCAGCACAGGGCTATATCTCAATGCAGAGTGTGGCTCTGAATTTGCACTGTCGCTGCCAGAGCTGATATTGCTGGGGGTATTTCCATTACAGGTGGAGCCTGCTGCAGCTCAGACTGCTCCTTTCCACTTGTCTTCAACATATGCATGCCTTGGCCAGTTTTTATTCCAATAGTCTGTCACTGCTACAGATCTCAGTTCTTATAGAAAGTGGTCACACACACAAGGCCAGTTACATGAAATACCACTTCTAGTAAAGTTCTTTAGGAGTTCTGAATTTCCTCAGGGAAAGACACGTCTTTCACTTTATAGAGCCATGCAAATCTATGGAGCGAGGTACAAATGTTTAACAAACCAGTAAAAATGGAAAACAGACATCATTATGCAGAAGTTGATGCAGAAAGAATGGAAAACTTCTAGCATACACAAGAGAGCTAACAAGCAGATATTTTATAAGCAGAAGAAAACAAGAAAGTACTTATACAGCTTCCTTAAACAGACGCTGATGTTCCAACCATGGTATAAGTAAGTACCACACCAAAGGAACTGACTTGTTTTGTAAAGACTCAGCTAAAGCATAGGGTGAAAGATTCTCTTATGAAGATCTCTGACTGCCCAGTTTCAAGCCCTACCTTTGTGTGTGCTCCTCGACTGCTCTCTTTTTTTATTTAATTTACTAACTTCACTGTATTTTAGGATATAGTATTAACAAATGATCCAATAAAAAATACAACTGCAAATAAAAACATTGAAGTATTGTAATATTTATTATGTATACAAAACTAACTGTAAACAGATTAATTACTTCAGCATTTAAGATGAACACCTACAAGTACCAAGAAGGAATTTGTTGCCCCCCACTTCCCATGTTACACATTGCACTCCTGGATAAAACTACACAGGGAAGGGTGTTCACACTTCTCTAAAGCATCACTCCATTACAAGTAGTACTTTGACTTGACAGACCAGTGGCCTCATGCAGGATGGAACTCTTGCTTGTGATTTCAATTTTTTAGTTTTTTGGGTAGTGTTGTAATGTGTAGGAATGTGTTTCAATGACTAAAGCTGTTACTGATCTCCACTACCATGTAAAGTGAATATTAAGGGTGGGCGGGGAGGGAGGGGGAAGATTGATGAGCTGACATATGATTTTCCACAATCTATTAAGAGTCAGGAAAAGTTTTCAGCATACAAAAATGGCGTATGCAAAGACAATCACAAAATCAAGAGTAATAGGATAAAGTTTAAATCAAACCTTTTCTTGTATCAGTCTCTGAAGATGAATCCCACATGACAACATAGAAGCAAACATGGTCAGCATGTACTGTTGAACTTTGCATATTCCAGTTGCCAATGAGTTTACAACAGCCGTTAACCCAACCTTTTCAATGACATTCTGGAAAGCACTGGGTGAGTGACGAGTAATTCTGCATAAAGCCTATAAAAATAAAAAGATATTCCCATTAAGTAATGCTTTTTCTATTTTAATAATAAAATAACTAATGTAATAAAGACAAACAACAAAGAGCAATGGCTTTTCTCATTGTTTTCAGGAATGTCATGAATTCATGTGGTTTAATTTTCCACTTACATACATACACTCACTCTGCAACCTGCTCTATAAATATGAAAGAATAATTTTAATCAAGCACTTTAAGGTAAATATTATTCCTTGTAAACTCAAAAAGGATAAACCCTAAGGTACAATATCATAATATGAAATGGCTAGTATATTGTAATTTGGTTCTCCCTGTTAGATGAATTAATTTCCATACTATTATGAATATCCTGATTAAACAATAACAATGAATTAAGATTAACAGTAAATGTCTTCATTAGAATTAGAAATAATATTTTGTTGCTTTCATTAAGGAAAAAGAAAACCAAAGCTAAACCATAATTGTTTAAGCCAATAAAGAAACAGGAAAAACAACTCCCATTTCTTTAGAGTGAGTGTTCATATAGAATAGAAAACTAATGTCTACAAATAAAAACAATCACAAAAGCCATCAAATCTACTCCTTACTTTCATATCAAATCTAACTTTTTTGACCATTGAAATAATCCAGAGGAAGAGGACGAAGACCAATGTTCTTATTTAAATTCTGCACAGGTAACCCAAAGAGTTACTTTTGACACCATTATCTGACCAAAAAGAGGAAAAACAAGTAACAAAAGGCAATAAAGGAACTTTATATAAAGACGTAATGACAATAAAAATAATAGCAAAAGAAAGATAAAAATTACTAAATTTTGCATTATCCAACTGTATGAGCAGACCCCCAAAAATTTCAAATGAAGGTGTGGATTCCTTTGGAAATATTAGATAGTCCGTGAACTCCCAAGGGTCCATGGGCAACATATTGAAAACCACTGATCCACAGTATTTAGAATATAATAGAATAGAATCATAGGGTTGGAAGGTGACCTCATGAGATCATTGAGTCCAACCCCCTGGGGCTTGAACCCATCTGAAACAAAATAAAAGTTACTTGCATTGGAGAAGCTTTAAATTGTGGAATTTCCATGTTTTAATCAGTCATATTTACACTGTATTTAAGAAAATCCAATTTGTGTAAGAGATCTGGGAGGTTTTAAAAAAAAAACTCAGGGTCAACACTGAAGAAAGGTACATTTTAAATGGAAGACAAGAATCTCAAGGAATCATGCCATAATCACAATGTTTGAATAAAGAATTCTCCCCATAGTGAATTTAACACAGACACACACTATTGGTCTCATTAATACTGCTACGATTCTTGAAGCAGCTGGTAGGGAAAAACACAACTTCCTCTTAATACAAAATCCATATCCCATCAGACTGAGGAAATTTTCTACAGGAAGGATTCACTGGAATACGTCTGAACACATTGTTCAAGGTCAGACAGTATTTTCCAAATTCTTAGAACGTTTCTCAACTTTGTAATTTTCCATTTTGAAAAACATCGATGAGGTTTTAGATTTAATTTTGGACGTCTTCTGACCTATGCTGGAAAAATATGATTTATCATCATTCCAAGCAACTAGCAGGATGGTCTGTACCTAAAGCACCTTAAATCTGGGTAATCTACAAATCTGCAGCCTACAGAATCTCTGGGCTAACCAGAGATTTAGTTTCAGGATCCTGAAAGTCCCATTCAGTGCAGAATGATCAAGATTTAATAACCTTTAAGAACTTGAATAATAAAGAATTTGCCTGAGAAAATGTAACTGAGACACTACAGCAAATACTCATTTATTTTATACTAAATAATGTCTGACTAGCATTTTAAATCTGGTGTCTTAAATTTTGGCCAATAGCCATTTTTCTAATAATTCCATTACAGAAAACCAAAAAAGTATTTGCTTGGTGCTTAGAAATGCAGTGGAGTCTATTTAAGTTGAACCTGGATTATTTAAGAGTAGAATTGAATGGACATTTTATTGATGCTTTTCAACAATTCAGTGTTGCTATTTTCAAATAAGATGGCTCAGTTGAGCTTTGTCAAGTTTTCATTTCCCATTTAAGTGGTTTATGATGTATGTAATGGTTCTTCCCATCCTAGAAAAAGCAAAACTCACTCTTCATATTTAAAACACACTGCATTAAGTAATTGTTAATGCATATCGGCAGGGTCCACTCAGACAGTTCATGCAGTAGATTTATGCCCCAGCTAGCTACTCACTAAATGTTTGTGCAGACAAGTCCCTTTTCACAGCTAGGAGTGATGTAAAGCAGATTCACAAATCTTGAGTTAAGACTATTCACCGAAAAAATGCAGCTTCTATTGACATGAAACTATTCATAAAGTCGTGTTAGATTTGCCAAATATTTCTGGCCCAACTAATAAACCAAATTTTAACAAACCTTGCAAAATGAAATATTTTATTTCAACTCAACTCAAAATTCTGTTTTTTGACTCTTGGACAAAAGTAGAGGAGGAATAAATTCACAAAACTTTCTTGTGGTAGGCCAGGGAACAACCTTCTTTTATCAGGTTTAGCTGAGTTGTTAGGGTACTCATGTGAAATGGGTAATATCTAGGTTCAATTCCCCCTGTGCCTATGAAGAGGATAGATTTGCACTTGCACCTTCCACATTGCAGGACAGTGTCTTAGCCATTGGACTGTAGGGTATTCTGGTAAGGGTACTTCTCTGTCAAAGTTGTTTCATTTTTTTATAAGTAGTCAGTGAAACAAAGTTGGGTCTCCCACATTCTAGATAAGTGCCCTAACTACAAAGACTATAAGGTCATTCTTTTTCTTTCCCTGCCTCAATGATTATCAGTTGTTTTTCCCAGTAATTCATAATTCAGTCTATCTCCATTATGTCAAAATTTGTCCTGTTTAATAAAATTTGGAAAAACAGTGTACTGTTGTAGATTTTATGAGCCATGTTGGGGTTGCAGTAGATTGACGAAAGCCTCGTACCACAACTAATGCCCTTTTGGATTAGACTGCACTATGGGTGTGTGTCAATGCAATAATAAAAAAACAAAACAAAACATGACACCACGTTGTGCAGGAGGTCAACCTGGATAATCATAATGGTCCTTTCTGATCTTGAAGTCTAGGAGTCTAGGAGTCTCAAAGCCCGGTCAGCTGACTCGAGCTAGCAGTTCTCAGTGCTAAAAATTGCAGTGTAATGTTCAGGGTCAGGCTGGTGCCTGTGCTCTGAAACCCAACTCCCTCGCGGGTTTCACAAATTTGGATTTGTTGTGCAAAAAACCAGTGATAATTAATGGCAGCTTCTGGCAGTCCCCTAAAAACAATATTGAGCCCTCAAAAGTTTAAGTGTAAAATAGCCTCCTAAACACCAGCAGCCGTGTTCTTCCACAAGTTCATTCATAGCACTTCTGCAGACATCTATTTGTCATCCCTGGCAAGTTCACCACATATGTGAAAAAAGGCACCTGTCAAGTATGCCTTCAAGGTGAGTGGTGGGGGAGGGGTTTAAAGGGCAATATTTCTTGCTCCATGCTGGCTTATTTTTAGGATCTCATGTCTTTTATTAACATGCTGCTACTACTCTAGTTGCACTCCCACCATATTAGTGATATTGGCATCTGGGAACAGCTGTGATTCCAACAAAACCCTTGTATTCCAAGCTATCATAACAAAAGCAATTTAAAAATAATCACAGTGGCTGCTAATGTAATTTTTGTCCATTCCTCCAGTCGTTCTTACCACCCAACAAGGGTGAAAATCTTAGGTAATATCTTTGAAAATACTGCAAACAAACCATGGAATCTATAAATAGTTTTTTAAAAATTATTGTATTTCTATTTTAGAGGCCATTGACAAGGCTAACACAAGGGCACTTATGCACCTGCCAAATGTTCATTTTAAATGAAGGCTAAGTCATCCCCTCTACGCACGCCCCCCCCAGGGGCCCCAAAACAGATAGGTACAATTTCCAGCTTTATCACAGGCTTTTGTGGTTATGCTGGCTACTCACAATCTCATTATTCCTCAGTTCCCAATCCTCTCCTGTACCCCTTCCTCCCAACATTTTGTTATTTTGTCATATTTAGCTTGTAATTCTTCAGGATAGGAACTCTCTCAATATGTACTTATAAAATATGTAGCACAACAAGACACTGATTTTTGGTTCAGCCCTCTACTCTCTTCTGTAATACTAATATTAAAAGGCAAGAGACTTATGATCTGAACAGAATAATCGTCTACCCCCCTTCCCAAAACAATTAAAAGCAGTATTGTAGCACTGTAAGAATTATAAAGATTACTCTGAATATAGAACCCTTGAATACTAGCTACAGACAGTGTTGTACAGTATGAACCCAATAGACAATTAGGAACCAGGAAGAGTTTTCCCAATATTGGCTTTCAAAACTAGGGTGTACTCAGCATCAGTTGTAAGTCACTTCAGTGAAATCAAAAGAAAGCAAGCAAAGGTAGAATGAAAATTATTAGTCACAGAGACTAAATAGAGAAGAGTAACATTAAGTTAGCAGAGCAATGCAGTGAGGGAGTTTTGAGTCTTTTTCCAGTTCAGAGCAAAATTTCCAAAGGTTAATAAGTTTTAGAAGTTAGCAATATATTTGTCACAAAGTTGCTCTTGCTTAGAAATCAAATGAAGTCATCTTCTATCTGCATACAAATTACAGTTCGTTGCCTTTGCACCTAAGAAAAGAAATTACTGTCTTGCACAACCCATATAGCAAGCCATCCTTACACATTTAAAAGCACAGTGTTTGCCTACAGAACTAATATTTAAAGTATGTTTACACTGCAACTGACGGTATGACTGTAGCATCTGTGGGCACACCAATGCCAGTTTTAGTTTAGCTAGAATGGCTAACAACAGCAGTAAAGACCCAGTGGCATAGGCTTTATCATGGGCTAGTCCCCAGGGTCTCCTGACAAGCTTGTACACTTGTTGTCAGCCTATGCTAAATTCCATGATGCCACATCCTCACTACTTCATAACCTATGCTCGCTTTAATCTCACCAGCACAGTACGTCCACCTGTGCTACAATCACATTTACTTGCAGTGCAAACGGTAAGAAAGCAATCAAATTAACAAGACCAGAACATTTAGATGTTTTCAGAGGAAGCTGCTTACCGAAATAGCTGTTATCCTCAGAGAATCTATAGTGGAATGAGTGAAAAGATACCACAACACTGGTCCAATTTCTCCAGTAATAAATCCCTGCGCATGAACAGAAACAGTGGTGCAAACATTTTCCACAATCTTCACCGCCATATGATTCACAACACGGTCTTCCTACAGAAGAAAAAAGGCATTTGATATCAACTGTACTGCATATCTCTGATTTTATTTTTGAACTATGTAAACAGAAAGCAAATAGAGGAAACAATTCGTATTTTATAACGACACTGCTTCTTAACCTTGTTCCACAAAAAATCAGGAAGATGGAAAATGTTAGGGAAAAAGTCATATTACAAGAATATTCAGCTACTTTGATATAAAATTTATATTTTTCCCCTTTCCCTCATATTGTAAATAAATCCAAGGAGATAATGAATAGAAATATTTTTTTAATACTGACTCTTTCATCCCCAAATGATCAGTCTAGGGCAGTGGCTGATTGTGACCTGGGAACCAAAAGTGGCCCACAGAAGGCTTCCTAAGTAGCCCACAGCTCCCCTCCCATGCTAGCTGCAGAAAGGAGCCACTGCCTAAGGCCCCAGGTGGAACTCATTTCTATGGGACTAAAAGACCAGTGCAGGCTCCTTGCTGCAGCCAAGGGGATGGTAGTGTTTCCCTCTCCCATCTGTAGCAGGGAGTATGGCAAAGTGTTCTGTTTAGGTCCACAGGGGCTGGGGTCCCTGCTGGAGTCAGAAGAAGGGGAGCAATGATCTTCTGGACTTCTGACTCAAGAAGAGAGCTACTGCCTAGGAACCCAGGTAGAATGCACAGGACTGAAGGACCCAAGTGGATTCCCTATTGAAGCCAGGGAGATCAGTGAGGAGGCAGCCTCCTTGCTGAACACTTTCTGTCTGGTTGCAGAGTATGGGGAGGGAGAAGGGCTGCTGGCAGAGACAAAAGGCACTTCTGGGTTGTAAAAATTCTATCTGTGGCCCTCAGGACAAAAAAAGTTGGGAACCACTGGTCTACAGCCAAGTCTACATTGATGACAGCAAATTCGCCACCAACAAATCAATCTTTCTGGATCAAATTAGTGGTCAGTTGAGAGCTGCTAAATTAATCCAAAGATCACCTTACTAAAACCACCCCCTCAAGTGGCATAGTGCTGCATTGATAGAAGAGCATTTCCCAATGGTGCAGCACAATGAAGATGCCACACTGAAGAGGAGATAGGAAGCCGACAAGAGTTACACAAGCTATTCTGCATACCTTGTATAACTCCCATCAACTGCCACCAAATTTCATCAGCAGTGTAGACCTGGCCTAGATCATAGGTCAGTAACAAATAAAAGTTGTTGCTGTCTCACAAGCAGTCAGTTACTCATGAACGGGTGTTCAGATCACAAAATTTGCCAGCAAGAATACCAATTAGGATGGCGATTTTAACAGAAGGCTCAAGGATCTGATGGGTGTGGAAATCTAATTATTCTGTATTAAAGGTGCTTCTACCCTGTCAGAGTTCAGCCATATGGTGAGGCAGTGTGTGGGAAATTGCATTGCCATCACCTCTACTACACTTGTGCTATGGATATATAGAATACACTTCCCAGGATTTTCAATCCACTATCTTTACTATCGATTAATTAAACAATCTGTTTCAATTAAAAATTTATATTGCTTGATAATAACTTGATTATACTTGATAATAGTTTACTTGATGATAATTCAAATTATTATTCAAGTCAAGCATGTACCACAGGGTAGGGAACTTTGGCATGCGAGCCTATTCAGAGCAGCACCCTCTGTGGTACCACTGACATTGATGTGCCTGACACCAAAAACCACTATGGGTAGCTTCTTTCAGGGGTTGATGGACTGTGGGGGCGGGGTCCCCTCCATGCCTGTGCCCCAGATAATCCGCAGAACGAAGCCGCATAGAGTGGCTTCTCTATGGCGTTCCACCACCAAAAGGACCCATTCCAGGCAACTTCTTTCTGCAGCATGCCTGGGGACCCTTATCCTGAGGCACATCACAGAGTAGCTACTCAGGAAGGCTTCTTCCCACAAGCAGCCCCTCTCAGCAGCATGCCTGAAGCACCCTCCACCCCACCACTCCAACCCACGGCTGCTGCTGGATTTGTGAGAAGCAGCTGGTTTTTTCCAACAGAAAGAGCTACCAGCACTGGCTGAGGGTTGGGTAGGAGAGGCTGGCATAGAGGCTGGCAAAGGTTGCCAATCCCTGATGTACCACATATTTTACTTTTGGCATGGGGAATGGAGAGGGAACATCTACTGGAATATAGAAATCTATATTGTAAATGCTGCATACATATGTGTCATTTTATAGCTCTCCTGGGAAACCAGTCTTATACTGTTGCTAACTAAGAGTGAGTTCCCATTCCATTCTGGTTGTTTTAATTTTTAATTGTTTTATAATTTTCTCAAATTTCTCCACTGCCAATTTTTTTCATGCTTAGTCTCAGTCAGAAGACTAATATTTTGGAAGGTTTTAGTGAAATTAGCTCAGCCATTTGAGTTATAAGAACATGAAAAATAGAATATTTTTCATATATTCTTAACTTCTGCATCTACATAATTATTACTTTTAGAAACTCCAAATTTACTTATTTTATAGTCTTCCATTGATGAAAGAATAAAGTTTTATGAACAAAGACTGTTGTAATCTATAATTTATATTACGCTATCTTCCTACTCTTAATCTGACAAGTATATTTTGCCATTAGTGTCCCAGCTGCCCCCATAAATAGAGGTTACTCACCTTCATGCAGTAGCCAAAGTTCTTTGAGATGCGTGTTCCTGACATGCTCCACTTTAGGTCTTCGTGTGCCGCCGCATGCCGAATCAGAGATTTTCTTCAGCAGTGAGCTCTGGTAGCAGGGAGAGAAAGGCAGTGACGACAGTCACTGCAGCTTCCTGCCTCGCTGACGTCAGCTCCCCGCTCACTCCGCGCTCTCCAGTTCCCTCGTACCGTGGAGGCCGCATGTAGCATATGGAAAAATCCGAAGTAGAGGGGAGGAGGGTGGGTAGTGAAGCATGTCAGGAACATGCATCTCGAAGAACTTGAGCTACTGCACGAAGGTGAGTAACCTCCATTTCTTCAGCGAGCAGTGTTCCTGACTGCTCCACTTTAGGTGAATGCGTAGCAGTTACTGTTGCTTGGAGGTGGGCACTTCAGCTTGTATATCGCAAACTGAGTTAAGGACTGCATGCCCCAATGCAGTGTCCATAGAGGAAATGCAATCCAAGACGTAATGTTTAGCAAAAGTCTCAGTTGAAGCCCATGTAGCGGCCTGGCATATTTCATGCAAGGGTACTCTTGTGAGAAAGGCAACTGAAGATGCCATAGATCTAGTAGAATGAGAGCATACATTTTGCGGTGGGACAGACTGTGAGATGGTATATGCAGTCTAAATACACGATGAAATCCAGCGGGAAATTCACTGTTTAGAGATGGGTTGGCCTTGAGAGCATTCTGCTGTTGAGACAAAGAGTCTGGGTGTTTTTCGGAACGGTTTGGTTCGTTCAAGGTAGTATATGCCAAGGCCCGCCGTACATCAAGGGTGTGAAGTATCTTATCTTGTGCAGTGGTGTGTGGTTTTGGGCAAAAGACCGGAAGGTGGATAGTTTGATTGAGGTGAAAGGCAGACGAGACTTTAGGAACGAATTTAGGATGTGGTCATAGGGAGACCTTATCTTTATAGAAAATGGTGTATGGGGGGGTAGGCCATGAGAGTAGCGATCTCTCCCACCCAACAGGTGGAAGTAATTGCCACCAAAAAGGCTACTTTCATTGATAAATGTAAGAGGAAGGTAGTGACAAGTGGTTCGAAGGGAGGTCTTGTCACAGCTTTCAGTACTCTTGTGAGATCCCATGGAATCATAGGTGGATGTAATTGTAGGTAAAGGTTTTGTAGGCTGACCATGAACCGTTTGACTGTGCAATGAGCAAATACCGAGGCATTGTCTATGGGATCGTGAAAGGTGGAGATGGCTGCGACATGCACTCTAATCGAGTTTACTGAAATGTTGGTTTGTTTCAGGTACGTAAGGTATTCCAGAATACGTGGCACTGGAGCTGTACATGGATTAATGGATTGCTGGGAGCACCAAGAGGAGAAACAGCGCCATTTATGGAGGTAAGTGGTCCTGGTTGCAGGTTTCCTGCTGTTTAGTAAAATGCGTTGCACTGTGTGTGAGCACTGTAGTTCTAAATCAGTGAACCATCTAGGTTCCAAGCTGTCAAATGGAGTCTGTTCTGGTAAGTACGTAGTTGCGTCCTGCGTTTCTGAGAGAGAACATCTGGTACAAGAGGTAACGTAACTGGTGGTGTCCTGGACATGGTCTTGAGTAGTGTATACCACATCTGCCGAGGCCATGCCGGCGCTATGAGCAGCACAGTTGCTTTGTCCTCCTGAATTTTCCAGAGGGTTTTGGGGATCATTGGAATTGGGGGAAAGGCGTACAGCAGATCTCTTCCCCAATGTAGGTGGAATGCATCTCCGCTAGATCCCTGGCTGCTTCCTGCGTGAGAGCAATAATGTTCGCACTTTTTGTTCTGTCTGGTGGCGAACAGGTCCATGGTGGGAAAGCCTCAAAGAATGAAAATGCTGTGCAGGATATCATTGTGGATTTCCCATTTGTACTGAGCTGGGAAGGAACAGCTCAGCGAGTCGGCTACGAGATTGTCTTTGCCAGGTAAGTATTCCGCAGAGAGGTGAATACCATGGTCTATGCACCAGTCCCAAAGAGTCATTGCCTCTAGGCAGAGAGGTGGTGACCTGGTTCCTCCTTGATGATTGATGTAGAACATACACGTTTTGTTGTCCGTGTGGATTCTGAAATGTTTGCCCGAGATGGTGGAGAGGAAGTGCTGACATGCCCTTAGAACCGCCCTGAGTTCGAGGAGATTTATGTGTAAGAGTGTTTCTAAGGGCGACCATTTGCCTTGTGCTGTTTGTTGCTGGAGGAATGCGCCCCAGCCGATCAGAGAGGCATCAGTGGTGATGGTGAGATCTGGTTGTGATAAAAGAAAGGGGACCCCCTGTAACAGATTGTTCTGATCCATCCACCAGGACAGGGTGCGTCTGAGAGTCGCTGGAATGGGTAGGAGCCTGTTGGCGGACCAACTGGAGCGTTTGCATTGTGTGAGGAACCAAAGTTGAAATGGACGCATGCGGAGTCGGGCATATCTGACCAGGTAAGTAGTGGCTGACATGTGTCCAAGTATTTGCATGCAAGTATGCATAGAAAGGATGATGGATTTCTGAACTGACAAGGCTAACTGAGTTATTTTGTGATATCCGTCAAGGTGGAGAAACGCCCTTGCCAGAGGTGAGTATATTCGGGTTCCTATAAATTGGATCTCCTGCATAGGCCATAGTGATGACTTTTTGTAATTTATATTTAGGCCTAATGATAGAGATAGGCTCTGTGCTGATCACGCTGCCTGTTGTGCCCGCATACGTGTAGGGGCCCTTAGGAGGAAATCGTCGAGGTAAGGAAATATGGTGATGTGGTGCTTCCGGAGGAATGCGGCTACAGGGGCCATAAGTTTCGAAAAGACTCTGGGTGCCGTGCGAAGTCCAAATGGCAGTACGGCATACTGATAGTGCTTGGAGAGGAATGTAAAGCGCAGGAATCTCCTGTGGGTGGGGAGTATAGGGACATGAAAGTAAGCATCCCTCAGATCGAGAAAGGTCAACCAATTTCCCTGTCAAAGAGATGGGAGGACAGTGTTTAACATCACCATCTTGAACTTTTTGACTTGAATGTATCGATTGAGTCGTCTGAGATCTAAAAATCGGTCTCCAAACTCCCGTTTTTTTCTCGGTGAGGAAGTACAGAGAGTAACACCCTTTTCCCCAGTGGTGTTTTGGGACCTCTTCGATTACACCGATATAAAGGAGGTGCTGAATTTCCTCCTGAAGGTGTTGTACTTGGTTGGGGTCCCTGAAAAGGGACGGGTAGGGGTGTTGGGATTTGGGGCATGATATGAAAGGTATGGAATAGCCCCTTTGAATGATCTTTAAGACCCATTTGTCAGATGTTATTTTCCGCCATTGATGGAAGAAAGGTTGTAGTCTGTTCTTGAAGATCAGAGGTTGTAATTGTGACTGTGGCTAGTACATTATTGGATGGTTGGCGACTCTCTTGGCCAGAACGTCAAAACTGTTGCCTGGAATTGCCTGGCTGTGAAGTATGCGGAGTCTGATTTGTTTGTTTTCTGTGAGGCTGACAAGATTTTGACCTGTAATTATCAGCCCGTCAGTTGGGTTGAGTTTGTGGGAACCTAAAACTGTAAGTTTGGTTCTTAGGAAATCTCTTCTTTGATGATGAAGGGGTGTAAATACCCAGAGTACATAAAGTAGCATGTGAGTCTTTTAAGTTGTGCATTACGTCATTTGTTTTCTGTGCAAATAGATTATCTCTATCAAATGGGAGACCCTCGATCATATGCTGCATCTGTCTGGGCAGGTTGGCAGAGTGAAGCCAAGAAGCGCGCCTCATGATGATTGCCGTCCCTAATGTTCTAGCGGCAACATCTGCTGCATCCAAAGATGCCTGAAGAGCTGTTCTTGCGACAAGGTGACCCTCCGTAATTAAAGAGTTGAACTGTTCTTGTTTGTCTTGTGAAACAGACTTGGAGAAATCCATGAATTTTGTATATAAATGATGATCATAGTTTGCGAGTAGTGCTGTATAGTTAACTATTCTAAGTCGGAGCGCTGCAGATGTGTACACTTTCTTGCCGAGTGTATCGAGTTTTTTATCATCCTTGTTTGCTGGGTTGGATCTCAAATAAAATTGCTTAGATCGTTGATTGGCTGCCTCAACAACAAGGGAATTCGGTTGAGGATGGGTGAACAAAAACTCGTTGCCTGTAGGAGCAATAAAGTATTTTTTGTCGGCTCTTTTGTTAGAAGGTAGGGCAGATGCTGGTGTCTGCCATAACGCTGTTGCTGGCTCCATAATTCCAGTGTCCATTGGGAGAGCTAATTTATTGAACCCTGCTGTTTGCAGTATCCTACAAAGCTTGTGCTGGGTAGTAGGATAAGCATCCAATGAGATGTCCATACCATCAGCTGCTCTTTTGAAGAGCTCACGAAATTGCTTCAGGTCATCTGGTTTGGTTTCCTGAACGTGTACCTCTGGATCATCGAGCTGTTCAGATAGTGATGATGCTTGCATGGTGTGTATGGTGGGCTGCGGATGATACTGTTGCAGAGGATTTGGTAAAGCCTGCCCATGTAGATAGGAGTGTGGTGCAGGCTGCATAGTGTTGTAAGTTGGCCAGTTAGGATAAGTCATCCCCCGTGGGGGGGATAGAAACACCACAGGGGGTATGGCCATGGGTAGGCAGCTGTAGGATTTGGTGCTGCTGACTGTTGCACCTGTTGATTTGCTGGTTCCAGTAAAATGGGACTGGAAGAGGCAGAAGAAGGTAAGTGCTGAGAAGAACGTGGAGATGAGGACAGGCTAGAATGGGAAGAGTCCGTCTGGAACAAAGGAGACAGGAGAGGAGTGAATAAGAAGATTCTCTCTCAAATCAACGTGTTTTGTCTTGTTCCTATGTTTGCTATGATCTGGTTGAAGTGGAGGAGGCTCTAGATTGTGCTGCTGTGGCAGGGGAGCAAGCATCAGCGCTGTGTCCGGCTGAAGGGGAGGCAGCTGTGCTGTGCCTGAAAAGACGGTCGGTGCTGGGTACAAAAATTGCGGCACCGAATAAGGTGCTGGGGTCGGTGCTGTGTAGGGCACCGGGTTGGTACCGAGTGTAGGTGGTGCAGTGATGAGTGGCACCGCTGTTTGCAGTGCGGAGACGGCTGCCATAGATACTGCTGGCACCATTGTCAGAGCCACGGCATTAGTAGGACGGGCGCGGTCTGATTTGGAAGATTTTGACAGAGTTGTTTTTGCAGGGGTCACCATACCTGAAGGAGGTTCCTGCTGCAAGTCTTTAGTATTGTTATCAGTGCTTTTAGATTTCTTTACTGGCACTGGTGATGAAAGCACAGACCGGCGCTTGTGCGCTCCCTCAGAGAGCTGAGGAGAGGCATCCAGGTCTGAAGCAGGGCGGAGAGCACCTTCTAAGAGTAGAAGTTTTAGCTTCCGTTCCCTGTCTTTTCTAGTTCTGGAAGTCGGGTTGTGGCAATGTTGACACTTCTGTGAGAGGTGTGCCTCACCAAGGCACTTAATACAGGACTGGTGATCGTCCGATGCTGGCATAGATTCCTTACAGGAAGTGCAGCATTTAAATCCTGATTAATTTGGCAATTTAGCCGCTTGACTTAAGGTTTGTTCTGTCATAATAATGTTTGAATTGTTGATTTCAGGTATGAAGAACGGTGTTCTGAGGGATGACTGGGAGCCACCACAGACTCTGTCCAGAGTTGGAGGCATTAAGAGGGAACTGGAGAGCGCGGGGCGAGCGGGGCGCTGACATCAGCGAGGCGGGAAGCTGCAGTGACTGTCCTCACCGCCTTTCTCTCCCCGCTACCAGAGCCACTGCTGAAGAAAATCTCCGATTCGGTGTGCGGCAGCACACGAAGACCTAAAGTGGAGCAGTCAGGAACACTGCTCGCTGAAGAAGTCCTACTTCACCAAAACAATTCTCATTTCCACCGATAACAAGATGCCTTATTTCTTTTACAAATGCTGAGTGACTGTCACAGTAACTAGGCTAGTTGCATCTCTGTCCCCTTGATGATTTCTCGGAGTGCATGCCCTGAGACATAAGGTGTTGCATGCCAATCCTACTCCAGTCTTAGATTAGTCCCTGGGTTACAGCATCCTCCATATTGGCTGTGCTCACCTTACATGTACACCCAGATTTGGCACCTGTGATTTTTCTCTTCAGGAGTCTGTGATCAGTGGTGAATATAATGACCAGAAAACTTTCTTAAACCAAAATACTGTTTAACAGTAAGAACACAACATACTTAGAGGATTTTACAGCAATAAACAGTCAACACGTTTTTCTATTTTAACTAACATCTTACAATCACCTGATGGTAAGCTGGGCAAATCTAAATTCCACAACCACCATAGAGAATGCCTTCATTCTAGTTTAGTTGCCCCTCATACAACATTTTGGCCACCTCTTATCCCTTTCTTCAGGGTACAGATCAACTACTAACTGCTTGGGATTTTAAAAAAAGGTTCACCACAGTTTATACTGTTCTGTGGTTGCCTTTCATGGGACCATGAAAATCTGCCACTGACCACTGTCAAGACACAGGACAGTGACCACTGCTCTGATCTAGTATTGCAATCCCTAAATTACTGAGCCAGACCTATTACTTCCTATTCCATACCCATTGTGCTTCCTGAATCTTATCAGCATACACATCAGCAGGAACAGGCACCAAGTAATTTTAAAATAACAAATAAAATAAAGATGATAATTCATGCACATTGTCCATGAAAGTAACTGTTCTCCTATTTCTAAACTATTAGGAAAATTAATTACATCAGAATAATGCTGATCACAGATCTTATTCTACAACAGTTCTTATTCTGGACAATTCCTAGTCTAATGAAAGATTTACATGAATATACCTGGGACATCAAGACTTCAAAGAGAAACAGATGAATTCGAATTAATATGCAAGCTAAATTCTGTGAAAGCAGGACTTAATCGAGACTATGGGTTCTTTTCCCATTACAAAGGGTAATTTGACTTCAGGCTTCCCATGGTTTGAGCCTGTAAACTGCTCTGATTTGCTGTTACTTTATGACCTGATCCTATGCTTTACACCCCCTTGCATTTAGTTTCATTCCTTTCTGTAAGTTCACCCATCTTCGACGCATCTGAGGAAGTGGGATCTTCTCCCACAAAAGCTCATGCAAAAAATAAATCTGTTAGTCTTAAAGTGCCACACAACTCCTTGTTGTTTTTTTACATGAATATAGACTGCAAAAATAGATGCTGTATTCTAGAAAAAGGTGGAGGATTGAACATACAATTGTTTTCCTCATACATCATTTTTCTTTCCAGTTCTAAATGTGAATGAACGAAGTCTATCAACACTGACCCACATGCAACTGATGAATTGGTTAACTGTTAATTTAAATACAATGGAGGACAATAGTTGTACTCTGGAGATTTAGATTGTTAAGTCTACAGCACACTGAGTCTTCATGAATAACATAAAAAAATGGCATTATTTCCTTTGCTTCTCATTCACACTATTTTCCTCTTTATCCTACCACCTGATTCCCTTTGGATTACAGACATTTATCATCACAATCAGCACCACCACCATGAGCAAAAATAACGAAACTTCATATAATTAAAAATATATTCTTTAATCCCTCCCTTTACTGATCATCAATGTTTTAATTTTTAAACACACCAAACTAAATTGATTTATATGAGAATTATTGAATAATTTTGATTAAAAGAAGCTCTCTTCCTAAGTGTCACATTAATTCCTTATCACTGTTTAAACATCAGTTCTACTCAAACAAGTACAAATTTACTTATGGGGCCTGATTCTCATCTCACACCAGTTTTACACTTATATAACACAAAATGATTTCAATGAATTTACTTCTAATTTACAACAGTGTAAATGAAAGGAGAATTAGCCCCCTAACATAATATGCAAAACTGAAGAACATGTTACAGAAAATTACACTGCTTACACTCTCAGTTCTCCTTAGTTATATCAATTCTTTCTTACATACTCATTTAATCAGTCCCCATGAGTAAATTGTACTTGTTTGAGTAGAAGTGAAGTTTAAACAGAGTTAGGGAATTAAAATGACACTTAAGAAGAAAGTTTCCTTTAATCAGCATTATCCTATCATTCTTACACATGTCTGTTTGGTCTAATACATTTAAAAATTAAACACTGATGATCAGTAGCAGGAGGAGATACAATTTCTACTTAGTCTTAACAAAAGTTTTGGTAGTGTATTGTTCTGTACAGTAGAAAACTATTTAAAAACTTATGTACAAATGCACTTTCATCAAAATTAAGCTTGACACATTTCTCTGATATTTTTATTTGCAAATAATTTGACAAACAGTCCATCTTTTTCTTTAAATTTTAATTTAAATTATTTTCTGAACTCCATGGGTAAAAAAACCCCATGCCTTTACAATGTGTACTGTACATATCCAAAATCCCCTCCATATTTAACAGGTTAATAGTTACATTAATTCTTTCTTACCTACTAATGAGTATTAACCACACAAACTGGGTTTCCTTTGTTTCTTGAAGCAAGCAGCAACACATTTAATAAATGCATTATAACACCATACATAAGTCATAATCAAAACATTATGCAGCAGAGCAGTTACTATGAATGCTAACTGATCTTCAGCAATATCCAGATGCAGTTTTAGCTACCCTCAGCAAAATCTGTCCTTCATGAGGTACTTTATCTTGTACTTTTCAGTCAGAGCTGAGCTGAGTCATGCCTTGTGCCAGATAACCACAATCTTTCTAGTATCTTGGCTGGAGAAGGGTCATGTATTGTCACAGTGCTCTATAAATTCAAATGAGGCTGTCCGATTAATTCAATTTGCTGCCACCTGAGATTGGCTCTCTTAGCCCCTCTGGGATCTATTCTGAAACACTATATAAGCAGCAAGGCTTGTACCATTTTCTGCTTAATTAACTCTCAGAATGGGAAGCCTGAGCTAAACTAATATTTGGCCTCAACTGAAGTATTCATCTTGTCATATTATCAGGACATAAGCTATGTTAGCTGAAAAAATGGATCCTCAAGATACGATTAAAGAGTTTTCATAAACCAGTTAACCTGTCTGTATCACGAACTATAAAAAGCATTAATATTGAAATATTAAAAAAGCAACACTATCTCTATTTTATCAAGTTCCAATTAGTTTTACAATCATTAAAAGACAAGGCCTGATTTTTTAAGGTACTCAGCTCTTCCGGCTTCCACTGACTTCTGTTACAGTTGTGGGTGCAGAGTACATCTCAAAATTAGGCCCACATAAATGAAAGAGCAAATACTAATAAAGTGACTATATCTGAAAAGACGAACATAAGCATCTTTTATTCCTTTTCATTCAAAATGTAAATGGAATTTAAGAACAAAAAGTACCAAGAAGTCATTTTTAAGCTTCCATAACCAAAATAAATAGCAATATAAAATGTAATCAATTATCTACCCAAATGTAATTTTTTTTTACATTTGGGTAGATAATTGATTTTACTTTGTACTGTTATTTATTTTGGTTATGGAATCACCAAAGACATATTAGAAGCTTTCCAAAACACTGAGAAAAGATAAAATCTAAAAGCAGTGTAATCTTCTTTGTCTTCTTCAGTTTTGTGTAATATAGTTTGTGCAGCTATAAAACACACACACACACACACACACACACACACACACACACACTGATTATATATGTAAACACATCAGAGAAACTTCAATATACTAATGTAGCGTCATTACAAAAGAAAGCTGAAAACACATTCGGGAAGTAAGAACCTATTCCAACATTTCTCTAATCAGATTCTATAACATTTTTAGTTTAAACAAAGAGGGAAGATGGAAAATTAGAAGAGGAAAACACTATCTAATATATTTAAAGCCATATCATGAAAGGACTGCCTTTTGTTCTAGATTAAGGATTACAGAAATCAAATCTTCCTTTGACTGTGAACTGCAATTGCAAATTCTTCACTGAAAAACTATTCTGACAATGTAGAAAGAGCAAAGGATTTTTAAAACTTTTACTTTAAGAAAAATAAAGTAAGAATTTGGCTGTAAATTAGGGAACTGACAACTTAAAAAAAGGAAAAAGGAAAGGTAGATCTACACAGCTTGCTGTTTTTGGTGGCAAAGGGAGTTACACAAGTCATCTAAAATAACTCGTATATCTCCCTCCAACTTCCCTACACCTAGCACATCCACTGCAGTGAGTTGAAGCGAGTGCCCTTGCCAATCTGGTCTGTAGAGATTGGCTTTCCGGTCAACCAATAGGGTCTTCACAGACCCTCTCAGTTGACTCAGAAGGTTGTTCTGATGGTGGCGATTTTGCTGCAGATAGTAAAAACTAGCCCTAGGACAACGAACAGTACCCAGTCTACTCTGACATAGTATATACGATGCCCTGCAGCGGCCAAGAGGTGAGTCAATTACTTTCCCGCACCCACCCCTTTTCACTTCTCCAACTTCATTGTAATAAAATAAGCATTACTTTTAAGCTCATTGGCCTCAGAGTGGATACAGGACTTCACTAGAGGAAACAGACTGTAGTCTCAGCTCTCACACTTGTAAACAGATATAGATTTAATAACAAATACAAATTTCAACCATATTATGGGGCTAACAGATGTAAACAGAAACAAATGTTAAGAGGGAAATTTTCTTCTTAACCCACCATTCTCTACTATAGATGGGTACACACTATGTGAAAAATTACCAAGTCACAGCACATAAAAGTGAAAGTTAAAAGAATTCTAATAATAGCAATTGTAGCCTGAGATTTTTGCCATCTCTTTAGTACCACAGCAAACCTTGATTGAATAAGGACACATATGAGTAGAAAATAGTGAAAGGCAATCTAGTAGAAGTTCTATGTTAAAATAAAGCTGGAAACAACATAATATGTAATATTCAGTAGTAAAGAATACATAAACCATCATTTATCAATGTTTTAAACAAGTTGGTATTCAAAGGGCATTCAGCAAGTGAAAATGGAGAGATCAAACGTTAAGCAGATTCCATAGGTATATCTCTATCAGCAGATTCAACAGATATATCTTTTGGAAAAGTAGATCAAGAGGGAGGAAGATCTTGAACTTTTGAACTCACTCAGTCCCCCTCCCATCAAGGATTCTAAGGTGTCCACCCCCTGTCAAAAGGACCCATCAAGAGTATTGATTTTGATCATGCACTGTGCAAGTGATAGATGAAATCACCCTTTTTTAATTGGGTGGAGATGAAATCACACCTTTGGGATTGGTCAAGAAGAAGATGGGAGTGACAGAAGAGCAAATAAAAGGTGCTGCACAGAGCAGAACTTTGGAGATCTCTCCCACTCCTTACTGGGTTCCACTGGCCTCTGGCTATGTTCCCACTGCACTAAGGAGTCTCACTCACACTCACCCCTAGAGAGAGTGACAACATCTCTAGTGGGAGCCTGGGAGCTGGGTCTGTGGACTTAGTCTCTGAAAGGCACGGGACTGTTTCTCTGAGCGGCAACTCAGGATCCAGTCCTTGAGCTGGGTCTTTGGACTCAGACTCAGAAGGGCTTCCAACAAAACTCACAAGCAAACAGCCAACTGAGTTCTGTGTATAGCTTGTGGGCAACGGGCTGATACTTTGTAGCTCCGGTCTCCAAGCAACTGCACCTGCAAGCTTCAGAACATTCTGAGCCGCGCCTAAGTTCCAGTTTCCACGGCAACCAGACCAGAGCTAACCGGAGGCCGGAAGAAGCAGTGCTCCAGCCTGCAGCTGTTTGCAAAGAGAAAGATACTTTGTTTCCTCAACTTCTGGTGTAAGAAAAGGGTCCCAAGGAGGGGAGGAATGCTAGCAGAGAGCCCTGAGATCTTTAGATTACTTTAGTACTGCCAGGAAGTCAAAGCCTTACAGTGTAACTTTATGATTATAAGTAAATTGTCTAGGAAGAGTGAGACAAGAGACCCAGATAAGATTTAAAGGAATAATAGTAAGAGTTGAGATCTCTCTATTCAGCAAGTGCCTGATCCCCACTTGCTGAATGTTCTTTTGTGTACCTAAGTGTTGTGTCTATGTAATTGTATAGAATAGTTTTAATGTGTTATGGTACTGCTGAGCTATCTGTAAAGCAAATATAAGTTCCCTGTCAGTTTTCAGAGTAGATATTACAATACATCTGATTTTTTGCCTTTGACAAATCATTGGCTCCACGTCTTTTATTGCTTCTGGTCTGTGCTTGATCGGCGGGCTGTAGCCGTATTCCCCACTCGGGACATTTACCCCGGGGTGCCGGTATTTGTCCATTTAGGTGAAAAACGGTCCCCTCCCTCATTGCCCCCGAGAATTTCCAAATCAAACTTCAGACTGCGAATTAGTAAATTAATTGATTCGCTTTTCCAGAGTAACACGATGTAGAGCTGGAGTGTTCTTTGAAAAACCATCAAGTCTAGTCCCCTGCACTGAGGCAGTACCATTCCTAACAGGTATTTGTCCTACCTGTTCTTAAAAACCTAAAGTCTGTTATCAGGTCTCCCGGTCTTCTTCTTTCAAGAATAAATATGACTTTTTTTAACCTTTCCCCATAGGTCATTTTTTAAAAAGCTTTTAGCATTTTTGTCAGTCCCGAGATAGACCATCACGACCGCACGACACATGGTGAAGACCCGACGCACTGCAGACAGACCGAAGTGGAGGACTGCAAATTGAAAGTGTCTCTGGCCTACCACAAACCACAGGAAGCATCTGTGCTGCAGTGGGATAGCTATATGAAAATAAGCATCCCTCAGGTTGAGGGTGGTGTACCAGTCTCCCGAATCCACAGATGGGATTATAGAGGCCCCGAAGACCATGAGGAATTTTACTCTGTGCAGGAACCTGCTTAGGCCTCACAGATCTAGAATGGAATGCAGCCCCCCTTTCGCTTTTGGAATCAAAGTAGTGGGAATAGAACACGTTTCCTCTTCGCTCTACTGACACCTCCTGCACTGCTCCCAAGGAGATAAGGTGCTATACCTCCTCTTCCAGGAGATATTTGTGAGGGGGTCCCTGAAGAGAGACAGGGAGGGGTGGGGTGGGCAGGAAGGGGACGTGGACAAAAATTGGAGCAAATACCTCCATTTTATGTGCTTAAAACCCATAGGTCCAAAGTAATACTGGATCATGCCCAGTAAAATCAGGATAGCCTGTCCCCAAAGGGTGATAGGTGAGGATCTGTAGGCCAGCCTGGTAAGCCATCCCCAAGTGCAGCCTCACAAATTCTTTTTAGCACCTGACTGAGAGTGTGGTTGGTTCCTGCTACTGCCCAAAGACCTCTGAGTTGAGTACCTGTTATTACAGCCCCCCCGCCATCACAAAGAGTCTGGCCTATTCTGGCAATGGTGAGGGGAAGGCTGAGGATGGAGTGGGTGCCTCTGGGAAGCCAGGGTATGTAGGCCCAGGGACTTTAGCATCACCCATGAGTCTTTCAAGGTCTGCAACTTGGAATCAGTCTGGGATGAGAACAACTCCAGTCCGTCAAACAGGAGGTCTTGTATAGTCATTTGGACCTCCTGAGGGAGGCCCAATGACTGCAACCATGAGCTTCACCTCATGGTGATCCCTGAGGCCATATCTCTTGCAGCAGCATCTGCTGCATCCAAGGCTGATTGCAGCAGTGCTTTTGAAACCATCTTTCCCTCCTTGACCATTCCTGTCAGACTGGAGTGAGAGTCCTGAGGCACTGAGCTTGTGAACTTCTCCACAGAAGACCAAGAGTTGAATGCATATTGGCTAAGAATAGCCTGCTGGTTGGCTATCCTCAGCTGGAGGCCCCCTTTTGAATAAAGTTTTCTGCCGAATAAATCCAGCTTCCTAGTGTCCTTTGATTTGGGGTCAGATCCTAGTGACTCTGACACTGCTTTTCGTTAGTGGCTGCCACCACCAGTGAGCCCAGGATTGGGTGAGTATAGAAGAGCTTATGGCCCTTAAAAGGAACAAAGTACTTCTGTTCCGTCCTTTTAGCTGTGGGTGGGATGGAGGCCAGTGTATGTCAAAAGGATTTGGTGGTATCTCTAACGGTCTTTATAAGAGGAAGAGCTACCTTAGCCGGCCCTTCCGGAACGCAAATGTCCACCATAGGGTCAGTGTCTTTCACCACTTCCTCTGCTTGGAGCCCCATATTGCAAGCAACTCACCTGAGGAGTTCCTGGTAGGACTTGCTATTGTCCAGAAAAGCAGACGGGGTCGCCCCCACTGCTGCCGCATCCAGAAAGGAGAAAGATGATTCTTCTAGAGCCTCCTCCAAGCTTGAAGGGGGTAGATCTTTGTGTGGAGGGGGCATCCTCTTGCCCCGGGGGTCTCAGATTCTACCCAACTCAGGTCAGATCTCTTGCCTCGGTCCCAAGGGGCGCTAGTCAACTGTGATGGCTGTGGTCTAGGCCCCGCTGAAGTATGGGACCTGCTAGCCAGTGACCCTTGGGCTTGATGGTAGGTCCACGGGGTCCAGAACAACCATTGTGGAGGTCCTTGCCACTGGTTCCAAGGCAGCTGGTACGGGTAGTAGCCTGCCGCCCTTCTCCTGCTAGACGTACTGCCTTGGGAGACCACAGACACTTTGACTGAACCCAAAAAGAAGCAACTTCGTGGGGACCACAGAGTAGCAGTGCTACTCAGTGCCAAGGACCATTACTGTCTGGCTAATGAAGGCTGTACTGAGGGCTGTGCCAGCAGGTCTCTGTGGGATGCCTTCAGGGATCAAGTGCTGGGTGAGCAGTACACAGCACTACAGCTGCCGCTAAGACTGCAGGTGGTCCTGGAGAGTTGTGCCATACTGGGGACAGGCCATGGTCGGGAGGTGGTGCCGGCTGGGATGTCCTCAGAAGTGACCACAATCTGGCCCTCTGCCTCCAGTACCAAAGAGTGGTGCTGTGGGGATGGACACTTCAGAGGTGTTGATTTACCTCTAGTCTACACCAAAGATTTAGGCCTCGGCACTGCAGTGATCAGGCACCAATGGGGTTATCTGTTTTATTAGCTCCCTGGCTGCCTCAAACATCTTGGGGGTAGTGGGGAGCTGCAGATCTTCCTCCAGTATACCCCAACTTGGAGATGGATCTGACGCCAGACTCAACGGATCCCCCTTGGAGCCTGGAGTCAACAGTGCCATCAGGCATGATGTGCAGACAAAGCAGCCCAACTCACATCCCACTCTTGGCTCTTCTCCTGCCAGCTTGACAGGTGGAGAGAGCACCTTACCTGTCTTCTCCTTCCTCTTGTTTGGAGACAGGGAAGGAAACCAGCCCTGGTGAGCCTCTCACAGTGGTGCCGACGGTACCAGGGAGTAGCAATGCCACGAGGTCTTTTTCAGAGTCCTTTGCTCTAATTGCTGGAGGAGCACACTGTACTGACGTAGCCTTGCTTGAAATCGAGTCCCCAGCTCCTACAGGATGAAGAGTTTCCTCCTTCATAAGGGGTTTGATTTTCTGCTCCCTCTCCTACTGGATGCAGAGTTTAAAACTTTTACAAATTTTGCACTTCTATCTCAGGTGTGACTCACTCAGGCACCTTAAGCAGGAAGCATGTGGGTCATCCATTGGCATAAACTTCTTGAAGGCTATGAAGCCCGGCATGTCATGGAGTTTGCCCTCAGGCCAAGTGGGACTCCAGGAACAAGAGATACTTAACTATCTGTGTAACTACTACTATCAGAACTGACAAAAGACTTAAGTACTATAACCACTAACTACCACTACAACAAAGAACAAGATAAGATAGGTGATTGCTAGCTGCAAAGCACCTAAGCACTGTTCCAGCAATCATCAGGGTGGTAAGAAGGAACTGGAGGGTGAGAGGGTTGGCTACTGCCTTCCCTGCAGATAGTCTAGGGGAAAATTTTCCGGTGATCTGTGCACATGGTGTGTGTATACCTGAGTTGGAAATGACATGAGCAATCACTCAAACAAGTACTTAATCTTTGAGAACAGTCTTTCAAACAATTATACACTCACTTTATAGTAATTTCATCTAGATCTTATTTCCATAATTTCCTTTAGAGTAGGGGTGGCCAAACTTATGGAACTCAAGAGCCATACAAGTTGATTATTAAACCTTCAAGAGCTGCACTGAGGCATATAGCCATATACTTTTACCTACTAAATTGATTTGCTGATGTTCTTCCGCGAGCCACCCTTTTTCATTCAAGAGTCACACGTGGCTCCCGAGCTGCAATTTGGCCACGCCTGCTTTAGAACATAGATCCCCAAACTGGGGGCCGCATCCTCTCAAGAATGTTTG
The DNA here is from genome assembly GCA_007922195.1 of Podocnemis expansa. Taxonomy (NCBI): domain Eukaryota; kingdom Metazoa; phylum Chordata; order Testudines; family Podocnemididae; genus Podocnemis; species Podocnemis expansa. Next base: position 4,592,146 of record ML682034.1, read on the forward strand.
GAAGGTACAGCAGAGCCCAAGACAGCCCCCATAGGAGGCAGGGAGGGTGTGCCACCCAGCCCACTCTGCCCAAGAGCCTGCATGGCCTCGCCTCCCAGGAGCAGCTTTGGTTCCTGGCCCCTTGCTTGGCTATGATCTCAGCCAGTAGCATATTAAGGGTCTCCGGTGCATTTGTGCACCCCCTCTCCCACCTCACGCACAAGGCAGGAAGTGTCCCAGTGCTGCCCCCCCGTACCCAGTATGCATATGAATTCTGCAGCTTCACGCTCCAGACTGGAAAATAGGTACCTTCAAACTGGGTTTGAATAGGACTCTTGAATGTCTGGGTCATTACAAAAAGTGATTTCTCTCAATTTATCCTCACAGCTCCTGTTTACAGCTCTGGCTCTAACAGACTATTTGAATCAAAATAGCTTTTTCAATTTGCAGAGACTGGCCAGCAGTCTGTTCCTCTGGATCTGTTTGAATTAACATTGTGACCCACCCTTCTCTGTACCTATGTATTTATACCTAACATGCTTTTTTTTTTTCCATTTTATGCATCTGACAAAGTAGGATTATGTCTATGAAAGCTCATGAGAGAAATAAATATGACCATCTTTAAAAGTGCCATTGCACTCCTTGTTTGTTTTGCTAAAATAGACTAACATGACCCCCCCTCGCTGGAATGTATTTAAAGTACCTCTTCTTACTTCCTTGTGTTCCTTCCTCAGTATAACTCATTTTGTGCCGTATCCTTTCTGATTTTGTGCCTATATGTTTGCGCTATTCTTTTGTACTCCTCAGCAATTTGCCCATGTTTCCACTCTCGTAGGATTCCTTTTTGATTGTCAAGTTATGAATTAGCTCCTGATGGAGCTTTACTAGCCTCTTACTATTCTTATCTATCCTTTGCATCAAGATAGTTTGAGCTGTGCCTTAATATTGTCTCATGAAACTGCCAACACTCCAGAACACCTTTTTCCCTTATATTCCCTTCCCAGGTGACCGTACCTACCAGTTCTGAGTTTTTTAAAATTTGATGTTTTTTAAGGTCCATCTCCTTATTCTGCTGCTTTCACTCCTTCCTTTCTTTAGAATTATGAAATCTATCATTTCATGATCATTTCCACACAAATTGCCCTGCACCTTGAGATTCACAATGAATTCTTTCCTCTTGTCCAGAATCAAGTCTAAAATGGCTATTCCCTCGTTTCTTCCTCTAGGGTTCTGAAATAAAAAACTGTCCCCAATATTTTGCAAGAACTTACTTATTTTTTTTGTTTTACCCTATTCTTTCCAGCAAATGTTTGAGAAGTTAAAATCCATGATTACTACCAGCACTTGTGTTCTGGATATTTTTATTATTTGTTCTAGAAATGCCACATCTACCTCCCCTTCCTAATTTGCCCATCCGTAGCAGATTCTTACCACGATACCAACCTTATTTTTTAACCTTTAATCTTTACCCAAAGACTTTCAACTGATCTGCCTCTCATCACCTTCTGGATCACAGACTAAGTATATATATATATTTTATATATATATATATATATATTCCTTGATGTATAATGCACCATGCCCTCCTTTTTCTACCACCTGTCCTTCCTGAACATGCTATAATCCTGTATATTGATATTTCAGTCATGACCTTTATCCCACTAAGTCTTTGTGATGCCAGCTAAATCATAATTTAGCTTATGTATTAATACATCCACTTCTTTCCATTTATTCCTCATAATCATATTTTGCTATAATTAAATATGTTGAGCAGATTCCCCCAGTGACTTCCCCTTTAGTGCTCATATGATCCTACCGTAATTTCCCATTTCCTCCCAAATGCCTAGTTCTATGCTTGTTTTTTTATACTCAGCTGTGGGTCTTTCTCACCTGCCCCAATTGAACCTAAATTTAAAGCCCTCCTCACTAGGTTGGTGAGCTGGTAGAAGATGATGCTATTCTCTTCCCCTTCTTGGTCAGGTGAACCACATCTCTTCCCAGCAGTCATCCTTCCCAGAACAGCAGATTGTATCAAGGAAGCTGAAGAGCTCCCATTGACACCATTGGTATAGCCATGTATTCATCTTTTGGAATAAGCTTCAAATTGGAAGATTAAAGAGAACACAACCAACATCCATGACTCCTTCACCCTTACTTCCAAAGCCCTGCAGTCAGGGCTGAACTGGTCAAGGTCATAGCTGGCAGTATCACTGGCATCCATGTAGATGAGCAGCATGGGGTAGTGACCAGAGGCAAGGATGAGCCTCAGCAAACTTCAAACTGTCTAAGATGCAGGCTCTAGATAGGCGGCACACTGCCCAGGAAATCATGCAAGGTAAGCAAATGGATGCCTCCATGCCCCTCATAAGGAAGTTCCTGACCACCTGTACACTAGAGTGTGGGTGCCCTGACCACAAGCTTCCCTTCTACAAAGAGAGATCAGACCCAAATGTAAAAAGGTTTAAACAAAAACACCTATCAGAACAGAAACCTTATACAGGTATTACTTTCTACAGCTTGTAAATGAGAATTCTGTTCACTATGACTGGGTCTTTTTACACTCCTTAAAATGATAAACAAACTAATTTAAGGAAAAAGTACTGTTTATCATTTCTCACTAGTTCAGAATTGGAAACCTCTACTAATTTATCTCTCTTTTCTTAGAAAGTAGTCCTTATGAAAGATGGAAATAAAGTTTGCTAACCAAGTAATAATATCTAAATTTTATTGAAACTCATGCTCATGATAGTTTGCAAAAGCATGTCAAAGACATAGCAAACTCTCTTTCTGACAATTTCAATATTTTGATTCCAAGTTATGTTTTCTGTCAATGTCATTTGCAAATTCTACAAATTTGTTTCCTTCAGTAATCAAATATATGACTGCTAGGTCTCCAGTTTGTGCATGTAACAGCATAGTTGCAAAGGCAAAACTTAATTACAACATTATATGCATATAAAAAAAGATCAGCAACCAAAATGAAAGCTCATTTTCAACTTCAAACTTTTTTCTTCCTCTCTTATTCTGTCTCAGTGGATAGATACTCTCATAATGATAAATTTCACTAAAACTCTAGCGACCCAAGAAAGCTTCCAAGCAATTCCTAAAAGACCTGAAAAACAGCCTATTTATTTTAATTAATTCAAGGATGTTTAAGTTACTATGCAGAATTACTGAAATTTATCTTTATAAACAGAGCCATGTGCACATATTAGTGGGGGCAACCTTTTACAGAGAGATGTAATTATAATTTACTTCTGTGACCATAAACCCTAAATACGTATTTGTGAACATATTATGTTATCCATAAATATGCTGCTAGGGATAGGTGAATTTCTAGACTAGAAGAAACAGACAGAAGCTACAACATCAAAAGAGGTATGTGGCTGCCCAGATAATGAGGTGCACCAAGGAATGCAAAGTGGGAATAGGCAACAGTGGCTGGATATATGCTCTCTAGATCCTGGGGCATGGGTCTAATCAGATAACAGATGCTATAATACCCTATGCTAGTTGCCAATGAACCCAAGTTGCTCTTTCGCCTTCCTCACAAGGTTGATGAGCTGGTAGAAGATGTTAAAAATCGTAAGTGAACATGGGATCCACAATCACCACTGCCTTTTATCTTGTCACACCTGCTGCCAGTAGCCAAGGGGAGAAATTCTGCAATTTTGGATTTAGAGCAGCTTTGTGTCATCAGACCAATGAAGAGTAAAGCTTCTTCATCATACAAGAAATTAAGAGCGATTACATTAGCTGGATAAATGAGAGCCATGAACTTACCTAAACTTTCTAAAGAGGCAGAGAAGATATTTCAAGTGATATTCTGCCTCCAATAATTTGTTTTCATTTTGCTTTATTGAAGTGTTTTCCATAGACAGTATAGGTGCATAAAAAGCTCCATTAATCTAACAAACGCTAAACAAGCTGTTTTAACATAGTATATTTGATAATGACATCAACAGAGCTATTACAGGGACACAACTTCTGGAACGTCAATGAACTCGACAGTAATTTGTTTTGTTATTCAATAGGTCACATGTGTAAATAAACTTGTTCCATTAACTTTGTTAAATTCCTATTCAATTCTGTATGGCTGTTCAGAGTCTCTCAATAATTTTTTCAAAACTGCCTTTTGATGTGAAAAACTCCTATCCTTCAGTTGTATCAGTGAATACTGAGAAACACAAAAATTAATATAGTTTTCTATGTGTCTTATGAATGGGAAATCTAAACATGGCACACACACCAAATATTTATAAGCTATGTAAAATACTCAAAGCTATTTCTGAACATAGATGTTTTGAGCAATGAACAGGCTGCTCAGAAAGCAGCCCATCATTCTTCTTTATGAAGCAGCATTTTAGGAACATTGGAACTACTACATTGTTTCAGATTTCAAGTCCCTCTAGTGTATCAACACCAAATGCTTCTGGACAACAAGCAAAAAACCTCACAGTAGGCAGATAAAACATAACTTGCTACCCATGAAAGCCTCACCCTAATCCCTTATACTTAGTTACAGTGCTTTTTTTTGGTAAAAAATTAAAAAGGTGCTGGTACACTCCTTTCCCCAGCTGATCCTGTCCTCCACCACCAGCTGGGCTGGCAAAAAAAGGTGCTGGTAGTCCATATACCAGTATACCATCACAAAAAAAACACTGCTCAGTCAAACTTTGAAGCACAAGATTTCAGATGCCATCCACAATTTTTACTAGCTTTAACTATTGTAATTCTGAACATTCTTGTTACTCATAACATTTCCAAAGCAGGTCCTTGAAAAAGAAATAGAACTTGCTAGACTCTTGGAAGAAATTCTTGTGTTCATTCCTACTGGTTATGACATCAAACTGAAGCAAAATAGCCAATAAACACCTCAGATTTCCTGATGTCATCTGTTATTAACTCTGCTTCCACTTGAAAGGGGGGGATTCACACTGTTCACTACATAGGATTAGGAGACATTCAAGGTCTGAAGCATCTATCTTTGTGAGATTAGAGTGGAACACAGCTAAATCCAAAGTCCCCTTCCACCATCAGAAGTGGGAGCAGCTAATAATACTAATATGTTAAACTATCTTCCCACTTGGACTCCATTTTAGGTAAAAACCAAGGATCAAGTCAAAGAATCACCTGGTCTTCATGAAAAATAGTAAATGGCAACTCAGTCATCAAAGTACACAATTCACTGTCACTTTTGGCTGACACAATAGCAATAATAAACACAGACTTCACAGAGGAAAGAAAGAACACTTTGCTGAGGGGTCAAAAGAAAGCTCCATAAGCATAGATCAGACTATATAAATACCCATGGTGGAACCAGGTCTCTCAGTGGAGGGGGATACAATTTATATAATTCCTCCATAAGCCTTTTAACTGTATCATGCACAAATAATCATCTACCATCAACTAAAACAAGGTAAACTGAAAGAGCCACCAAATGAACTCAAAGACAAATTAAAGAACCCCTCAAATTTCAAATACATTACATATTCCAAACATAGAACAGAAAATTAAAATGGTGAGCCGGATTTTTTTTTTTTTTCATTAAAAATAAAAAAACCACCATTTCAAACACCATTTCCTCTCAGGTTGTTTTCTAGACTTAACTAATGCATTCTGATTAGCGATTAACAAGTTATTCAAGACTGAGTCCAAGGAGAGAGGATGTCAAATGGAGAGATTAGAGATACAGATTTAAGTATTTGCCATACTGCTGAGAAAACAAATCTGGAGACAAGGGAAAGAATCTGCAAACCTCCTCCAACAGCTGAAGCAAGTCTGCATATCACTACTATCTCAGCCAAGCCATAGCAATCAGGACCAACTCTTAACTTATCCCCTCTTACTTTCTTCATCATCTTCTGAATTAATGGACAAGGGGGAACAACATACAAAAGGCCCTTTGGCTATTACATCAGGAAAGTGTTCAAGATGGACTCACTGACTTTCTCCACACTTAACAAAAATAAAAAAGAGAGAGAGAGAGACTGCTTTTTGATGAACTGATTGCAAGCAGATCCAGAATGGGGCAACCAGTCTTGAGAAGGTATTGTAAATAACCTGGTTCTTCAGGGTCCACTTGTGCATTTGAGAAATTTCTCTGTTGAGCCAACCGGCCAATCGATTGATGTGTGCTGCTAACCAGACAGACATTGTTTACAAGGCACCAGTCCTATACACTGACTGCCTTGGCACACAGCCAAAGAGACTGGACACCCATGCTTATAGATGTAATACATGGCTATTGTACTGTCCATTATTACTGTGACATGGGCCTCCCGGGATAACCTCCTGAATGTGCAAAAATCAGGGCAAGCTGCAAAACTGGGAGCCAGACTCCCAAAACACTGACAGGTGGCACTTAAACCAGTCTCCCAGACAATAACAGAACATGTTTCTGATCCCCCACACTGGTCATCACGAAGCATAACAAAATAGAAACAGCCCCCCTTATTGTACATCAGCTCTTCCAGTCCCAACCTAGCCACTGGGTCTCTTAAGGAAATAGGTTTTCCTGACCCCAAAGGGCTAGTCACCCCACCCAGAACAATGTAGGCTTGGACCGTGACCAAAATACCACTCTGCCAACCAACCATTTAGCGATTAAAACTAAGGATTTAATATAAAAAGAAAAGAAACAAAATGAGAGCTGTTAAAGGGTCAATATGAATCGCACACATACAAATGACTTAGAGTCCATAGAAAGAAAGTCCTTGAAGAATTTGGAATTTGCAAGTTAGTCTCATTCAGGCATGGCCAAACTGCGGCTCGGGAGCCGCGTACAGCTCTTGAATGAAAAAGCGCAGCTCGCAAAAGAACACCAGAAAATCAATTTAAGAAAGCAGCCTGAGCTTAGGAGTTTTAAATCTCCTGCCCTGAGCATGCTCAGAGCATGACTGGGGGGGGGGGGGATGTGGAGCCCCAGCCTGTGCCTAGCCACTGGAGGGGCCAGGTAATGGGGCACCTGAGGGGGGGTCACCTCAGGGGAGCCAGCATCAGGGCCTGGGGGTTTGGGAGGCGGTCAGGACAGTGGGGAGAAGTGCGGCATGGCTGGGATTGCTTTCAACTTCTGGCACAACTTACTGCTGTGAAGCATGGTATTGCATAATGAAATCTGTGAAATCGAAACATCGCACAATACGTACAAATCAGCACCTGAGAGAGCTTTTACATACTGCGTTGCCAAGTTACTGCCCAGATTGTAAAAAACTCGCCACTAGCCTGCAGTCTTCTACATGGAGCAACAGCGAAGTTTTTAGTGTATAGGCCTAGTTTTCATGGTAACCTTAAGTAATTATTAGAATCAGACATTAGTAGGATCAATATTTCCCCTCTTTTTATGATAAAATTAAAATGTGCAATGAATTTTAAACTTAGCATTTTTGGAACAGGTAAAAGTATATTGCTATATGCCTCAGTGTGGCTCTCAAAGGTTTAATAATAATCAGCTTATGTGGCTCTTGAGTTCCATAAGTTTGGCCACCTCTGGTTTAATTCCTCTGGCAAACACCCAGAACCTGGGTGGGTCTCAGTCCTTGGTTCAGTTGCAAAAAGATAGTTCCACAGATGGGTGTTGGTTGCAGACTGGAAACTGACGACAAAATGGTGCTAATGCTGCTACCTTTTATCACCTCTGGCCTTCCCCATGCTGTGCAGAATCTTTGCAAATCAAAATGGAATTGAGTCACATGTGCAAGTCCTAGTGGCTCAACAAGTTTCTTTCCAACCCCACTAATACCTGGGAGCTTCCCTAATGGTCCATTAAGCAGACAATGGTTGCTGGCATCCATTCTGGATGTGTCCCAGAATCAAACAACTTGGAACACAAATAGAACAAACAGATTCCTAACTTTTAATACAGATATGACACAGGTGTGCCACTGGCACCTGGGGCACATGCCCTGAGCCCTGATGCCAGTGCCCCAAGTGCCCGGCATGGCCACTGACTCTCTTGGATCCCTGGCATGGAAAGGCAGGCACTGCAATGGGCAGCCTGGCCCCCAGATCTGGTCCCAGCAGCCTGTGCTGGCACCTACCTCTCCCAGCCAGGGATCTGGGTAGACTGCCCGTGCTGGCCCCTGCCTCCCCCAGCCCCATTTCCAGCCAGGGATCTGGGGCTGGGCTGGCAGGGTGGCCCTGAGACTGGATCAGTCCCAGGCACCAAAACACACCCAGGGGGTAGAGCCTGAGCGCGGACCCCACATCTTTTCCTGGGGCAGTGGCGCTCCTGATATGATACCAACATACAAACCGTAGAATCATTCACAGCAGATTACATCCTTTCTATTGGTACCAAACACGGCATTATCACAAGAATTATTGCAGATATGAAATATTAATATGAAAATCTTTCAAATTATCCCCTAAATCCAGCCAGGACATAATTACATGTACAACTTACCCCTTATTTGAGAAAGAAAAGATCTAAAAGTCAGATGAAGTTGCTCTCAATTCTAAAATATTTTATCTGCAAACCTTTTTTTGCTGAAATGCCCAGTGACCTCAAACTACCAGAGAACCCAGAAAATCTCCCCATCCATTGTTTGACACATCAAGGATATTGCAAAAAATGGCAAAGGAGGGCTGAAGAGGATCTCTTTGAAAAAATTGGCTCTGTTTGTCTGCCACATCAAAAAAAATAATCAAAAATATCCTGAGGCAAGGTGACTTGCATGTGAAAATTGTCCAGTTTTGGCTTATAAACTTGAGCCATCCCAGGCTGCTTTTGCCTCATTCTGAGGCATGCATATGGACTAACGAACAGTCACTGCTGTTAGACCTCTCAGATCCAAAAAGAAAATTATTTTCTGGGTGTGACAATGAATCTCTGCAACACCACTAACGTCACAAATCTTTTATCTGGAAGTAAAGCTCCTTCTGATATCAAATCCAGTACAGCTCCTGTAAAATGGATTCTCTGACTTAGACAAAATTTGCCTTTTTGATATTCAAAAGTAATCCTAATCCATAAGAAGGGAAGTAGCAAACTGAATGCAAGATCAAATAGCAAATCTTCACATGACAGAGACTTCAGCCACCAATCATCTAAATATGGAAGCTACCCTGTTTTCTGAGATGCACTGCTATTGCTGAATAACATCCAGCAAAGACTCTAGCATTGTAGAAAGGATAAATGGCAGGATCTATTACACAAAATATCTCTATGTCATCACAAAATGAAGGTACTTCCAATGATTTGGCCAAGTCAAGATATGGAAATATGACTCTTTTAAATAAAAAAAAAACTGCAAACCAATCCATACTTACACTAGGATTAATATTTCAAACCAAACTTCCAGAAGACCTTGATCAACCTTCTTAAAACTAAGATTGGACAGACTACATCCCTCCTCTATTTTCTGTACCAGAAAATATTCTGAATAAAACCTCTCCCTCCACAAATCTTGGGGTACCTCTTCCACAGCATTAATCAGAAGCAATTTTTGAACTTTTGACAGAACAACAACTTTGTGAGATGGTAACCTGAAAAAAGAATAGTAGGGGGAATTGAAAGGAGATAATGTTTCAAACTTTTCCACAGAGCTTTTTTTATTATTTCGAGAAACTACCTGTCATATGCAACAAGCCTCCAACAGCTGATAAAATGAGCTAGTCTGTCCCCAGACAAAAGCTAGGGGAAACCTCAACAGTTTGTCCACATTTTACCCTCACATTCAAACTGAGACAGTGTATTCAATGAAGCAGAGGAAGAAGCAGATTGCTTCAACTTAAGTCTGGACCTGAATGATATGATTTGCTGAGACTGTTAGGAATAACTATTGATGATGTTACTAACATCTTTGAGACGAAAAATAAGGCAAATATTAAGCAAAGAACTGCCTCTGGTGATTAAAAAAAAAAAAAGGAGAAGGGGGTTTCATTCTAGAACAAGAATATATGCCAAGCTATCAAACAGTAGGCCTGATCTCTTAACTTTTTTTAATAGCGCATCCGGCTTAGTGGGAAAAAAACCTCCAAAACTAAACACCATCACTTTCCTTAATCTTTGTCAATGGAAACAACTTTAACCAGGTATACCTTCTCAAGATAACAGCAGACAACAGACCATCCACAGAGTCAAAAGCAAGAAGTCTTGAGAGCATGCTTCACCACATTTTGTCCCTGTGCCAATATTCTCAATATTCAGTCTCACTGGATAACCTGGAAGCTCTTGCACTACTGCAGCCATATTCTCTCACACTAGCCATCCTAATATCCAAAGAGTGTTGATTTACTTTGATTTACACATAAAGCTCAGCTCTACTGAATGAACACATGCATATCATACACATACACACAATGCCTCCCCTGAGCAGGGTTTTTGCACCCTGATGACACAGAAAAGTTGGAAATCTGTGGCTGTGCTTTATCCTCAATGGTAAGAACTCTTTGCAGGACTGTCAATTTAGCAACTTCATGAATATATATTCACTAGAAAAAAATTGAAAAAACTTAACATTCCAATCAATTCCCAGTGAAAGAATAGAATAGAATAGAATAGAATATTTCAGGGTTTAGAATTTATTTCACACTACAGAAATAAATCAGTGTTATTCTGAATGCCTTTTTTGTTTCTATACCATGAATATCCACAAATAGAAAGAAGTCTGCCTTTGCTCAGATCACATTTATACGGCTTGTAACAACCATGTCTTTGAATGACATCTTATTATGTAACCATTACTACCAGCTGGAACAAGTCCAAAAAACAAATCAATCGTGTTCTTGGTTGCTTGATGATTTGAAGAGTTTCTATGTATCTGCAGAGTTCTTCTGTTAAGTAAGCAATAAAGATCTCAAAATAAAAGGCGTTTATTTTGATTTATTTCCCCACTATGGAATGTTTTCAGCCTTTGGTTTTGCCATGGGCAACTGATCTTAAATGAACAATAAATGTCAATCTCATATGTCGCTCTGTTCAGTTCTTTTTCATTTTGTGTGGGGACCACAAATGCAGTTCTTTTACCTCCTTTTATAATAGAGCATAACTTTCAAAATAGAAATTAAGTAGAAGACAAATAGAAGACAATAAAAAAAAGTGTTTCAAGTTTACTACTTTGGGGACTCAAAGGAAGGACACTGGTGACCTGAAAAATGAGGAAGTGATTAGAGCACTGTATATCAATTTCTTCTCAGACTGTTAGAAAATATGATCTGCACAAAAAATAAATTGTTCCAAAAATTATATTAGTTCTCAAAAAAACTCCTCAAAACAAATCCATAGTATGAATAAAGAATTACTATGATGCAAATGTTTAATTTATTATTTTATAACCAAAATCAAGTACTTACATATAAATGTTGAGTATATAAAGAAAGTTACTTCATTTTTGCAATCTACTGCTGTGTAGGTCATGGTTCTATCATGATTATTTAAATTCAGGAGCAATTCTTCATTGACAATGTACTACAGTGCTTTAGGCTACAATTCCCTCACAATGCCTGAAGGGTTATTACAGTGGAGAAATTCCATTGAGGACAATAAAAGATCCTTACCCCTTCCCGAAGGCACCTCATTAACACAGTGTAAGCAGCCAAGGGAACAACCCAGCATTCTCTGGGGTGCTCCTTTTTCTCTTCCTGTAATGAAGTGGAATGATCAGCAATAAAGGTAACAGTACAAATGATATTAACCCTTTTATACAAAAATCATAATACATCAGCCACAAAAAAAATATATCCAATATCTTAAAATGTAAACATTATGCATATTTCAAACGAATAAAATATAGTAGATTAAATTCTGGAACAAATTTTTAATCTGATATTTTGCACTTTTATGATACAAGAGTTGATTTTTATTATATTGTTGAAACAATCTAAAATTCCTGCAAGTATTTGTCATGAAGTTTTTATTTTTCATTGACTCAATGTAATTCATACTCATAACCAGTCCTACAATCTTGGCAATCATCTGGATTACTTCAGAAAGAGGTTATTACTTAGAACATTTTTCTAAGAAGTTATTGCATTTAAACTATATTTAGAAGTAAGTTTGCTTCATGTCTCTCAATTTAAAAAAAATAAAGAAAATTTGTTGTTGAAAAATATGCAAAAGTTATCAGACTAGTTTATTTAAGACCCGGTATGGAGCACTTGGAAATCTTGTTTTAACTAAACAGAAACAACATTCCAGAATCCTCATGTACTTGTCCTATAGAAGTAATTTTGTTCTATTCACTAAAATGAGACTATTACTCCATGATTAGTGATAAATGAATGTCTGCTCTTTTCTAAAAGTAGCATAAAACAAGTTGTCAGGGAAATAGAAGGTTATTTGGATTTTCTTAGCACAGGAAGAACCTGTAACACTTAAATGAAAACAAATTTAAGCTCTAATCTACATTTGATAGCATACAGGTGCTAGCAACTGCAGGAAAAAACATTTGCTGGGAAAATTAAAGAGCATAAATGAATAGGTTATAGTACACTTGATGATATCCCATTAAATGAATTCAGTGGTTTTCTATAATTTGCAAAGAACGCAAAGGGCATCAATAGAAAAACTGAGTTTTTAATCAATGTGTAATTTGTTTTGAATGTTTAATTTCCTTCACTCTCTAATTTCTTTTTAGCTCATCTTTCAGCACACTAACAATTAAAAAGTATGGTATAATTTCCGTTGGAACTGAAACAGGCAAAATGTATATGTCTTTCAAGTCACATGGCATAATCAGGGGAAATTCAACAACAGTCATGGACATGTAACTCCATGCTATGATGTTCTCTCCCCTTCCCCCCCTTTTTTTTTAAAATCTATCTACAGATATTTATAGAGATGTTCTTCCTCTACATTTTTTCTTCATGATACTGTTAAAATAAAACAGGAGATTAAATGCTCAAAGTAATACTTGAGAAATATTACAAAATGTGAAAGGATGTAGAAGTCATCTCTGAACACTGGCAAAATGGCTTTTAACCTGTTTGCCTTTCCCAGGCCACTGTGTAAGTGAATAGGAAAAAGTAATCTCTATCTCTGTATTATAACCCAATCAAATTCAAGGAGAGGATGACTTGTAATTTCACAGAAGGAATAAGGATTTATCTACACAGTTCCAGAAAAGCACTCCAGTCTACAGGAGTGTGATTTGCAGAGTGCCCTAATGCATTGTATGCCACATAGATCCTGCTGACATGTTCTCAAAAGTACATAGTTCACAATAACGTAATCCTATAACATTCATAATAAGCATACATGCATTTGCGCTGAGAAGGATAAAATGTGAATACTTTCATGTATAAGACAAATTACTAATTGTAACTGGAGTTACTAAATGTTCATAGTCATTTTAGATCCTTATTCTGGTCTTGTACCCTTATGAAATTAATATCATAACATTCAAAACCTTTAGATGATGCAGTTCATGCATATGCCTCAAGAAACACAAAATATAATATGCAACATCCTTTCATGCAATATCATTAAATATTTCAATCTGAAGAGATCTACATTTCTAAAGAATATAAACAATTTTAATTTTCAAAAGATGAGAAAAGCACCTGTGTCTTTGGAAAAATGCCATCTTCTATTATTATTTTTGGCAATATAACTCTTTCTACCAAAGTCAGCATCATCTAGAAAATGCTACTACAAGTAATGCCTGGAAAAGAATACCATATTTTTGGCTTCTAGTTCAATAGCCCAAGTACAGCCTATGTCAGCAATCAGAAAAATTTGCCATTTAAAATTTCTTGGCTTCAGTCCAATCCTTAGATCAGTGACTTTCAAACTTAGACTCGGGACCCAGTACAGGGTCATGGCACCACCTGCTGCCATCACCAAAAAGCTAAAATGCATTGCTCAAAGATGTAATTATTAGGTTGCAAGCATAAATTATTTCTTTTTTCAACTGGGTCCCAAGGAAAAAAAGTTTGAAAACCACTGCCCTAGATGGCACTGTTCACAAGAAAGAAAGAATGAAAGAAAGAAAGAAAGAGTTACAATTGGAACACATAGTGACAGTCTTAGCAAAGAGGACAGGGTAAGTGAATTTCTTCTTTGAACTTAAAGATGGCCTCCCTACTGGCAAGTTTGAAAAACATGGTTGGGGTAGCAAGGGCAAAATGATAGTCAGCTGTCTACACTATACTTACTTTACCAGTGCATCGGACCATAATATACTTAATTTTGTATTTTTTAATTTTGTGCAATAAAAATCACAATTAAGTAGTCATTTGCTATTTCACATGCCAGATGCAGAACAAAACTGATCCATGAACTTCAGCATGGAAATGCTAACACGGGAATGTTGCATCAAGTTCATCAGTGTCTGCGGGTTTTTCGCCTTCCACTGTAGCATGTGGCATGGCTCCCCTGCCAGTGAATTCTCTGTATCTTAAAGTCTTTAAATCTTGATTTGAGGACTTAAATAACTCAGTCATAGATTAGAAACTTATTGATGGAGTGGGTGTGTGAGGTTTTGAGGTCTGCACTGTGCAGGTCAGACCAGAGGACCATACTGGTCCCTTCTGAACTTAGAGTCTATGAGTATACAGATACACTCACATTCAGGTCACACAGAGCTGTCTATTTATTTTACGATGCTCCTCATATTTAGGGAAGGAATCATATGAGAATGGAATTGTCAGTATGGAGAGAATCCGTGATTGTGTGAGGACCTATTAATACCTGGAAAAAGCCTTTAACTGTTCACACAGGGGTAACAATAATGTGTGTCCACACCACAGCATTTGACAGGTGTACTTTTGTAGAAAAAAATAAATACCCATCTGCTCCTTTGAGGATATAAGGGTTATTTCTAAGAGCTACTTTCTACTGTGCACATAGCACCATCAGTGGCACAGAAAATGCAAGACAGTTTAATGAGACCAACTGCCACTGTTCCATGAAAACATTACAATCCTGCTACCAGCAATCTTTGCTGCATCCTTCCAAGGAAGAAATACCAGCACATCAGTTAGAAGCAGTAAATGCTTCATTTTAGTTTAAGGACACCTCTGCCAGCAAGGGGAAAAAATATTTTTAGAAATAGAGCAGTGAGAGATATAAACTGAGATAACTAAGAAAAAACGAAAAATCCATAGTGAAAGAATGTAAAAAATTTAAACAAAGATTTCTATGATCTGTTGTGGAGATTCATGAAGTAAACAGTGAATACAAAATGGTAACCAAATAAATCCATGACTGCTTCAAAAGTTAGATTTTATTTCCAACTAGTGCTTTAGGCATTTCCTTCTCTTAATGGGAAAATAAAGAATGGCAGTAGTTAATGAGGGAGAGAGACAGAAAGAAAGAATGTGTGTGATTCTACCAGCATGGGATTTTACAAGACTTGCAAATCCCCTGTACTTTTAATGTCACAGCACTTGAACATATTAATCATTAATAAGTCATGCGCTGGAGGGTACAAGTGCTAAAAAATATCTTCATAGGATGTTTACCTTACTATTTGAAAAAGATCTGAAACACATTAAAAAGCACTGCAAAGATCATCTTATAGTCTTACCTGACTGGCTATCAGGTAAAGCACCTCCCCGAGGGTGGGTAAAAGACATTGTTTCAATTTACTGTTCCTGAAGTTT
Organism: Podocnemis expansa; assembly: GCA_007922195.1. Classification (NCBI taxonomy): domain Eukaryota; kingdom Metazoa; phylum Chordata; order Testudines; family Podocnemididae; genus Podocnemis; species Podocnemis expansa. The sequence continues at coordinate 4,607,671 of ML682034.1, forward strand.
TCCCTGATTAATTCAGTCAGGAGTATTACAGCCTAAAAAAATAAAATATGAGAGGCCTTAATTGGCATTCTTTTTTCAGATGAAACTTACCTTGAAAACCAGCTGAGATTTACTTGAGAGTCAGTTGTAACTCTGTAGTCCTCACTCAGGCAGAACTTCCACACACATAGAATTAGGTTTGTAAGGAAGAGCAGGAAGAAATTTGTGATCTACAATGTGAAACAATTCAGGCATTGCCTATACTGTAAACAGTAGTCACCCTTAAAGTCAGTTTTTCTAAAAGTTACTGTAGGCCTTGTATCCCAGACTATTTTTACATACTTACATAAGAAATACATTTGGTCTATTTTTACTTAGTTTATTTAAGAGATAATTATGATATCACAGATACTATAGTGTTGACACTTGAAAGTATCAGCTTTTTAATAACTACTGTAAGGGCACATTATTATTGCAGCTTGCACTAACCCTTGCAGAGGATCTAACAATAAAATGTTATCAGCTACAAATCTTGACACACAGGAAGTAATAAAATAATACATCATATAAATAAGAGGACTTCTTATTGTACACTTATCTCCATGCTATTTAAACATTTACAAAAACAAGCACAAGGTTCAACAGCAATTTGAAAACAAGACAATAGGAATGACTGCATTATCACTGCTCCTTTGGCAGGACAAATATATTGTGCACTATTTCACTCTTCCATCTCCCATTCCCCTTAATAAACCAAAAACATTTCTTATCGTCAGTCTAAAGAGAAAGTTACGTTTAGTGTATGCCTTTTGCAAATGAACAACAGGCCCTTGTCTCTTCTAGTAATATTTTTATTTATTGCATTTTTTTAAAAATGCATCAACCAAGACAAGCCATTAGAAATTCACTACATCCAAGATCTTGGATATCTACTTTTTTAGTATCTGATGAGAAAAGTAAAAGTCTGTCGAATGAAAACTGCTCATATCTGACCAACAAAATCCAGACTAAACAAATAATGCACTGGCAATATTCTTTTTGTTGTTCAATTCTTACCTAATTTTATACTTCCTATAGCTGAAGTGCAACCTAACTCATAGAATTTGATGCACCATGTGTTCAACTTACAAGGAGTAAAGAAAAGGGTCATTCAAGAACCAAGAAACCAGATGCATTTCTTAACTGAGACAAGTATGGCTGTCACTTGTAAAAGCCAGGACTTGGAAAGAAAACTGGAAATGAGTAAGCTGGAAATGGGACTTCTGGAGTGGGCCCTCAGTCCCAATGAAAAAAACTGTGCAGAGAAGAACAAGAAATCCCTCTGAAAATGTAATAAAGCATCAGATACAGGGAGAGGGGCTAGTGGAGCCCAGAGCAGACAGAGTTACACACCTGCTCACTCAACTAAGTGCAAGTTCTAGCAAAGCACAGCAGTGCATTAGAAATCCAGGAGACTAAATTAAATAGCAATACAAACATAACAGATGAATACATATCAAAGGAAAACTTCAGCTTCTGTTATTTCCTGATAAAATGAAGTACTTTCAGGTTGTAGGAAGCTTAGATATGCAGGATACTGGCAATCTGTAAGTAAATTTGGACATAGCCTCCCATTTTATAAAATCATATTTATATAATATTGGCTGCTGATATGCAATATGTATTTGTAATGATGAGGCTGAATTTTTCTTCCCATCAAATCTACGCTCTTGTAAATCCACACACAAAGCCTCTCTTGTACGACAACATCAGAGGAGAATCAGGGCTGGATATGAGTAGAAGCATTCAAACCCCTGCACGAGGACATTTTATCAATATGCTTTGAATATGCAACAGTGAAGCTGATGTATGTTACATAGTCTTTGCAGGTTCCACAAGTACTTTAATCTTATAGGGATAGCTACCCTCTCTGAAGCTTAGGACTGAAGAACATTAACCGACCTACAGGTATTCTCCTGAACAAACAGTCTAATGTCCTAGGCTGAAGCCATTCACCACAGAATATCTTGACACGACATAATCCCCAGGCACAGGAGAAGAGGAATCCAGCACAGTAGAGAGATCTAGTGAAGAAGAGGAGGAAGGCAGAGAGCCAAAAGATCTCATGGCAACACTTGCTCCTGTAACAATGGTTCAGACTGAACCAACTCAGAGGGAACAACCTGTTTGTGTCTGTAGAATATGTGGTGTAGTAACCTTGGGGAGGAAGAGGTTAACACCCTGGTCAGTGAGTCCCAGGAGAGCAACAAGAAACAGAGCACAGGTTTTTTAATTGGAGCAACAGCCCAGTCTATTCCTGTTTGATGGCAGCAGAGCTCCGGGAAGAATCAGGATGGGCTTGGAGGATCCAGCAACATTCATGCTCAGGAAAGGCTCCAGTGTGTAACTGACCAGGTGTGTCAAGCTAGACACAGTCAGGGTATTTCTTGGTTTTTGGTTTGTTTCTGGATTCCTCCATGCTGAGCAAATGTACCCCCTCCCACTATCCTGTAACTACCCAAGGTAAATCCCAGAAAAGTAACTCTCTGTGTTTCTTAGCTGTTCTTTTTAATTAAAGAATTTACCCCTTTAAAATAAGCTCTGGTTCTATGTCCTAAAAAGGTAAGAGGTTTTGTGTGCCTGTGCCTCAGACTGCACAGCCATATACTAAGGGGGATTCTGACCCATTTTCAGCTGACAGCACAGCTGTGGTTCAACCACTCTTCTGAGGCAGGAAGAAAAGTGATTGAGGATACCTTATAGGAAGGAATTCCCAAGTGCACCTTCCTGGGTTTTCAAGAGGTTTTTGCATTTGGGGGGTGGCACAATACCACTCCAAGGACAGAAAACTGGTAGTCTTGGGGATTATCAACACAAAGATGCAGGCCCCCAGCTTCTGCACTCAGAGTGCCAGTGTGGGGAAACAGCCTTGACAGGTGGCTCAAAAGGGAAGACCATAGAGGGAACCAGCAACCTTATCCTGGATTGATCTGAGGACTGGGACCCTGAAGATCAAGGAATAACCCAAAAAGACAACTGAAGAGAAGGATATGGCATTTGTGGACATTAGAAACTGTGCCATGAGTGCCATATTCTAGTGCAAACAATATGGATTTTAATATGGCTAAATGTAAATGTATATGCCTATAACCAAAAAAAACTAGGCAATAATTATATGATATGGAACTCTATCTTAGGAAACAGTGACCCAGAAATAGTTCTGGGGGCCATAGAGGATAATCAGGTAGTGTGAGCTTCCATGGTAATGCCATGGCTAAAACAACTAGTGCAGTCCCAGGATGCATAAACAAGAGAATCTTGAGAAAGTTTAGAGAGATTGTTTTACCTCTGTGTTTGGCACCAGTGCAACCACTGCTGACATACTTTTTCCAGTTCTGGTGCCCACAATTCAAGGATGTTGATAAATTGGAATGTATTGAGAGAACAGCCATTGAGAACATTTAAAGATTCATAAAACATGTCGTATAGTGACAGACTCAAAGGGTTGAATTACATTTTGCCTAACAAACAGAAGGTTAAGAAGAGACTTGATTGTAGTCTATAATACCTACTTTCTTCAAGTTGTGTATTCTACTTAGGTATTCACAAGTAATACTCACTGAAGGGCCTTACACTTCTCAAAGTTTATATCTGACCTGGATGCAACAACGGCACAGTGGTTTGTAAAAGTACATCCAGAGGTCCAAGAGGCAAATCTGTGACATAGGAATGTCACTTAGAAATGCTTTTGATGCCACCTAGGGTCTTCTGTAATAAGCTCATGCCCTTTGAGGTTTAGCCTGGCCTACTTCACATGTTTAAGTTATATTGAAAACTATCCACGTGGAGGTCATCTGCAAAGAGACTAATATGTCCTTCATTTAGTCTGCATATGAAACAAACAAATTAGATGGGTAGCAGAAAAGTTTGGTTCTGTACAAATGAAAAGCAAAACATTACCTGACATTTAATATGTGAATGCATCAATCCTCTGGGGTTGAACATGGCTCAGGGGAAGAACATAAGTAAATATGTATCTTGGTTCAAAGGAAACTGGGAAACCAGTCTGGATTAAAATTAGGATGCAGTCACAGTGTTACTCTGTCTTTAGAAAACTACACATAAAAGGGGCTCTGTCATCAAAGCCTTGCAGATGTTATTGCCACAAGAGAGGCAATTTTCTGTGACAGAGGAAAGAGAGAAGTTCCCAGAGGCTTAAAGGAAGGTCCCACATGAGATGCTAAAATAATATTTTGGTCCCATATGGAACCTGCTTTTTAACTGGCAGCTTGAGACAAGTGATTCCTTTCAAGAACCTCACTGCCATGAAGTCTGAAAATATTACCTTCATGTGGACAGGCGGATGAAATACCAAAATCACCACTAGTGGACTCACAATGAACTAGGTGCAAGACCAGAAGACTGAAGGTGTAACAGGTACTCCAGGATGTCCTGGATAAAAACTACCTTTTGACATCCGATGCTAGCAACAATACTGAGAACTGTTTCAACTTTGCTGAATAGGCTGCGCTTGTGGAGAGCTTCCTACCATTAAGCAAGATTTATTTGACCATGTCCAAACATCACTTGTCATTCTCATCAAAACATGAAACATCAACACTGGAGGATGCAGAAGGCTGACGGCAGGATGTCAAACCTGACCATGATGCTAAGTCAGGAGGCCAGGATGAAAAGAAAGGAATATGAGAGGCCAAACAAATAATGCAAGGAGATTGGAGAGCCAACATTGTCTTGGCCACAATGGAACAAGAGAACTTCTTACAGTTCAGTTTCAGCTAGAGAATGACCTGAACGTTGATCAGAACTGAAGGAGAAGCATAATGGAATTAATTTCCCAGGTCAAGTAAAAAGCATTAATCAAGGAGCTTGGCCTGAGACCACCTCAGGAGAAAAAACAGCCATCATTTCTTGTTTCCATCATAGTATTTCTATTTTAGGAAGTAGTTCTGACTACACAAATTTGGTATAATATCTTCCACTTGTGTATTTCCATAGTCTTTCATAGTCACCATGTTTTTTCTAACAGTAAAGAAATATAAAGGTTTCATAAAGACTTAAAAATCACATTGTGCTTTAAATACAAACCTCACAATTTGTTCACTAAAAATAATACAACAAATGTAGGAAGAGCTATGAACGAGTTAGAATAAAAAAAAATCTGTGATTGCAGAAAAAATATAGGCAGAAAATTGGTCTACAAAGAATCATGTAAGACATCAAACACACTTCTCTCATTATCAACAATTAGGCAAGATCTGTTATAAAGTATTCTTTGATGTGAGATGTGTTATTTCCATGCATAATCAATTCAGATAATGGTGATTTCACATCTGAACTGCACTTTAGTATCACTTCACTTATGTAAAAAAGATTGCTACCATCTCTTTTATTTCTCTACCCCACAATTAAGTAATATTTTTGAGTTGTACATTTTTTCTACAAACATGTTTACCACTGTCAGAGATACTAGGGGAAAAAAATCAAGAATATCATATTAAAAGTAAATATAGGCTTGCTTAGGGGTGCACCAGAAAGTCACTAAACCCTACATTTAGGCTTACAAGCTAGATGCAGGCCAATAAAAAACTAATACTGATAATACATTAGATGTTATGTTGATTACATCTTTACCCTAAACAGATTAAAATATGTAATCAATCAAAGGAAATTGGCAGGAAGTATGATTTCATATTGTGAAATATTAGCAAGGCAAGACAAATCCCCAAGACAAAAATTAGAGAACATGGAAATTGTCATACCAAAACAGACACATGGTCCATCCAATACATTTCCTTATTTCTAAAAATAGTATCAAATGCTTCAGAATAAAGGGTAAGAAAGTACAGTAGGACCTCAGAGTTACGAACACCAGAGTTATGAACTGATCAGTCAACCACATACTTCATTTGGAAAGTATGTAATCAGACAGAAACAGACCCCAAAAAAAGCAGCAAATATATTACTGTTTTAAATGTAAACTAAAAATAAGGGAAAACAGCATTTTTCTTCAGCATAACCAGGTTTAAAAGCTCTATTAACTCAATGGTCAGCTTTAAACATTTGAAACACTCACCATAATGTTTTTCTTAAAGTTACGAAGATATCAGATTTATAAACAAACCCCACTCCAAGAGTGTTCATAACTCTGATATTCTGTTGTATGCATTAGACAAATGTGGGATAACCAGTACCCCATAAAGTTCTCTTCTTAATCTGTAATAAACTGAGACTGGCTTAACATCTGAAACATGAGGTTTTATATCTCTTCAGAAATGCTTTGTTAGCATTAACTACTATAAATATGACAGTCTGGTTATCTAGAACAGTGGTTTTCAAACTTAGGGTCAGGACCCAATACTGGGGCGCACAGCCTCAGGCACTCAGTCGTGGTGCGCCCTGATGCCTATGCCAAAAAACTGGAATGCACTGCTAAAAGATTTAATTGTTGGGTCATGAGCATGAAAGATTTTTTTTTTTTTCAACTCAGTCCAGAGGGGAAAAAAGTTTGAAAACTACTGATCTAGAAAAATCCCAATACCTCTTTGAATCTTGCTAAATTCCTGCCTCCAATGACATCATGTAACAATGCGTTTCACAGTCTGATTACATACTGGGTGAATAAGTATTTCCCTTTTATTAGTTTTGAATGCTCCCTTATTTGTGTGTTATGAGACAAAGAAAGCAGAAGTTCTCAATCTACCTTCGATATACAATTAATTATATAGCCCGCTCTCTCTCTCTCTCTCTCTCACACACACACACACACACACACACACACACACACACACCCTTTTGCCAGGGCTGGCCTTTACCATGAGGCAAACTGAGGCAGCTGCCTTTAGGTGCCAGACGGTGGGGGCCGCCACTAGGACCCAGAGCGTAGGAAATTGTGTCTGCTGCTGGTGCATAAGTATTCTCTTTGCTCTAGATGCACAGAGATGGTGGAGTGCTGTTGTAGTACCCAATGGAAGATTTTGTGAAACAATAAGTTGCTAGTAAGTGGTGTCACCGTTAATCAGCCCTGACCAAAAGTTAACCCTGGACATAAGTACAAGAGAGTTGGTACTGACCAGGGTCATACCTTGCTCCCACCAAGTAGGAGACAACTTGCAAGCTATGTAAAACAACAAGATTGGACTGGGGACTTGGAATGTTGTAAATAAGTGTGAAAAACACAATGCCTTTTAACCCATTTAGTAAGCTTAATAGTGCATAAAAACTAGTGTTCAGTCCCCCTTTCTCTGGAACCTTGGCATCGGGGCAACTGCTGTGTTCGCTGCCACAAGTCATCACTCCCCATGCTCTGCATCCTCAGTCATTTAACTGGTGTTCCCGACTGCCAAAAGGGGATAAAGCACTGGTGCTTTCCTATTTCTTTTCTTTCATGTCTGTTTAATAAAACTATTTGCTTTTACCTTTTACACTGTCTCCCAGGGTTGTGCCTACTGAACCCATTGACCCTTAGGACCTGAGCTACCTTGTACAGCTGGTACCTTCTTGTTACAGCTGTGCTGGAGGAAGGAGCGCACAAGAGACGTAACATGCAGGCAGGAGAGAAAGTGCGAGGGAATAACGGAAAGCAGCAGGAGCTACAGGAAGAGAGAGGAGGAGGAGCCTCTCAATTAATCTAGGCTCCTGGGGGTGCTAAACATCAGCTTCTCAGGGAGCTTCCTGTTTCCTGCTGCTTCCCTGAACCCACTTGAGAACAGGCAGTCAACTGAAATAGTAGGATTTAGTTAGGCCCTTAAGGTGCTGATATCTTACCTCACTCAGGCCCTGCTACCCACCTGCTTATTTGTCCCCTTCAATTGAGTGTTGAGAGCCACTACAGCTGACAAAGAACAGCAATCATGAGTGAAAGAAGAAAACACCCCTCTGGGGCAGCATTCAGAAAAAGAAAGCAAGCAAAGAAAGTTTTTCTATCTAAACAGGAAGGAGCTCTCCTGAGATACATAGAGACAAATGTTCACAGTAAGTCTTCCAGCCCCAGTGAGGATGTTAGCGGTGAGAAGATGCCTCATCTTCCAGTTAGACAGTGTGCAGGTGACCTGGCGGCTACTGCAGCATTCATATCTCCGTTTCAAATGGATGTAACCATGCACATTCTTGAAGAAAAGTGTAGATCAGAGAAGAGTGTGGTGGAAGCACAAGAAACAGCTGCTGCTGAGTTTAGCTCCTTCAGGCTAGATGATCCAGGGCTGTGGACCCACTTGAGCAATAGCCTGAGTGACTTCCTTGTACTGCATGGGTCACAGCAAGTTCAAAACTTCATGGTCTCCAAAGACAATGAAAATAGAAGCTTCCATGTGACACATTACTGGCATGAAATCCACAATGGTGACAAAGTAGAGAGGCCATGGCTTATGTACTCTAAAACCCAGAATGCTGCATACTGCTTTTGTTGCAAACTCTTCCAGTCTAATGTTCCAGCCACACTGGGCTCTACAGGAATGAAGGACTGGAAAAATCTGGCTTGAAATCCGGCATGCCATGAGTAGGCAACAAATCACTAGAGACCAGTGGGTCATCCCTGTCCATAGGCTTCTTGCAGAACACACACTGCTTGAAGCTAGGCACTACCCACCCCCAAAAAAGTTTAAGGCTCCCCTGGATCACTAACAACTACATTAACAACTAATCTTAACTACTTGAATCATTTACAGCTACTTAACTGAGAACAATAAAAGGGGGAGCCACTTGCAAGGAAGAGAGACGGGTTCTTCCAGAAACCATCACAGGCAGCAAGAACAGGGTTACCAGATACCAAAGAATGGAAAGGAGGACAGGGAAGTATGAAAAGGAGGACATTGGAACACACATACACATCCTGGCCTCCTTCACGTCTGAGCCCTTTCACCACCCCAGCTACTGCCCCCTCAAACACCTGCCCCACCACCACCCCAACTACTGCCTCCCAAATGCCTGCCCCACCACCACGCCAACTACCGTCCCCAAGGCCCAAACCCTCCCACCCAGCCCAGGCCTCCTTAACTGGTGACGCAGGGTCAGGAAAGAATCCGCTGCAGAGAATCACAGCTATGCTGGGGTCGGAGGCCACATATGGCACCAGCCCCAGTAAGAAAGAGAGGTACACGCACTGCTGAGGCCCGTAGGGGTGGGGCCTCCCCAGGTGCCAGGAAAGGAGGGGATGGGTGTCCGGGCTTGCTCCTGCCTGCTGTACCTCCCTCTGAGCTGGCAGGAGAACGCACTGGGTACAGCATGCGCTTCTACTTTTAGAGAGCCCAGACAGAATGCTTCCCCCAGCATTTGCGGCATCTGGCATAAACGCGGACAAAATCAAATATTTCACAAATGCCTGCCAGACGGAGAACATCTGGGGAAAAAGAAGGACATGTCCTCCTTTTGCCGGTCATCTGGTAACCCTAGCAAGAAGTAACTGAAAAGGAAAGGCCTGGCTGGGCCCTATATAGATTGATATGGAGGTGTGGTTCTAGGCGGTTCCACAGCTGACTCTACAGGTACCCTGGGGGAAAACTGTCTGGTGGAGTGTGCATGTGGCACATGCATACCCACTTAGAATTGAGATAAGCAAGAACTCAAAGAAAAACTTCTGAGTCTGCCAATAAAAATATCCATATTGTTCTAAATTTTTGGCAACTTAAACAACCAAAATGAAAGTTACCTCAGTAACAGGTACATTTTCTTTAAGTTCAGCAGTATGCAACGCAAGTAAAGCTATCACTCTGGCTACTTTGGCACGTCTGTGAATTAAAAATGTTTGTTAGCATCATGAAAAAAAATTAAAATTTTAAAAAGAGAAAAAAGATCAACATTCATGTACCTATTTATTTATAATAACATTGTGCAAAGATTGCTAAGTGCATGCAATTTGGAAGCACAAATTTACAATGAAGTAGTTGCTCAAGTCCAAAATTTGTTCTTAGACAGTTTTCTCCACTGCTTTTTAAAAACAGCATTTTATTTCAGTAGTTCCATTAACTATGACTTATGCAATAACCTGTGCAAAAAGTTATGGTTTTTCCCTTTGTACAACAGAAAGTATCTTAGTATAAATATTGTATCAAAATCATTCATTAATGATACTCATCTGCATGGTTTGTTTAAAATACAGAAAAAGCATCATAAGTCATTTTAAACCTTTGACTCCAGTTGTAAAATACATTCATTGCCAGAAATGAAGAACATGAAAGCAAATTAGTTTTCGTTAAGAGGGTTAAACCTATTGTTTTAATTCTAAAAATAAGAAATAAAAAATAAAGCTGTCTAGAAAACAGCCAGCAGAGGGCATTATTGCTTTTTTTGACTATTTTAAAGAAAGTCTATTATTATGGATAATATACTTAGTTATAGTAGGGAATTGTTAACATATTACATCATAAACTATGTTATAGAATTTTTATATGTAATTTCAGATTTTTTTTCTACTCTTTTTTGCACATTATTGTTAAGAGAGACTTACTAAGGAATATAAGCAAGGAGTCCTGCAGCATTTTTAAAGACTAACAAATTTATTTACCTCATGAGCTTTCATGGGAGAAAACTGATGAATATAAATTAATTTTAACATAGTATCAATTTGTAAAAGAAATTGATTAAGATATTAATTGATTCTTCCTTTGCCTAAATATTAATTAAATCTAATGGAGCAACTCTTAGAATACATTTATTTATTATTTATAAAATTAGGGAAATCACCAACCACAAGTTAAAATTCACAGTTGCTGAAGTATATTGGATTTTATTAGGCTTGAGGCACTGAAGAAATTCATCTCAGTGTGCACACCACTAACACTGCCTAATGCAGGGGTGTCAAAAATACAGCTTGTGGGCTGGATGCAACCCATGAACCTACTCTATCCAGCCTGTGACTGCTCTACAGGACAACACTGTCCCCAAGAGAGGGAGAGGTCTCACAGTGCAGAGTCTTGCATATATGCAGTGCTCTTTAATGCCATGATACTGTCAGGTCTTGTGACATTGTGGAGCGCTGGGTATATGACAGTGAGCTCCGCAAGACTACATACACTGTGTGTGTGTGTGTGTCGCGCTCCTCAATGATGCAAGCAATTTTGATTTATGGAATGAATGGCCCACTTGAAGTACATTTAAAGTCAGATCTGGCTTACCGTAGCAAATGTGTCTGACACCCCTGGTCTAATGTCTGTCAATCCTCTTTCAAAGTAAGCATAATAGAATTGACAGGACATAAACAAATGCTTAAAGTATGCCCTGTAAAAGATTCAGCAACAACCAGAATTGGAATGAATTCTCTTGTAATGAATTGTTTGTTACTTACATATCCCAGTTTGGAGCCAACCGCAACTGTTGTATTAACAATGGGAACTAAAATATGAAATAAATACACTTTAATTTCTCAAAAATTCCCTGTTGATGTATGAAAATCAAGATATAAATCTTATGAAAATATATAGGTAGTTTTGTTAAAAGTAACTTTTTTGTGCTGTATGAAAAGACCTTAGGTGTCACTCAAAACCAACTGATCTAAAATGCTGCACTGACATTTTTGAAAAATCTTCAAAATTTTGTGTTCCTGTCGTTTTAAAAGAGAAATGTTTGAAGCTTTGTTTTAAAAAATTATTTACCAGATAAAAATAAACACATACTAGAAAAACTGTGATGGCTAACACACACAAAAAAAGTATATAGTATAGAATTTCTGATTAAGTATTTTAAGAAACTGGACTTCTTTCCTGAATATAAAAAAAGTGGCTAGAAAACATAAAAGCAACAAACAGACTAGTGATTAAAATCTGTAACGGCTAGTCATATGAACTAAACAAACCAATCAACCTAAAAATTCTGTTACTTTGCAATACAATTGTTTTGGCTAATATCAAACAAGGGTGCAATACAGCATCTTGCAAGGCTGCTTCCAGCCCTCACACAGGCTCTATGATTTAATAGTCCTCTGTCTCCAACTGTTATGATACTCTTTTGTCTTATGCAAGTGTGGGAAAAACTCTGCCCTTATTTACTCCATTCTAATTGCAATGAGTTTATCTGAGGGCAGAATTTGCTGTCAGTGGAGTTGGTGATGCACATATAAATGAGGGAAAATTAGTTCATGAACATGTGCCTTCAATCAAAGGAAATAAAGAAAAAATCTCAAAATTCAAAGATGTAAAACTTAATATTTACAAAGGCAGCTTGTTATAATAATTCTGAGAGACTGTGCAGAGTACTTTCCTTGTTAAAATATAAAGAAGAAAGTGCATGTTTTTGCTGTTGCCTACCTATGAAAAACTGAAAAATGTCTTAAGCTACCACCCAGAGTCCAGCAAAACTGAATGACTCATATAGTTTGTTTCATTAATGATGATACATGTTTTACAAAACATTTGTACCATCTACAAAGGTTTGATGAACAAGGATTGCCTAACATTTTCATATGCACATTTTTTTCCAAATGAAGTTTTCTTTGTTACAGCATCTATAAATAAAAAACAATTATAGTATCCAATAAAATTTCAACATATTAAAGTTTCAGTTAAAGTAATTAATTAATTCTATCTTGACATAGTGAATCATAAGAAACAAACTCATCTGGAATCCTAAAGAAAGATAATGCCCTATAATGTCTTTTCAAGAAACCTAATTGGTACATTTCATTGCTTTGTCCTTAATTGGCTATACTGTATGTGTGTTTATACCAACAGTTTCTTAAAATAGATGTCAAGGACATGATTGCTAAAGGCAGCTGACTCTTGTTGCAATGGCTGGTATGTGAACCATGCTGACTCTCCATGAACTTTACTACTTACCAGCTGTGAGCTGATTAACCTAGTTGCTACTTCCTTGTGGCCAGCCACAGTGCACAGATAGCATAGTAAATTCAATTTAGCTCTTGCTGCCCCTGTGCTCTTCTCAGTGGAGTCAATCAATGAGCACATTTGTTGCAAAAAGTCATTCCAGTCCATTTCTTTCAGAGATGATAGCTTCTCAGCTGCACATAAAAAACACCAACAGCTGTTAAAAGATTGTGAATTGCCATCTTTGATTTTACTTTTGAATATTAAAATATAGTTATGTCAACATGAACTGAGCACTTTTAAAACTTTTGGATGCAATCACAGCTCTGATATTACAACAATATTAGGACATAATTTTGAGAATTATCAAAAGGACCAAGAGAAAAAAGAGGGTACAAAACATAACAGATATCAATAAGTGCACCAAACTATTTAAAAAGAGAAAAAATCCTTTCAATCCTTCTTCACAGTTTTGATTTGGTCTTTGTTTAGATAAACCCACACTGTCTTCCCATGGATTAAAGGAAGTAATACTGGCCTCATTCTTTACTTTTTAATCAGATCTCATCAACAGGAATTTGTCAGAGAAAAAAATAAAATAAAAATTAATTAAAAGCCTGAGGAATTTGGTCAAAATCAGTAACATGACCGAAGTATATGCACAGGTATTCATTTACCCAAATGTTTGTAGCTTCAAGGTCCAAGTGACCTGAACAAGGTCACAGAGTCAGATCGTAGCTGAGATTAGAATTAATTTCATGATTCCAAATCCATTACTGATGACATGTCTACAAGAAAAGCCATGAAAATTCTACTACTAATCTCTAAAGCCAAGCAATCCTCCTTTCTAGCAACCCTAGAAACAGGGGTTTTTTTGTTTTGTTTTGTTTGTTTTCAAGACTGTATCCAGTCATTTTCCTAGTGAATGTGCTTATTGTACTTGGCAATATTTAAGGGGATTAATTCTTACACCAATGTCAGCAGGAAGATAATCAGGTTTTAACTATTTATTTTAACCTTGAGCCTCATCTTTGAAAAAGAAAAGTTTAGCCCTCAGTGCTGGTAACACAGCATCAGGCTAAGCAACTTTTTACAAGATATTCTAACATTAGCCAAACAATTAGCAGCAAAAATAAAAAAGCTTTGAACTATGCTAGTTTTACAGGCAAAAAACAATCTCCCCATTTTTAAATCAATTATATCTAGCTTTTGTATAGTAAATGTCACTGAAATCCATTTGAAATGTGGATCAAACTTTCAACTCTACAATCAAAAATTTCAAAGTTGGATGCCAACAGATATCTCCACCTACATTTTGACACCTAAATATGCAGTCTGGAATCCAGGAGCTGTTAAGAACCTTCCATTCCCTTTGAAGACAATGAAAGTTTTATGTACTAAGCACCTTTGAACATCAGATCAGTATACTCATGTTCCTATTTGTTGCTGTTGCATTGTTGTTTAGGGCCCAGGGATACTGTATTTTATAACAACAACACTTGAACAAAATCACTGCTTAACAAACACATCATACTGAACAGAAGAGAATCTTACATTATTCTTCATTCCCTGTTCCCAACATAAATAAGAGAAGCAAAAAATTTACTAGAGTGAAATGCCACCTGAATTCCATAAGGAACACATTTTTGGCTGAAATCCATCTTCAAACATAACATATCTTAACAATAACCTCCCTAAATAGACCAAAAGGAAATATCCAAAGGAACAAGCATTTCACTCCTGATAATGATACGCCTACTGTTTTTAAAAATAACTTGATGTGAACAAAGTAACTTTATACTGGGCATTAAGAGCATTTCATAATTATAGGCAGGGCTGGTAGCACCACCTTTTGTTAGATGAAGAGTTCTGTAGCATTTTTAAAAGACAATAATTTTATTTATCACATGAGCTCATGCAATAAATAAAACTGTTTGTCTTGCCAGTCTAAACTAACACGGCTATTATGAAGATTCAGCAACATTTCCCATTATATATAGTTGCCTATTTTTTTTTAGCATTTGATGTGAAATTTTCTATGACAGGTATCTGCCTCAGAAAGAAATTTTTCTGGAATTTCTGCAGAATAGTTCAACCCCTTCCAAGAACAATAGAGGAAAAAATGCATCATTTTGCTCCATTTAAGAAATTCTGGCAATCTTTTAAAACCACTAGTACAACGAAGCTTCAGGGAAGGGACTTGAAAATTTGGCAGTAGGGTGGTTGTTGTCTCATGGATGTAATTTTTGTTGTGTCAGGGATGTAATTTCTTCTGTCCGTTAAAATCCACCCCCAAATCTGGCCAAATAACAACTTTTGAAAATCTCGGTTTCCACAAGCTCAGTAACAATTTCTTCAATTTTTGCAGCTAAAAATCTCCAAACATTCAAACCTCACTGAGCATGCTCTAGCCTCCCATAGCTTCTACTGTTCACCAACATGTACAAGCACCATCCCTGCAAAGCAAATAAGCATTCATCAGTTCAGGATGACTGAGACAAAGTTGGGATTTCCCTGGAACTGGAATCTGAGCCACTGTGCAGAGAAGCAGACAGAGCCTCTCTCTTGTGCTCTCAGTACCCCTTCTGCTCACACCTTAGCTGAGAATGAAAGAGGAAACTATTTAATCTGATTTGAACTAAGACTAGAACTAGTCTGAGCAGTAGGGAAAAAACAGATTGAGACATGGAGCCTACTGAGACTAGGACTCGAGGGTGGGCCAAGAAACTGTTACTGGCAGCTGTGGAGAGGCTGGGACTAGTTGGTCAACAAGACACTGCAACCTGATGGAGGTGAAGGCTCAGAACTGTTAAGTAAGGAGACAGATCAGGGAGATGGGGGAGGCACTGGAAGCCAACTGGGGACAGTGAGAGCACTGTTTGGTTGAAGAGTCAGGACATGGGGAGAACCTGGGACTGGCTCAACAAGACTGGGACTAGGAAACAGAGTAGGGGCAAACCGGATGAGATAACAGGAGAGCAGGCTGCTCGTCAGTGGGGGCAGGAGTGGAGAGAAGATCAGGTTAAATGAAGAGTTTCATAGACTTCAAGTTAAAAAGGGACCAATATGATCATCTCATCCAGTGTTTCTCAACCTTTAGTGAACTGGGAAACACCTAAAGATATTATTTATTTTAAATGGAACACCTGATGAAAACATTCTCAAATAAAATGGTAACAGTGGCAGAGGATTTAAAATGCCTCAATCACAGCAGATCTTCCAGGTGTGCATCGACATCTACTGCTACCAGGGGCGGACTACTGCACGAGCCAGTGGGGCCCGTGCCCAGGGGCACACCACAATGTGGGGAGCACCTCAGCCCTGCCAGCACTGCGGAGTGGGGCAGGCCAGCCTAGATGCCAGGTCTGCGGTCTGCTCCTGACCTATTCTGCCCCCTGGGGGTGGGATGAGCCAGCTGTGGTCTGGCTGCTTGGCCTCTGGAAGCAGGGATTAAAGCATAATTTGGCAGGCCGTGGAACCCTCCTAAATTTCCTGGCCTCCTTCCTGCAGGTCCAGGTCTCCCTTCACCCACCTCACCTACTTCCCCCCAAAACACTTGTCCCACCACCCCAGTTACTGCCCCACACACACCTAACCTCCACATTCCTGCCCCCCAATCCCAGCTACTGATCCCCCCCACACCTACCTGCATCCCAGCTACCACCCCCATCAGACTCTTCCACCATGTCCTCCTCAGCCCCCATTCTGACCCTTTCTTCCCACCCCACCCCCACATGCTTTCCACACCAGCTGCCCCAACCCCCCAGTCTCCCCTTACCCATGCCGCCAAGATGGCTGAGGAGCCGGGTCAGGGGGAAACAAGCTGCAGGTGGCGCTGGCCGGCTGGCAAAAGAATCCCGGGCCCAAGACTGGGCCCAGGCCGTGCGCACCACCCCACCCAGCAGGAAGGGGCAGCACCACTGCAGGCTCCAGGAGAAGGAAGGGAGGGGTGGCCAGGGTCTCTCCAGCCAGCAGCCCCTTCCCTGAGCCAGTCCTAGGGGAACACGCCAGAACTCTGCATTCTGATGTGTTCTTTCTATTTTTAGAGGGGCCCAGAACACAACATTCTGGCACATTCCCCTATTTTTAGGGGCCCCAGAATGCTGTCCCCTAAAAATAGGAGCGTTTTGGGGCATTCCAGCTAACTTCAACCCCCGCTTGGGAGTGGTGGGGCTTACTGACTTGTGCACTGCACGGCGCGGCCTCCAGCGGCCTTTGGATTGCACTGGAAGCCACACCGTTCATGCGAGTTGGCCCACCATCCTCTGGGGCTAACCAGCCAGGCTGCAGCTGGACTCTGCCCCGGCCTCCCCCCACCCAACAGTGCTGGCCTGCTGCTGGGGGGGAAGGCCCCTGATCTGTGTCTGACTGTCACATGCCTAGAAACTTTGCTATGGCTGGGGCATTAAATTGGTCCTTCCCCTTCCCCACTCATAAGCCCTGACAGGGAGAGGTTGGGGTTGGTCATGGAACGCTTACGCTGTGTGACGAACACCAGTGTTCCAGGGAACAATGGTTGAGAAACACCCATCATGTCTGACCTCCTGCACAATGCAGGCCACAAAATTTCACACACCCCCTCGTGCAATAAACCTTTAACCTATGACTAAAGTCCTCAAGTTGTTATTTAAAGACTTTAAGGTACAGAGAATGAACCAGCAGTTGAGTTATGCCCCATGCTCCAGAGGAAGGCAAAAGCTCCCCAGCTCTTTGTCAATCTGCCCTGGGAGAACATTCCTTCTTGATCCCAATATGGCAATCAGTTAAACCCTGAGTTTGTGCACACGACTCAGACAGACATCCAAGAAAGAATTCTTTGTGATAACGCAGAACCTATCCCATCAACTGTCCCATCAGCATATTTACCATCTGGAACCAAGGATCAGTCAACTGTCAAACTACTCTGTCCCACTATACTATTCCATCCATGAATTCATCAAGCTCAATTTTGAAACCAGCTAGATTTTTTTAAGAGTTGGGAGGGTCGAAACTGGGACTCAAAAGAACACTATGTGATTGTGTAATTATAAACTATCATAAGGCACAAGCACAAGTGGGCTGAAGTAAGGTTGCAGAGGCAACTCAATTATGTCATTTCATAAGTTTTGAATGCTTGACTTTAGAACCTTAGGTGTTTAAGTTTTTAACTTGTTTTGGATATGTAATTCATACTTTATTTGCCCCAACTTCAAATATCTGTGTTTTGCGAAAAAATTAATGCAACTAGAGCAATGAACCCTTGTTCAGGGAACAACTGTCTTTAAAAAATAAAAAAAAAAGACACAGATGAATCACCTGATCAGGGTCTCATGCACTCCATCTTTCTTCTGGAAAATGTTGTGACTTTGATCAATACAGTTGAACATACTGACTCCCTAAACTCTTGCTGAGTCCAGTCAAGATTTTCAAAAGGACAGATTTCAAAGTCCTTATGGAGCCACCTATATAAAAATGACCTGATTTTCAAATGTCTGAGCATCTAGCAACTCCAAATGAAGACAGTTCTTTCACTGATGGAAAGCATGCATATTGTATTTCATTTATTGCCTAATGGTTTGAAATGAAAATAATAAATTTCAGAAACGACTACAGCTTTCCATAGCCTTATTGTAATAACTGAATTTGGGTGGTTATTTTCTTGGTTTGCTACTTTCTGCATAGGGCTTAATGAATCTTTCTTTCTTCTAAGCCAAGCTCTTGGGTGGTTATTTTCTTGGTTTGCTACTTTCTGCATAGGGCTTAATGAATCTTTCTTTCTTATAAGCCAAGCTCTGTAACTCATGAAAATGTTCTCTTTGAAAGCAGTATAAATATAACAAAATTACCTCAAACTTTCTTTTAAAAATTTTGCATTTTATATAACCAACTATACTGTCAAGCAATTACTAATTCTTCTCATTATCGCCTAGGAAAGTTATGAATTTGAATCAACAAGAAACACCAACATACTTCAGAAAGAAACGTATGAAAAGAATGAAAACATGCTATACAGGTATATGCTGTCATGTGAAGCACTTATACATTTTACCAACTTCAGCAGAACTGTACCTGAATATGCTGGTATATGTAACATTTTTAAGTCAAATCTAACTGGTAGTTGCTTCATTATCTGGAAGAAAAAACAAAAAAATAAAAAAAAGGTTGACTCAAAACTATTTAAAATATTTTTGAAGAACTGGTGAAAATCCTTAGTTAAACTAAGAGAAAAATATATTTGACACATATGCACAATACGAGCCGCTTCTGTCATTACAGCTGAAGTGTCAATCAGCCACAGGCTTTGAACACAGACTCTCAAGGCTCATGGGACCAGCCACACACTGCAAACCTCCACCAAGCAGCAGCTTACCTAAGACAAATGTTGTCCAGCCTCAATGTGAGGCTCCACCCCAAGGTCCAATTGGCAGAGTCCCAAAGCAGCTGATTGGCCACTGGCTCTGCCAAAGTTAGCAGCAGGACCAAGAAACTGTCTGAACAAGTGGATAACACTCCCTTCTGGACTGTGTGCTGTGTTTCATTCTTCCTGCTTGATCCCTCGGCTTTCTTACCCAGCTTAATTACTGGCATTTGATTTATGGCTCCTGACCTTCAGTTTGTCTCCCATCTCTTACTCTCTGCCAGGGGCGTTGTTGGATAGCAAAAAGACCTGGGGCACAGGCCCACAGGCTACACCTGTGCTAGACCCTGCCCCTGTCATGGATCTGCCCCCAATAGGCCACACCCACAACAGACAACCTCTCCCTCTCCACCCCCCCATGACCCAACAGGCCCTACCCCTATCCTGGGTCCCACTTGAAACTGGAATTCACATGAAATATTTCGAAGTGGGGAAGTTCCACATGAAATGGAAATTTTGGAAACATGGAGATGTGATGTTTCTGAAAGGAAATATGCTCCCTGGGGCCATGCCAGCTGATGACTAAAATTGAAGCTGTCAGTTTCTAGCCAGCAGCTGTCTAGGCACCAATGCAGTCTGACCATGTAGATTACCATGGATTATCCTGGTCCAGAGCATTTAGCCTCTGTACCATTCTCCAACCACACAGAGGCCCCATGCCATGCTGTGATACAACAACTCCTTCATACCCCTCTAAATTAAAATGGTAAAATGAGCAATCATTCACCTCCAGTGGTCCCTACAAATGAATCAAGGTGCTGGCAATATCCTCTTAAAAGCTCACAGACCATGTGAGGAGGACATATAAAAATTCTACTCCTCTGACAAGGCATATCATTCCCTATCTCCTACAGGTTTCTGTTGCTAAACATCAGGAGTCAGGGAGATCAGAAAATAGGAGTGGGAGGGAGGGTGGGTGGTGGATCAGACCACCCCTGGGACTTCCAGTCAACTTGTTTAGGTTCTCCAGGTACTGGAGAAGTGGATGGCATCTAGCTACCCAAGTGAAAGATGACACCCTGCTGACCCATGCTTGAAGACACCTACCACTGCAGTTCTCAAGCTTTTAAAATAGAGTCTTTGCCTTCCCTGAACTTTGCTGCAATGCTTTGCCCTCCACTTTGAGTGGCAGCATGAGATTGTGGAGCAGGAGAGTGGAGGGATGGCAGCACAGCAGCTGCAATTTGCCATGCTGGGTTGCTTATACCACAGGGCAGGAAATTTAAAAAGGCTCTGACCCTCTCCCACAGCTTCCACGTGTATGCAGTCCAGGTAGGGGAAGTTGGGGAACTCATGAGGCAAGCAGGCAGGCTGGCTGGCTGGGGCTGCTGGTGCAGTGCTGCGAGCAGGGTCACACCAAACTGGCAGACCCAGCCAGACAGCCAGGCTACCTGCCTTCTGCCTCCCCAGCAAATAGCCAAAGAGAGAACAACAAAGTGAACTGAAAGCAAAGCAGAGAAGTCTCCTGCAGTATTTCTCCCCCCCTGCTCTTAGCTCCTGCCAGACTCCCAATCCCACTTCTCAGGAAACAAAGCAGAGAGGATTAGCAGCAAAAACTAAGTAAACCCACTCTTACAGGAAAGAGCAAATCCAAACCAAAAATACAGCATTACTGGGATCACACTATCCAATGCAAGATAGACAACATTACAGGAATTCACAATAAAGTATGGCAACTGTAAAACAACCAAGGCACTTTCAAAGTGAAACAAATTATTTATTGCTAGAGCTTTTGTGGGTGAAATCCCACTTTGTCAGACACTTGAAAATGGTTTCCAAATAGGATTTCGCTCATGTGATAAATAAATGTGTTACTCTTTAAAAGTACCTGTAATAACCCTTGGGGAGGAAGGGGTTAACGCTCTGGTCAGTGAGTCCCAGGACAGCCAATAGGAACGAAGCACAGCTTTTTGAATGGTAACAGCAGCCTGGCCTGGGCCTGTTTGGATGCAGCAGAGCTCCTGGAAGGATCAGGAGGAGGCCAGAGGGGCCTGAGGAAGAATCCAGCAACATCCTTACCAGAGATAAGTTAAATTTGTTACTGACCAGGCGTGGGTAGAACAGGGAATGTTTACTTAGACGCGGTCAGGGTATTTTCTTTGTTTTTGGCTTGTTTTTTGGATTTCTCTGTGCTAAGCACATATAACCCAATCCTCCCCCCCACTACCCTGTAACTACCTAAGTTAATTCCCAGAGAAGCAACTCTCTGTGTTTATTATCTGTTCTTTTTGATTAAAGAGTTTACCTTTTAAGCAAGTTCTGGTTCTGTGTCCTGAAAGGCAAGAGGTTTGTGTGCCCGTGCCTTAGACTGCACAGGCAGCTACTAGAGGGAACCCTGTTCTAGTTCCAGCTCATATTGCAGCTGGAGTTCAGTCATTTTCCTGAGAGAGGAATAAACAGGATTGCAAGTACCTCACAGGGAGGAATTCCCAAGTGCGCCTTCCTGGGTCTCAAGAGGTTTTTTTTTTGCATTTGGGTGGTGGCAGCGATACCACTCCAAGGCCAGGAATTGGAGGCCTTGGAGACTTTTAGGAGCAGGCTTTAAGGCCAGTGGCTTTCTGGCCTGTTGCGGGCCCCCACCTTCTGCACTCAGAGTGCCAGAGTGGGGAAAAAGCCTTGACAGTACCACAGGACTCTTTTCTATTTTTACTGGATTACACTAACATGGCTACTCTCCCTGGAACTTTTCAGTAAAAGGATGGTTAACTTTGTGGCATGCTGCCTGGTACGTGTACTTATGCTGTGCACAATTCATAGGAGGACAAAACCAAAGAGCAGAATAAATAGTGACATTAAGTAGCGACATTACCGGACTCATGATCTCCCAACAGAACTCTCAAATCACAGGAATTTTTTCCCGAGGCCCAGTCTGCTAATATTTGCTCAGTCTTCTGTAGCCACAATCAGTGACGGCTTTTGGGGTAGGCAAAGCAGGCGGTTGCCTAGGGCCCCAAGCAACAGGGGCGTTGCTGGCTCTGGGCACCCCAGGGCACATGCCCCCAAGCCAGCACTGGTGCCCCGGATCTTTGGCCCAATCGGGCTAGAAATCCGGGGCCGCGGTGGCCCCGTCCCCTGCCAGGGATCCAGGGCCCAGCCACCCGCGGCAGCGGTGGCCCCATCCCCGGCCGGGGAAGCGGGGCCTGGCCGCCCGCGGCCTCTTCTGGTCCCGGCCAGGGATCCGGGGCCCGGCCACCCATGGCTGTGGCAGCCCCGCCCCCAGCCAGGGATGCGGGGCCCAGCAGCCCACAGTCGCAGCAGCCCCGTCCCCGGCTAGGGAAGTGGGCCCTGGCCGCCCGCAGCCTCTTCCAGCCCCAGCCAGGGATCTGGGGCCCGGCTGCTCCCGGCCGCAGCGGGCAGTCCCAGGCCCAGCCGCGCACGCTGGCGGTGGCCTCGATCCTGGCCGGGGATGTGGGGCCTGGCCACTCATGGCAGCACTGTGGCGCCGGGCCTTGTCCCTGGCCAGGGGGCATGACCTGGTGGCTGGCAGCGTGGCTGGCGGGCCGGGGGCTGGAGCTGGTTCTGGGCCCATGCCACCGACACCCCTTCCAAGCAATAAGGGGCCCCATCTTCAATCTGGTAGACAGAAATGAAAACAGAGCTAGTAGGGTTGGAAGCCTAAGCACTTTTCACTCTTGGCTCATCAAGGCAAGCCATCATTAGGATCTGTGCTTCATCTGAAATGCAGATTTCACCACTCTCTGCCCATCACCTTCACATTGACATGCTAAAAAAACAGGAGCAAGCAACAGACAGCACAACAGCAGGAACTTTTCCAGTGGCCTCAGCTTTTAATCCCTCAGTATGGCCATTTATTTTGCCATTTTTTAATTTTGTGACACACTGCCTTTTTCTTTTCTTTTTTACCTGTTCTTTTGCCTTTTCGTTTGACTTCGTGACAATTTTTACTTTGGCTGTTTTTTAGCTCAGGTTCAGGTAGGTCCATATAGGCTGCTACATCTAAATACAGTGCTTCCCTTAGGCAATCATTACACCTATGTGTGATGTCTATGCTGTATGTCTTTCTTTTGATAAGTAATTTTTTAGCTTCTTTTGTACTTAACTATTTAATATTTTTGAGGGGGCCAGAGTCTTATAAACTTGAGTACTTCAGAGAATTTCATTGAAATTTGGTGGTTTTCATTTATAGCTACACACTAGAAACCTCCTTTTCACTTATTTTTATTTATTATAATTATTTGTATTAAATATCTCTAGTGCACATAAACCCAAGACTATATGAAAAATTTGTAAGATTTAACTGACAAAATTTTAAATGTGGTATTTTAGTTATTTTTGAGGCATCATTAATGTTACTACTACTTATTTATTAATTAATGCACACACTTTTTAAAAAAAAATAAAATGTTCACTTCAACTTTGTAGTTCAGCATTAGCTGATTTACGTTAAGTGAAAGATGATCAACTGAAAAGCTTCATAATGGGAAGATCTTTAAAAATACCATACCCAAGAATAATTTACGAGTTCCAGGGGAACAATCATATTAGTTTGGTTCAGCAAAACAAACAACGAGTCCTGGGGGGTGATATGGGGCAGTTAAGGGTGCAGGGGGGACTGGGGCCACAGGGAAGGTAGCAGTGGGGGCCAATAGTGGGCCCTTTAGGGGGGCCCACAATGGGTCTTCGCCTAGGGCCCCCAATTGCCTAAGGCTGTCTCTGGCCACAATGTAGAGGTGGCTCCTTTTGTTTGCTTTAATCAGAGATGTCTGCATTGTTCAGCTAGTTAGATGGTAATTGTGGTCCATCAGGACAGGCTGGCGATTGAGACTGGCCCATTCACACATTTAAATGAACATACACAGCATATGCCTGAACCAGGTTTCATCAAGTATACAAAATGGAGTACAATGTTTAAGCAGGAGTTCCAAACTGGCAATATGGAGTCTTGCTGGACATTGGTTATAATGCCTATGTGTCAGGGTTACAGAATGATTTCATTTATAAGGCTAAAGGACATATACACAACATTAATTAATATGTACTTTAAAGGTAAATACAATTAATTATCTCTGTCCCTCCATATTATCTGTCCCTGCCCCACACCTCCAGTCACTTTCTGGTTAATGTAGAACAATCTCTCACACAAGAGAACAATTTCAAGCACAGGATAAATACTAGGCACAGAATATGGTGGTGTTCAGCAGAGTTCAACTTTACAAATAATAGCACTGTTAATGAGGTTACCCTCCCAGACCACCTGCTGCCCCAGCCTCACAACTGAGGCAACAAGGCAAGGGGAGGAGACCCCATCGTTGCACCAGGCCGGCCCCACTGCCATGTGAGACCCTGTGGTCAGACCAGGCAGCCCCACCACCTGGGCATGTGATGAGGGTAGGGGACCCCAGGCCAGCCCAGCCATGACACATGGGCATGGGCTGAGGGCAGGAGACTCTGGGTTGGCACCCGAGCCTCACCCCCTGGGCTGTGGGGGGCTCAACTGGACAGGGCTGCATCACAGCAGCCTGGCCACCAACCTGATCCCCAGTGACCGAAGGCTGAGGGATGGTCCCTTACTCACCAGCCTTCTGCTGGCCTGACCCTGGCCTGGACAGAGGCTGAGGAACATCCCTTCGCCCACCCGGGGCTCAGGTGAGGGGCTTCATTCCCAGGCCGTCACCCCCCAAGGCCCATAGGCCATGGGAGGTCCCCCCTGCAAGCCATGGGGAGAAACTCATGGACCCAGCTGGGACCTAGAGGCCATGGGGGGAATACCCCCAGCCCAGGGGTACCCCCCACCAATCCCAGCTCGGCCCCAGAGGTCTATGGACACCACCCCCGGTCCCACCCAGGGATGGGGAGGAGCAGCTGTAGCTCAGAGGCTCAGTGAGCTCCCTCTCTCCGCCTGCGCTGCCGGGGACTGGCCCGATCTCCTTGCGCTGGCACTGGGGGTCCACAGAAAAGATTCGGGGCACCCCCAGGGAGATTCAGGGCACAGGCCCCGAATGCCCAGTGTCAGCAACACCCCTGCTCTCTGCTATCCTGACCTAGCTTGACTCCAGTTCCCAATTTATGGTTCTGATCTCCTGTTTGTTTACTGCTCCAGACCCTCCAGTATATCCCAACTCAGATGACTCTTGACTCCTGCCTCATGAATGTGGACTCTGGTTCAGATTACTAGGTCTGGTGCCCTACAACCCATCCATGACAGCTTTTAAAGACCACTATAGCCTTGTGGAACTGAGATCAGTGAAAGAAGGATGGACGCGGCAACACAATTATTGCCATCAGAAGCATCAGACTCCTAACTGGTCCTCTTGTCTCACAGTAGATAATCAAGCAGTAGGCTGAAGTTTTACAGCTGAATTTGGACAACCTGCAGCTGTACAAGGAAGCAAAGCAGATCAACACTGCACTTTGAACACAGCTTAGTGCAACTTGCCCTGAACAAGGAGCTTGTGATACCCTGGTCTGAAGAGTTTGACAGAAACCACACAAAGTTCCAAAGTTTCTTAAACCAATCCCAGCTTCTATTTCTGATGTGTCCCCAAATCTAAGCCTCTGACCTAGCCACAGTACCCCTTGATAACTGGTATGCTGACAGAATGTGAGTTAGACTGGGCCTCCCCCAGCTGGAAGGCCACAAATAAGTGGTGAAACTGGGCCACCTTTCTCTAATCAACATCAACCATCTCTGATAACCTGTACTGCTCAAACAGGTCTATGCTGTACATGACTGGACAGCCCACACAACGTGCATGACTGGCACATTACTTTTAGAATTCAAACTTCTACCAGAGGTTCGTTTTGAATTTTTCAACAAACAAGCCATGCCCCTTATTGTCAGACTTGAAAATAGCACCCATTTGTATTGGCAACCAAGGTCCAGCACACATTCAAGCAGATAAAGCGTGCCTTCACTGCCCCTTGAGTATTGGCCCATTCAATGACAACACTAGCTTTCCTTGTGGAAGCAGACATCTTTAGTTTGTCTATCAGGACAGTCCTCTCCCAGCAGACAGACCTTCTCTGATAGACACAGAATCATAGGGTTAGAAGAGACCCCACGAGGTCATCTAGTCCAGCCCCCTGCCAAAAAAGGAGGACCACTCCCACTAGATTATCCCAGCCAGGGTTTTGTCCAGCTGGGCCTTGAACACCTCCAAGGATGGAGATTCCACCACCTCCCTAGGCAGTTTATTCCAATGCTTCACCACTCGCCCAGTAAGAAAGTTTTCCCTAATATCCAGTCTGGACCTCCCCCAGCTGTAACTTGATACCATTGCTCCTCGTTCTGTCCTTTGTTACTACTGAGAACAGTCAAGCTCCATCCTCCTTGGAACAACCCTTCAAGTAGTTGAAGGTTGCTATCAAATCCCCCCTCAGCCTTCTCTTCTGCAGGCTAAATAAGCCTAGTTCCTTCAGTCTTTCTTCATAGGGCTTGTGCTCCAGCCCTTTGATCATTTTTGTTGCCCTCTGCTGGACTCTCTCTAATTTGTCTATGTCCTTTTTGTAGTGGGGAGCCCAAAACTGGACACAGTATTCCAGATGTCGCCTCACCAGTGCAGAATAGAGGGGAACAATCACATCCCTCGATCTGCTGGCAGCCCTTCTTCTGATGCAGCCCAGTATGCCATTGGCCTTTCTGGCAGCAAGTGCACACTGCTGACTCATATCTAGATTCCCATCCATCACGACTCCCAGGTCCTTTTCTCTGGTGCTGCTACTTAGCTGATCACTCCCCATAGCCTACTACTTGAGTAGGCTCACCCATGATTAGCAAAACTACAGAACAACAGCTCCAGTCAATTAAAATCACCTTTGAAGAGCAGCAGTACTACTTGGAAAAGTCCCACCATCAGCTCTAAGTTTTTACTGATCATAAGAACCAGGAGCTCCTGTCAAAGGACAAGGCTCTAAACCAATGACATCTCTAGTGCCCTCATCTTCTCCTTGTTCAACTTGATCTTGAACTACTGACAGAAACTAGAAGGTAGACACCTATTCCTGAAAATATGGCTCTGACCCATGATGCCCCAACCTGAAACTAGCTCACATTCTCAAGACCGTTATTTCCTTAACCCAGCTTGCCACCAAGACCTGTTTGCACCCATCTGCTCTCCCTGTCTCAGGAATTACACCCAATGATCATTATCAGCTGAGACTCACACAATACTCAGGAGAGGATCAAATTCACAAAAGATTGCATCCCTGATGTTTTATCTGAGGGTAATCTTCACTGAGCAAACTGCTCGTCAACAAATGGTGGAGCCAAAATTGTGGCAAAGGCCTTTTTTATTTTTTTTCAGGAAAATGTAAAGTTTTGTCATGAAAACGCAAAAACCTATTTGTACAATCATTAAAGATCACCTGTTTTGGAGCCTATCATGGTATACAACAGGACATTTTGAACTACCCTTGAATTTAAACCAGGCGAACTATATTCATATTAAAAGTGGCTATTGTAGGCCCAATGCTAACAGTTTCCCTGGTCTGTGAATTCATTCATTGATTAAAAGCACTATCAACAGCTTTACAGAGACTGGACAGGGAAAAATGGACTCGCCCAGATAAATCAAATGTAGGTTTAAATAATGGGGAAAAAAATTTCTACTTTCAAAACAACACCATCCTTTGAAGCCAAGTATTTACACTGTTATAAGGAGGTAATTATAGGGACACTTAAAATGCTGGAACTAAGGAACAATACCTTTTTAAAAGAAAGGGGCTTTTTTGTTTTATTTTGTTTTCCCATTTAAAGCAGAGTTCTTTATAATAAATACAGACTGGAAAGTAATAGTCTTTCCATAGACAGCTGCCACAAGTACAAAATGTTTCACTAGAATGACAGCAGCCACTAGTATAAAATGTTTTTGTCACAATGTTCCCTCTAACCTGTGCGGCCGTGCAGCCCCCAGCCCTGCCTGGTGCAGGGAACGCTGCTGGCCGCGCATGGGCGGCAGCTGCAGTCCCTGCCCAGAGAGCAACTCTGAGCAGGGAGTTTTTAGAACTCTCACTCAGAGTAAGTTCTCACTGAGCTCCACTGGCTGGAGGAGCAACCAGGGGCAGGCTACGCCGCTCCCACGGCCAGGTAAGGGGGCCCTAACTGGCCCCTGCTTCCAACTCCCAGGGGGGGAAACGGGGTCCAGAGGCTGCTCCTCCTGCCTGCCCACCCAGCCTCATCGCAGCAGGGCAGAGCAGCCAGCCCAGCCTACCCCCAGCCAGCCGCGCCTCCCCGGGAGGCGGAGGGAGCCAGCACTGAGCTCTGGCTTACGGGGTCAGGGCCCTGGAGTGCCCTGCTCCCAAAGAGTTTGAGCTGCTTCGCTCTTGGCCCCCCCAGGCCATGGATCAGGCCCATTCAGGCTGGGGGGGAGGTGCCCAGGGATGAAGTGGCCCAAACTCTTTGGGAGCAGGCTAGTCCAGGGCCCTGACCCTGCATGCCAGAGCTCAGTGCCAGCCCCCCCAGGGAGGCGCGGCCAGCTGTGGGTTGTCCAGGCTGGCTGCTCCACCCTCGCTGCCAGGAGGCCAGGCAGGCAGCAGAGCTGGGAGGCGGCAGGGAGGATCAGCTCAGCTGCATTGGGCCCTTAGAGGGAACATTGCTATCCAAACACCTGAAATTTACTCAGTAAAGTTGCTTAAAATCACTTCATTTTTTGGACACAGAAGCCATCACACCATTCAGCACCAGTGGTTGCCCTTGCTCAAGACCCTCTGTACTAGAAAAGCCAGAGTTTTCTGGCTCAGGATTAAGGTACCAGAGCACAGAATTTGAACATTTGTGCAGTGGTGCCTGCAATTTTAGTCTCTTATTTTCAAAAACACTAAATTCACAAATTTTTAGAAAATTTAATATGTTGAAACTCTGACAATTTTTCTGCACCTTCCAAACACCCCTCAACAGAAGTCACAGTGGAAAATCTAAATCTTAGCATAAAAATCTCCAAAGTTTCATTCTAATAAGTATACTTATAAATACCTATTGTGTCTTGAATGCAAGATATCAAAAGGTAAATCTGCAAGATCAATGAATGCAACATTTAGTATTCCCCACAAATTGAGGGAAATACTCTCTGATTAATATTTGATCCCCAAATAAATCAATTCTCCACACTGACTATATAATATGGCCATACACAACTGCAGAAAACTTGTTAAAAAGGCAGATGACTGGGTGGAACTGTTTATGATGAGAATAATAAAAGGAAGGAAGAGAGTGGTCACCCTAGTTAAAGATTTATTTGTGCAATAAATAGCACAGCTAGCTCCTGATTTAATATTTTATTTTGCCATACCTTTGGATTGTCAATAATAGGGGTTACAAAAAGATCAGACTCGGTATAGATGAGCTCTTTCATCTTGGACTCCATGTTCTGCTGGCTTGAGTGTATAATTTTAGCCTAGAACAAGAACAAAATTACAGTGGCCTCATTTGTAACACAGAAAAGTTTTCAAATTTTTTTGCTGTAATAGATTGCAAATCAGTAGCCGTGTTAGTCTGTGTACAGCAAAAACAACAAAAGTCCTGTGGTACCTTAAAGACTAATGAATTTCTTTGGGGGCATAAGTTCTCATGGGCTGCATCTGACAAAGTGGGCTGCAGCCATGAAAGCTTATACCCAACGAAATTTGTTAGTCTTTAAGGTGTTACAGGACTTTATTGGTTTTGCTGCAATTTAAACACTACCAAAAAGCACTGAAGGAGAATGAAAATATTCTGCGCTCTATATTATTTACTATTATTTGCTTTATGATAGTGAATAGATTCACTAACTAAAATCATATCCCATTGTGCTAGGCATTACACAAACATACAGTAAAAGAGAGATGCTGTTCCAATAGGCTATAACAGAAATAGACAAGCCAGACAAAGGGTTCTGAGACAGTACGATACTAAAATCTTTGCAGAATCAGGGCTTTATATTCATTATCCCCATCCCCATTACTTCTGCACATTCTACTACTTTATTTATTAAATAAAGTTCTCACCATCCTACAGACACACTTTTCTTTCTCTTTCTCCAGGAAAAATAATGAAACAAAGACTTAAAGAATCCATTAGCAAGCATCTAGAAGAGAATAGGGTGCTAAGTGATAGTCAGCATCGATTTGTCAAGAACAAATCGTATCAAACCAACCTGACAGCTTTCTGTGATGGGGTAACAAGCCTTGTGGATAGAGGGGACACACTGGATATGGTTTATCTAGACTTTAGTAGAGCTTTTGATATGGTCTTACATCACCTTTTCATTAACAAAATTAGGAAGTACAGCCTGGATG
The DNA here is from genome assembly GCA_007922195.1 of Podocnemis expansa. Lineage (NCBI taxonomy): Eukaryota > Metazoa > Chordata > Testudines > Podocnemididae > Podocnemis > Podocnemis expansa. The sequence continues at coordinate 4,638,031 of ML682034.1, forward strand.
GAGCTACTATAAGATGGATGAAAAACTGGTTGGATAACCACTCCCAGAGAGTAGTTACCAACGTTTCACAGTCATGCTAGAAGGCCATAACGAGCAGGGTGACACAGGGATTGATTCTGGGTCTGATTCTATTCAGTATTTTCATCAATAATTTAGATGATGGCATGGAGAGTACACTTATAAAGTTTGCCCATGGTACCAAGCTGGTAGAGTTTGCAAGTGCTTTGGAGGATAGGATCACAATACAAGATGATTTGGACAAACTGATGAAATGGCCTGAGGTAAACAAAATGAAATTCAATGAAGACAAATGCAAAGTACTCCACTTAGTAAAGAACAATCCACCGCATGTATAAAAAAAGGGCAATGACTACCTAGTAAGGAGTACTGTGAAAAGAGATCTGGGTGTCAATAGAAGACCACAAGCTAAATATGAGACAACAGTGTAATGCTGTTGCAAAAAAAGCAAACACCATTCTGGGACGTATTAACAGGAGTTTTATAAGGCATGAGAAGTAATTCTTCTACTCTACTCTGCCCTGATTAGGCCTCAGCTGGAGTGTTGTGTCCATTTCTGAGCGCCTCATTTCAGAAAAAAGGTGGACAAATTGGAGAAAGTCCAGAGAAGAGCAACAAGAATGATTAGTAGGCTGGAACATTTGACTTGTGAGGGAAGATTGAAAGAGCTGGGTTTATTTAGTCTAGAAAAGAGGAGACTGACACAGGACGTGACAACAGTTTTTAAGTATCTAAGAGGTTGTCAAGAGGAGGAGGGAGAAAAATTGGTCTCCTTAACTGATGATGATAAGACAAGAAGCAATGAACTTAAATTACAGCAAGGGAGGTTTAGGCTGGACATTAGGAAAAAATTCCTAACTGTCAGGGTGATTAAATACTGGAATAAATTGCCTAGGCACACTGTGGAATCTCCATTGTTGGAAGTGTTTAAGAGGAGGTTAGACAAGCACCTGTCAAGGATAGTTTAAGAGGGACTTTGGTCCTGCCATGAGTGCAGGGAACTGGACTCGATGGCCTCTCATGGTCCATTCCAGTTGCTATGATTCGTAACTGTCATATCACATAGCAGGTATTTACATGCCAATTAAATGGCTTTTATTATTCAGTGAGCATTTTTGTAAGGCCAATGACCATTACTTGAAATTATCTATATTTTATCACTCATTGGGAGAAAAAAAAATAAAATTTTATTTACACTCTGCATCATGTCCAATTACTAATGGCACATTTTTGCAAAAATTTATTCAGGTGCTCAACTTTATATATTTCATGTAGACTCATTCCAAGCCAGTGTCCATAAGTCTTTGAAGTATTAGAGCCCAGGATTTCTACAGCACTGGCCTTTTTAAAAATAAGCAATAGACAGCTGCAAATTTACAATCAACAGTCATACAAATGGTTAGATTAATAATCTAATTGTTTTAAAATAGTATTTAAAATCAATTTTTTTATTTTATAAAACTTAGTTTTACTTATTAAACTACGTTTATTACATTTGAGGTAAAGTGGTGCTATTAATCTCTCTATATAGTACATTTACTGCAAACACTAGTAATTTCCAAAGACTATCAGCTGTGTTTTATGATCTAAAATTAAAATATTAACATATTCCTTTTGAGCAGCAAAAGTTAATCAATAAAAATAAAAATCCATGTATTTCAGAAATAACCACTTATTTGTTTTAAAAACTAAAGCTACTCACAGAACATTGTAACTTAAGAGCTAAAACTGTCACATTAAAAGTAAAAGCAATTAAAAATAATTACCAAAAACACAAAAATTTAGAAATCCCCACCTTTTAAAAAGGTATAGCAGTAAGATAAAGTACATTAAAATTTGAAGTCTTAAAACTGATATATTTTGTAAGAAATACCTGCCCATGTGAAAATTAACATTATACACTCCAATAACAACCTAACACTAACTCCTGTTTCTAACTCCTTTTTTTCCCCTACAGAATGCAGTTACTTACTAATGTGCTTAATAACTATAAAACAAACAAGGAGTCCTGTGGCACTTGAAGACTAATAAATTTATTTATTGAGTGACCTTTCGTGGAAGAAAATCCCAGTTCATCAGATGCTTTTGAACTAGGCTAACATGGCTGGCCCTTTGGAACTTAATAACTGTAATACATTATTCCAAGTCATTGGCATAAAGATAGTTTATAATGTAAATATAATATGCTATTTTAGAAATATTAAAGAACATAGTGCAAGGAATATCAATGATACCAGTAATAGGTACAAAACACTGATTTTTGAGCAATATTGATAGTACATAACTGCCTAAAATGTTAGTATTTTAAACCTGATAAGACGTGTGTGTATGGACTACCCCTTAAAAATACAGCTTACCTTATGCAGTCTTGCGCAACTGAAATTATTTACTGTAGCAGATAACATTAGTCTTCTGTCTACTGAAAGTGTTATGCCATCTTTCTATAATTCAGAACCTGAAATACTACATTTCTTGATTGCTATCTTAGAGGTCAGAGTTGAGACTTGTTGAAATGTTTACTGTTAATTTTCATACCTGAAGAATTTTTTTAGACAAAGTATCAACACTATAACTTCCTTGGTAATAATATTTGCTTGACATGGTACAAGAACGTTATTATTCTTTTATTTTTTTATTTGTCTAGCAATCTCTTTTGTTTCTCTTTATTCAGGGCCAGACCCTGAGCTCCCAAAATTAGGACCAGTCCAGGAGCAAGTTTGGTAGTTATATTAACAGCAGTCTTGAGGATAGATTTTAAAATTTTGTAAGAGTATAGTTTTGAGGATTTTTTTTTAAAATTACAAGGAACAAAGGAGCGCAAATTGGCGTGCTAATGGAATCCAGGTTGCAATCTTAACTATGAAAATATTAATATTTTGCCATAATATTCTTCTCCTGACCTTTGTCAAGCATGAAATTCCTTGGGCTGAATTCTGAGTTACAGCAGCCGTAGCACTATTCATCTCTACTGCAGTACTACTAGTCCTAGGAGTGGGACGAGAGCTGAAAGACATTATCCAAATATAAAAGAAAAGTGGTAATTAGATTCCATTCATTACAAGACAGATTATGAATTGTCTGCACAATTCCTATTCATGTGAAGAAAGTGTCTAGGCTGATAAGCACTGTATTTGTTCCTTCAACCTTTTTCCTGTTTCTAAATTTCCTCCCATTGTAATCTATTATAATTAGTTATAATTACATATTATAATAATTTTATATATATTATATAAATATACAATCCATTTCCCATTTTTAAATCTCTTCCCATTATAGTTTTTCTTCACCACCAGCCCTCCAAACCAAAGGATATAGGTCATATTAAAATCCTATCTCCTAAACGTGAGGAATCCCCAACAAGAACTCAAAAGTGGCTAATTTGCTAGATTGCAATGAACTGTATAATGTTCTCCCATTCTCCCTGGTGGCTGTTTGGAGCTGGGAAGTACTGAAACTGACAACAATTTTGATGGGGTTTGTGTCCATTCTTTTCATTTTTAAAATACTGTTTTGTTTTTTTCATAAAAACAGAATCACCAAGAATATTAGAAGGACAAGGAGGGACCAGGATACTGCAAACCTGATAAAAACAAAGTTTTATTAGTGGGTTATGCAAGTGAGGGGTCTGGATTTTAACACTAGTGGGAACCTTAATTTGGAAAGATCTTTTTGCTGGAATAGTGAATGGTGCATGATGGCTGTTTTTAAACAAGCAAGTGTCTGTTTTCTGTGAACAGGAACAAAGTGTTTTTATTTAAAAAATGAAACCCTCCTACCTTACCAGTGAATGAAAAACAAACAAACAAAAATGCAGGATAGGGCCCCAACCAACTAAAACAAATCTTTTCAGTTTTTCTTGAATAGCTCCTATGCCACATTGCACAAACAGCAACTGATAGCCTGTGCAGCACAACCATTTCTTCACATATCTGAAACTGCATGTTTCGAACACTCCATCCCATTAAAAACCGTTTATGTGATAAGGAATATTGTGCATATGAAAAGCAAGACAAGAACTGAAGTAACAAATAACTGATAAATCTACTAAGTTTTTCTAATCATGTTTTCCAAAACACAGAAACTATAAAACTTTGCTATGAATTGTGGGCTACACATCTCTTGATGGTTTCTTTATCCTAATTAAACTACCTATAATATAATTTCCCCTGTAGAGTCATGGTGACAAACTGCTCATGTACAAATACTGCGTTTCAGCCTGTGATCTTTAAATTAAAACACAATATATTTGAAAACATACTCCGTAATTCTCTATTTTTTTAACCGCTCTTAGGTTGTCGTACCTGAGAAGAAATAGAGACTCATTTGATTCGCCACCAGGTGCACTTTTAGGCCGCAACTCTGATGGGTTTTCTGTTAAAAACATAAAACAAACATGGAATTCATTCATGTCCATTTAAAGATTAAGAGAAACTAAACACAGAACAAACATACTACTTGGATTATGAAGCTGATCCAATTTTTACAGGATATACTCATCTGAAAGAGGCAATATTAGCAATACATAAACTTACCTAGTTTAAAAGATTTATTAAGTTGTTTATTAGCTGCTCCTGAGGATGATGTATCATTTAAATTATCAGTAACCAGTGGGTTCTTGATATCTCTAGATACAAACGACACTGTGGTTTCACTGCTGTTTAATAAGAGAAGCTAGTTAGATATTAACTACTTAATACACTTCAAAAATCAATACTACTTTGTTTAAAATTTGCCCTACTGCTTACAAGTGATGTACAATTTTCAAAAGACAAGATTCAACACTCTATAAAACAGTGATATGAAAATATTGAAACAAAATTTAATTGTTTCATAAGTTAAAATAAAAAATACAAGTGATGAACAGAACAGCTTTTGAACAGTAAAAGAGATATTTATCTTCTTATACTTATGTTATTTTCACTTAAACTGTACCTTGAGTTTGTATCTTGGCTGTTTGTAGAATCACCATCATATCCACTAAAAGCACCTTTCCAGAATGGATGCTGTAACACATCTGTCCAGCTCAATCTTCGGAAAACAGCAAAATAAAGAGATTAAAGCAGCATTACAATACAGTGCCATGATTTAAAAGTCTATACAGTTCTTGTATTATGTAACAATGTGATCATATCATTTATAAGTCCCAAGCCCAGTAATACAAACAATTTAAACTGATCTCTTCTCCTACTCTCAAAGTTAAGCTAGACAGACTGAATTAAAATCTTATATGATTCTAAATTTGTCAGTAGTACCATTATTACAGTGTCTATTTGCTTAGTACTGATTCCCAGAGTAATTTAATCAAAACCCTTGGCACAAATATTTGTGTGGAAACAATATTAATTAACTGACACATAACGAAACAGGCAGATAGCCCATGTAATCTGCAAAATGTCATAAATTCAGTATTGCAACAGTCATTACTTTTCAAAGGAAGAAAAATGAATGTGATTAATTGTCCTGGACTAGACTGCTTTACCTCTTTTGAGGGTCCTTTTGAAGCAAACCATCCAGCAAACTAATGAAGTGTGAGGAAGGTTTGGGAAGAGCGGAATCTGTCAATAAAAGAACTTCAAATAATATTTGGTAATAAAAATAATTTAGCATAAAACTAGAATGATTATACGAATAACAGAAGAAATGTAGAGTTTATGTATAGGCCCGATTCCTGCTATTAGTCATTAAAGCAATGAGATGCACCTGGGTACATGGGTCTGTCTACTTGTATATGAACCCAGAACCAGGACCTCATTAGAGTACATGCAACAGTAGATTACAGTTACGACAGAGAACTAATCTTAAAAGTTTCTAAAAGAAGTTTTTCATGTTGAGCTGATTGTCATACAATGCAAGAAATGGCTATCCACTCTTTGCAGGAAATTTACTTCTTCAAGATACATCCCCCTACAGATGCTCTGCTATAGGTGCACCTGCATCTTCTGCACCTCTGACTGCATTTGTCATAGCGGGGTCCATTCGGCCCATGCACACACGCTAGTCAAACTCACGCAATTATTACACAGCACTTGAACATGTAAACTGCCCTCAGTTTATTCTCTACAAGAAAGTCTTATAACAGAGACCTCTGAAGCATAGGGGAAGGCAGTGGAGCACCCACAGGGACCACCTCTTAAAGAACTACAGTTACGGCACTGAGTGAGAAATCATTCTTCTTCTTCTTCTTCTTCTTCTTCTTCAGTGTTCCTACAGGAGCTTCAATCTAGGTGGCTACTGAGCAGTTCTCCCTTAAAGAAGGGGGGGGGCTTTGGAGTCGAGTCTAGTTTGGAAGAAAGCACAGCCAAGCCAAACACAATATCAGAACCACAGTCATGAATTACTGCAGAATTCAGAGAATGTATGTATAGAAGCCCAAGCTTCACATGTTTCAAAAAAGGGCACCTTTTTGAAAAATACTGGAGAGATAGAAATGGACCTTGTATAATAGGTTAAGCATGTCCAAATGCGCTCTGAATATCATGAGATTCATAGCAAGATTTAAAGCAGTCAGACATCCAGTTGGAAAGTCTGTGATTAGAGATCTCAGACCCTTTTCAGCCATCTGAGAGCAAGACAAACAATTTGAAGGCCTTTCTGAAGGGTTAAGAACTCTATTGTGATAGGCCAGGGCTCTCCAACATCCAAGGTGTGCAAAAATTACTCTTGTTTATCTAGATAAGGCTTAGGGTAGAAGACTGGCAGGTGACTGGGTTGGCTAATATGGAACTCGAAAGAGACTGCAGGTAGAAATTTGGGGTGTGGTCACAACACGATTCTGTCCTTAAGAAAATACTATGAAAGGGGGGCATACCATAAAGGCTTTTTCCTCAACCTGTCACACTAATATGATGGCTATCAGGTAGCCATCAGTTCAAACAGTGGTCTTGAAAGCCATTTGTAACTGAATGGGTCAGGTATCCTCATGGTTGAGGATGAGGAAAAAGCTGAAGTGCTCAATGCTCTTTTTACTTCAGTTTTCACAGCAGGGCCAGCTCCCAGCCCACTACACTGGGGATGGCAGACTGGAGAGAAAAAGAGAGGTTGTTTGTGATGGAAGGTCAGGTTAGGGACTTCTTAAAGAAGTTGGATGTGCACAAGTCCATGGGGCCGGATGAACTGCATCCAAGAGTGCTGAGGGAGTTGGCCAATGAGATAGCAGTATCACTGGCCATTATCTTTGAAACCTTGTGGCAAATGGGGGAGGTGCCAGAGGACTGGAAAAAAGCAAATACAGTGCCTATCTTCAAGAAAGGCAAAAATGAGGAAAAAGGACTGGGGGAAATACAGACCTGTCAGCCTCACATCAATCCCTGGAAAAATCATGGAGCAAGTTCTCAGAGAATCCATCCTAAAACACTTGCAGGAAAATAGAGTGATCAGGAATAGTCAGCATGGATTCACCAAGGGTAAATCATGCCTGACCAACCTCATTGCCTTCTATGATTAGATGACTGGATTTGTGGATGTGGAAAGAGCCGCTGACATGATATACCTCAACTTTAGCAAGGCTTTTGATGCAGTTTCCCACAGCATTCTCGTCGGCAAGTTAAGGAAGTATGGGTTGGATATGTGGACAGTAAAGTGGACAGAAAACTGGCTAGATCAATGGTTTCAGCAAGTAGGAATCAATGGCTCCATGTCTAGTTGGCAACCAGTAACAAGTGGTGTGCCCCAGGGGTTCATCCTGGGGCCAGTTTTGGTCAACATTTTCATTAATGATCTGGATGATGGGATAGATTGCACACTCAGTAAGTTTGTGGATGACACCAAGCTGGGGGGAACACTAAACATACTGGAGGGCAGGGACAGGATTCAGGGAGACCTAGACAAATTGGAGCAGTGGGCCAATGGAAACATCATGACATTCAACAAGGACAAGTGCAAAGTCCTGCGCCTGGGACAGAAAAACTCCATGCATTGCTACAGGCTGGGGAGTGATCAGCTAAGTAGCAGCACTGTAGAAAAGGACCTGAGCGTCATGGTGGATGGGAAGCTGGATATGAGTCAACAGTGTGCTCTTGCTGCCAAAAAGGCCAATGGCATACTGGTGTGCATCAGTAGAAGCACTGCTGGCAGATCAAGGGATGTGATCGTTCCCCTCCATTCAGCACTGGAAAGGCCGCATCTGGAACACCATGTCCAGTTTTGGGCTCCCCACTACAAAAAGGACGTGGACAAATTTGGAAGAGTCCAGCAGAGGGTGACAAAAATGATCAAGGGGCAGGAGCGTAAGACCTATGAAGAGAGACCGAAGGAACTGGGCTTATTTAGCCTGCAGAAGGGAAGACCGAAGGGGGGATTCAATAGCAATCTTCAGCTACTTGAAGGGATGCTCCAAAGTGGACAGAGCTCGGCTGCTCTCAGTAGTAACAGAGGACAGAACAAGGAGCAATGGTATCAAGTTGCAGCTGGGGAGGTCGAGGCTGGATATTAGAAAAGACTTTCTTACTGGGAGGGTGGTGAAGCATTGGAATGGGCTATCTAGGGAAGTGGTGGAATTGCCATCTTTGGAGATATTTAAGGCTCAGTTAGACAAAACCCTGGCTGGGATAATTTAGTGAGAGTGGTCCTGCTTTTTTGGCAGGGGGTTGGACTAGATGACCTCATGAGGTCCCTTTTAACCCCTTTGATTTTATGATTTAAGAACCAGACTGACTTCCCAAACTGGAGTAGGATGCCTGAGAGGGGGAAAGAAATTTGAACTCTCTGAGGAGCTCCACTGTCCTTAAGCAGGAAAAATAAGAAGGAATAAAGGGTGGGAATAACACTCTACTGGAGAATGAAAAGCCATGTTGGCTACCAGGTGGACTCTAATGGAGTTCAGCAATAGAACCTGTCCAGTATATTTGACAGTGACAAGGTTGTCAGTGGAATACATTTGAGGTCAGATCAAAGAACAAATCTTATCCATTTTTAAGAGTATGTGTACTAGACTGTTTTCAGCTCCATAACACTACCCTCTTAACCTTCTCTGAGCAGGTTCTCTCTAATCCCATGAACCACTGACCAACCATGCTTAGAGACAAAGCAGTCTGAGGTTGGGATAAAAGATCCTCCTACCTTCCTGGAAGAGGATATAAGCAGCAATGAAAAGAGTGATCGGTGAGCAAATTGTCAGTTGCTTCACATAAGGAAGTTATGTTTCTCTGGGCTGGCTCAGAAATATTAGAATCATTCTGACTTTATCTTTTTTTAATTTTCAGTAGAACTTTTGCTATTATAGGAGTGAAGTGGGAATGCACAGAGTACATCCAATGACTAATGAAGGTGAAAGGCATCTCCCACAGGAAACTGATAACCTAGTCTGCCTCTGGAGCAAGATTGGGTACATCTCTTGTTTATCACCATGGCAAACCAGAGCCACTGGCACCAGAGCTCTGAACCCCCATGGTGGCAGGTGCAGCATCTCCCATGCACTCCTGCAGTGGTGTTCTGGCTCTCATTCCTTTGCTTGGGGTAGGATTCAGTCATCCACCCATTAACTGATCTCCTCATTATTTTGGGGGAAACTCCCAGACAGGTCAGGGGCTTCCATGAACTTTCATTTATTGCCCACAATGTGTCTGAGACTTAATAAAAATAATGGTGACAAAAATCTTAGCCTTATTTATGACCTTGATCATTGTGTGTGTATTTAGCATAGTACTGCCGTCCACGTTTGTTCACTTTATCAACCATCAAAGAATTATGAGAGGGATGAGAAAATTAAAACCTCAGTGTTTTGTTGGAAAGGGCTATTTCTTATCTGCTCTCTTGCATGTATGTGGAATAGTAGCTGTGATGACCCAGATGATTTTAACAGGATCCAAAATGACCTCATTGACAAGCAGGGCTATGCAGGCAAATGAGACTACATGAAGAATGGCAAGAAACTTAAGATGAGATTCTTTAACCTTCTTGAGAGGAATCAGAAAAGAGTCTGCAATTTTCTTTACCAGATCCTGAAACTGCCTAAAACCCTCCACCAAGAATGTAGTAGGGGGCATAATTGCTTCACCCAGAGATGAAGAGGAGATGGTGGTCAGGAGAGAGACCTCCGCATCAGCTCTAGCTTCCTGCTCCTCAATGGTTTCTTCTTGAGAATCAGGACTCCTAGAGAGGGCAGGCAATGAAGGCTGCCTTTGTTTGCAATGAGTGGTGGTCATGGCCCTGGAAATTGCTGATGAGGGTCCCTTTAAGAAGGAGGTGATGCATAACACATCAGAGGCGGCATGCATGGGTGCTCCCACCAGCAAGATGGTGGCTGTAACTTTGTGCCAAAAGTAATACAGGCTCATCAGAGACTTCTGATAAGGGGCCTCTATAGGAGGTGAGGAGAAGACCCTGGCATGATATTCTGAAAACTGAGGAAAGATCTTCATCAGAATCCTCTTCTTCAAACTCACTATGGAACTGTGCAGTGCGCAGAGAAATATAAGGTGAAACCATCAGCACCAAGCAAATTTCTGGTAATCTGGAGGCCCTCTGTATTAAAAATATGTGAGAGCTGAGCAACTAAGAATCAGGCAGCTCAGCCAGGTCTGCTGGTACCAAGTCCATGGTCTATAAAGAGATAATAGTGGCCAAGAGAGTTGAAGGTACTGCGAGTCTTGGCCTCTTCAAAAAAAAAATAAAAATAAAAAAAAGTGCAATCGGAGTCCAACAAGGCTTCTTTGGTACTGAGGATGCAGAAAAAGAACTATTCTTACCACTTTGGTCTGCTGATGGTACTGATGATCTTTCCAGGCCCAAGGCTTTGCCATCTTTCAGTCTGACAGTACCCTTGACACTTGAGCAACTAGCAGCCTCATGAGTACCAGATCAGAGACCAGATTATGCTGAAGTAGTAGAAGATACCAATGACCTTGGCTTTTTTTTTAAGGTAGACTCCCTACTTGGTGAACTTGTGGCATTATCTTTGGAATAGGAGAGTCTTGGGTTTTCCTTTCAGATGTCCTCGAGGAGCACTGCTTAGAAATGGTGGAGTCAGCAGGCTTGGTCGGAGACTGGTGTACAGGAGCAGTTCTTTGGCCTGTGTCAGAGGATGGATGCAGTGAGCTCATTATAATGAGAAGATGAAGTCTGAGCTCCCTCTTTGTTTCCAGCTCTAGATTTCAGCTCCAAGCAGAAGTTACTCTTCTGTGTAATATGTAACTCCCAAGACAATGGATGCATCAGGAATGTCCATCACTTGCCGGGCTTGCCTCCCATCATGACAGAAACTAAGAGAACTGGACATAACCTCCCAGTGAACAAGAACTGTCTTCTCCACTAAATAATATTTATCTATATGAGAAATGTTGATTCTTATTTGTTTTGAGCTAGGAAGCTAAAGCTACTACAATTTACTGCTATAATTATACTAGGCAGCAAAAGCTACTACAAGCTACTACAATTTACTACTATACACACACTAATACTAAGACCTACTATAAACTAAGTACTAGAACAAAAATTGGGACACGGTTGAGAGAACCTCAATGGGGACAACTGTCAGAGCTCCCTCTCAGACTGAGGTGGTTGAGAAGTGATTGAGGGGGTTTGCCCATGCAGTGCTATATAGCAACTCATAGGTCGTAACACTGACTAGCATGCATGAACAGAAACTGCTAGGAGAAATCTATCAAAGTCACAGGGGCCAGAAGTCCATCTGAAGTGAAGCATCCATAAGAACACTATACAAGGAAGAATAACCCATTACTTATACCCAGCAAATAGTTTAGTTTCTCATTCTATATATATTTTTTAAATTAAGCTTGTTTTAAATTTAATTAAATAAATTCAAATATATATTTAATGAATCCAAAGTCCTAAACAAGGCATTTTTGTACTTTAAAAGATCCCCAGGAGGAAAATTTCTTTCCTCACATGTACACAGAATCTTTCTGAATTTAATTAAAATAATGCAAATGTACACAAGGGAAGAATTTCATTCTTTAAGAAATTTCTTCACAAAACAGAGTTGATCAGATCTCATAACTGACCAGATGTTTCATTTCCCTGCACCACAAAGCAGGTTCACTTATTCTATCTAAAACCACATTCATACACAGGATCATATTCTGAGCTCTTTCCATGAACAGAATCTCCATTGAATCCAGTGGAAATTGAAAAGGTAGCTGAACGGCAGTATTGCTCACATTATATATGTATCCAAACACATGGTTTGTTCTAAGAAAGACTATACCTAATCTTACATTTAATACTTATTTTATCAAATAATAAAGTAAAAAACATAAAAACAAGTTCTAAGTGACTAACGAATACAGGCCAGTGGGAAATCTTTAGCCCATATAATAACAATTGTACAAAACTTTCCTACACTATAGAGCCACAGGGGTTCAGGTAAGTCCCTTTTTATTCTCTTACGGATTGTTTCAGAGTTTGTTCTTTACTAGGTAGTCCCTGGTTATAAGTAACTTAGGCTAAGAGGAATGTTCAGTATATACTGCTACACCAGACGTAATTCAGGGGTTCTCTCTGCAGTTTGTACTGAATACATAGGCAGTGGATGGGTGTGGAATGCATAGCAGGCTAGAGACAAAGCAGCTCCCAAACCCATTTTAAGTTGTCTCTGCCATTCACCATGCCCCCAGAAACATTTTTAGCCTCAGATTAACAGCCACAACTCTCCTCGACTCAGTCACTACAGAATACCAAGATGATATATTCATTTTGCATACTAAATAAATGTTAACATCTGGGCAAATTACACTGTTGTGCCACTTGTACCCACATACTTCCAATTTGTGATCAAGATACACCTGCTATGTTATTTAAATTACTATTTATGTCTGTTGTTTCAACACTGTATTTTTACTTTGAAACCACACTTCTTCACACTTATCAAGGCATTTGAGAACAAACCCACACCAAATTTTAGAAATTTTATTAAACCATTTTTGCATCAGAGCACAAAAATTCTGATTTTTTTTTAACTTAACAAAAAATGCTGCCTTGTCTTGCTTCTAGAACTCAGTATAGTCAAATGTAATCCAATCCAATTTAAAAACAAAATGCCTTTTGGTGTAAAAACAAGTATCAGAAATTTTAACTTAAAAAGGTAAAAAGGTTATTTTTCATTAACTTATAGTCACCTGAAAATAGTGGCTTTTAAAGAAAGGGCCTACTCAATTAACATGAATCTGTAATGTCAAGGTAGTAAAGTAATGGCTTAATTTGAAATATAACACCACATTTCCATATAGAAAATTGCTTTAACTATTAATATTTAACTTTATATGATATATTGATTTGCCCAGTGGGCAATAATCAAAAGAAACAGAAAAGTTAAGACTCCAAACTAAGCTAGTATTGTTATTCAGTTCTAGGGACAGAAATACCTTAACATTCAGCTAACACAAATTTCATTTAATGGGAAAATAAACCTCTGTAATTAAGAATTTTAAGCAGCGGATTTTTTGCAAACCAAAACAATATTTATCAGCTTAAGGAACATCATTTAACTATAAGACATTACCTTTAGGTTTAGGTGGCAAAGGATTTTCATATAAAATCTGTTCAATTAATTCAGAGAAGCTTTCAGAGAAGAATGGAGGTGATCCTATAAACGTAAGTTTATTGACAGAATGAAGTGAAACTTGATTAAACAACTGCAAAGTAATTGTGACTGCATAACTTTCAGTCAAGAAGCAAGTATCTTCGGTCTGAACTCAATTTAACAAATTCATGTCAGTTTAAATACAAATACCCTTGCAGGTGAAAGCCTATGAGCTACCAGCACTGCAGAACAAGCCACAAGCGGAACAGCTATTAAGAATGTCCCTGCAAGTCTTGTGTACCAAATGGGGTTTCCTAATAGCTTCACATGCCAACAGAGTGGATAATGAGGACAGCAGACTAAGATAGAAGAGGAATCTCAAAACCCACATATCTGGTTAACCCAAAAGGCTAGCATACTGTGTATGTAGTAACAGGATGACTCTGCTGCAGCCCTCCACCCTCACACACCACCTGCACAAAGCCCAAGTCATGCAACCTTATATAGTTAAAGTGAATTTTACCTTTAAAAATAATTTGGTAAATTGTTTTAATGCTTACGAACATACAGCCCTTGCACAACAGAATGGAAGCTCAAATTTATAATTTACTATAATTAATTTGAGTAGCATAAGCAATTAAACCATATATTATAATTAAGCTATAATTCAGGTCAGAGCACAGTTGAAGTTTTACATTATCTCAGTTGACTATTTTACAAGGTTATTAACTGCTGCAACTTTACAAAACACATTGTATGGACATCGCAAACACTATTGCCAAAAAATCTTTAAGAACTATATTAAAGTTTCTTGTGCTGGCTAGTATCTTCAGTAGTTTTTATATAGCACCAAAAACTCATATTTCCAATTGTCACAAATATCCAATATATAAAAACACAACCTGAAAACATTTCATACAGCAAACAACCCAATGACCACAGATCACTAGCTATGGAGAAGTCAGCTCCCTTTACAGCTTCCGGAGCAGCGTATACTGCAGATCCTACAAAACAAAACATATATATAGATATATATATATACACACACACATCATACATATATAGTGCAATTTGACTGTCCATTCAGCATTTATACAGTTCACGTTACTAAAAAACACCCCTATGTTGATCCTCCCACCTCACCTTTGTGAGGTATCCATCACCTCCATTTAAAAATAAGGAAACAGATACAGAATTTAAGCATTTTGTCCAGTGGCACAAAGAATGCTAATGTCAGATTCAGAACAGTAACTGGAATTTGAATTTTAGTCCTGTGATCACACCTTACCTCTCACTAGACATAACTATCTTCACTTCTTCCTGACATACTTTTACAATACAATTATGGAAATTATTCTGCTGCTTTACTTCTCTCCACATCCATATACAACCAGAAAAGAACATCCATTGTTCTGTGCTCTAATTATCTAATGTACAGTATTTTGACACCATCTAGTAACTTTACTGCTCACAAAGATGGAATAAATGAGCTACAAGACAGGTCAATAAAACTCTAACTTCAATAATAATGTATGCAATTACATTAGTTTGGGTTAAAAATAACATCATGATTTAAACTGTTAAGCTACAGAGCATAAGCAAACTATCATCTACCTGGTGTTAGAAAGTTTCAATGCAGGCAGATTATTATTATTATTGTCATTTATTATGTGTATTATACCACAGTGCCGAGGAGCCTTAAACAGGGACCAGGACCCCACTGTGCTGGGTGCAGCACAAACACAGAACAAAGGAAACAATCCCCACCAGTAAGCACTTACATCCTAAATATGAAACAAGAGACAACAAATGAATAGACTGATGATGAAGTACAAAGAGCAATGAGACAATACTGGTCAGCATGATGAGCAATATTCTCAGCAAACCAGTGGCCTAACCACTGTTAAGTTTTTTGTTAGACACATAAGGTGGATGAAGTAACATTTTTAATGGAACAATTTATGTGGTGAAAGAAACAAGCTTACATAGTCCTTCTTCAATTCTGACATCTCAGCAAGAGATCTGAAGAGGCTTTGGAAGGAAGATGTCACATTCCAGGGTGCAATGCAGCCCAGTGAAGGACTGTGTCATTGCCTGCCCTGAAATCTTGAGTGATCTTACTGATCCCTGACTGGCTCCTTGACCCTATATGCAAGCCCATAGGACATATTAGGAGGTGTCCAAGCAAGAAGGAGATCTCTAAATAGCTGCCATGATTGACCTTTTCTGCTTCTGAATTCCCAGTACTGACTTGGGGTCTGACTCGGATTCTGTCTCCTGGTTGTGTGCTGGAACTTCCAACATAGACCCTGATACCTGGTACTAACTCGACCCATTTCCTGGTTCTGACCCTTGGTTTAACTTCTGACTCTGACTGGACCTTCAGCTTTACTCTTAAGCCTGATAGTGGCTCTGATCCCTGGTTTCAGTCCCAATCTCCTGCCACTAGCTCTGCCTACCTTCACCCAGAATCCTGGCAGTTTGAACTGTTTGGGTGGAAAGTGAAGACAGCTTCACAGAGATGTTACACAATGTGAATCAGCAAAATCTACACATAATCTGGATGTAAGGACCTAAAGAAAGGTCCAAGTCAAAGATGAAGCCTAAGTTAGGGGATGGAGTGACAGCCAGAACAGTGACGTTATCCACAGTTACTGAGAAAGGAATTAGGGAGGAGGACTTAGGTAAGAAGATGAGGTGCTCTGTTTTAGGCATATTGAATTTATGGTTAGATATCCACGAGATGTCAGAGACACAGGCCAAGATTTTTGTTTGGACAAATAGAAACAAGAAAGAAAGAAGAAAGATCTAAGAGTCATCAGCGTGGATACTGGTAACTGAATTTGTGTTTACAGATGAGATTACTGGAGATCAAGTTTAGAGGTTAGAAGAGAAAGAGACAAGGCATGAGCTCTACGGAGACCACATAGAAAACTGGGAAGGGAACGAAGCTGATCCCATAAAGGGCACTCTAAAGAAGCAGTAAGAGAAACTGGACAATAACCAAGCAAAACAGATTCAGGGAAGCCCAGCAAGGTTAAAATTTTAAGAGCATAGGTGAGAGAGTCAAGGTGGCTGACAGGTTGATGAGGATAAAGTACTGTTCCTGAGCTTTTGCCGAAGTCCCTATTGACCTTTTCCTAGCTAAAGTGGTTTCAGTGGACTGCAAGAAGCAGCAGCTGGATGGGAGAAGGCTTAGGACAGAGCTGGAGAAGAGGAGCTCCAGACAGCAATTGCAGACACTATGTTCAATAAGAGTGGGAAAAGAGATGGCACAGTCGCTGGAGAGCCAAGTGGGATCAAGAATTTTTTTTTTTTTCTGAAGATGAGAGAAAATAAAGCATGCTTGTACTGTGAGGAGAAGAAGCCAATGTGGGGGCAGGGAGATGGATTAAAGAGAAGAGTAAGGAAGGGGATATGAGTGGGCAAAAGGGAGACCTGAAGATGGGATGAAGTCACTGGGCCAAGAGAAGAGGTTAGAGAAAGGCAAGAAGGTTCTCCAACTGTGACAGGGGAGGAGGAAAGAGTTGTGTATGAGAATGGGGAAGGGAAGGCCACACTGTGCTTTGTAAATTTTCTCTTGAAAGAAGTCAGCAAGATTCTGTGGAAAGAGAAGGAAGGGATTATTATGTACTGTATATAATAGCTTACTATGATGGTTTGTTTTGGGGGTCCCTCCACATACAACATAATGAGCCAGGTGCTGCAAGGATCTGTTCTGGCTCCAGTTTTGTTCAACATTTTTATCAATGACTTGGATGATGGCACAGAGAGCAAACCTATATAAAGCTTGCAGATGATACCAAGCTGGGAGGGTTTGTGAGTGCTTTGAAGGACAGGATCACAATTCAAAATGATTTGGACAAACTAGTGAAATGGTCTGAGATAAACAGAATGGAATTCAATAAAGATAAGTGCCAAGTACTCAACTGAGGGTTGAACAATCCATTCCACACATACAAAATGGGCAATGACTGCCTAGGAAGGGGTACTGCAGAAAGGGATCTGGGTGTAATAGTGAATCACAAGCTATATACGAGTCAGCAGTGTAATACTGTTGCAAAAAAAGCAAACACCATTCTGGGGTAGATTAACAGGAGTATTGTGAATAAGACATATGAAGTGATTCTTCCACTCTATTCTGCACTGGTTAGGCATCAACTTGAGTACTGTGTCCAGTTTTGGATGCCTCATTTCAAAAAGGATGTGGAGAAACTAGTGGAAGTCCAGAGAAGGGCAACAAAAATGATTAGATGTCTGGAACATTTGACCTACGAGGGAAGATTGAAAGAGCTTGGTTTGTTTAGTGTAGGAAAAAGGAGACTGACAGGGGATATGATAACGGTTTTTAAATACCTAAAAGGTTGTTATGAGCAAAGAGAAAAATTATTCTCCTTAACCACAGATGATAGGACAAGAAGCAACAGGCTTAAATTACAGCAAGGAAGGTTCAGCCTAGACGTTAGGAAAAAATTCCTAACTGTCAGGTGATCAAACACTGGAGTAAGTTGCCTCAGCAGGTTGTGGAATCTCCATTATAGGAGGTTTTTAAGAGCAGATTAGTCAAATACCTGTCAGGGATGGCTTAATAGGGGTACTTGGTCCTGCCACGAGTGCAGGGGATTGGACTCGATGACTTGTCATGGTCCCTTCCCGTTTCTATGATTCTATACACTGCCTCTTTCCCTCAAGGCCCCATCCTCACCTTGTCTCTTTCCCTGAGACTTTCCTTACTTGCACCACTCATACACCTTGGCCCTCACCCTCAAGGCTGTGCATGGAACTAATACTGGAGCAACTCAGCTAGAGCTAGTGACAGAGGACATAGTGTAGAGGCATGAGTAGTGGTCAGAAGGGTGGGCTGGCATGGCTGACAGGTGGGAGGAGAAAATCAAGCAGAAGTGGGACCTGAGGTGGAACTGGGTTGGAATATAGATGAGGCCTTAGGGTGGAGTCAGACTCCCCAAATGCAAGAGGCACACTCCACCTATGACCTCACCTGATCCTGTATGGTCATTCCTATGTCACAGGAGTATTGAAGCAGGATGCAAACAAATCTATACTCCGCCATACTGGACTCCTACTGTCTCTCTAACAATGCCACTTGTCATTAAGATGGTGACCACCTGCAGCAGCTTCAAATACACCAACTATGTTTAAAAGTTCTGTGAAGCTCATTTGTACATAGTGTATTCAAAAAGGCTTTCAGCCTGCTTTACAGAGAAAATAAATATAGTTTTCTTTTAAATATAATAGATATTAAAACTCACTGTTAGGAACAACAGTTGATGGAAATGGAAACACAGCAGTGTTTTGGAAAAAAGGCATGCAAGACAAAATTGCAGTGTCACAATGCACAGACTGAACAAGAGAAGACGGAGAAGACTGTGGGTATCTTCTCTGTTGGATTTTTTTTTAGTATTATTCTTGTTTTTTAAGATACACATCAGCTCTTCTGAGCAAGAGCCACAGAACTGAAGATTCATAGAGAGGTTTACCCCTGTTTAAAAGGAGAGGACCATTTTGTGAAATTTAATTAGAGAAATTCAGAGATGAAGATACGTATGGCATGCAACCGAGGATGAGATGAATCCCAGAAAACAGAAAAAACACTATAGAGTTATTTATATGCTGTCTGTTCCTAGAACTCTTACACTGGTGCAACTTCCACTGAAGCCAATAAATAAATTTTGGTTACAAATTTAAGCCAATATCTATTTTTACTTAAATGAAAAATACTGGCAGTAACAAAACAAATTTGATTATAAAACAAATGGTGTATCCAAACAATCTTCTTTATTCCTCTACAATCCCCTTTTCTGTAAGCGAACTGGAGTAATGCTAAAATACAGAAGCAGATAAGGTCAGAGGTAAATATGACTTGTATACTCTCTCCTGTTATACATAATCTTACAGTCCTTTTGTCAGACTGGCAGAGAATGATTACAGAGCTACCCAGACCTTCAGGACACTTAAGATTAAATCACTCTTGTTTACTGATGCCAACCCCCATTTCTGGCAGAGACAACAAGACTCCTTCCTTCAACACTATACAAAATCAAAACATTTAAAAAAAAAATCTTATCTCTCTGAGGTTAGTTAATTTTGACCAGATAAAACATATACTGTACCTCTGAGTCTATTTTTCAAGTTTCCTCGTGAAGTACTTTCACTACCATCACCTCCTCCTTCCTCTGATCCAATTAAAGCAAAAAATTCTTCCAAATTTTCACCCTCTGCTTTAGCCAGGCAAAAATTATTGAACTTCAGTGTGCCAGGCCCTTCTAGAAGTATCTACAGAAGTAAAGGTAAACATGAACGTGTTATTTCTTTTAAATACAAGGACTTCCTTTTCTCTTTGCAATCAAGAGGTTGGCTTCTGGTGCTTTTTTTGTTTTAGACAGATCTAAGCAGAGAGGATTTTATTTCTTTGTTTTAAATGAATCCTTGAACACAAAAATGATATTGAGAGAAAGCACAGAAAAACAGAGACATTGTGCATTCGCTCTGTGTAACCCATTGGCTTAAAGGAGGAGTGTTTCTTTAAGAGTTTTGCTGGTGTCTGAGTTGCTCTTGCTGTGTCGCTGTTGCTGGGCAGATTTAGCTGCCTAGACCCAGAAGTTCCAGCATGTTCTGTGTAGTTTGGAGCCTGCTCAGCAAGGTTCCCTGCCAGCGCAGTGGTCAGGGGTCTGAGATCAAGCAGCCCAGCCAGTTGCATTGAGGAGAGTGCTGGTGCTCTGTGCAAGGGGAGAAGCTGAGCCAGGAACAGACAGCAGGCTGTTTTTCCCCACTCTGAGGCATTTTGCTTCAGGTCAGTAGCCTTGTTAACCCTCCAGCAGGGAAGTCTGGAGGCAGTGTGTACAGAGAAGCAACTATTGGGAAAAGAAGGGTGGTTGCCTTCTAACTTTATACTCTGGGTTATGGGCTTAGCTACAGTTCTTTTGTGTAATAAGGGGAAAGAGATAATTATATTTTGTTATTGTCAGAGATGTATTTTTCCTTTGTAACAGGGTTTTTTTATATATGTGTGTACGTAAATGAGTGTGGACTGAGTAAGCTGTGTGGACAGCAGTGCTCCCAGCAGAGGAAGAAAGGTTTTCCAGGACTCATACAGAGGATTTCTGCTGCCAAAGAGGAGGGAGATGCTGGCTTCTAGCACAAGCCTTTGGACTTGGTGATTTGAGACTATAACAGACTCATGTGGATACTGCTAAATAACCACTAAGTATTATAGATCTGTATACTAATAATTTCTTCTGCTTTCATAGAAGGTTTATAAAGTTAATGTTTAATATAGTATATTGCTTTTGTTTGGTTTTTTTATGAATTCTGAACAGTCTTCACTGTGAGCCCCTTTACAGACTAGATCCTGGCTCTCCAGCTGCTTTTTGCAGGTCTCTGCTTTCTGTGAGGCACTGGAGAGGGGCAGATAAATGACTTTGAGCCCACCCTAGCAGGTTACATCTGCATACAGAAAACTGTCTGTCTTAATTTGGTGGTGAGATCCAAAGTTATGGTCCAGCAACTATGAAGGTCCTGACTGCTGCAGTCGCTAGTCTCCTCTACTGGTCAACATCTACACTGTTTCGGTGGAATGCAGCTATCATATGGCTGCAGACAGAGGCAATATCACAACAGCCAGGACCAATTCTATGCAGAACTATGAAAATCAGGATAACTATGGGTATGTCTACACTGACAGCAGCAAATTTTTCTTGATCAACTGAGCTGTCAGTAGAGACATGCTCAGTTGATCCAGAAGCTGATCAAATAAAACTACTCTCTCAAGTGGTGTAATGCTACATCGACAGGAATGCATTTCCCTTTGGTGCAGCGTAGTGAAAACGGAGGGTAGAAGGGAAGTTACGAAGTCAACAGGAGTTATGCAAGCTGTAGTTACTCTTAAGTAACTACCGTCAGCCTGTCAAATTTCACCACCAATATAGACCTGGCCTATGTTTTCAAAAGAGTAATTATTAACTACTTTATTTGGTAGAAAAGATGCAAATTGACATCTCTCTCAATGTGTGTGTAAAGTTTGTTAGACTAGTGTTTACAATACTTAGCATTTTATTTCCAAAATACACACAGATGCTAGAGTTAACTAAAAGGATTATCTGTCTAACAACAGATTCTGAGACACACATTAGCTATGCATTAACCTGGCTTTACAGTACATTAGTAACTTTAAAGGAAAGACAAGCTGTCCAACTCTGCTGTATTCCATTCATGTCTTAATGACTTGGCATCAGAAACACAAATGTGCAGCACTTTATTTCTTAGTAAGTCAGCTACTGATTTCCACATGAATCCACAGTAGCTGATTTTACAAAAAACTTAATGAGGCAGCCAGTGTGCCCCAAACCCTAGAGAGTCCAATTGAGACCTGAGACAATATATTAAGCATTAAAATTTTATTGTAGTCATATTTTGAGTCACTATTTTAGGAAAAACAGTTGTACAAGACTAAATATGAAAACTAGGCAATGATGTGCAGTCCTGTTTAAGGTAACAATTACAATACAGTAGGTTGATCATTCATTTATGGAACATTTGGTAACAACTTCCCAAGGAGCTTTCAGAGCAGGGTCAACCTACTTTAATCTCCAATTTCTATTTACACAATCAACTGTGTATTATATACAGTATTGATTTTGATTAACTATTTGTTTTTTATTTGGACTTTTTTAAATTTTAAAATATTCTGCTGCATGTAGGGTTACTTAGAAATATGTGGTCTCCTAGCATAGACGGGATATGAATGGAAGATTCAAAGCTATAAAACAAAGGGGCTCCTTAATGAATAACGAAAATCCTTTATCATCTCATCTTTCTATGATGTAGCATGGATGCAGATATACTCTTAGACATTTGTTCCTGGCTGCAAAGAATCTGAGAGTGGTACAGCACAGATAGAAATTTAAACTAATTAAACTATAAAATCTTCAGGACACAGACTTGTCTCTTATAAACTATTATGCTCATGAGTAACACCCACCAGCTGGCTTCCAACCTTGAGCATGGCCTCTGAACACTAGCCTAATACAAATAATAATGTCTTAAATGTTAATGATACCTTTGAGTCAACATAAGATACTTATTATAATGTAAATAATGTTATTCACTACCTTTCCAGGTGTGAGTTCACAGAAGATAATTCCATGGTCATGAATATGATGTAATCCTGTAACTAGATCAACACCAAATTCTCTCACCACATCTTCAGGTAGATGTTCATCTTGAGCAATAACCATTTCTAGTGAACCACCTGAAATGTAGTCACACAGAATCATTTATGACAGTTGTATAGCAAGAAAAATTGAGACCACTAGCCCACATTGATTTTACACAGCCTCTTAAAAATTAAAAGGAAAATACAAATCAACTGTAAACAAATGTCTGCCTATCTTGAAGTGCTTTGCAACTCTCCAGTAGCCAGGAGTTTCAATATTTATATAAAAACAACTTACTACTCATCAGCACTAATGGAATAACTCAACCAGTTGTTTTTGATCTCTGGAAAAATTGAGGCATGGAAAAGTCATTGTCATATATTCACTGTACATCCTACTCATTGAAACATGGGCAAATTTTGAAAATAATATCCATGCCACCTAATTTGTCCAGACGGATCACTAAAACTGATAAGAAGAGCTCACCATTATCATCAATACTGACTACTTCTATCAAGGAGTTCTTATTTTATATATAAGGCAGAGACTGGGAAATTAATCTAGTCTGTTCTGAATTTATTCACATATTTTAGTACTCGAACAAAATTCCAGCCCTGCATAATACATGTCCAATGTCATCTTTGTAGCATGATTTGTCAGATACTTCACCTTTCATACAATAATCTTCACTTAATCTGGATCAACATTGCTCAACAGTAACAGAGCAAACAATTCATTTTATAATTTTCAAGAACAAATGGATTTGTTTAGTTATACCACACCATGAAATTATAAATTATGGTAATGATGATAAAAAGAGGTTAATTTATAATTGGAATATTACCAGAAAGCTCTCTGCAGAAATCAAGATGGCCTTTAACTGTTTTTATTCTCAATCTATGGCCATATTTTTATTATTAATTCTTTAATAAAATAAAAGTAATTCTGTTCTACAACATTTCTTCTAACACTTCAGAAATAAAATGCCCTTGTTTGAATTCTTCCAAAAATTAGCTTTTTATACAGTTTTTGTAGTATAAGAGAACAATCTAACTAGAGAACAAGCTAACTTCAGAATGTTGTAGTTTAAAATCAGTATAAGAAATGGCTACTTTAACTGTTGCTCTTCAAGATGTGATGCAGACAGGTATTCCACTTAGGTTTGCGCATGTGCACAGCTGAGTGAAATACCCAGCTGCAGCTTTTCATAGTAGTAGTAATGTTCATTTATCTACAGCTCTGGGACAACTCTTGTAGCAATAAGCCAGACAAAAAGGGCCTAAACTTTGAACACTTTCTTGAAGTGCTGAGGTACTGGTCTATCTCCAGAAGAAGGAGATTCCTTGTAAGTAATTTGAAGAGAACTGGAGTCAGGGAAATGGCTTCAGTAGCAACAATTTTGTTCTTTCAACTCCCACATTCCACAGTTTCTTCAGTGAAGGTTAATACCATAAAAGAGGTTAGATTAACAGCACAGAAGAATGAAATATTCTATTCACAAAACAGTACTGACAGGAATAGGGTAAACTTCGCACACTGCCCTGCTAATGTGCAACAAACCTACCAAGGATAAAAAACACTTCTTGACACAAAAGTGTACTTTACCTCTTTTATGAGATCATAAACAAACACGTCAGTAGCGTTAACTATGACAGTGATCAGTAAGAATCTATTGTTTTCTTCAGATCTGAAAAACTTTTTAAATCAACGGCACCGCAATAGGCATATTTTATTGTTTTTATTATGTTGTTTCTGACTTCTGAAGAGAAGTCAGTACCTGAGAGGTCTGAAGCAATGGCTACATTTTAAGGCCCCAGTTCTTTGAAGATTTGTAGAAGTGTTTAGCTTTACACATTGCAAGTAGTCCCATTGGTTTCAATGGGACAACTCACATTCATAAAGTTAAACACTGAGTAAATGTTTGCAGGACTAGAGCCTAAGTTGCTTTCTAGTATTAATTTTATCCTTTCAATACTACCTACATATAAACCATACACACAACGTTATGTTAAAAGAACATCATTAAGATAGAAATTAAGCACTCAAAAGTTTGGACCCACTGGAGTTAACCTTATTTCAGACCCTTCCCGCGTAAGTATTATGACCAGGGGCGTCGCTGGTGCTGGACACACAGGGCCCATGCCCCGAATCCCGGCGCCAGTGCCCTGGGTCTGGCAGGGCCCCGCCTCTTCCAGTCTCCGGCCCAATCAGGCCAGAGATCCGGGGCCCAGCCGCGCACGGCCGCTCGCAGGAACCGTCCCTGGCCGAGGCGTGGCCTGCAGCCAGGGGGTGGGGCCTGGGCCGGAGCCCCAGGTCCTTTCCCAGGGCAGCAACACTCCTGATTATGACAGTGTCTTTAATTACATGATCACACACTACTTCCCCAACCCCTACCCAGGATGTCAACTTCCTTTAGTGAATGCAACCCAGAGCTTCAATTCCAGGGAACATCATTGTAATGGGATGTACAAACTCCACATTAGATTCAAAGGACAATACGGGGCCCACACAGCCCCACTTCCTCCAACCTGGAAGGCATGCTCCAATTTCTGAGGAAGCTTAAAAGAGAGCAACCCAGCTCAGTCAAGGAAAATTGATCAACTCTAAGTCGTCCTGTGAGGAATGCCAAAGAAGCCTTCCTGTGAGGAATAGGTCTGGATGCTGGACCTGTGGGGCTGAACATTTAGTTGTCTTTTCTTTCGTCTTCTGTTACCTTAGGTTGATTAGGAGCCATGGGAAAAAGACAGATGATAGAAAGAGGACTCAAGGAGGTTAATTCTAAGGGCACACAGAACAGCAGATGCTGTTGACTGAGAAGCCCAGGCCCTCCCACATGCGCATTTAAATTCAAATCTAAATTTGAAATCTCATTTTGAAAGTTTGCCCCTCGTGTCTTGCTCACTTACTTCTCAAACATAGGATATAATGTTATCCTAGAGTCCAAATCAAACAAGTCATAACAATTGGATAATCTCTTTAATAAATCTTTTTTGACAGTACAGAGATAACCTAATACAAAACAAGGAAAGAATCACTACGTTCAACAAAGTACAGGGCAATCCTAGAGTTCACTCTGCTCCCTTGTGTCTTCCAGAAAGGACGTTTCCAGTCAACAGAAAGAGAGTGCTTAATTCCTCTAATGCTATCCAGCATTCTCCTTTTGATTTAGAAAAAGGAAAATGGAGCAACACTCTGCATCTAGTCAAACTTATATTTCATGTTTATTGCCTTATTCCCCAGTCTTCTAATTCTGCAAAAAATATTGAGGAAAATAAAATACAAAAAGCTGGCAGCTACTAGAATGCTAACATTTCCTTGCACCTCTTTTACCTATTCATCCCTTTCGAGAATTCAGTGTTGCTCCACAAGTTTAAGCAGTAGCATCACCTACCAAGCTATTCAAATCCAATGTATATCATTTCATAACAATTATATTTTGAAACACAAACTGATGTAGAAGAGAATATGATGATGTATTTTTCCATGAAACAAGTTATAAATCATTTCTATATGCTAACTTTCTACCAAAGTTTCTGATCTTTCATTTATGTTTTTAAATAGACTGTCAGGGGAAAAAAGTTAAATTTTACAGTTTAGATAAACTCTTTTCTGTTATAAATTATGATCTGAAATTCCTATTTTAAATATTTTACTTGGTTAGCATCTCTTACCTGTGCATAATTCCACTACAAGCCAGAGATGATTGCTTGTTTCATACCATTCATGAAAGGTTACTATGTTCTTGTGCCTAATTTCATGGCTAAGACGAACCTGTAACAGAATACCATATTTTTTATTTGGAGAGCCACATCAAATATTAGCTTTTGAGGGGGGAAAATGCAAAACAAAGTAACTATAGATTTCTTTCTCCCTATGTCCATAGCTTTTCAAATACCACCAAATTTTTAAGAAGTCACATTCCCACTTAACTCATAAAATCAAAAGTACAGAAAGAGGGTGCCTTTTGGCACAGGCCACACCCAACTTCCCTCTTTTCAGAAGTGCAGTAAAGATCCTCAAAACAATTCAACCGCTCAAACAGAAAACAATAGTTTAGAAAAGGCTAGGGTCAGCATAGCTGACTAGCGACAGAAGAATACACTACCATGCTCTAGATCAGAGTTAGGATCAAAGGTCTGTCCCTAGTTTCTGTGCCAATCAGAGATGGAAATATGAAAGAGCCAATACAGTAAATCCCGGAAAAGGGAAGTGTTTTCTATTGTTTTTGAGTAATCCTCTCTGGCTAGCCAAATATCACCAAGAAGTGCCTGGGAGCTACAGATATGCTGAAGGATGGATCACTCCAACAAAGAATGCCCCACAGCTTTAGAAGGGGAAATAAAATATGGCACAAATCTAAAGAACCTCTCCATTCACTCTTCCCATCTATAAAGAAAGGAGAAAACCTAAATGTACAAGGCCTGATGTACCTTGTGGTAGAAGAACTGCTGGATATGCTCAACATGAAAAGAAACAAAATCGTCTGAGCATCTTAGAGCAGTGATTCAGCTCTATGGTGACTCAGTAAGTGTTGATGACTGAAACAGTAAGTGTAAGTCTTTAAAAAATATATACCTATGGGAGAGAAGAAGGCTGATATGTCAATTTAGTCATGTAAATTAATTTCAAACCTATTTACACCTTCTTCTTAAAAAAATAAAAACACTGTCAAACATTTACAAACCAAAATCCATTTATCTTAAATGTATGCAACTACTAAAACCACTTGCCTCTTTGCAGGCATGAAAATGATTATTTGCAAAGGTGCTTGTATTTTCCCAATGAACACCGCAGTAATAAATTAAAACTAATCACTATGTTTATGATGGCTTTTATGCCCAGCACAATGTTAACTTCTTGTAAGCAGATATGTTTACATCTGTGGAAAAATTTTAAAAAAAAGGAATGAAATAAAGGATGACTTCTCAGATACAGAGAAAACCCATTTAAGATAAAAGAATTTGGAACCCAGAAGTTTAAAATATCACTACACAGTTAGACACATGCACAAGGTAGGTAATATCTTTTATTGAACCAACTGCTGCTGGGGGTATGTATAAGCTTTTGAGCTCCACAGACCAGAAAAACAGTTGTGTAGCTCAAAAGCTTGTACATTCCATCAACAGATGTTGGCCCAGCACTGAATAGTGTCTCATGTATATTGTCTCTTTCAAAACTTGGGACCCACAAATCTACAACAGTGCAAACAACTATAAATTGTAACAAACTACGTGACATAATAGCTTATGTTCTTTTTGTCTGGATTTGTGCTACAGTAATAGTTGTAGGCTTTATTCTTACCCAGTTAGTTATCTCAGCTCGTTTACATTTATCAATACAAAGAATGGCAACAAAATTAATAGTGCCTTTTCTTCTTCCTTTATAAACAACTGTCTTGTCTCCTCTTCCAATCTCTTCATACAGAATAAAGTTCTCCATGTTTAAGATGCTTTACAGTCAACACATCAATTGGTTGTTTTCATCACTAACAAACACCAACCTTCAAAAAATAAAAAAAAAAAAGTAAAATTTCCTAAATGTAAGCATGCAATAATTACTTCCTAAACAGTTTATAAACAAAACTTTCCAAAGTCTAATCGACATTTTAGACAAAGGATAATATAAAAGTTACAATATTAAACTCTCACATGTAAACACAACAATCTCCAAATGAATGTCAGTTACACTGAAAGCCCCACTGTAAAACAACTCTGTTGCCATGACAATACTAGGGAATAGTTTTACTACTTCTTTCAGCTCCCCTCCATTTGAACTAACTCTAGTGGAGACCTGGATCCCACAGTCTTCCTGTGTGTGTTCTTACCACAGTAGTAAAACATGTTAAAAACCAGTGGTAGCATTTACAAACGGGAACTTCTTAAAATTCCCTATAGGGACAAAGATCAGGGAAATTTACATTTACCAACTGAGCTGGTTTTATGTTTTGAGAATCAAGGCAATTCTATATAAACTAAAATCTATTTTTCCCATCTGTTCTATCATTTTCTGACTTTGTACTCTTCTAGATGATGCAGTACTGTCATTCCCAGTTACAAAGAAATATTTACTATTTATTACTGAATGTCATCTCACATATACATCAGAGAAAAACTAAGTACTCAGTCATGTTTAGTAAGAAGCAAAGCAGATTTATATGTGCATCTAGCTTCTCTATCTGAGAACATTTTGAGTATTGGGAACCAATTCTTTTTGGTCTGAATGAGCCTTTACTTTGAATTTCAAACAGAGCTAGCTCTGAAACATCATAACTATAAGATATGAAGGGAAAACACTGATTTGAAATTCTGTTTCTCTGAAGACAATTTTCTTAGAAGAGTTTCACTCCGAAGCCTTAGATTTCCCCTGGTCTGAGACAGTTAAGGTATCAGCTGTACAAAATCTAGACACCCAAGTGCAGTGGTAGCAGTGCAGTTTGTAAGCTAGGACCCTTTGTGTGTGCATGTGTGAAAGAAAGAGATTGAGATTTTTTTAGTTCAACTGTGAAGAAAAAAAAACTGAGAAAAACACCACCACAGGCAATGTCAATAGGGATTTATTTTGTTTTTCTGAGGGGTAAAATACTGCCTTGAAAAACCCGAACAGACTATGAGTGCTGCTAACTCTGAAGGAAATGTAAACTATTGGGGTGGGGGGGGATCCACTTAGACCAACTTTCAGTGAGGGACATCTCAAAATAAACCAAAATTTTCTTTTGTGATAGGGGATTTTGACCTTCTCTACTTGGGAAACAGATTTAAGAATAAAATGGAAGCAATAATGATCCCATGTACACATAAAGAGGAGAAATATGTAGAATTGCTTTGCAGCTGTCAGCAAGGGATACTGCTCTAGAACAGGCACTGGTGACAACCTTGACTGTCATCAACTGAGCCTTGCTATGTCATAAGTTAAAAGAAATGCACTCACGACACTCATTTAGAGATGCAAAATGAACAAGGAGTCTTTTGCACTTTCAAAGACTAACAAATTGATCACATGAGCTTTTGTGGGAGAAAAATCCCATTTCATCAGACACTTGAAGATGGGGAATTTACAGTCCTCTTGGTAACAGCACTGCTTAATAAATTACTGTAAAAGAAAGTCAGGTGTATTTTTCCAGTGCTTTAGTCTCCATCAAAGACATATGACTTCACGGTCATTGGAATGGGGCTGCAAGTGTAAAAACAGCAGAAGGATGAGAGGATCATTAAAGTGATCAAACTTTAAATAAGGTTTAAAACTTTAAACTCTTGGATGAGTAAAACTTTGAATAAGGTGACTGAGTCATTAGGGCCTAAAATTCATTCACTCTACAAGCTCATGGTGCTTCTACCAACCAGTAAAAAGACTGTCCATGCAAGAAGCTTAAGTTCACAGGGCCTGAATTTTCAAAAGTAGCTTTCATCAGATCACATGAATCTCCTACAACATACATACCAGGTTCCTTTAATAGGGGGAAGGTATCAGACTTTACATGAAAGCTGCAGTCAGACAGATATGTAGGTATGTATCAGAGGCCCTGGGTCCCATCTCATAACTCTCATCAAAAAAGCTTACATAGTTTACCCATTCCAGATCTGCAGCTTTATGCATCAGATACTTAAGCTCCTGGAAAACAAGCAAGGAGACATGTGGCACTCAAAGACTGACAAATTTATTTATCACATGAGCTTTCATAGGAGAAAATCCAACTTGCCACAGGACCAAACTGTTTGTTTTGTTGAACTAGACTAACACAGCTAACTCTCGGTTTAAAGTATCTCCACTACGTGTAATTAACAAAGCTGTTCCTATTGTTCATCAGACTCATTTGCTTGCATAACAAAGGAGTTGTCCCATGGCACTTTTAAAGACTAACAGATTTATTTATTGCCTGAGCTTTCATGGGCACAATCCCACTTCATCTGATGCATGAAGTGGGATTGTGCCCACAAAAGCTGAGGCAATAAATAAATCTGTTAGTCTTTAAAAGTGCCACCAGACTCCCTATTTGTTTTTACTGAACCAGACTACCATGGCTACAGCTCTGGAATTTGCTTGAATGACACTTCCCCTGTCCAAACCCCCCTTCATCTGGTAAGAAGGTTCACACTAGGAGAGCTTTGGGTGGCAGGAAAAATTAGCGATGATGCACCAACACCCTCGGGCCTTACCGTGCCACTGTAACATGCATGCTCAGTAACTGACCGAAGACTAAAACAAGCAAAGTCCTGTGGCACTTTTAAAGACTAACACAGGGGTTCCCAACCTGTGGTCCAGGGACCCCTGGGGGGTCCACAGAGTCATTGCAAGGAGTCTGTGAATACATCCAGGCCCAGTTGCTGCTGGCCAGTGGAAAGCAGCCTTGGCCTGATCTGGCCCCAGCTGCTGTCAGCTGGCAATCCATGCTGGAGAAGGCTCTAAAATTTAAATCATATGGATAATAGTTATCAGGGACTGATGGCAGGCAGCTATATTTGAAGGCTGTGAGCAGCCATGCCCTGGACATGTCCCCACCCCTTAGGAGCAGGCACAGGCCAGGTCCTCTACTTCTGCAACACCCCTTCCTGCCATCAGTTCCCAACAACAACTACTATCAATTGGCTGTCCTATGAAATTTTGTCAGTTTCCAAAGGGATAGCCGTGTTAGTCTAGTCCAGTAAAAAAACAACAAGCAGTTGTGTGGCACTTTAAGACTAACAGATTTATTTTTTGCACGAGCTTTCGTGGGAGAAGATCCCACTTCCTCATATGCTTCGAAGATGGGTGAACTTACAGAAAGGAATTTTGACATTATTAAGGGCTCTTCATGCTCAGAAAGCTTAGGAACCACTAGACTAACACATTTATTTATTGCATGCACTTTTGTGGGAGAAAATCCCACTTTGTCAGATGCTTTGAAGATGGGGGGAATTCAGAATAGGACTATGACTGAACAGTTTATCAGTCCCACCACCTAATTTATTTGTGCTGAGCACCCTCCCTGTCCAGACCCTTCCCCCACGGGCAGCAGAGCCCCCACAGGATTGTTCCCCTGACTGCTAAGGGTCACAACCCCCAATATCCCAGACATCCCACACACACAGTATTCTCCCCAGGACTTGCAATTAGTGGGGTGTAGGGTGAAATGTGTCGAGGGGGGGGTGTTGGGATGCTCACTAAATTGGTATAACACTTACTAGCTGACAACTGGGGAGTGCTGGGAAATTCAGGGGGTGTCAGGGAAATCCCTGCTCTCACCCACGCTCACACCGGCAGACGCCGCCGAGAACGACCCAGTTCGGCTCCTGGGTGCCGAGGGGAGCGGGGGGGAGCTCAAAGGGAAGCGGGGGGGATGAGCGCCGGGTACCGGAGGCGGCCCCTTCTCCGCAGAAGCCCCGAGGCCGGCAGGCCGCATTCGCGACGCCTCCGGGAGGGGACGAGGCGGGCCGGCGCGCGCGGGCGGCAGCGGGTACCTGGCGCCGGGAGAAGGGAAGGCCAGGGGCGGGTAGGAAAACGCCGCCGGCAGCATCAACCGCCATCAACCGAAATCCAACGAACCCCGCCCCGCCGCGAGCGGCAAAGGGGGAGCGTGCGCGAGGCCCAGCACGACAAACACCCCCCCCCCCGGGAAAGTGCTACGGGCGGGGACGGCCCAGGGAGAAGAACGCGCCTGTCAGGCAGCGAAGAACCCCCCGCCCCAGCTCAAGTGTATCGCACCCCCCTGCGGACCGCGTGGTCTGAGCCGGTATCTAAGAGACCGCGTCGAACGCCGGAACCAGAAGGGAGCAGCGATTGGTTACACGCGCGTGACGTATAGGAGGCAGGGCTGCCGGACGCGCGTGTTTGCGGGGGGAGGCAGTTCCTGGGACCCGGATGTTCCCTGGGCATAATGGTCTGCTCTGGTTTAACCCTTTCCTCCGCTGCTTCCCTCGTCTTTTCAGCTGCCGGGCAGGCTGTAATACCAAAAACTGCCTTGCCCGATTGTTACCTTAGATATTCTGAGCATGCTCACATCAACTGAGCATGCTCTGTAAAATTCCCTGTGGCTTTGCTGCTGCAGCGGCCCATCCCACTGCCCTTACTTGGCCTTAGCTTTGGTGCCTTCTTTTTAGAGGGGTTAAAGACGGGCAGATGGGACATGTCCTCCTTTTTACCTTCATGTACTCTGTCCGGCAGCTATTTTAAAAATACATGATTTTGTCTGGCTTTTTACTTACAGGGGCTAAAGTATGCTGGAATGCCACAGTCCACCCTATTTTTAGGGGGAAGCATTCCAGGGCCCCCTAAAAACAGAAGAATATGACATTAATACTACATTTTCCCCATATGTCCTCCAATGTCCTCTTTTTCTTACTTCCCTGTTCTCCTTTCAGTGCTTTGGTATCTGGTAGCCCTAAGTGTGGGAGCCGCGCAGCGTGTGGGTGGAATGTTACTGGGATATGGGGGCCAGGCAGTTGGGGGCAGGGGTAGGAGGGGGGTGAGGAGCAGAAGTCATTGTGCAGCTCAGGGTTGAGAGCTGCCAGCCCATGGCGGGGGGTACAAATTCACCACTGGGAGGGGCAGAAAGACATCACTTCTGTTGAGTCAACAAGGCACGTGCTCCAAATGTTTAGCCCTGAGTCCTGAGTTAGAAGTAGGGAGATTCAGTGCTCTCTTTGTTAGTTAAGTTTTCACACACTCTGGGAGAGGGGTCTCAAACTCAAATCACCACGAAGGCCGCAGGAGAACTAATACAGGGCCGCATGAAGACTAGTACGCTAGATGGAGGGCCGCCCCACTTAAACCTTTTCATACAACAATACTGCAAATATCGGTAACAATGGTGTCATTGTGGGCAGCAGGAAATAGCTTTAAGGGCCTCATGAGTCCCCTGGGCCACATGTTTGAGACCCCTCCTCTAGGAGCTTCCTTGGGGGCCTTGTGTTTTTAAATCCACTGCCAGGTTGGGCACTTAAATGACTTGCAAAAAGGTAAAGTGTTAAGTGCAGGGCCTTCTCTACGGTAGGGCAAACGGGGCAGCCATCCAGGGCCCTGCACTGCTGCCCCCGCCCCCGTGCTGGGGACCAGGCAAGCCAGCCAAAATGGTGGCCCAGTTCATCACTGATGATCCAGCCACACCCCCTCCCCTCCACACACGCTGCTCTGGGCTCGGTGCCCACCCCAGCCAGACTGCCTCCCACCCTCTCCCCGATGCTCCAGCACAGAGCCAAGAACAGTGCGCATGGCCAGGAGAGCGGGGGTAGCTGGACCAGCAGCACTGAACCGGGATGCCTTTTTGGCTGGCTCACCCAGTCCCCACTGGCATGGGACGGCCAGTGCAGGGGCCTGCCCCTCCCCTGGGCCAGCCGGCTCCACCCCCCCAGTGCCGGTGGGGGGGGTGAGTGGGGGCCCCACAGAGGGTGATTCACCTGGGGCCCCGTGCTCCCCTAGGGACGGCTATGGTTAAGTGTTACCTATTTTGCAAGTCATTGCTATCTGCCAGTATGTGTGTGAGTAAACTTTAACCCTCTCATACCTAACCTGTCTGAATTTCCATGAGGGGTGAGGCTTTTACCATTTTCAGTAGGGAGTAGTGTCTGAGCACTAAGAATTAGCGGGGCAATGTTCATTGGGTCCTGTAAGAATTTTAGGT
This sequence comes from Podocnemis expansa, assembly GCA_007922195.1. Taxonomy (NCBI): domain Eukaryota; kingdom Metazoa; phylum Chordata; order Testudines; family Podocnemididae; genus Podocnemis; species Podocnemis expansa. The sequence goes on from ML682034.1 coordinate 4,672,292, forward strand.
GAATTGTAATTCCGTAATGAGAGGCAGCTTATTCTGAGCTGTGTAGGGAATCTTTATTGAAGGAGAACTGAGAGAGAGGGAACCAGACAGGTAGGTTTCCCTGCACTAAAACAACCCTCCCATTTATCACTATGACAACCTCAATGACCCTGGGTAGTCCAAAACACCACAGGTCCCTCTGTACTCCCTGGGGTGCAGCCAAAGTACCACTGCATCTGGAGTCCCTGGGCCGCAATCCTGCCTGTGGTGGGGTTCCTACCATGCCCTATTCTTCCCCATCTCTCCTCACTGTGTCCTAAAGAGTGACATTAAGATATAATGATGTTATTGTATTGTTTGTGCTTTTAGCGACATTGGTAAAAATTCACCTGTTCGTATCAGTAAAAAACTAAAATGCAAGGTGGGCAGCCGTGGGTCACTGTTTCCAAATGTGCAGATGTTGGGCTGACCAAGGACATGGGGGTACTCTGAGGGAGGAATGGACAGATGGTGGCAGTGATGTAGGGGTGAACTTCCCCAGAGGATGGGGTAGCAGAAGGAAGGGAGCAGGCTAAAAGGTCAATGGGGGAAGAATGGGAGGGTTTAATTTGGGGTCTCTGGAGAAGACATTCACAGAGGAACCTGATGAGAGGGAAATGTTGGGGATTAGAAAACAGAGCTGTGAGAGGTAAAAGTAGGACTAAAATATATGCCTCTGTATGTCATACTTAGGGGTCAGTGGCGGAGAGAAATAAATGAGGAGTGGGGGATTGTGAGAACTGGGAGTGAGGGGCTTCATCTAGGGTGAGAGGGAAGTAGAAGTAGCTGTGGGGGGCTGCGAATGAAGGCTGGACCTGATTCAAATAGGTTCTGTTATGGGGGGATGCTTCAGGGTATCCATGGGGGCTGATGAGGTGGTTCACGCTGGCAGGAATGTACGAAGAAAATCTGGATGACTGGGATTTATCAGGTTGTATAAGGGGAAAATGTACGGGGTGTAGGCTGGAGGGCAGTATATCACAGGGTCTCTGCTATGTATCTAAGTAACTTGGAAATGAAATGACGGCAGGAGTGTTTGGGGGTTGCTGTGGCATCCATTCCTGGGGGGATTTAGTGAGGGGTGCCAGATGCCCAGTCTGGGAGTTGTTGGGGGGTGCACTGTAATCCAGAGCCTGCCATGGGCTTTGGATGGCACGTGGCAGACTTCTCCGCCTTGCTTTCACATGGTGGAGAAGTTGGCATGGGGCAGACTTGGTTTTGCAGAAAAGCTAGGGTGGGTCCTAAAGCCTGGCAAGGTGGAGGAAATAGCAATGGGGGGGTTGCAAGCTGAATGAGGCTGAGGATGGGGAGCAATGTTCCCTCTAAGGACCGAAGGCAGCTGAGAAATGTATGTTGCTTGCTGCGCGGCCCCCCCCCGATCCTGCCCCCCACTCACCCAGTCACCCCCTTGTCAGCCCAATCCCACCCCACCTTGCGCTCCCAGCCGACCCGACCCTGTCTTCCCTTCAACCCTCTGCCCCCTTTCATGGCTGGCTGTCCCTCCCCTGTCCCCAATCACCCCCCCTCATCCCCTTACCTGGCTGTTCCTCCAGCTGGAGGAGCTCTCATTGAGCATACGCAGAGACTCTGCACATGCTCAGTGAGAGCTTACTCCAAGCGGGAGTTTTAAAAACTCTCAGCTCGGAGCAGCTCTCAGCTGGCCAGAAGACTTTGTCTTCCCGCTGGGCACGGACTGCCCAGCCGGCAGTGCAGCTTTGAGGGAACATGGAAGGGGTTGGGGCCCGGGCCCCAGATCTTTTTGCTATGCAGTGACCCCAATAGCAGGTTCCTGCCCTGCTTGAGAAAACATGGGGGGCGAGCTTTTTTGTTTTCCCACTTAACAGGAGTTTATGTTTCAGGGAGGTGCTCAGCTCCCACTTCTTATGCTAGCTTGTTAAAGGCAACTGACTTCTTAAAGGCACAGGTATACCAATATCTAAAGCCAGCAGCTCCTCTTTCTCATATACCGTGCTGGGGGACTACAGAGGGCTTGATTCCAGGAAAGATTTTCTAGTCACCCCCTTCTCAATTTATATGTCGACATAAAAAATCCTGAGAGCACACACACAAATTTGTCTTTTCTGCTGTGATTCCCTGGATCACACATCTTTCTTCTCCTCCATGTTAAGAAGGGCTTTTCTTCTTTGGGGATTGAATTTTAATTAATCTTATTACTCTTACCTCATCATCATTTACTTTTGTTCTCACTGTGTAGATGCATCTCATTGTTCTATATAGTAGTTACTTTAATAACAAATACCCTATTTTTAGTAAATAGGTGGTATTATTTTAATCAAGGATATCTGTGTTCCTAATATTGTTCTTCCGATGGTTCTTATTGTGATTTTTAATTCAAACACTTTAAACTTTTATTGCACAAGTTTCTTCTGTTGGATTGTTCCAAATTGGCTGATTGCTTGGCTTGCTGTCAAGACTTCTTTTGTCATTGTTCCACCAATGAGGATTGCCTTTTGCAACTGCTATTTTACTTCACTCCTTAGTGCTTTTTCATATATTATTGATTTGACACTGAAATATTTGACTGTTTGTAATATTGCCTATAACAATCTTACTGGTTTGCAATATTGTATTGAATGCAAACAACATGTTGTGAGATATCTATTGCACACAGGGCAAAACCTGTGACTCCCAGAACTGCCACAGTTTCTCTCCTGTTTCTATTTCTAACAAACTGGCTAGAGTTAGATAATGAAAAAGAGAATACTCCACTTAGGACACAGGAAGGCAAACACCATTCTGGGATGTATTCTGCCACAGTCACAATTTATGTCCTGTCTCTATTTCTAACAAACTGGTTGGAGTTAGATAAGGTCCATTCCAGTTCTTTAATACTATGAACACCAATGTGCTCCGGAACTGCAACAGTTTCTGACTGGTACCTGATGCCAAAGCCAGGCAGAACCTGGGAGCCCAGAAGTGATCCCACTCAAGCATCTGACAAAGTTGGATTTTTCTCCCACAAATGCTGAAGCAATAAATATATTTGTTAATCTTTAAATATCTCATGAGACTCCTTGTTGGTTCTGCTGAACTAGACTGACTAACACAGTTTCTGACCTGTCTCTGTTTCTGCCACCTTGGTACCGAATGCCAAAAAACAGACAGAACCAGTGACTGAAAGAAGCTGACAACAGTTTCTGGCTGGTCTCTGTGTCTGCCACCTAGGTACTCGATGCCAAAACCAGGCAGAACCTATGACTCAAAGACACCGACACAGTTTCTGACCAGTCTATGTTTCTACCACCTAGGTACCCAATGCTAAAACCAGGCAGAATCTGTGACCCCAAGAACCTGGCACAGTTTCTGCCCAGTCTCTGCTTCTGCCCCACCTTGGTACCCGATGCCAAAACCTGGCACATGACTTATGAGGAGAGACTGAAGGAACTAGGCTTATTTAGCCTGTAGAAGAGAAGACCAAGGACGGATTTGATAGTAACCTTCAACTGCTTGAAGGGATGCTCCAGAGAGGAGAGAGCTAGGCTGTTTTCAGTAGCAACAGAGGACAGAACAAGGAGCAGTGGTTTTAAGTTGCAGCTGGGGAGGTCGAGGTTGGATATGAGGAAAAACTTTCTCACTAGGAGAGTGGTGAAACATTGGAACGGGTTGCGTAGGGTGATGGTGGAATCTCTGTCTTTGGAGATATTTAAAGGTCCAGTTAGACAATACCCTGGCTGGGATGATTTAGTGAGTGTGGTCCTGCTTTTAGCAGGGGGTTGGACTAGATGACCTCATGAGGTCCCTTCCAATGCTATGATTCTATGAATGCTTCTTTTGCCAAGCCAAAGGTCCCTGTAATGGCCAAAAATCCTGTTAGGATGGCTCATTAAGAGGGTTACAAATGTGCTGGTCCTGTGGCATGTAAGGCTGACAGCTGAAAAGTATTGTTTTGACAAAGCCTGACTGAGTCCAGGAGCATATAAATCCAGGAGCTGAGGCAGGAATATAAGTAGACTAGGATGTGCAAATAACCTTTTAAGTCATCCCTGACAGGTGCTTGTCTAACCTCCTCTTAAACACCTTTAGTGATGGAGATTTTACAACCTGCCTAGGCAACTTATTCCAGTGGTTAATCACCCTGACAGTTAGCAATTTTTTCCTAATGTTCAACTTAAACCTCCCTTAACGTAATTTAAGCCCAATGCTTCTTGTGCTATCTTTGGTGGTTATGGATAATAATTTGTCTACCTCCTCCTTGTGACAACCTTTTAGGTACTTGAAAACTGTTATCATGTCCCCTCTCAGTCTCCTATTTTCCTGACTGAACAAATCCAGCTCTTTCAGTCTTCCCTCATAAGCAGGGGTTAAAGTGTGGCATTCTGGGGCCCATTATTTTTAGGGGCCCAGCATTCTGGGCCCCCTAGAAACAGAAAACTGAGCCAGAATGTTGCAGTCTGGAGCATTCTGGCAGGGCAGGGAGCACAGGGAGGCATCGCAGCTGGCTCCCCTGTGCATGCACAGGCTGCGCTTGAGGCAGACCCCTCAAAGTGCAGCCTAGAGCAGTGGGGAGGGGAAAGTAAAGGGCAATTCTTCCCCGTCCCAGCTCCTTGGAGTCTGCATTCTGCTGTGAGCAAGCGCGGTGTGGTGTGCCGTGGGGCCTGGCGTTCCCTCAGGCAGCTACAGCTCAGCGTGGGTGGGGGGACACAGCTGAAGATGTAATTCTCCCCTGTCCTCGCCCCCAGGAGTCTGCACACTGCTGGAGGGCTGCTGACCACAGTGGTGAGCTGGCATGGCACAGAGCCCGGCCTACCTTCAGGCGGCTCAGCATGGGGGGGGTAGGGTGGGAAGAAGGGGTTGGGATGGTAAGCTGGAGATGTATGGAGGGGTTGTGGGGCTGAACAGAGGGTGGAGTGAAGATGGGGACCTGGGCGGTTAGGAGAGCTGGAGCGGGGACATGGGGGTAGGGAGCTTAGGGAATGGGGATGGGGCTGAGGAGGACATGGGGAAAGAGGGGTCAGATGGGGGTAGGCATTTTGGGGGAAGTAGGTGGGGGGCAGTAGCTGGGGTGGGGGCAGGTGTTTGGGGGTAGTAGCTGGGGTAGAGGTCAGTAGCTGGGGTGGGGGACAGTAGCTGGGATGGGTGAAGGGAACCCAGATATGCAGGAAGTGGCCCGCCAAATTATACTTTAACCACTGCTCATAAGTCAAGTGTTCTAGACCAGTGGTTCCCAACCTGGGGTCCAGGGACTCCCAGGGGTCCGTGGATATGTTGCAGGTGATTCGTAGAGCCCCACCCTATCAGGGCCAGAATCCAGCTGCAGCCCTGATGCTCCCTGCCAGGGCTGCCTCTCTCCACCCATAGCTCCCTGGGAGGGCAGGAGAAGGAGGCCATAGCTGCTGTGGCTTGGCTCTCCAGTGGCATGGGCCATGGTGGTGGCGGCACCGCTCGCTGGCTGTCCCATCGGCGCCACCAGAGTACTGCAGGCCAGAGTCTGCTTGCATGGGCCAGATTACGTAGTCAGCTGGGGGGGGGGGGGGGCGCTAAGAATTTTTTTGTTAAAAAGGGGTCCCCAGCTTGAAAAAGGTTGGGAACCACTGGTCTAGACCTTTAATAATTCCACCTGGTCCTCCACAAGTGTCAGCTCTTCCAAGTCACAGGCCTGCCAGGGTTTTATCCTCTTCTTCAGCCAGTGGAAGCTCCTGCAGGTCACAAGAAGTCAGTTGCAGGTCTGGGTCACAAGGTGCTGGAAGCTTGGGGCAGGGTCCAGGTCCCCACAGGGCCAGCAGTCCCCTGGGTTTCTCTTGGCCTCTGTGATCTGGTCCCCCCACTAGGGAGGTGTCTGTGGATGGCCCTGACCAGTGTTCCCAGCTGTGGGTTGGAGGTCCCTTCTCACCCAGCCAGAGGGATGGTTGGGTCTCAGAGGAGAGTTGAGGGCTGTCCTTCTCCTTCTAACTGAGCTCCGTGGCACTGTTCTTATACCTCCTTTTCCTCTCCCTTGACTCTGGCTTCATAGTCAGTTGTGTTGGGCCTCGCCCCTCCTTTAGTCCACCTGGTACTCCCTGCCTATGTCCTGAGGAGGCCATGCTTCTTCTCTGCACGTGCCCGGAACTGGACACAATGATCCAGTGGAGGCCTAATCAGGGTAGAGTAGCGTGGAAGAATTACTTCTTGTGTCTTACTTAGAATACTCCTGTTAATATATCCCAGAGTGGTGTTTGCTTTTATTACAACAGTGTTACACTGTTGACTTAATTTATATTGTGGCCCACTATGACAGCCAGATCCCTTTCTTCAGTACGCCTTCCTAGGCAGTCATTGCCCATTTTGTATGCGTGCAGTGGATTGTCCTTTTCTAAGTGGAGTACTTTGCACTTGTCTTTTACCGAATTTCATTCTAGTTACCTCAGACCATTTCACCAGTTTGTCAAAACCATTTTGAATTGTGATACCATCCTCCAAAGCACTTGCAAGCCATCCCAGCTTGATATCATCCACAAACTTTTATAAATTTACCATCTATGCCATCATTTAAATCATTGGTGAAAAGGTCTCAGTTTCTTGGGGTCACAGGTTCTGCCCCATTTTGGCATTGGGTACCAAGGTGGCAGGAACAGAGACTAGTCAGAAACTGTGTCATTTAGTCTAGTTGAGCAAAACAAACAAAGAGTCTGGTGGATAATTAACGACTTAAAAATTTATTTATCACATGAGCTTTCATGGGAGAAAAATCCCACCTTGTCAGATGCTTGAGTGGGATCACTTAGTTCTGGGCTTACAGGTTCTGCCTGGTTTTGGCATTGGGTATTAGTCAAAAATTGTGGCAGTTATTGGGGACATGGGTTTCATAGTATTGTAGACTCACAGAACTGGAACAGACATGGGTTTTCATGGTAGTATATTATTTTTATATAAATATAATATATTTTATTTATCATTGTATTATATTTTATTTTATTATAATATGTTTTATTTTTACTGTTTTATATATTATATATTTATAATATGTTATTTTATGTTATATTTTTATATTATAATATATGTATTATTTTATATATTATATTATTTCATAGTATTATAGAATCATAGAACTGGGATGGACCTTATCTAACTCCAACCAGTTTGTTAGAAAGAGACAGGACAGAAACTGTGACAGTACTGGGAGTCACAGTTTTTCCATGTTTTGACATTGGGTATCCATGGCTATGTCTACACTGGGAATCAGCGATGCAGGCTCAGTGAGCCAACTATAGCTCCCTTAGCATCCCCTTCTGGCTCTCTGGCAATCTCCTCAAGGGGGCCAGGTGTGCTACGGGGACTCCTGGCTGCCCCAGCATTGTGGCCAAATCAGGGGCTCTGGGGTTGCTCCCACTCTCCCATCACAACCTCAGCCCTGCGGCCTCACCCGGCCCCTAACATTGGCAGGAGGGACGTGTACGGGTGGCGCACACTCCCTCCATCCTTCCCTCCACTGGCAGGGCGGAGCGTGCTGGCCTGCCTACCCCCAGCTACCTGTCCCTCCCAAGAGCAGCCGGCAGAGAGCTGCAGCTTGCAGAGTTAGGGCCCTGGAATCACCTGCTCCGCAGAGTTCAGGATCCTTCGAGCCCGCCAGTCCAGGCCTGAACAAAGGTCACCTCACCTCCAGGCCCATTCAGCCCTAGCGTGTCCGGGTTGAAGTGGACTGAACTCCATGGAGGGGCCATTCCAGGTTCCCACCTCAAGCTGCAGCTCTCCACCAGCTGCACTTGGGAGGGATAGCTGGCTGGGGGTAGGTGGGGCAGCACTACTCTGCCCCGCCAGCGGAGGGAGGGACAGGGGGAGCGTGCACCACCCACACAGCCTCTCCACCAGCGCTAGAGTGCCACAGCACAGCAGCTAGGCTGGCTCTTCTGCTCTTTTGGGTTGCCAACCCCTGGTCTACACTATAGGGCTCAGGTAAGTTGACTTAATAAGGTTGACTGAAAGTTGACTTTATTAAGTTGACTTAGAGAGGCCCCATTTGTTTAAGTTAACTTTATAAAGTGAACTTATGCCAGGGGACCCATTTAAAGTCAAGTTAATAAAGTTGACTTTAAATGGGTACCCTGACTTAAGTAAACTTTATGAAGTTAACTTAAATGGCTCTCCTGCATTAAATCAACTTAATTAAGTCAACTTTAAAGGCCACATTTTGTTAAGTGGATTTAATAAAGTCGACTTAACCTTTAAAGTTGTCTTTAGGGGTGAGAGTTACTAACTTGACTTTAGCAAGTGCTTAGGTTGAACTCCAGATGTGGCCAGGGAGTTGCATAAGTCGACTTAAGCCTCCAGTGTAGACATATGCTACATGACACAAATGGTGACAGGACAGAAACTGTGACAATTTCTGGAGGTCACCGGTTCTGCATTTGGCACCTACCTGCCAGAAACAGAGATAGTAACAGAATCTGCTGAGACACTGTTTTTGGCATTACATCAGCCTCCTGTTCTGGGACTCCTGGGAGGGACTTGAATGATATGACATAAAGGCAAACTTTCCATTTGTTTTGGAGCTGGTGGCTTCTGTGTCTACATATACTGTAACTGGAGCCTCTTTCCAATCCCACTTTCAGAGTGCTCACATGACTGGGAACAGGACAAGCATGTCCCATTACATTCAAGGCGGTTAAACCATGTAAACATGATTAGAAATGAGTTCCCACAAGCCCTGTCTGTGATCCTGAGTATGACGCTAACCTTGTCCACTCCCCCCAACAATCATGTCTCTGGCAGGAGGGTCATCTTCCCAATCCTGTCTTTCCCAGGCTTGTAAAAAGGCTGTATTAGCATTTGTAAAGTACTCTGAGATTTTTTTTTCATTGCAAAGCACTCCCTAACCAAAGGTTATTAGTATTTACAACGTTATTCTATAAACTATATTCTGTGCTGTACAGTAGTTACCAAGGCTGTCTAACTTTATGTAATAATACACAGCTTTCATGAGCTTATACCTTTGTCAGTTTGAGCTACAATTTTCATTCTGGGTACCTGCTTCATGTTCAGTTTACTTGGAAAGTTTGCTCCAAAAGAGTTCATCCCTCTTGAGAATGAAGTCAATGAAAAGTAGGTTGTTTTGAAAGGAAATAAATATTTACATTTTAAAGATTCAAGGATTGGGAATAAGATCGTGCAAATTTTCAGGGGGAGATAAAAAAATATCTGTAGATTTGAATAAGTTATGAACAGAAGATTTGCCACTAGTACATGTATGGTAAAGCATATGCTTGTCCAATTTTTTGAATGTTTGGATTCTTGCCCTGCTGCACAGAACTTGTCCATATCCCCTGCAGAGTCATCTATGCTCTACTTTAATGACTAAACAGGTTACAGTTTTGAAGCTGAACACAAGCATATAGACAAACAAAGAGTCCTGTGGCACTTTTAAAGACTAACAAATGTATTTATTGCATGAGGTTTCATGGAAGGAAATCCCACTTGTCAGATGCTTTGAAGATTGGGAACTTACATATAGATATCTATTCTTTCTTCCACACAAGCTAGTGTTTAACTCACAATATAAGTAAAATGAATACATAAATATATGTCATCTAGTTTCCTGTAGTCATCACAGAAAAAGAAGGTTTTCAGAAGGGATTAATTAAGATTTTATAATTAGTGCCTATCTGATTTCTTTGCCCACATATCTGCACAAAAGAATCCATCAAAGGACCTAATTAAACCAGCTACTCCATCAAGGGCTCACTGACCTGCTCATCCACTAATGTGATGGCTGTAAGTTCACCCATCTTCGAAGCACCTGAGGAAGTGGGATCTTCTCCCACGAAAGCTGAGCTTATGGGGCTCGAGCCCCGAATGTCAGCGCCAGAGCCTCAGATCTTTTTCAAGGGCAGGGGGGCTCCTGCTTGCAAAACAAATGTCTTTGTAAGAAAGCCTTACAATATGAGATAGCTATATTGACTAATACTGTTTTTTCTTACCTGCTTCTAGATTTCTTTGCTGACGCAAAGAAAACCTCACCTTGCTTTGCCAAGTGACCACTCACTCCTGAGTCAGTCCACTCCAGCCTTGTGCTTGCAGATTGGCCCCAAGCAGTGGGTGTATGCCTTCTGGCTACTTAAGGCACAGTCCCCAAGCAAGCACCCCCAGCCCTAGACACCACCATGGGAGCCACTGTCTACAGAGATTAGGACCCACTCCCATTCACCATACACTCAGTCTATCCATTTAATAAAGGAATGGATTGTGCATAACCTTGCTCACTCACACCCTCGAAAGACCACACAGCTTTAGGTAAAACAACTACTAGTTTATTGATCAGATTTTAATTCTAAGTGACAATGTGGCCAATCAAGGCAGACTCGCAATACAAATGAATCAGGAGTGACCACAATGAAATAAAAGCTAAAATATGCATATTAACCTAATATCTCTACCTAAACTGACCTCACAGTCCAAGTTTATGCTCAAGATGTTCAGCTGTCAGATGTTTGTACAGCTGGTCTCTGCCTGAGACCAGGCAGGGCCCAGATCTTGCTTGAAGTTGTTTCAAGATGAAGATTCCTAGGCAAAAAGCCCCAAATCCTCCCAAATGTCTCTCTTGGTTTCAAAATATTTTCACAACCTGTCCCTTCTGGGCAAAGGTGATCTCTTTGTCTGGTCTGAGTCAGGGAACTCAGTTAGCATATCTTTATTGCCTCCCCTAGGTGCTTGCTTGCTTGCCCACAGCTGTGGCTGTTTACATGTTGCTGGAAGACAGTTCTGTCTGTCTCCCATCCCCCTTAGCCATGCTACACATCTTTACACATGCATGAGGCTGCAGGAAACATGATACCATAGTAATCAAGTAGAATATGTTATGAGCATCCATATAGAAAGCTTTCATGGAGTAAATGGCATAAAAACGTACAATCACAGTGCATAAATGAACAGAAAAATCAGATAGATCATAATCCAGGGTGCATAGATGTGTACCTCATGACAATTGTTTATTCTTACTTCAGTTTGTACAAAGTCTCATGCAGGGCCATTCTGGGGGGACAGGGCAAGAGGGGCAATCACCCCTGGCCCTGTGGTTCCGTGGGCTGACACTGCTGCCTCCGACAGCCTCACCGTCCCCCACCCCCTCTCTACTGCCTTTGGCAGGGAGCTGAAGGCAGCGGGGAGTGGGGGCAGGAGCGCAGAATGGACCTCTGTTCTGGGCTGGCTTGCTACACCCCCAGGACAGGGAACAGCCAGCCCAGAGGCAGAGTGAGCCAGCCCAGAGGCTGAGCTCCACTCTCCTGCTCCTCCCCTGGACTGGCTGTTCTGCCCTGGGGGCAGAGAGGGCTGGCCCAGAGGTGGGGCAGCAGAGCAGAGCCCAGCCTCTGGATTAGCCCACTCTGCCTCCAGGGGCAGAAAGTCTGCCTCAGGGAAGGGGCGGGAGTGCAGGGCTAGCCTCTGGGCTGGCCCCCCTGCCCCCCAGCATGGGGGTTGGTCCTCCCACAGGCTGATTGGCCTTGGGTCCCACAACCACGTAGGGACAGCCCTCTTCTCATATATGCCTTATCAAGTCAAGTCATCATGGTGGATGATGCTAGAGCAAAGGTACATCTTGTGACTACAGGAGAGATTGCATTACATTTGGTTCTTCATCTGGAGTGGTGTTTTGGGAGTCTGTTCTGTTATCTTTTTGGTCACTTATAGGCCCGCATTCCTTCCATGTCTTGCTGATTGAGCCTCAGTTGAGTGTGTACTTCACCATCCAATTCATTATTATGTTGTCTTCATAGTGAGTGAATGCATTTGTGATGTCATTGAAATATATTTGCATCTGCTGCTGTTATATATGAAGGAGGATTTATCTATGCAACACATGAAACTGTGCATCCAAGTATGTTTTCTCCTGAGGAAATAATCTAATCCTGACTGGGTTCTTCTGTTTCTCATTCTGGGAAATTGTTAGCTTGTAGGTCATTGTCAACCAGGCATGGCCAAACTGTGGCTCAGGAACCACATGCAGCTCTTGAATGAGAAAGTCCGTCTCACAGAAGAAAGCCAGAGGAAAGCAGCCCCAGCCTAGGAGTTTTAAATTTCCCACCCTGAGCATGCTCTGAGCATGCTCGGGGGGGGGGGAGCACCAGCCTGTGCCTAGTCACTGGAGCACCCATATTGAATGCTCAGCCCAGGCAGGGTTTAAAGCTAGGGGAGTGAGCCCCAGCCTGAGCCCAGCCACCAGAGCAGCCAAATAAGGGGCCCTGGGCTGGAGGGGTTTTGGCCCAGGGGAGCCAGCATCAGGGCCTGGGGGTCATGGAAGGGGTCAGGATGGCAGGGAGAAGTGGTAACATGGTTGGTATGGTGGAAAGAAGCTAAGTTTTCACTGTATTGTTAGGCCTAGTTTTCATGGTAACCGTAAGTAATTATTAGAAACTGACATTAGTAGGATCAGCATTTGCTCTCTTTTTATTATAAAATTAAAGTGTGCAATGAATTTTAAACTTAGTAATTTTGGAGTAGGTAAAATATGGCTATATGCCTCAGTGCGGCTTTCAAAGGTTTAATAATCAACTTGTGTGGCTCTTCATTTCTGTAGGTTTGGCCTCCCCTGTTTTAGACTTTGGTTTTTGCTTGTCTCTCTCCTCTTCTGTTGATGCCTCCGACTGCTGCCAGTTATAGTAATTCTGAGACTATGTATGGGCACAAAGGTATGGTTGCTTCTTGGGATCACATGTTGTGTCGGACTGCTGTTAAGACTTTTGTGGGTGTGTTTCTCTGTTCAAGGATGGCTTGCAATATATTTTCTTTGTAGTTTGCAGTTTTTTTTAAATAGATCCTTATTTATTTTAACTGCCAATTTAGTTTAGCCATTAGACTAGCTTGTGGTATGGTGGTGATGTGGTGTAACTCAATTTCAATTATCAAGTAAATATAATAAATTTACTGTAAGTTAATGTCCAGTGTCTGAAGCTGCATTTTGGGATACCATGTCTGTAGAAAGTCTTAATTTCTTTGTCTATGATGTTTGTAAAAGTAATGTCTGACAGTTTATGTAGAGTCTGGAAGTTGGAACAATAATGAGGTATTTTGTGTGGTTTGTGGTAAAAAGATCCAACTTGCTAGAAATCACCTTATAATATACATACTATCATACTACAATGCCCCACATTTTAGAAGCTATCTATCAAAACACCCAGGGAAGTACTGTTTAAACTGGGTAGGAACGCATGGGAACAGCAGGAGCAAAATGTTTATAAATACTTTTTTTAAAGGGGCAGTTTCTTCAGCAAAGCTCAATGCCTAAAAGGAGAATTAAAATAGGGCGATACTAATGATAAGTCCTGATTTTATAGGGAGAATGCTGATATTGGGGGCCTTTTCTGCTACAGGCACCTATTTCCCCCCTGATTTTTTACATTTGCCATCTGATCACACTAAGTGGGGAGACACAGCTGGGGTTATTCTGATACTCAGATTTTCCTCTAGCCAATGAACAAACTCCTAATATTCGGCCCAAAGTAGGATCTCCATTACCAGTATAGCACTATGGTAAACAATTGAAATGCTGATTCTTTCCAGCAGAGGATGGTGGTACAACGAGACATTTATTTACAATACTGCTAGGGCTGTTTTACATTTGATACAATGTTTTTTGTGTCTGAATTCTGAAATACTTGAAATATTTGTACTCTTGGTTTTACCCAGAAGTAGATTGCATGGTTTAGTGAGCAATAGGTCAAGTTTGTGCTGCCTAGATTATCTGAAAACACACATCCTCCATTGCATTAACATCTGACATTATCCTTCTAAGAAGAATAAATTTAAGTCCTTTGTTTGAGTCTTTTGAGTGAGAACTTTAAAAACAATCCTGTTAGCTTGGCCTGGACATTAGTGATGGGATTTGTTCCTGTCATCTAACTGTTGTACACTGCATTGTATAGCTGTCTGCCTCCACCTCCAAAAGAAATGTTTTTCAGTTGCAATGCTGTAGGGCCCAGAACCTTCGTGCATGTATGTGCATGCTTAATTTTGCACCCTGCAAGTAATCCCATGTTAGTCTTCCCGCCTAAAATTAAGCATGCATGTGAGTGTTTGCAGGATTGACTCTATCGGTCCAGTGCTTCAGGCTCATCCTTGCATGTGGGATGGAACCCTGTACGCAGATGGAGCTACATATTTTTTTGGAGTTGCATAGATCAGTTTGTAAGATTGGGAGCATGGGCTGTAATGTAATGTGCTTTGGGATGAAAAGTGCCATATTGATATTACTCAGGATCATGCAAAGGCAAAATGTAGCACTCTCTTTTTCAAATCAATTTCTTTCCTCCCAGAATAAGCGCTTGAAAAGGATCAGGTTTAAAACCGTATTTTAACCAAACATTGTTATTAATACTGAACTATTTTTAAACCTCTAGTTACTTTTTAACTAATTATGATTGCCCTTGTGCCCAGTATTTTCCCCAAGACTTGAAATGGGGGGGAGGGGGAGGTTTAGGTGGGGTATAGGGGGTGCTCACCAATTTGGTGTAACACTGTTACTAACTGACACCTGGGGGGGGGTGTTGGGAAATTTGGAGGGGTATAGGGGGTGCTAGGGAAATCCCTGCTTGTGCCTTTTCTGAGCTAGGGCCCATGAACACAAACTCTTCTGTTTAGCTTTGTATTGACAGGGTCTTCCAAATGGACACAATGATGAAATGTTTCTGTTGCGCTTGGGGTTTTTTTTTTTTTTTTTAAAGACTGCTTTCCATGGGAACATCTTAAAGAGTTCCAAAGGGGCAGCTGTGTTAGTCTAGTCTAGCCAAAAAATAAAGGCAAGGAATCCTGTGGCACTTGAAGACTAACAGATTTATATTTTGCATGAGCTTTCAGGGGAGAAAATCCAACTTTGTCAGATGCTTTGAAGATGGGGGAACTCACAGAATGGGATGAAAATAAACGCAAGAGAGTGTAAGACTTGGGATCAGGTCAGACAGTAATAGCAAATGGGCTCTTTTCCCATTACAACAGGTAATTTGACTTCGGTGCTCCCAGGGCTTGAACCTTAACAGCTGCTCTGATTTGCTGTTACTGCATGACCTGATGCCAGGGCTGTAACTACACATTTGGATGCCTGGGGCTAGCAGCCCCAAAAGTGGCCCCCAGCACCTGGGCCCAAAGCCAGGGCCCATCTGCCCCACCCCCCAGCAGCCAGAGCTTGTTGGGGGGGGGTGTCCCTACCCTACTGTGGTAAGAGCTGGCTGGGGCATCCCTTCTCCTCCGCTGGCCAGAGCCGGTGGGGGGGAGGATGGCCCTATCCAGCCGTGGCCAGAGCTGGCGGGGACCCTGCTGAGGCCTTTAAGGCACATTCCTGTTCAGGGCCAGGAAGGGTCAGGCATGGCACTCTCTCCGATGCATGCCTGGGGCTTTGCCCCATTCACTCTGCCGTAGTTAATGGCCTTGCCTGATCCCATGTTTGACACTCCCTTGCATTTATTTTCATTCCATTCTGTGAGTTCCTCCATCTTCCAAGCATCTGCCCAAGTGGGATTTTCTCCCCGAAAGCTCATGCGAAAAACAAACCTGGTGGTCTTTAACATCTTAAAGTCCTTCCTCACTCCGGACCCTTGCAATGCTGCTGTCAGGCCGCCCTACGCTCTCCCCGCCCTTTGCACTGTGCTCGTCCTTGCTCTGAAGTTAAGCGCGGAGACAAACTCGTTCCGCTCATGCCTCAAAGAGCTCGCTGAAGGTCACCGACTTCCCCCAACAGTGCCTTGTGTTGGAGACAGTTGCCTAGCTACTCCCCGGCCCGCCCCCGGCAGCAGCGGCAGGCGGGCTTGGGTGAGATGAGGTAATGGCCGCGGGGGGCGGAGAAGAGGGATGAGCGAGGCAGGGCCCGGCCGGCCTGGCGGAGAGCGGGAAGCTAGAGCCGAGGAGTCCCCAGCCGAGCGGCGGGGGGGGGGGGCACGCGGCCGCAGCTGCGTTGGGATCCCGGCGCCGGGCCCGGGCGGGGGAGGCGGCGCAGCTCGTTCCATCGAACGTTGGCGGCCGGCGCAGCTCGTTCCATCGAACGCTCGCCACCGGCGCGCGCTGCTGCCGCTCCCACGTGCGCTGCCGGCGCCCGCCGCTTTGCGCGGGGTCTCGCGGGCCTCTCCCCGCCTGCAGCCTGGAGGCGGCTGAAGCGCGCGGGCAGCCGAGCGGCCCTGCAGCCCGCGAGCCGCCAGAAGAGCAACCAGCGCGGCGCAAGGGGCAGCCCGCCGCCTGCCATGTGGTGAGTGCCTCTTGCTCTTCCTCTGGCGCGGGCGTCGCCGGCGTGCGGGGGGCCGCCCGGGGAGCCTGCGCCGCTTTCGCTCTGGCTGGGTGTCATGTTTTGTTTGCCCTTCGCTTCCTCCTGCCCTCCTGCTGCTGCCTGGCCTCTGGGCCGGAGGAGCAGCCGGGACTGCGGCCGCGAGGCTTGGGTGGGGGTGCAGGGGAGCTCCTCAGCCCCGGGGGGCCGCCGCACTGGGGCTCTCCGCTTTAGTTCACAGCCGGCATCGTGGAGCTGAGCTGGATCTGGACGCTGGTCCTTGAACCGCTACTCAAAACCACATGACACCGGGCCGACCTTCAAGGAGCCCTGGTTTGAAATCGATGGGAGCCTGGCTGGCTTTCTTTGGCTGCTTCCACCCCTCCGAAACAGTTTAATTCTCTTCTGTTTACTCAACCTGAGGCACGACTAGCTTGCAAAATTGGGCCTTGTGAATTATTTACAGGGAGCTTGAGGCTGCTTCTGGGCTTGTCAGAAAGAAGGATCTGGGTTTGTGCTCATAGTCCTCCTCCATAATTCATGAAGCTTTTCATTAGTTACTGAAATGCCTTCATGTTTAGTCTGGTAACATATTAAAAATCACCCACTTTTCCTCAGTTCTCGAGTGTTGCCTTGAATGAAAATGTTAATTTTTTCCCTATTGATTTTAAAATGACAATGATATGATCTTTGGTTGGCTATTTATGGTAAATTCAAATATGGTTTGTTTGCTTTCATTTCTACAGTTTGAACCTAAAAATCATCTCCAAACACTGTCTAGTTAAGGTTAATTTATATAGGGTGGAGTGAAAAATGCCCAAAGGAAAAATGTTCCACCATGGGATGATGGAATTAAGGCATCATGTGGAACTTGCTGTTTCCTTCAGAATCTGTAACTTTACTTTATCCTAGCACACTACAGGGGTTAAAACAAGACTCTGTAAATAAGTTACATTTATAATTAGAAAATCACCAGAAAATGTGGTATAGCCAGCTGCATGGTTCATAACCTTGTTTCACAACTGTTCTTTAAATAGTTAGTTTTATAATCTGCATTAGATCTCCAGTGCTGTCTATGATGAAGCTGAACTGTGTTAGCTAGGATTATGTTAAGTGTGGTTATTGCTAGCAAAGTTCTTGAATGATTTCCCTGACTCCTGTGGACATGGGTATCGGTATTTTTCCAACTGTTAAGCCATACTTTCCAGGTACTTGTGTACCATTGTTTTAATACAGATCTTAACCAAAACAATTGCTGTCCATATTGGTAATGAAAACTGCTAGAATTATGCTTGTAATGAGTGCTTAAACATGTTTGAAGCTATTGCTCCCCTGTTTTTTCAGCGGCTGTCTTTTTGCTCGGAAAACAGATGTATTCATAACTTGCGGTGAAATCTTAGTGAAAACAAGGCAGATGGATGTTTTTACATTCCGCAGGTTGAGTTAAAGAGTTGGTTTTCTCATGTATAGGTAGGAGTTAACTTTCCACTGAAGTTTGTACTTTGTTTCAAAGTTCCAGGCCTTCTAGTTGTGTAGATTTATTAGACAATAGATTCAGCTACACAGCAGATTGCACTCATAGAAACTGCAGTGAATCAAGATTGGACCCATATGTTGTAATCTAGTTTTGACATGGGTTTAGGAAACGTTTTTTAGTATATTCTGTTATAATGCCATATGAACTATGTTTGCACATCCACACATGTAAATAGATGCATTATTGTCATGCCTGCTGTGGTTTTCGGACATGCTGATTGCCAACAATGCCCATGGAAATCAACAGGCATTGCAAATTCTTAGCATCTGTGGAAATCAAACCAAATTAATTTGGAATCATGTGTATGGGATTAGTAGTGGCCAAGTGAAGTGAATTTCCCATGCATATTGAAGGACATTAACCTGGCAGCTCATTATCCATTAGTGACTCTTCAAGTTTGTAGAAATGCAGACAGCAATTGATTGACTAAAAGGAATTTGAACTTTCCATCAGCATAGAAGTATAAGTGCTCTTTGATAATTAAGGGAGCAAAATGAGATTAAGAAATCTGATCCAATATTCAGTTTTTACTACTGCCCATTTTCATTCTTAACTTTGTTCTATTCCCTCTGCTGCTGCTTAGCCCCTAGCTCTCCACTGCTTTTTCTTCTTCACACGCTCTCACTCCTGTATCAGATCTGCTTTCTCAGACTATCAAACCTAATTTGATAATGCCTCTTTGTATAGCTTTGGGTGTGACTTCCTTTTGAGTCCTGATCTTGCCTCACGTGCCCGTGGGACAGAAGAATGAGATTCGAACAAAACAATTAATGCAGTATTAGATGATAAATGGGTATACTACTATACTTTTTATCGGTGGAGCTGCATCACTGTGGGACCGATTGTGGGAAAGTGCTAAAACTTTCCATTATAAGTTGCGTAGCAGAGAACACACCAGATTTTAAAAATAACTCAGCTGTTACTTAAGCACCTAAATAAAAGGGCTAGAACGGGAGCTCCTGGGTGTGGAGTACTCTTGAAAATCTAGCCTTAGGTGGAGCTTAGCTGTGGCTTGGGTAAATCGATAACAGTGGGCAGCAAAGATAAGACTTAAACCCAAAACTCCTGTCTTGTTTTTAACAGACAGCATTAAGGAGGAAGGGAGGTTGAGAGGCAACAGGAATGGGTAAATGTTGTTTTTCAACCATCAGGTTCACAGAAAGATGCATCTCAATAAACTTGCTACATGAGCATTTTTCAGGAAAACACTCACTGGTGTGAGTGCTAATATATACAGGTTACAGGTATTTTTTTTTTTACCACCGTCATCTAGATCTGCACATTATCTTCTGGTGCTGGGGATGTTCTGTGGTATTCCCACCAAAATATGTTAAGTGTAGACATGGCTCTGTGTGTGTGTATGTTTATAACTACATTTCAACAATGGATATTTTGCTACTGAAAACCAGATATTGGCACACTTTTGGAATTTCAAATCTTGGAATGACCAGAATATTTTTTCATTTATCATAAATTGGTACTTCCTTTGATGTGAGACTGAATACCTAAAAATATGGGGCTAAATTCTACACAAGTACAATTCAGATGACTTCTGTGGAGTTACATCAATGAAGAATTTGGCCTACTGTTTTGCCTGATTTCATGGGAATTCCTCACCAGTGTATAAAGGGATATACTGTACGTGTGATGTTCCTCTACTATGATTTTTCATATAAAACTTAAGTCCTATTACATTTTAAACATATTGACCATAGTTGTATGCTTACTATACCTTTGTACACAATCCGAAAGACTGGAACTCAGTGCATTTGGAAAGCAAATTTCCATTCATCCTCTGTTGAAAGGCTGATGAAATAACAAATACTCTTAAACTGACCAAATATGTTGGTAGCTCCTCCAGATGAAACAGAGAATAAGACAGGTGCTGTAGTGGATGGATTGTTGCTCATATGCTTATCAGTTCTTGAAAGGAATAAATTCCGTTAGAAAATGTGGACTACATAGGGATTTGTAGAGATCATAAAAACATAACAAAAGAAGGAAATATCTTCTGGCAGGACTTAATTTGTAAAGAAAGAGATGCTGGCTCAAGCTATATTTTTACCTTCATAGCTGATAATGTGAACACAGAGGTGCTGAGACTGTGAAATGCTGAGTCTAGAGATGTTGAGGCTCAACAGTTGGAAGCCCTGACACAAATTAAGCACTGCTTTCCAGTAATTAAACATCTCAACAGTATCGCAGCTGAAGGCAGTGCTCACTCGTACACAAGGTACTTTCTCAATAGTGAAAATCTAAAATTATTTTGCTCCCTAAAACGTGTGTCTTGAAGATACAATTATGGGCTCCAATTCTTCAATTGGATTCTCATTGGCAGATCCTCTATTTCATTGGCACTCAGCTTTGACATAAGGGTCCATTTATATAAACTCAACATGGCTGTAGACTGGAATACAATCTCAAGAAAACCTCCTGTTAATCTATGCATCTTAAAATAATATTTAGGATCTAATGCAAAGCCAGTTACTAAGCAAGTGCTTAGTAATTAGCTTGATGCGCAGTTCTTTAGACAGGATAATAGTTGCATTACTGTTGTGGAAATCCTAGTAGCTTTGTTTTATTTCTGGCACTACGGGGAGGAATGTGTTTTTAGGCATAGCTAGATTCTGTGTCCCATTAAGGCGGGGGGTGTGTGTGTGTGTGTGTTCTGTATTTTGCATCATGTAACCTATTTTGTAGAGATGTGCTCAGGCCACTTCTGTCTTAAATTACAAGGATAGAATAGGTTTAGATTTGTAAACTGATCAGAGGGTATAAGAATGTTGCATAATTTTATCTTGTGGCTCATGAGTTCTTAGACAAATTACTAACAGTGAGTTCTTTCGCAGTAGCTGGCCTCACTTTTTTCTCTATATGTTAATCAATATTTCCCATTTTATTGTACTCTATTGATTACAGTGCAAAAAGTCCAGTTATATAGTGAGCCTGCTTATGTCTATCCAGTTAAGAGGCTTATTGATAGCACAAAGGGATTAACTCAGAGATAATTCTTAGATTCAATTATGTTGACAGTTTTCTCAGTTGGTCAGTTCATGTTGTTTTTGTCTCATCTTATCAACCTTCTTGGACAGTGTTCTAACTACACAGAATTTTGAGGCAGTGTAAATCTCAAACAATTCTGTAGGTTACTTAGAAATATATGACATCTCTTTCTGATGGATAAAATGCAGTAGGCTCCTAAAGTTTCCATCTGCTTTTAGGAAGCTGTTTGTTTAAAGTCACATTGGGGAAAAATGAGAAAGGAGGAAGCAGCAAGAGTTATTAGAGAGAGCTCCTATCCCTTTAGATTAAGCTTCATTGTAACCTTAAACAAATTGCTTGCTGGTAGACTGAAGCACAATGTAAAATTATTTTAAAGTTTACCAGTCAGTAGCTCAGCAAAACAAACACAGAGTCTGTTGGCACTTTTAAAGTTTAACAAATTTATTTATCGCATGAGCTTTCATGGGAGAAAAGCCTACTTTGACAAATGCTTTTGAGATTTTTATTCCATGAAAGCTCATGCGATAAATAAATTTGTTAAACTTAAAAAGTGTCAGTAGACTGTGCTTGTTTTTGCTGAACTGGACTAACACAGCTATCCCTTTAGAACTAGTCAGTAGTTTAGTTACAGTTTTGATGCTGACATAATGCTTTTGATCTTCAACAGATGTGAATGTAAAAACAAAACAAAACAAAAACAAACACCCCCCCGAACAAACCTAAATACCACCCCCCCTTTTTTCTTTAATTTACCCCTCTGTTCTCAGCAAACTTACAGGAAGTTTTTCA
The DNA here is from genome assembly GCA_007922195.1 of Podocnemis expansa. NCBI lineage: Eukaryota > Metazoa > Chordata > Testudines > Podocnemididae > Podocnemis > Podocnemis expansa. Next base: position 4,693,810 of record ML682034.1, read on the forward strand.
TTTTAAAACAGACAAAAAAAAACCATTTTTTGTTTCTATTAACATTCTAAGCACGGTTAAAAATAAACACTCTTTTTTTGTAGATTGTTGTTTTTTTTCTTTTATTGTTTGAAAGGCCAGAAGGGACCGTCTGGTGAAGTCTGATTATCAGAATTTCTAGCAAGTGAATTTATGCTTCAGGTGTCCAAATTTGAAAGAGAATTCCAGTATTGGTTTTAGAAATTACCCTGTAGACAAATTGTGCCAGATTCTTTTCCTGTGCACACTGTCTTTTTAGTAGAATGGCAACATGAAAATCACCATCACATCACTTTCACTTTTCTGATGCTAAGGAAACAACTGTGGTGCTGCCTAAAGGAAGGTGGTTCTGAAAGGTATTAGCAAGTGTGGAAGGGGAGGGACAACAGGAAGAAAAAGACACTGATGAAGTGGGGCATGGTACTGGTTGTTATTAACATTTGCATTACCATACATCTTAGGGGCGTTTGTGATGGTACAGTAACTGATGGTGCTAGATTCTGCACAAATACAAAGCAAAAAGAGCCCTTACCTCGAAAAGCTTTTGCAGCATATTGTATAACAGCCAACACTGCTCTCGGGGGCTTTGAGGCTGAGAACATTATGGACAACATCCTCCTCTGTGATGTGTTGGGGAGAACATGTTTTGCTCTCTATTTGCGTATCTTCTGGTCAATTGAAGTAACGTAAATAAACTGTGGGGAGAGCCACATGCAGGTCTCTTTGTCTTGATACAAAAGTTTTGCTTTCATGGGCCCCCGAAGGAGGATCAGGTGAGGTGGTGATCTTGGGAACCATATCTTTGAAAAGTAGACTGAGACTGTAAATAAGGGAGTAGGGGGAAAAATGCTGAGCAACAAAGGGGAAAGAGAAATGCATGAAGTCTAGGGAGAAGAAAAGCTTAGCGCAATTAGAAAAATGATGTAACTTTTTATTTGTTTAAGGAAAAGCTAACATTTGCTACTTTCTGCAAACAAATTAATAACTTAGAGTGTGTTGCTGTCCTCCATACAGTAGCAGGAAAGACCTGGCCTATAAAAAACAAAATGAAATTGAATCCCTGTGATTTAAATAAGTGAACAAAACCTAAGACTCCTATGAGTAGTATAACTTACATTCAATCATCAAATCATAGGGCTGGAAGGGACCTCGTGAGATCAACAAGTCCAACCCCCTGGGAATTGAACCTAGGACCTTCTGCATGTTAAGCAGAGGTGCTAGCCACTACACTATTTGCAGGGCTTGAAAATGATTTAATAAAAATGAAGGAATGAAGTAAAATAAAAGTTGTTTGTTTCTTGCTGCTTTAGAAATAAAAGGGACAGACAATCTATCAAATGGTAAAATTATAAGTGGTAGGGGAAGAAACTATTTCCATACTATTTGAGCATGTGTTTGTGGGTATGCTAAAGAGTGGCATTGATATTTGATTCTTTGAGGAGATAGTGTGGTTAACAGAGGTGAGAGCCAATATGTGCTCTTTTTGCTTTTATTTGACTGTCCAATGTAAATACTTTAAAATCTCAGGTCTAATATTTATTGACAATATTTATTATCTTTTAAAACAACATTGTTTTAATCTGATGAAAGTCAGACAACTATGGCCCCACAATATCATAAGTTTGCCTTCTTTTGAATGTTATGCTGCAGTGATGGTTGGAAAATGGATGTTCTGAAATATCTTCATGTTTAACATATGTTCCTTGTGGGAATTGAGAGCTTTCTAATTACTTTACTGACTAAAATACCTTTTCGGCTACTTTTGCTGGTACTTGCAGAATCTGTGCTTTTATTAGATGTGCTGATGCATGACTCAGTAAGACCATATGACTTTTTCAAATCCCAGGTTATGTTTTCATGACTGGCAGATGGAACTGTGCTTCCTCCTCTTCCTAATCCTTTTGCTTGTAAGCTGAGCAAACTTGACCTGTTCCAAAGGGGCAGCTGTGTTAGTCTAGTTCAGTAAAACAAACAAGGAGTCCTGTAGTGCTTAAAGACTAACAAATTTATTAATTGCATGAGCTTTCATGGGAGAAAATCCCACTTCACTCCTTGTGTGTTTAAACTTGACCTGGAATCATTGGTGCATATGAATGTCAGAACTTACTGATGCCAGTTTTACAGAGCTGTTTTGTGTGTAGTTACATTGTAAGGCATTAAAAATTAACACCATAAGATACAATATAAATAACTACACACATGCAAACTATGCATTTCAGGTTTGGGTAAATGCGTCATCATGACACTCAGCTCGTCGCACTGGCACCTGGACAATGCTGGAGCCTTTGCCTGATTTTATGATGTCTTAAATGGTATGGGTCTTGGATCGCTATTTCTGTGTCACTAACCAGTCACAGCAATTGCATTCATTGGGATTTATCTGTGTAACTGTTGATGAACAGTGGGACTCAAGGGAGTTGGAGGATGCAATTTTCTCAGAGTGGGGCCATTTCTGTAAGCATCTTTGCACAGCAGCAGTCATGAATCTCAACCTCTTTCAGGAAGAAGTAGAAGACTTAGTTATTTATAGTATTATGGCAGTAAATGTGAACTTCTGGGAATTAGCAACTAGCTTAAGAAAAGATTTATGTTTTTATTTGGTTTTTTTAGTTTTCAAACAATCACACTGAAGAGAAGAAACTTAAGTGAAATTTGATAGGGCTGTGCAAATGAAGATAGATTGAAAACCACTGTTGTAAATGACTAGATAGTTTCAGTTATGGTTGTTGAGGGAACCATAAGTATCAACATAAAGCAGCCTGAAGTATACTTTAAATATGACATTTGATTATTTAAAATTATTTTAATTATTATGTTAGTTTATTTATTGCAAGACTTACTCTAGTGACTGCTATAAACGCTTATTGTGCAAGGCATCCTACCCTTTGATTTTGAGGACAAAAGAAAGTTAGATCATCAAACTACCTGACTAAATGGTGGTTAATTCTGCCACTCTAAAGTTGTCTTTTTGTGGTGTTAGAATTCTCTTGGAGATTTCCGCTCCTTTGGACACTGAGGATCAAAAATCACATCGAATTCTACATAGACACTTTTATTTTTCGTTACCTACTAAAAGATTTATTTTGAGAATTATTACAGAACTCAGCAAGATGTAGTTGTTCTGCTTACAAAATACTTTGCACTTTTGTAGCATTTTCCATCAGGGAACCATCAAAATCCTCTACAAACGCTAATGAATTAAGCTTCAGAAAGCCCTTGCAAGTTGCAATATTGTTATCCTCATTTTACGAGGAACTAGAGGGTCAGAGAAATTAAGGAATTTGATCCAGATCATTCAGGATATTATTGACAGAACTGGAAGTAAAATCCAGATTTTCTGAATACCAGTTTGATGCCTTAGCTATAAGCCTGTCTGTCTTCCATGCTCTCTGGTCTTTGCTGCTAAGAGCACGGAGAGCAGAGCACTTCAGCTTTAACTGCTTATCATTTTTGCAGTTATAGAATTATGCACCCCTCCTCGACAGGCAGCAGGATTATATATTTAGTGCAACACCCTCATGTCATCTTATTAAACAGCAGGGCCAGCTCAAGCGGTTGTGGCACTTTGTGGCAACTTTTACCCCCCCCCCCCCCAATGGAGGACAGCTGGTCCTGGGGCGGAATGGGCAAACCCAGAGGCTGGGATCTGCTATCTTGCCCCTGCCCTGGGCTGGCTGTTCCTTCCTAGGGGTGGGGAGGGCCAACCCAGAAGTGGGACAAGAGACCACAGTCTGACCCATGGGCTGGCCTGCTCTGCTCCTGAGGTAGAGTGGCTGGCTCAGAGGAGGAGCGGGAATATGGGTTCTGTCTTCCTGGTGCCCCTACACGTCAGCGCTCTGAGCCAGTGCTACATTGGCTCATCCCTAGAGCTGGACCTGTTAAACATTTATGTTCTGGCATCCAAAGGCCCCATCTGAAACTAGAGTCCCATTGTGTTAGGCACTTAACAAACAGAGAAGAGAAATATTTCCTGCCATGATGGGTCTATTGTTTGCAATGGTGGTCTAGTTGTGCTGGTCTCAGGATATTACAGATATGAGATGAGTGAGGTAATAGTTTTGATTGGACCAACTAGTGAAAGAGAGAAGATTTTGAGCTACATAGATCTCTTCTTCAGATCTTGGAAAGGTACTTTTTGTGTATGTCTACACTGCAGTTACAAACCTGTGGCTGGCCTATGCCAGCTGATTCAGGCTTGTTGAGGCTTAGGCTAAGGATCTGTTTAACTGTGATGTATATGTTTGGGCCCAAGCTGGAGCCTGAGTTTTAGGACCCCACAAAGCGGGAGGGTTCCAGAGTTTGGGATATAGCCTTAGTGAATGTCTACATGAGATTAAACAGCTGTTTAGCATGCGTCACCTGGCATGGGCCAGCTGCAGATGCCTAATTGGGGTGTAGACAGACAAGCTTTAGCAGATTGTTTAGAATAAGTAGCTACCACATTCTGAGGGTTCATTCAAAGTGAAATAGCCCACAGCACCCCTGCAGTCTTAAGACAAACAAGTGGATTTCCAGATTGTTGTAATAAGCCATAAATCAGTGTCTTTATTAAGATCATGATATTTAGTGTCTAGCAAAGATACCAATTTAGGCTCCCAGACTCGTATTTTAAAAGTGTTGCGTAGGCCTTCTTTAAGGAAAGGGTCTGAGACGTCAGATATGGAGTGACTGTTTTGTGAAAAGTGTTCTTCCATGGATGATATGGTGTTTATGTCTTCTATAATTTTTCTGCATGTGTTCGTTCAAGAGTGTACTGATCGTCTGGTCTCAGCCATATAGTTGATGGGACATTTAGTGTACTTGCAGAGGCACCATGTGTTGTGATAGGCATGTGTAGGACCTCTGGACAGTTCCCATACTCTACCAATTAGCAGGTGATGAGTAGGTATCCCCTCCACCCGTTCCAACCACCCAATCAGATGACTGGCAGCTGCCACTGAACATCTGAGTGATTGTAGCAGTGCCAGCTTCCCTGGCCCAGGCCCAGGCAGAATAAAAGATGTTGAGATTGTGGCCAGAGGAGGCTCTGAACAGCATTTGGAGCTGCTGGCAAGTCTTCCTCCCTGCCTCTGCCCCTCCCCCCCCCAGCTCAGCAAAGTTGCAGCAGCCAGACAGAGGTTCTGCTCCTATAGTTAGAGCAGGAGCAGCTGCTGGGAGGTGGGACAGGGGCAATGTGGATGAACATAAAACCTGGCATGCAGATCCCAGGTCAGATACAGGCTGACACTGAGCGAATGTGGATCCGCGTTTTTGTATCCATGCAGGACTCTATCTATGTGGCTCAAAAACTTGTCTCTATCACTAACAGAACTTGGTCCAATAAAAGTTATTTCCTCATCCACCTTGTCTCATGAAGAATGTAAGACAGAGTTCCCATACTTTTTGTCATCACAGCCCCATTCTAATGAAGTATTCTCTGCTGAAACCCCAGACAGCATAGAGGATTTTGCTCTTTGCACAGTGTGACCTTGCTGTGCAGAGCAAAATGTCATCCTTCATATACTAGGGAATGCTGCAGACCCATCTGTTGATGGTACAATGCTATTTTGGGGGTGGGGGGGTCACAATTCACAGTTTGGGAGCTGCTAGTCTAGGCTTGTATAGGAATCTGTAACCCACAACAGTGGTTTTATTATGCTGTACTTTTCTGAAGTTGGATTTTTAATATAATTGCTGATAGATCTTTGATAATAATGGCTCTAAGGTACTCAGTTTGCTACCTGATGTTTGTAATAACATACATGTATTATTTTGTGGTAGATCAGTAAGATCGCTAAAGCTATCAGTGTTCAAGACTGGAGCTCTTAATCTTCATTCCTTGGTGGTAAGTATGTCCAGTGAGAGACCACAGCCCTTAAGACAGGGAACCCCTGTCATTTGTCCCTAGTGATTGTTTTAGACAGCGCAAGGATCCCAGCTGGTAGCTTCTTAGGTTTCTGTAGCATAAGTTTCCTCTCACTTCACGCACATTTTTCTTTGGGTGTTTTCATCAACTTTCAGTGGATGCTAGATTTATACTGGTAAAGGTGAATTAATAATAGGGAACTTTGATTTTTAGTTTTATGAAAATATTGTAGAAAAGTAAAGGAAAAATTAAGAGATCATTGGTTTGTAGCATTAGAAAGATAATTTTTAAGAGAGGATTTTTTGAGGGGAGGATGGAGATACTCTGAGGTAAAGTTGAAGACTTTTTAAAGGCATAGGTTAGAGTCCAGTTCAGGCAATAAGTAAATTGATCTTGGATTTAGTCTTGTCAACTGTATTGAAATTCTACTGTGCGTTGCTACAGTTGTCAGACTGCTTTCATGAGAAGAGAGGTATGAGGGACATCATTGGGACCTGAAGTATGATGTCAGCAGGATGGATTGGCTGATTTAAATAATCAGTTAAGAAATCTTGATTTAAATAATTGACTCTTGCATTTGTATTTTTGTTTTTTTCCCAAATAAAGTCTTAATCTCACTTGTTTATAAAAGTGTTAAAACATGTGGAGATGCAAAGGAATGTAGTAGGTACTATTATTTGCTCACCAGGAAGATACAGTATATCTAAACAATGATGTAGGTTAACATGCATTTATTCAGGGTAACTTTTATATTTTTTATGTAGAAAATGGTGAATGACTAGATATTTGTTATTGGAGTTCACATAAGTGGTCAAAACCTGTAAATTATCATTGTTTTTAATGTCGTTTTTAAAAATATGCTGGGTGTATATACTTTTTCTCTTATCCAAATGTATTTTGTATTTTTAAGTGATCGTTAAACAAAGGAGATATGTACTTCCTGAACTAATTGCTTCTGCTTGCCATGTCCTTCATGAGTTTAGAACTATTATCTCATCCTCTTACACGTCATTTTTATTCATAAATTGGAAGAGGAAAGCATCCTTTCCTGTTCTTTCAACTCAGAATTAATTTCTCAAGTCTTTATTAGTCTTTGAATGGAACTAGTTGAATAAACTGACATGAAGAACATTTTCTCTCTGCACCTGCAGATTAGACTACTGCAGTCAAAAGGTGATTTAACAAACTCTGGTTCCAAGGGCATTGGTCAGTAACACCTATCAGTTCAGAGGTTTGACTTTAAAATTTTGCAGCAAACATGACTGCTTGCATTTTTTAAAAAATTTAAAATGGTTTTAACAGATTATCATCAATTCAGGTTTTAACATAGGTTGTCATAATTTCAAATTTAATTCTAAATAGACATGTGCAGGGAAACTTGGACACCATTTGTACTCCTGTTATCTAAGACTATAAGGTATTGCTACTTACCTTGAGAAACATTAAAAAAGAAATTCATAAATTCACCCAGCAGAAAACATTAATAAAATTAATAGTTTTGATGGTAACTGGTTTGTGCAAAGAGCGCAGAGATAAAGATGTGACACAAGAATGAATAAGAGGAAATGAGAAAGGGTGCAGTAGTCAGGAAAATGAGCAACTGGTTGGTTCCTCCAGGATTTGTTGGCATTCTGAAGATCGTTAACATTATTTTCAATCCTAACATTTCTGTCTCTGAAAAAGGGAAAATATGGAAGCAGATATTCGAAGGTTGGAGGCAAAAGGTTATTCATGATTCTGATTTAACACACTAGATCCAAGAGCTGCAGTAATAAGATCAGTATAATCCATAAAATTCTACATCTTGGGTTTGGACAGAATGAGAGGGAAATAAAAAAAGTTTTCTGATTTGAGTGCTGATATAAACAGTTCATTTGTTTCTCTGCTTTATGGAAATAGTGTTTGCTCACTGCTGCTAATTTGTGACAGGAAACAGTGCTGTGTGCTAGAAAGCTGGTGGTAGAGCCAAGTAAAAAGGATTGTATGTGTTAAACTCACATTGCTATAGATTAGGCTTCAAATATGCCTTCAATGGACAGTAAAATTAGATGTTACTGCATTTTGACCCAAACAAAAAAAATACAGTACTGTGGTGCTAACGAGCCTAGCTGTTGTCAGTTGTCAGCTAAGAATCAAGAGTTGCCGTTAACTCGACACCTAGAGGCTTGTGGCACTCCTGAAGACCACTGAGAAGACGTGCTTATGGAATAGGTTTTTTATAGAGCTCTCTGCAGCTTTGCCTCTGCTTGTTCTCTGTGATTTTTCTGGAGCAACATTACTTCAGTTTTGTTCTGTGTGCTAGCATTTATGTGACATGTACTAAAAACTTGGTCATCTGTTGGATTCATGTTTTAGACAGATATAGGCAGAGATGGTTATCTTAAGTTTACTACTTTTACAAGTAGATCAGATACCAATATTTCTGATGGTACTAAGAAATCCAGTCAGGTGAGGCTATGTCAAAAATAAATGGGGAAATGAACAAACAAATGTTGTGTTTAAATAATGTTATCCTTTATGGATTCTTATTTTCTGGTACTATTTATGAACAAAGACTAGTTCAGCGATTGGGCTGGGCATGAGAGTTCTCTTAAAATTGTATGTCTGATTCATGTTGTTATGGCATTTAAAAAAATAAATCAAAATTAGCTAATGACAGTTCCTATGCAAATTTTTATAGTAATCTCTAGAAATGGATGATGTGGCAGAAGAAACTAAATTACTTAAATTTCTTTAACTTCTAAGGGAGAAGTTTTCTAAATTTCTTAAAAGCTTCCTAGCTGCCTGTTAAGTTGATCCAGCTTTGTCAGTTCTTCCTCTTCTTTCCCATTCTCCTGGAACAAGCAGAACTGTGGTTGAAACCAGCATCTGTGAGAGGTTTGTTCACTGACTTCTTGATAGAGAATGGATATAAACTAAAGTTGAAGACTGGTTGTGGGTTTTACTCCTCTAAGGAATGGCTGTGGCACTGTGTGGCATCCCAAGTTCTACTAGAACTTCAGATATGAACTCTTGATACAGTCAAAATTGTTAGATTGTTGGTTGCTAAGATTAAAGCTGTAAGATTTGCAGCATATTCAGAAAGTAGTACATTCTTCTTGGCATTTGTAGAGGTGATTATTGAGGGCAGCTATACATGCAAATTTGCACTGAAATAACAAAAGAGTGAATTAGAATTGTTTTAGGGTGTTTTTTATTTTTGGTGCAGTTCTGTGAAAACACTCCTGTTTCAGAACAAAAGTAATTAAGGCCAGTAACAAACTGGCATTAGCTAAATCATGTTACTCACTTCTCTTTCAAAATAAGAATGTTCACACACAGACTTCTGAAATAATTTGAGGTTCTACTTCTGGTTTCAGGACAGGTTTGTGTGAAGAAGAGCCCTGAAATGCCTGTTGTGAATGGGGGTTTAGTTTTGTTTTGCCGTTTCTGAGAACCAACTGAACAGTTCACTATACTCTTTGTGGTATTCAGACAAAATGACTGAGATTTTAACTAATGGAAAGATGCTCAGAGCTTGGGATAGGTCCTTACATAAGGTTTTAAATTAAAAAACACAGAATGAAACATCAGAATGAGCCAGTAATTAGATGCATAAATGAAGAACAATGTTCTGCATGGCTCAGGATCAATATGATACCCAGTTACATAGAAAGAAGTTAAACTGTTCAGATGACTACACTAGTTCTCTTTTACTGCCTTAACAGTCTGGAACTTTGGACACTTAGAGCTTGTCTGCAAGTAGTGACGTTTTGATTTTTAATGATTTCTTCTGGAGAGGCAGAGTGATCTCTGCCTGACAAGATATCAGCAGTTGCTCTCACTTTTACAGTATTTGACAGTTTGATCAGCAGGTTAAGCGATCTCTTCTGTCAGGAGCTCTGCTTAGTGTACATTGGATTTATTTTGTCCATAATTCCCATATTTGGTGCATTTTCATCAGAGGTTGGCAAGAAGTGGAAACAAACAGCCTAGTCTTCTAGACTTGCAAATATCACTGCCCTGAATGCTGTTGATGCTCTACAGACTACTGCTGTTGCAGTCTGCTCCAGAATATTGTGGCTTTGGAGCCAGTTGCCACACAGAAATGGTGTGGAAATGTGACTGAAACTGAGAATGCAGATAATTGTACTTTTAGATCCATATTAGTAGTATGACTTCCTTTACTTTCCAGAATTGACCCATCTCAATACCATTACATAGTAGCAATACTTTTAACATGCTGGTGCCAGTGAACAACCATTCCAGCTTAACAGGGATGCTTCTGATAATATAGAGCACTGCTTTAAATCTTTTAAGTGGGACTCCAGAATCATCATACATGAGCTTGAACTTGCTTTAAACAGTTTTTATCAAGGGGAGATGGCTTGTCCAGTGGGCAGAGGCTATGCGGAGCAGTAATATAACTGGCCAAATATTATGTGTGTTCTAGTACTTTTCCCTTATTGATCTTGGGCTCTACTAAACCATTCCCACTACAGCCAAAAGCCCATTCCCATTTATACAAGTAAACAGCTAGTATGAGAATGAATATTGAGACCGTGGCTCTAAATAGGCAGTTTGAGTATAGTCGAGGGTTGCCTGATTACAAAGTTCAGTGGTGGCGTGGCCCATGTACTTGAGGAAGACAGAGAACTGCTCTGTGGTTGCAAAACTTGATGGTCTGATGACTTTCTATCTGTAATAAAATATTAACTAAATATCTACCCAATACCATATTACAACCAGAGAACTTAGAAACAAACACAGTCCTGTTTTTTGTAAACAAAACCCAAAGAGGCAGTCTTTTACTGAAGGAAAATGGGAACTGCTTTGGAGAGGGATGCCTATTTACATTTAACAATTTGGGACTTTCAGTGATAGGCTGGAGAGTGTGTGCACATTTGAGGCAGGCTGGACATTGATGAGAATGGGAGAAGAATTCCCAGCAAAAGAACTAAAGGAGGAAGGAAACATGGAAGTCTGTGAGGATACCTTGGAAAGAATCTTTTAAGAGAAGTTTGGAGAAAGGAGGACTGGAAACCGAGGACATACAAACTCGGGCCATAGACTAGAAGCAGTTACAAAGAACTGTGGGTATGTCTGACCCCATGTAAATAGAAAGAGGAGTCAAGAAGTGAAGTGAATTTTAGAATGATACAACTTGTACATAAATGACTTTTCTCGGCAGTTTTACAATATGGTAGAAACTCAGTGATGAACACCTCAGGAAGGAGATTGTTCGTAACTCTGAAATGTTCGTAAATATCAACAAAACATTGTGGTTCTTTCAGAAGTTTAGAACTGACCAGTGAATTAATACAGCTTTGAAACAGAAGAAACATGCTGCTTTTAACACACTTCAACAAAACAAGCACAGAAATGGTTTCCTTACCTTTAAAAAAGATTTGGCAACTTTCCCTTTACTATTTTTAGTTGTTTACCTTTAACACTGTGTAATACTTTATTTGCTTTTTTTTTTTCTTCCCCCCTGGTGTCTACTGCTGCCTGATTGCATATTTTCAGTTTCAAATGAGGTGTATGGTTGTTAAGTCAGTTCATAACTCTAAGATTCTGTTGTATTTGAATTATATCATTGTGTTCATTTACAATGTTATGTACCTGATCTTTTTTTCTCCTCAGGACTTAGCCTTTTACCTTTTAATTTTCCTGTGCCTTAAAGTGCAAGAATTGTGGCCAGATGTCTACTTGATATTAGGGCATATGTTTGCTAGGATGTTCTCTTGAGGTCTGAAAATGTGCCCTTCAGAATAAAAATGGGGAGCAAGTTTGTTTAAAATTTTTTTTTCTTATTTTTTGGCAACAAATATGTATTGATCTTTTGGATGCTAAGAACAATAAAGGATTCAGTCCACCAAATGAATAAGATTTCCCTAATAATAAAACACTTTTTACTAAAGTGGCCCAAAGACCAGTGACTTCATAGCTGATTATATTCTTATTCATAACGTCCTGAGAAATGAGAACACAATTACTTGTGCCTTAGTAAAATTAATTGGATTTTTTTAAGCATGTGTGAAAGAACCCAAGTGAATTATAAAATAAATTGCACTATCCTGTTAAAACATATATATTTTTTATTTTTTGGATATACGTGAGTTTATTTTTAACAGCTCTTTTACACACTTGATGTCAAAACTGTAATCTTTGGACTGACTACTCTGTACTCAAGTATAAAATGAATGGCATCTGTGTAGCTTAATTATGGGAACTGAATGAGGAGAGGATGCTGCCTACTATGTACTTACTGTAATCTTGTGTTGACGGGAGTAAAAAAAGTTAATATTTATCTACTTCTGAGCTGGCTGTCACATGCATCATTGCACAGTATATTAATACCATGGCTGTAATGATTATTGTATCTAAGGAAATGTTGTGGCATTACTTTTGTCAGAGCAGCATGTTCATGGCATGACAAGAAAGTTGTGTAATGTGTCCGTATGGGTGTGTGTTTTCTCTTGAGCACCACAAGCACAGCTGTCCTTAGGGGTGGGCGGGTTCAGGGCAAATTGCCCTGTGCAGGCTCCTGCCACTGAAGCATGGAACCCCCCCCCCCCCCCCGCCGAAATGCCACCAAAGGCAGCATAGTGCAGCATGGGGGCTGGGATATGGGACCCACTGAGCCATGAGGCCCAGGGCAGTCACCTTGCTCACCTTCCCCTCCACCAACAACCCTGACCAAAGGTGTACTTGGTATGGTGCAAGACAAAGAAGACCATGACGCAGAGAGCATGTCTTAGAACAAATATTGTTACACATTACTGGATTTTTATGATGCCATTTCTCTTTCTCTTGCCCCCCACCCCATAATTTTTCACCCATCGCTGTGTGGGTGTTTTTAGTTTTTTTTTGTCTTGTGAGAAATACCATCAAAGTGTTGTCCTTAGCTGGGTGGGTTAGTGTCACATATTGGTACTTTCTAAAGATAGATTGGGCTATACTGAACTCCTCTACTCATTACAAAATTTCTGTGGAAATAGTAATACTGCCAATATGAGTATGCCCTTCATGCTCATTTAATATGTGTAAACTTGACTCCAGGAGATTCTGTCTCTTCTTTCCTGTTAGGAATTCATTTCGTATGAGAGTTGAATAGTCTTTGCTTTGGTGTAATGTTTTTTCCTTATCCATATATACTAAAATTTGAACTAAAGCCAGTCAAGTCCTAAAAGTTTCCTTAAAACTGTCAGTTTGTTTAAACATGAGAGTATGGAAGGAGAGAACAAAATCCAAGTATAATGTAAATCTCATCAGCCTCCTCCCCTCTACCAGACATTACTTCTTTGTTCCCACTTTCAATAAGTCTGTAATTCTGTTTTCCATGGCAACATCTAACGGTGGTGGGAAAGCTTCTCTACAACAAAGATCTGTTAATCCCTGATGTTGATTCAGTGCTGGGTTTTATAAAATAATAGAATCCCTTCCTGGGTTCCCTCCTCTCTCCCCCCCTCCAATAAAGAAACAACCATTTAAATACTAGCTACCCATAGCATGCTTTTGAGCTGAATGTTTCTTGCTAAAGCTTTTGGCTTTGGTTCAGGGTAACTAACTGGGCAAGAATGGAAGTCAGACTATAAATGTAAAAAGTCACAGTTCAAATGTGGTTAGGAGTGTCAAATATCTACCTCTCAGATTATTAAACTGCCAGGTCTGTCTAGTTATGGAATGTGGGAGGACTGTTTTTAATATATTATTTGTTAAATGAAGATGAGGACTCTAATATAAAACTGTCAGTTTTACGCTGCTTTTTTTGCAGAAGTTATTTAATTTCTTGCACTGAATTTTGTGTGCAATGCAAATAAAACTGCGAATGAATGCACCCAACTACTGAATGCTTCCTAGTTCCTCCTCCTCCTTCTTGGGATGAGAATCGGAAGGACTAGTCACATGATTCTGTGGTGAGATCATTAGACAGGGGACACCAGCTGCTCTATTATTAGGGGTGTTAAAGTCAGCAACAGATGTTATCAGGCTCTCTTCCTGTCTGTTTTGCATCCCACATATGGTGTAACAGAGTACATGGAAAAAGAGAGACATCTGACAAATTGTTCTTCTGTGGAAAAAACAGATGTTTTCCCCATGCAATTAAAAATGTTCCTTGATTGTTACCCTATATGCATGCAATATAATTTTAAATATTCAAAGTAATAGTGGGTAAGAGTGAAAGCGGTTACGTAAAAATAATAATGTATGGGCAAAGAAAAATATAAGAAATAAGATCTCAGGACTGAGTCAGTACTTAGTGAAAAGTGAAAATATGTATAATTTTCCATTAATTGTTTTGTCTTATTTCTTTATTGTTGCATTGTGGTCATGCCAATAGGGCTCCAAGCAGTGAACCCATTGTGCTGACCAGTAATATCATGGTGTAATGTGTATAACAACGTTATATGTAAAGTTATGAACATAAACTTAAGTTATGACTGAAATGTGTTTTCCAGACAAGTCAGGAGTTGGTAAACCAGTTTATTGAAGAGAAAGGACTGGCTGTTGCCTCTAGCCAGATGTCAGCAAAACTGATTGCTAGTCACCAGCCACATGGCCATATTTTGGCAGTAAAGGGGGGGTGAGTAGGAACAAATTGATTTGCATTTTAATAACCTGGAACAGATTCACCATAATACCCCATGTCTCCATCATCACAGCTGGAGAGAACTTTATCTGAGGGGAAAACACATCCTGAATATTCCCCCCCAAATCACTTTCCACTGATTTGAATCTGATTAGTATTCAGTGTTTTGAATCCAGACAACTGCTTTGATTTGCTGAAATAATCTGGTCCGGTCCTATGACTTATGCTTCCCTGCATTTATTTTTCCTCCCATTCTGTAAGTTCTCCATTTTAATCATCTGATGAAGTGGGATTTCTCCTACAAAAGTTCAAACAAAAAATAAATTTGTTAGTCTTTTAAAGTGCCACAAGACTTCTTGTTTGTTTTTATTTCATCTGAGAAGACTGGTTTGTCTTTTGGACTTTGGGAGGGATTCTTATTTGAGAATTTGATCAGTCCTATCAGGAACATTTGGTAAGACTTTTAACTTGAGCCAACTCTGGTTTAAATTTAGTTAATAGAAAGCATTTTTATTTCTCCCATAGCCATTTCTGACTTGAATCCCTTACACTTGTACTCACTTAACATCCATCTCTTTGTAGTTAAACTTGTTTTATTCTTTAATCAAAAGTAACCCAGTCTTGCAATTCAGCTGAATTGTTTGGTAACTCCAATTAAAGAAGCAAATTGTTGTACATTGGCTACTTGCAGGGGAAATGGACCTTCAGTATCTGAACTGTCCAAGAGAGGGTTGGATAGTACAGTACAGATGTTTTTGGGGAACAGCCAGGACTGGGAGTGTATTGGAATCACTCTGGAAGTGATAACCAAAGTTGATGGAAGCCAGTGTGTGATTGGAGTGTGGTGGCAGACTGCAGCTATGCATGGACAGTGCATGACCTGCATCCTCTGGCTGTTTGTTTGGGACCTAGGTTGAGAATTTCTGCAGCAAAGCACTGAGGCACCCAGGGTTGCAGGGCAAGTTGTGACCCAGCCTCTCATTGGTCTGGATTGCACACTGGAATGTGTTACTAAATATGTGACAAGATACAATAGATGGATACGGCAAACGCATGGTGAACAGTGCAACATCATAACATGGTGGTTAAGGTTATTGTAACAAGTGGCACTCCTGTTAGTCTTTTTGTTAGACTTTAAAAGTGCCACAGGACTCCTTGTTTGTTTTGCTGGACTAGATTAACATGATTACCCCTTTGGAGGTAGCACTCCTGTTTACAAAAATGGTGCAGTGAGGTTTTTTTTGTCACAGCATGATTTTTTTTATTTTTTTTTATTTTACAGGAGTAAGAAAAGATTGTTTGTTTGTTATAGCACACTTAAATTTGAGTTCATGTCACAGATATTGAAGTCAAGCAACCCATTCAAATATTTCAGGAAGATGCAGGCCATAACTACTTGTTACACTTTGTTTAAGCTCTGATAATGTGCCTGGTACTGTACAGGGCACAGATGGAGGCATCTTCCAGAAAGCTCAGATTCTGAACAGATGGAAAAGGAATCAAAAAGCACTGGAGGAGACTGAGAGAATGATGTTAATTATATGTATGTAGCTGTTTGAGTAAAATGCAGTACTTCTATTTCATTTATTTTCAAGTTGGTAGACTCATGAGCATTTTGTGACCTAGAATTTTGGTGGTTTTAACTTTCATAGGCTTCCTCTTTCTTTCCTTGCCAGAAAATGTGTGCTTTATTTAAGTTTATGTATTCAACGTAAAGGCTATTGATGCTTTATATCCAGTGGCAAACCCAGGGAATATACATGGTGTTTTTTATATTATAACTTAAATCTCAAAGTTAGGAGGATGAGGGCTGGGCATGTTAACCAGGTAACTGTCCCACATAATATTTTTGGAGCACACCACTAGGAGGAGAAGAATGGTCATCAACTGAATACTCATTGGTTTTCTGTGCATGGTTTGCATGGGGAATTTTTGTATAATTCACTAAGTGCCTTTTTCTGGATATAAGGATAAATCTTTTGAGGCATCAGTAACATGATTTCCTCACATGGCATCTGGTAGGAAATTCACTGTTGCCCTAAGCATACGTCTTCACTGCAGAGTTAACTTGCTCTCTTACATGGGTGTTGCCCCTTATCTGTGCACCTGTACCCACACACAAGCTTGTGACTTGAGGTTTTGTTTTTTTTTTTTTTTTGCTTTAAGCCCTGGGTTAGCTGGCTCATCTGGGGCTGTATACCCAAAACTGCTTTTACTTGTGCTGGCAATCTGGCTGTTTTGCAGTGAGGATGAGGGCTAAACCACTGAAATGTTGAGTCTTCTGGTACCTCCTCTATGCCTCATGTGCAGAGGGGCAAATCTCCACAGTTTACTGGGAAAGAATCATAGCTTTACTGAGCTTAGTGCAGTGCTGAGATTCATGCGATATAATCTCAGACATGCTAGTGCAGGGGCCAGCAGCCTTTGCTGACCTGTGTCTCAGTCCTTCCTCCCTAACCCTCAGCTGGTTCCAGTGGCCCCCTCTGCTGAAAAAATGTGGCTGCTGCATGAAAGTTCAGCAGCGGTCACAGCTGTAGTGGGAGCACTTCCCGGGCATGCCACGAAAAGAAGTTGGCTAGAGTGGCTCATCTTGACAGTGTGCCTGGGGACAGGGGTCCCCAGGCATGCCACAAAAAGAAGTAGCTCTTTTCAGGGGTTCCCAGGCATGCTGTGGAAAGAAGCTGTGTAGAGTGGCTCCTTTGGAGAGAATCACATTACGTAGATGAGCCACTCCAGGTAGCTTTGTTCTGTGTCACGTGGAATCATAGAATCATAGGGTTGGAAGGGACCCCACGAGGTCATCTAGTCCAACCCCCTGCCAAAAAAAGCAGGACCACTCCCATTAGATCATCCCAGTCAGTGTTTTGTCCAGCTGGGACTTGAACACCTCCAGAGATGGAGATTCCACCACCTCCCTAGGCAACTTATTCCAATGCTTCACCACTCGCCTAGTAAGGAAGTTTTTCCTAATATCCAGCCTGGACCGCCCCAGCTGTAACTTGAAACCATTGCTTCTCGTTCTGCCCTCTGTTACTACCGAGAACAGTTGAGCTCCCTCCTCCTTGGAGCAACCCTTCAAGTAGTTGAAGGTTGCTATCAAATCCCCCCTCAGTCTTCTCTTCTGCAGGCTAAATAAGCCTAGTTCCTTCAGTCTTTCTTCATAGGGCTTGTGCTCCAGCCCTTTGATCATTTTGGTTGCCCTCCTCTGGACTCTCTCTAATTTGTCCATGTCCTTTTTGTAGTGGGGAGCCCAAAACTGGACACAGTATTCCAGATGTGGCCTCACTAGTGCAGAATAGAGGGGAATGATCACATCCCTCGATCTGCTGGTAACACTTCTGATGCAGCCCAGTATGCCATTGGCCTTTTTGGCAGCAAGAGCACACTGCTGACTCATATCCAGCTTCCCATCCACCATGACTCCCAGGTCCTTTTCTCCAGTGCTGCTATTTAGCTGATCACTCCCCAGCCTGTAGCAGTACATGGGGTTTTTTCGTCCCAAGTGCAGGATTTTACACTTATCCTTGTTGAACCTCATGAGATTCCTCTTGGCCCACTGCTCCAGTTTGTCTAGGTCTCCCTGAATCCTGTCTCTGCCCTCTAGGGTGTCTACCATTCCCCCCAGTTTGGTATCATCTGCAAACTTACTAAGTGTGCAATCTATCCCATCATCCAGATCATTAATGAAAACATTGAACAGAACTGGCCCCAGGACCGACCCCTGGGGCACACCACTTGTTACTGCCTGCCAACTTGACATGCAGCCATTGATTCCTACGCGCTGAAACCGTTGTTCTAGCCAGTTTTCTATCCACCTTACAGTCCATGCATCTAACCCATACTTCCTTAATTTGCCAATGAGAATGCTGTGGGAAACCGTATCAAAAGCCTTGCTAAAGTCAAGGTATATCACATCAACGGCTCTTCCCGCATCCACAAATCCAGTCATCTCATCATAGAAGGCGATGAGGTTGGTCAGGCACGATTTACCCTTGGTGAATCCATGCTGACTGTTCCTGATTACTGTACGTTCCTCCAAGTGTTTCAGGATGGATTCTTTGAGAAGCTGCTCCATGATTTTTCCAGGGATTGAGGTGAGGCTGACAGGTCTGTAATTCCCTGGATCCTCCTTTTCCCCTTTCTTGAAGATAGGTACTATATTTGCTTTTTTCCAGTCCTCTGGCACCTCCCCCGTTCGCCACGAGTTTTCAAAGATAATGGCCAACGGTACTGCTATCTCATCAGCCAGCTCCCTCAGCACCCTCGGATGCAGTGCATCCGGCCCTATGGACTTGTGCACATCTAGTTTCTTTAAGCAGTCCCTAACCTGACCTTCTGTCACCAAGGGCCTCTCTTCTTCTCCCCAGTCCCCCGTACCTAGTGTAGTGGGCTGGGAGCTGACCTTGCTTGTGAAAACTGAACTAAAAAAAGCATTGAGCACTTCAGCTTTTTCCTCATCCTCTGTCACGAGGATGCCTGCCCCATTCAGTAAGGGACCTACACCATCCCTGATCCTCTTCTTGTTATTGATATACTTGTAGAACCCCTTCCTGTTATCCTTCACATCCCTTGCTAGTCCCAACTCCATTTGTCCTTTGGCCTTTCTGATTTTATCCCTGCAGTCCCGAGCAATGTCTTTATATGCCTCCTTAGTCATCTGTCCTAGCTTCCACTTCCTGTAAGCGTCCTTTTTATGCTTCAGCTCAGTGCAGAGCTCTCTGTTAAGCCACAGTGGGCGCCTTCCACATTTGCTGTGCTTTCTCCTTATCGGAATTGTATCTTCCTGTGCCCTTAGCAGGGTTTCTTTAAAATGCACCCAACCCTCTTGGACACCTTTCCCCTTCATAGGAGACATAGGCATGGGGGGAACCCCCTGTGTGTCCCAGCTGCATCCAAAGGAAGCTGTCCAGAGTGGCTTTTGGTCTCAGGAGTGGCAATTTCTGTGGTACTGGAGGGGGAGTTTCAGGTGCCACTGTTGGCACACATGCTGGGGATTGCCTCTCCTGTGCTAGTGCCGTTCTGTGGTGAGTGCAATGCTGGGGTAGACTTTGTACCTTAAGTTGGCTTTGTGGTGTGGCCACTCCCATCTGAGCTAGGCTAAACTATGTGCTTATACATGGCAGTTGATCATCTGGGCTAACTATGTAGTGAAAATGCACCCTAAATGAGTTGCTGTGTAAATGCAAGTGAGAGCATATACTGTACCAGTCGTCTTTCACAGTCCTCAAGAAATGAACGATTCCTCTTTCTTAAAATGAAGGGGCCAGGTTTATTTAAAGAGGATTTAGTCACTGAGTGTTGGGTTAAACCTGTCTGCTTAACCAGAAGGACTCTTTCTGAAAATTATTCCTTTGGTAAAACTGGAAAAAAAAATCACTGTTTTGGATGAGTTCTAGAGACTTTAGACAGTTTTGAGGAAGTGCAGTGATGGCACTTTATGTTAGCAATTAGGATATCTCTACTGAAGTGAGAGATGAGCAAACCATAATGGCAGCACACACTTTGTGCTATAGGGTGGGAGAAGACTGGAGTCAAGAGGCTTGCAACAGCATTAAGTACCATCTGGATAAATAGCAATCTTTGTTTGAATAAAATCCAGCATTATGTTTACTTAAACTCTAAAGTGCATTCTGACTGAAAAATAATTGCCAGATTAAAATGATTAGCTTTTGTACAGAGCATTATTGTGAGTCCTGTGCTTAAAAACAGTTACGGTAGCTCTTTGAGTTCTGAAGTTTTACCTAGCCACCTACTTCTTGTTGTATGTGTACCGAGGGTGGTGGGATGGGAAAGAGAGAATTGTCTTACGCTTCTGTGGGCAGGTTTATGCTAGAAGTGTTACATCAATGCAGCTGTAGCACATCTGGTGAAGATGCTGCATGCTTGCGGGAAAGAGTTCTCCCGTTTACTTCACCTCAGCAAGAGGCAGAAGATATGTTGGCAAGAGAGAGTCTTCCACTGACACAGCGCTGGTGTGAACAGCACTTGAGACACTGTAACTTGTGTCACTCAGAGGTGGTCTCTTTCACAACGCGGAGTGATGTAAGTTAGGTCAACTTAAGCAGTAGTGCAGACCTGCCCTGAATGTGCTTTAAAAAGTCATCTTGTAGCGAGAAGCAATAATGTGATCTCCCACTATAAGCAATATTAGCTTTAAGTTTAACTTCTAGAGTTCTTCATGTTCCTAGTGTTGTCATCAGTGATGCTGGTTCTTAGAAAGGTAAGCTTGCCAAACACTGCCCTTTATGAGAATTTTTCCCAGCATATTGTTCTAGCTATGAGATTGTCCTGCTTCATACTTTGTGAAGCTGTAACTGTCTTAAAAACACAGAAGTGTGTGTATGCACATGATGAAATGATAGATGAATTGACACTTGACAGGTAGAAAGGGAATTTTGATATAAACACTTCTTCTATGCTATTGGTTCTCAATGTTTTCGAGTATGAGGACCCCTTTTTAACATAAAAAATTTTGTGGACCCCCAAATGATAATAGTTGTTATTGGGGACTGATTGTAAGCGGTGGTGCTGCAGAAGGGCAGTAGAGGACCTGTTCCAAAGGGGTGGGGACATATCCAGGGTGTGGCTGCTTACGGCAGGCAAATACAATTTGACTCTAAATTTTAGAGATCTCTGCAGCATGGTTCTCTGGCCAGCAGCAGCTGGGGCCAGATCAGGCCTGGACTGCCAGTTGCTGGCTGGCAGTGGCTGGGGCCAGATGTATTTACAGACCCCCGCAGTAACTCTGCGAACCCCCAGGGGCCCCGGACCACAGGTTGGGAACCACTGTTCTATGTAAAAGAGAAGAGGTCTGCTTGTTGTTCTACGATGGATCTCTAACAGGAATTTGATTGTCCAATCAACCTCCTCCATATGTATTTTACAAAAAAAAATAGTAACCTTCTTTTAGGAAAATAGGTCACTCACATAGTTAAGTAGAGGAAGAAAAGTAAGACATTGAAAATGTCCTCTTGCCTCCCCCCAAATTTACTTGTTAATTTTAAAAATATCAATAAACAAATCAGTATATGCTGCTGCTATAAATTAGATTACTCTTAGGTTGTTCCAATTTTTTCGCTTGATCGTATTCTTTTATTTTGACAGCACTGAATGTGTTTGTGCGCTGAACTAATAAACCTAAAAATTACTCTATTTTCCCTTATTATCTTTCCTGGTATAACTGCATTGTAATGTGTATGTGTTTTCTCCTTGCTAACTTAGCCAGTATATCTAGTTGTTTATTATTGTTGTTGTTATGACCGCAAGGTACAGTATTTGTTTCACTTGTTGCTCAGTCCCTGAACAGAACAGATAATCATGTGACATGAAGCAGCGGCATGTCTGGCTCTCTTTAATGGCACATTCATAATTGTTGCTTCCTGATTTAATAAGTACAGTAACTGCATTCAGAGCTAACAAGATGCTACTTGTTATACAGCAGCAGGCTCTAAATTGTTCTATTCTTTTCTAATGATGATCCGATTCATAATTATAATGCCTCCATGTCTGAATACAAGATTGTGGTGTCATTGGTGAAATTAGCTAGTCTGTGGGTATGCATGATTGGACAGAATTGCCAGAGTCTAAATAGAGCAGTCTGATTTGTCTGATTGAGGATAGGGCTAGTTACTTTGGGTGCTAGTTAAGTTACATTGTTACAAGTTCAGGGAGAGCAAAAGATTTAGATTTGTAATTTTTTAAAAAAATCTGCAAGTACCCACATATAAGGAGGTTAAATGATTTACTAGTCTTTATTATATATAGGAAGTTTAGTAAATATTTACACCAAATTCTAGTTGTGTCAGCCAGTCTGGGGTAAATCTAGAGTAACTCCACTAATTTAAGTGGAATTACTCCAGATTTACAGTTCTGTGGTTAAGAATAGAATCTGGCCCTTGGTCTGCTTTCTCAACTTTTTAACTTGGTGTTATAACCTGTGAATAAAAAGAATTAAATGATCTTAGTTGTGGGCAAGGTTGACAGAGAGGCTGAAGTAATGAGCATACACTCAAATGCATATAGATGCAGTTTCAATATGCTCCTTCAATTCTGTTAAAATCAATGTGGCCATCCGATTAAGTGGTTCACTTAGGCTCCCTGTACCCAAAAGCTCATTTACCCAGATACTGATATGATCTTTTGTGGGAACATCTTATTGATGCTAAATACCTAATTGTTCTTCTTAATGTGTGTCTAATCTGGGTGGGCCTGCAAAGCAGTATCTTGACACTGTTCTCGGGTCTTTAAGCACATCAGTGATGACAGTCTTTAATCTCTTCTCAATTAGCAGCCTGGTTCCAATCTGACTCCAGAAGAGCTCTCCAGATGCTTCCCAGTATTTGATTGGCATATGTAGCAGCCGGGCTGTGTGTCATGAAGACTGGTGGAATGAATGCCTAATGTTACATTCTGCAGTTGCTGCTCCTGTAGGCTGTCTGTACCTGACTTTGTACAGTGGAGGTGTACACACTGAAATGTAATTCTTCTGCTATGCTGATGTAATAAAACCAGATGAATGAGAGGTATAAGGTTTATGTCTGTGTAATTAGGGCGCTAGAATGTCAGAGTAGATAATGTGTTCCTTGCATTACCTGTTGGCTGTCATTCTTTTTAAAAATTAACAAGAATGGACAGCTAGTGTGTGACTGGACTCCACTCCTGGCTGGGTGTGGGGGCGAGAAGTCCCAGGCAGCTAGATCCTACTCCAGCAGGGGAGGAGAGAGAGGAGATGGCCAAGATGAAATTGAGTTGAAGTTCAGTTCAGGGCTGAGTTGAAATAGACAAGGCTGTCTGGCTTCCATGGGGATGAGCAGGAGATGGTGAGAAGCAGGGACAGCTGTGCATGGAGAAGGCAGAGGCCCTGACTGGCTTCTCCTGGCAGGGAAGGGGAAAGACCTGGGCAGCTTCCTCACAGCTCCTGATGGGGAAAGGGAGAGCCTTGGGCAACTCACCAGGAGTCTGAGAGCCTATGGGGAAGCTGAGCTCGCACTAGGAAGCTGGAAGGTTGGGCTCTCAGCTTCCCATTCTTGCTCCTTTTAGGTTGCTGGAAGCACTCCTGGTGAGGATGCACACCGCTGACCCAAGGAGAGTAGTGTGGACATCAGCCACCACAGTAACCTATGCAATGGTTGTAAGTTGACCTAACAAAGGTCCACTATTTTTGTAGCATATGTAAGGCCTTAGTCATCACTCAAAGCCTTTGTTTTGTAATAAATACTACTTCAAATATCCGTCCCTAAGAACTCTCTGAAGAATATTATATATGAATTATTGGTGAGGGTTCCAAGACATTTCCTTTTAAGATTTAACTGTCAGGTGTCACCATAAAATGATATTCTGTGATTTAAAGTGTCTGCTTTTTGTGTACTAATGGTTTGTATGATGGCATGAATGAGACTTAGTACTCACTTATCTGGAAATTCAGTGATGGTCAATGGGAGTTACTCAAGATACGCAGAGTAGCTTGTGTAACTTTCATCAACTTCATAACTTATTTTCTACTTGCCTGTCTTCACTGTGCTGTGCCAATGGGAACTGTGTTCTTGTCGACATGGTGCTGTGCCACCTGAGGAAGTGGTTTTACTAGATCAACTTCCAGAATGATTGACTGCGTTTTTACTGATGTTCAGTCAAACCAGATAAATAGACCAGACAGTGATGAATTTGCCACTGTCAGCGTAAACATAGCTTGAGTGGTGGTATAAGTGTTAATATCTCTGGTAGCTAAAGGGTAGAGGTGTTCTTCAGGGCTTTGGAGGAGGGAAAGAAACCCTTCTTTCCTCTCTCTAATGTAGAGAACCAGGAGAGTTATTCAGAGACAAATGCTGAAAACTTATCTAGTCTTTTGTGTTCCCATGGCCCATGTAAGGTCCCTCTGTGAATACATGGTGGATACATTTCAGTGTGAGGTCACCTGGCTTAGTTCATTTTGCTAACCTACCCCCACATGCCATATTGCATGGTGTGTAGGTGGAGTGACTTACTTTTCCCTTTTGACTTCATGGATTCCTTGCCTAAGTATGGAGATGGGAAATCACTGTTTCTTTTCTGGCTAGGCCCATAAGTGACTGCATAAAAGGAAGCAAGAAGTTCCTGACCAGATTGTGAAAATATATGTATTTTCACACACTTTAACTATTAACAAATATTGCTGGAAAATATTTTGTAAACATTTATTATATTCCAGGGCTTTGCCCTGTTTTTCAAACATCTGATCCTGCTATGTTTATTTTGAAGTTCTCAGAAAGTGTGCATACATGTATGTGTGTGCGCATGAGTGTAAATTGCAGTTTGTCTTACCTGCATAATGTGTGTTCGAAGAAGGTGGGAAGGATGTTGTATAAAATAAATTTGTGTGGTTGTAAAGTAGCTATATAGGTGATGCTCTTCATTAGATGAGAATTATTGCAATTTTCTTTGTGAAGCTTATTACATCACATTTTTCTAGGTTGGAGCCTTAAAAATTACCCAACTTAATGACAGTTGTTACAAATGGAAATCTTTTGTTATCCTGTATTAGTGATACAATAAGTGGTATTAAGTAGGAACAGTTTGATTTCTCTTTTCCCCCGGCTCCTCTCTGGATTAGTTAATAAAGATGGTGATTTTTCTGAACGCTAGGCAAGAGTGAAGGTTATGTTTATGTGTTTGAGTTAAGATGTAAATATAGTTTAGAAGGGCTGGCTAAATACAGCTGCCACTAAAAGGAAATTGTGAAACCTCATGATGCATGCTTTGTTTTGTTAAAAACGTTGTTCATAACTTCACTTGTTATGAAACAAAGTATCTGATCCTAAACCAGTATTTTATACAAGTACTTGGGGGTGTTCTTCCTGCTTTAAAAGACAGAGAAGGACATGGTCCTTGCCTTGAGCATATAGTTTAAATACATGGATGATACCAGTGAAGGTGGTTCTTAAAGCAATTTTTAATATAAAAACCCAGCAGTTTAGTTGACATCAGAATTTATGTACATGAAGAGAAAGTAGAAAACCAACCAAAGGCCTAAAGCGTGGAATTAGTGATCTAAGCATCACATTTGGCATACCTAGACTTCCTAAAACAACAGGTTTAAATACCTATTTTGATTCCTTGCTGTTGTTCCAAGTTAGCAAAGTATATGGACTGATTTCCTTGCAGCTATAAGTGTGGCTTTCTGAGACATGATCTTAAAAATTGAAGTCCTTTTTACTTTGTGTACATAGTAAGGACCCAGTGGAATATTCTATAAAACACGGGGATACCTCAGATGTTCTTGTTTGTAATTTCCCGTTCTCCTCTTTATCTAATTTTCACTTGGTTGTTCTCCATAACTGGAGCTGCTTGTATTTCAGTGGGGAAATAACCTACTTGCAGAGATTATGGGAAATGCATTTTGGGATACATAAGAATGAAGGACACGCTATAGATTTAAAAAAAAAAAAAAAAAAAAGGACAGAAAAACCCCACAGTTGGTATATTCCCCAATAACAGGACATTGGTCAAATAATCTTATTATTAAGAGCTGCTCTTCTATCAGAGTGCCTCTATTAATCCCTCCCCCCCCCCCAAACATGAGGGAAATAGTTGATAACACATTTCAGGAACTTCTTCAAATAACTGCAGATAATTTATTTAGCTAGGAAGAGAAGTAAATGGCAATGGAAAAAAGCTGTGGAGATAAGAAGTGGGCTGTGCTAGTGATATTGCTTCATTACTAAGTAAAGGGAATAGAAGTGTGTGATTGTGTGTAATTGACTGAAAAAATATTTTAAATAGGGGCTGGTAGTTAATGTGCATTTGACAAATACTGGATGAACTTTAGTGAGTATTTAGTTGTGGGACTCAGTCTTTATACATAGTGTTGAAAGTATACCAGCCATGTAGAGCAGTGGTTCTCAACCACTGCATTGGGACACATTAGTGTGCCACCACACAGTGATAAGTATAGGGAGATAGTTGGCTGTGGCCTGGGGGAGGTGGGCTGGTGTGTCCTATGGGGTCATGATACGCCACCAAGTGTGTCATGCCCTGCAAAAGATTGAGAACCGCTGATGCAGAGCATGACCTGTGGTGAACAGTGTTGTGTGTACATTTCTTGAGTGTAATTGGCAAGACTTTTTGCAGGGCTTGCAGTAGTTAGTGTGCCTGATCAAGATGGACAGTTTTTCTTGACAGTTACAATTGCACATGCTGATTTAAAAATCCACACCAGTCTGAAGTGCCTCATCTGTCAGGAAAATTGACTTTAGTAACTCGACAGTGGAGAAATGAAAAGCACATTTGTGTAAAGGATTCCCAGTGTATGTAAGATTCTGCAGGGATATATCCATTATGACAAGAACCCACAGACAAAAGGATGTTCAGGTATTCTTTGTGGTTTTTGGTTTTGCACACACACATTTTTTTTCTCCCTCTATGGAACTTCACCCTTTAAAAATCAATTTTTGTTCCACATTGTGGTTGTTTTAATGCAAGGTCTGCTTCACGACTAGTCAATGCATACTGTTTTCTGGGGGGTTGGTTTGTGTTTTTCTTTAAACTGTCTATGCAAGTAAGTTCACAGTTCAAATATGGATTTGCCAGTTAAATAATGTTACATCTGAGGGTTGGTTTTTTTAATCATTGCATACTGTTTACTCAAATTCCACAATTATCAGGGTAATGGTTCCTTCAGAGTGAATTGTCACTTGAAATAAAAAACCAAACAACCGCTCCCCCTCACCTTCTGCAAGTATGGATGAAGTAAACAGCTAGTTACCTCTTTACAATACTTGTGTAACAATTACGTTTTCTCTTTCTTTTGTTATTAGATATGGGATAGTTAGCAGAGTAAAACATTTCTATTCGCTTAAGTACTTATATTAACACATATGTAAAATAAAATCCACAAAACCCACATGAAGGCAGTATTAAATTTGCAATCTTAATACACATCAGTTAATGAAAGTCACAGCATTTTTGCAGTGTTAACTTGTGTTCCTAGTACAATTATACATGACCAAAATTCAGCTTCCTGGTGCTGGCAGCACAGTTCTTTTCACTATATTACAATAAAATTTGTTTGGGTCAGGGCACTGTAGCATTGAGGAGTAGTGGGTTGGTGGAACATAGGTAAATCTGGAGTCATGTATGAGAGTGACATAGTTTGTAGGCCCCTCATAACTTTTCCAAGGAGCAGACATTTTTGAAGATTTTTTTTTTTTTGTGAGGGACTTCCGTTCCATATCTGGCCGAGTTCCATAAATTAAGACAAGCAGGGTCCCTGGTTATAGGAAGAAGCATCTTCTATGGTGGTTGCCAAGAATTTGGCCCTTATACAGCTTGGACAGAATCTTCAAGGAGACTCAGTTCTGGTGGAGAAAAGAAAAGAAGAGTCCCCAGATGTCAGCTCACAACGTGGAAAAGGAGACAGCTGAAGATCAGCAGTTGTTTTCCAACCAGTGTGGGGGGTAAAAACAGTCCTCAGTATCTCATAGAGGAAATCCATTATTCAGGCTGTCAAAATACTTACTGTTGAAACAGTGTAAAGCATTGGTCCCTAAACACTGCACCATGGTACACTGGTGTACTGCAGCAACCCTTTAAGTATGCCCCCTGGCCGAGGTCTGTCCGCAGTGGCAGGGTCCAGAGGCTGTGAGCGACAGCACAGTGCAGTGTGCCACAGCAAGATAAAAAGTTGGGAACCACTGATGTAAAGTGTGCTGATTTTGGTCCAGGGTTGTGTACCTAGGGCTTTCCCCTCCATGAACCAAAGCAGCATCCCACAACTTAGTCTGAATGGCATAGAAGTTTTTGGTGGCATGAGAGAGCTGTTCTTCTAAGGGTCTTGAAGTAGCAGCCAAAAGGGTTAGCTTTTGGTCTACTGTATAAAGCTTTAAAACACTGTTTTATTTAATCTTGTTAATGAATCTTCTGACTTAAATACGTTAGTAGTCCCGTTGTGGTTCTGTGTTCTTGATTTAAAATTAGGCACGAGCCTTTCCAATGGGCACTAGGTTCAATCTGTAGGTTTTAAAAAAAACAAACATGTCTTTTAGAATATTCTACAATTGCTGTTTTATAACATGTTGTCTTGCTTTATAACTGCTATCTCCATTGTCTGTATCATTAAGACGCTAACTATACAGGGAGAGTTTAGATAATGCTGTCTCTGCTACCATGTGGCAAAACTAAATCTTTGTGTGTCAGTTGAAAGTTGCTTGAGAATTTGGATGTTGATTTTTTTTTCATCATGCAGAAGAAAAGGAAGCAAAAAGTCCAGTGCATTAGAGTACTAATAATGTAGAGGAAAAAGCCCTTTGACAAAGGTTAATGTCCTGTATAAATACTCTGCCAGAAGATACACTGAGGGAAAAGGTGAGGAAACTTGCACATGAATCAAAATTACAATTACAGTCAAATGACCTTACAGCAAGAAAAACTGTTCATGTGGGGAGGAGGAGGTGGGAGGAGGCATACATAAAAGTAACATTTAATAACAAAGCTGTGAGCAGAATGAGCCTTCCATGAAATGCTGGAGGAGGACCGAAAATTCAAGAGCAACCCACAAATTAAATATATTGTGGTTGATCAACAACAAAGGGCTTGGAAAAGAGATCCAACAACAATTGAGAGAGAATGTAATGTTATGATGCTATTGATCGTGTTTCTCAGTAGGGATGGTAATGTACATGTACATATTTTGACTGTAATAAGCATGCTTATGCAATGGCCTTGTGATCCACATTTTAAGTGGAGTTAAACAATGAGTGGAATATAGCATGTATCACTTTATTGTTTAGCATTCCTTACTCTGCAAACTAGTTGATGTTGTTTTCCAGCTGCTGCTCTGAATAAAGTTTCCTGGCCTTTTCCTCAAACAAAGCTGCTCTGAACTGCTCTGTTTATCTATAATGTATATAATTTTGTTTTGTTAGGTATTTTTAAAGAAAAAGTTAGAGCACTGGAAAATAAGTTACTTGCTCATGCACAGTGCTTGAGCAGTTCAAGGATTAGATTGTCTGTCTGATTATAAAAAATCAGTGTTTGCAATGCCCACTGTTTTGGAGCTAGATACGAGTTTAGGGTGAGATATCAGTGTCTCTGTTTACTAAAAACAGTTGGTGTTCATTATATTAACTACTCATAACAAAAAATAACTGTAAGAATCTGACTTGTATTCACAGCAGCCAGAATCTCAAAAGTTGCCCATGAAACTACATTGTGTGTCAAGTATCTCAAATTATTACATGATATCTGTCAGGTACTCCAATATCATGACACAAATTAATTGAGGAAAAAGCAAAATGTCAGTTGTAACTTGAAATTGTATTGCCTCTTAAAAGTTAGATTCACATAATCGTCACTAATACATATATTGATATTGAAATCAATATCTAGATCATATATTATATATAAGATATAGTCTGTATGCAGTGGTCATACACTATTTCTTATGTTTTGAAACATGCTTTGAGAGCAGGGCTGGATGAAGGGCCTGGGGCTGTCCACTGTGGTGGTGGTGGTGGTGTGCAGCCTGAAGGTGGAGCAGTCTGGCTGGCACTGGGGGGATGACAGGGTCCAGGACTGAGAGTGGCCTGCGTCACTGTCACAGTTTGTGTGTGTGTGGGGGGGGAGGGTGACATCTGGGACCTGTGGCTTGGTGGTGCTGTTGGGGGTGGGGGGTGAGTATTTCTGGGGCCTGTGGCACAACCAGTCAGGGGGGCCCTTGGGCCCAAGTCTGCAGTCTATGCAGGCTGGCTGGTCTGGCGTAGACCACCCAGCTTGGCATTGGGGCAGGCAGACCTATGGTGGGCAGCGGCAGTGGCATCATGCCACCTGGCTAGGGCTGGATTTTGACAGGGTCGCGGGTGTCCAGGCCCCACATCTGCAGCCCTGAAAGCCCATTCCTTAATCTGGCCCTGTTTGAGAGTTTTCCATTAGATAACAATCAATAGAACATGTGATTCTGATCTCTTGCCCTGTCACTCATATAAAAATATTTCAACATAGAACATGAATGACATTTTGATAATTGAACTAGTAAATTATAATGCAATATAATTTGCTAGTTTTCTTATGACATTTGGTTTGGGTTCAGAAATTACTTAGCAGGCTAATATTGGTAAATGTAACAAAAGTTAAGTGGGGCTGTTGATAGACCAGGGTATGTCTGAAAGGCCTCACATTTTGAGGAGTGAATGCAAATTACATATATAATTTTATTTCTAATTAGGTGTAACAATTTTAAAAATAGAATCTTATTTGTCCTTCTGAGGTTTGAGTTTGCAAAGATGTTAGTTACACTTGCAGAAAATGTCTTTTTGCAACCCATAAATTTGTTTGTTTAATGTCCAACCCCTTTGCCCCACCAGTGTGCTGTGGGACATTGCAGGCATATCATAAAAACATGGTGATAATACAGATAAAGATGAATTAATATTTTGTTATTCTTTACTTAGCAGAATTAATGATGCCTTGTCTAATGTGCCACCAAATTTCCAAAAAGCTAAAATCAGGCCCAGTTTTTTTAAAACATGACTTTTACTAAGGATTTAATTATTGTATTGCACTTGTCTTGTGGACTCGATTTTTGTTTTGTTTTGTTTTTGTTTTAACATAGTGATTCAAATCTGAAAGTAAGTAATTCAGTTTATATGCAAAAATGTGTAATCCAGGTCCTGATATGCACCTCTGTAACTCATTTGCGAGTTGGGAGGAATTAGTCTTTTTCTATTGTTCTCCTTACAGCCGGGGCAAAGTCACTTTTAATCTGCTATGCCACTGCTAGGGCTGGAGATACCATGTTGCCCACTCTCTTCCACAGAGGGAGTATTGGAACATCTGGAAAAATTCCATGGTGATGGATTTTCTGGCTCCTCAGTCTTTCTACCCACAAATTTCTCAATTGCACTGAGAAGCTATGCTCTGCAGCTTGTCAGGTGTGTACATGCCCTGCTTGACATCCTGAACTCCCCCATTTCACCCTTAAATGGGGCCCTCTACCCCATGATGAAGAGTTCAAGATTTGCCTCTGAATTTCTGTATCTTTATTTATGATATGTGGGTGATATACCTGCCTCATCCTCAAGAGTATTGAGGGTAAATTATTACTTGTGAAGTGATATGAGACTCTTATGGAAGAAACTACAAATCAGAAGCATTTAAAGGTGCTATTTTAATATAGCTAAATGGTTTTACTTTTCCTTGGGTGAAAACTGACTGTAGGTAGTACATAGTCACTGATGCGGTAGTAGTGTACTCTACAGTGCCGCTTCTTATTTTGTCATTCCAACAAACTGTATTCCGGAACAATTGAGACAGTTAAGTATTGACATGAGGTAAGGAGAAGGATGGGGAGAGGTTGTACTGATTAGAAGGTTCAGAAAGACTTCAGTTCCAATAGTTTTGAGATGATGTTAAGGGGGCAGAGTGGTAGACGAGTGAAGGGAAGCAAGGATAAAGGTGGGACAATGATGTAGACCAGTGTTCCTGAACCTTTAGTGGACTGGGTAACACTTAAAGATATTAATTACTTTACGTGAAGCACCTGATGAAAAATTTCTTTAAAAGCCAGTATATGCAGGCTGTACCATTCATGATATCTGCCTCATATGCATTCCTGTGTAAAGAACAGGAAAACAAATGAAATACAATTTTATGAATATAATATGCATTTATTTTTTTAAAAATACATATATAATGGTTATGCATACAACTTAAAACTGAAAATGATGTTCCTCAAGTTTTAATGGGAATTTTGGGCCTGCATGTTTGAACAGAGTTCATCTATTCTTGGAGGAAGATTCGTCAAAGAATGTCTTACTGTGAAAGTTATGTCCTAGTGATTTCAATGCTGGTTGTAGCAGCAGCGGGAAATTTAAAATGCCCCAGCTGCAGCAAAGGAGCAAGGTGGCAGCGGATGTTGGTGAACACCTTCAAGCTTTCCTGTGGCTGGGATATTTTAAATCTCTCCCAGATGCTCATGCTCCTTCCCCTCTCCTCACTTAGAGGAGGGGTCAGGGTTGGTTGAGGAACACTTGCACCATGTCTGCAAAGTGCTGGTGTTCTACCAGTTGAGAAGTACTGATACAGAGCAGTGTTTCTCAACTGGTGTTCTGCAGAGCACTCATGCTCCTCAGAGATAGTGCAGGTGTTCAGTGACCCACACTGATCTCTCCTCATCAGGGGGACTGAGCACAGAGCGGAAAGGAGCAGTTTAATTCCCCAGTTGCAGCAAAGCTGCTGGATGCATGGTATTGGAGGTTAATGCACACCTGGAAGTTTTTGGTGCAACTGGGGTGTTTTTAAATCTCTCGCCACTGTTACTAGCATTTTTTGAGAATGTTTTCATCAGGTGTTCTGCATTAAGTAATTAATAACATTAGGTGTTCCCCAGTCCACTAAAGGCTGAGAAACACTAATATGGACTCAAGCAAATCCATAGTTGCAGGGATTGACATAAGCAGTACTCATGTGTGGCCCAGTATTTAAAATGCGCACTGCAGAGTGGCCCCAAACGCACATGTGCATGCTGTGTGTATATGCAGGACAGTGCTACCCAGTTAAGCTGCCCTGAGGGCTGCCCAGCTGCAGTCCCTCCTGACTCCTGCTGTACGTAGGGACTGGGCTGCTGCCACACTCTACTTGCCTAGTTCCCTGCAGGGAGCTGGGTGGCACTCGCATTTCATCTGCTCTGCTTCTGGCTCTGTGTCAGGACTGAGTTGCAGGGGTCACACTTCCCTGCCCACCCCACCCTCCCTTGAGTACCAAAGCATTTTTGCTGGTACTCATTTGCAAACTTGATCTGAAAAATTGTGTCAGTGTCTGCTAGGTGCTACTGTAGATGCCGGGGGGCGGGGGAGAGTAGTCTTGTGTCACTCGAAGATGAACAGATTTATTTCTTGCATGAGCTTTCATGGCAGAAAATCCCACTTCGTCAGATGCTTTGAAGAGGGGGAATTTATGGAATGGGATGAAAATAAATGCAGGGGAGTGTAAGACATGGGATCAGGTCATACTGCAATAGCAAATCAGAGCATGTATAAAGATTCAAACTCTGGGACACAGCACATAGAGAACAGTGTAGTCAAATTACCTGTTATAATGGGAAAAGAAGCCATCGTCAGGTAATCTGACTTCACCCTCCTCTATGTGCTGCATCCCAGAGTTTGAATCTTTACATATGTTCTGATTTGCTGTTGCAGTATGACCTGATCCCATGTCTTATACTCCCCTGCATTTATTTTCGTCCCATTCTGTAAGTTCCCTCTCTTCAAAGCATCTGACGAAGTGGGATTCTTCTCCATGAAAGCTCATGCAATAAATAAGTCTGTTAGTCTTTAAGTGCTGCAAGACTCCTTGCTTTTTTTGCTTCACTAGACTAACTAGTAAAAGGCTGCCCCTTTGGAACTTGTAGATGCTGGGTTTCCAGCGCATTGAATAGAGGGAAGAAAATAGGATAACTTCAATGTTTTACTGCAGTTTTTACACTGAATTATATGAGTGCAGATGCTGTGGATGGTTTCTGAGACTATTAGAAACATTTAATTGTAGTCTTTTTAGTTAGATCTCTAGTTTTGCAATTTGTGTGGATTAATCATACTTAAAACTAAATGCTTGAACAGTTGTGTTTAAGTTAATGATATTGTTTAAGCTGTAGTTTTAGGCATTATTAGATTTCACTGTAGTTAAATTGGAAACTGGTTCCTGGTTCTGGGCTCCCTCCCCACTGGCAAGGGACCCTGTGGCAGGCACCCCGGTCCAGCTCCTCCCACCCACTACCAGAAGGTTACACACATTGAAGCTCTTAAAACACTTGCTTATTGAAGGAATTTTTAAAAATGGCTCGCTGTATCTTTTTGGTTGCCAACCCCTGGACTACACCTTGTGTGTCTTCCCATTTGTAATGGTACCTTGAAAGGGTTCAAGTGAATTTCCTCATTTTCAGTTATTTCATGGCCATGGAATTTTAAGAAGCCAAGGACTGGGTTCTGAAGTTATTAGTGACTACTGCAGGCTTAGAACGGCTAAGAGGTATCTGTTTTAAATGCTATAAAAGAAACACAATGTATTATAGTTATTTCCTTGCCACTGAAATCCAGACCATTTGACTACCTCTAAACCTGGGACACTGAACCAAAGGAAATCATACCCAAAGTATAAATGACATTTATAAATATATGTTGAGAGATTTATAAATTTAGATACAACAGTAAAGCATGTTTATGACTTCTAGAAAACCAGAACAATTTAACATGGTTTTAATCTGCCTTAGAATTTATTGAAAAAGAGAGTTCCATAGCTGCTCCTAATCACGGGCATTCCCCTTGCCTGTTTTTCCCATGACACTTCCATTAGAGGGCAATTCACATTGGATACATGTTGAACTTTCCAGTGACATTGTGTTAATGACTATTCCAGAAACAAAGTTGCAGGAAAGCTTCTTGCTCCAGGTTAACAATTACTGTGTTGTTCATACATATGTAGTGTTTCCGTTTAACGCACAGGAACAAATTAGAAAACGCATTCATATAGATTGGTATACTGATACTTGCATTCCATGTGACTGGACACTCCAAAATAATCATCTGGTTTAGGGTGGTAGAGTTTTGTTGTTTTGGAGGTAGGGGAGAGGAGGAATCCTGCTTTCAGCAAGATAACTAAAGTCTAATTGGAGCAGAATCTGACCAAAACATTTCCTTTTCAGTAGTTGCAACCAAACATTGTGCTAATACATGAGAATCAGAAGGGGAAAATAAACAGAAAGAGATTGCTCAATCCCTCTATCGTTCATAGCCATCTTTTGGCAGCTGAGAAATGCAAAAATTAGTAAAAAGGCATGTGAATGTATGTATACCACATGTGGCTCTTGAATGAAAAAGTGCGGCTCACGGAAGAACGTTAGCAAGTCAATTAATTTGTACAATATTGTGGACCAAAGTTATCTCCTCCCTGCTGTAAATCTGGAGAAACTTCCCAGAAAGTCCATTGTAAACTCACATGATTATAAGAAGTCTTGTATGGTGGGTTCACTATACTGATGTGACAGACCGTTGAGTTTGCTATTCTCAGTTTGTGTGTCAAAATTAAGATTAGAGTAAATCCATTAATCTAAATGCACAGCTATTTCTAAGGAAGGGGAAAAAAATTCAACTAAAAAAATCTGGCTTGGAACAAGCAGAAATAAATATAAACCTAAAATATCTTGTATTAATAAATTGGAATTTCCACATGATATTGAGGCTGTTTGTATTAAGCCTCTCAAACCAGCCTTTCACTAAATTAAGCTCTTGTGTGGTTTAGGGCTCACGTGATTTTTAGAGCCAGACTAGGCAACTGATTCTCTTCTTGCTGCATCTTCTGCAGAGTCCTTTGGTGGCAAGGGGAGGGCCTGGGGCCTGGCATGGGCCACCTGCAGGGAACCCTCGTGTCAGGGGTGGGGGCCAGAGCCAGGAGCCACAAGAAGATAGCCAGAGAGCTGCGTGTGACTCTGGAGCCACAGGTTGCAGACTCCTGGTGTAGTCCAGCATGTTGCATATTATCACAGATTGTTTACTACTTACTGAAATAGTAAAATATTTCACCAATTACACAAAACGAAGGTAAATTTTAAAACAAGCAAGATTGTTTGTTTGTGTCCATCTCCACCAGCGAGGTTAGATTTTATTTATTAAGCTCTTCAGCAGTGATGTCCAGTGGTAGCTGGTCATTCACTGCTAGACATGCTACAATTAGTGTAGTAAGGCAAACAACACTTACACATCTTTACTGATGGTGAGTGAGAACTACAGTGAAAAGGAAGGCAACTTTTTATGAATATTGAAAGAGAATTAGTCTCGAAGTCTTTCAAAGTGATGTGAAATAAAATAGTGCCAGAGCTACAGGGGAGAAGATTATCCTTTCACAGCTTTGCTTTGTTGTGATGTTTTGTTTGTTTTGTGTCACCAGTCTAGTGGTGGTGACCTGGCAGTGTTTGGTCAGCAGTCTTCCCCCCCCCCCCCAAGTCAGAGATAATGTATCAGAAAGTGATGTGTGATGTAAATGTTTCCTCAAAAGGAAAAATTGTCTTTCAGGTTCTGTCTCTTTTCCATCCTCTCTCTCTCTTGTTTGGAATGTGGAGGTACAGAGGACCATATAGGGAAGGAGGTTAGGAGATTTTGGTTTTGTACAATTATAACTATTTCAATAGATCTATTACAGAGCCCAAATCATGTTATGATCAGAGGGTTGGTTGGAGCAGAGAACAGAGTAAGCAGTTCTGGGATCTGTTCCTGGTCCAAAACAGACTTCCTGGATAATCTTCCTTGGCAGAGCACTTAACCTTTATAGGTGGAGAAATGGAAGCTGAAAATACTTAACCTTTGTAAAATACTTCAGAATTCTTGAATGAGCATTATATAAGTACAAGAGATAATGGTGGTGGTTGCTTTTATTAAAATAGTGCCTAGATGTCCACCTGGAATAGGAGCTCCAGTATGCTAGGCATGTACAAACTTATGTAATGAGAAATGGTCACAATCCTTGGAGAACATACCATGTAAGTCAGTGGATTCCCAACCTGTGGCACAGGAGCCAAAAGTGTCCTGCAGGGGCTTTGGAACTGGCCCACAGCTCTCTTCCTGCCGGCGGCAAAATGGAGCCACTGCTTAAGAACCCAGGCGGAGCATGTTTCCGCAGGACTAAGAGACTAGGACAGGGTCTCTGCTGCAGCCAGAAGGAGGGAAGCACTGATCTCCCCCCCCCCCCCCGGAAGGGAGTCAAGGCCTGCCTAGGACCCAGTGGAGTGCATAGGGCTATTGGACAGGCCTCAGCAAATCTATGTTTTTGGGCGCCATGGTGACCAGTTTTAGGAGCCTGTCACCTAGCTCCACAGAAGAAAAATAATGGCATAGCATTGTATGGCAACCAAAAGTAAAATTTCTGGCATCTAGCTATGAGCCATTTTTTGTCCACCCCTGCTATAGGATTTGTGCAGTTTCCCTGTTGCAGTCAGAGACAGGAGATCAGCAAGGAGGCAGCCCCCTTGCTGTACTCTTTTCATCTGGTTGCAGTGAAGGATAGTGATGGCAACCTGATAGTGGAGACTAAAGGGTTGTAAAGTGGAGACTAAAGGGTTGTAAAAATGTCTT
This sequence comes from Podocnemis expansa, assembly GCA_007922195.1. NCBI lineage: Eukaryota > Metazoa > Chordata > Testudines > Podocnemididae > Podocnemis > Podocnemis expansa. The sequence goes on from ML682034.1 coordinate 4,731,335, forward strand.
CAGTCCTCAACCTAAAAAGGTTGGGAACCACTAGTATAAGTAGACTAGCTAGATAAATTATGGGAGGGAAAACAGGCATAGACAGATATGAACTTTGTCACACAGTAGATTGGGACAGGTGGTGGTGCTGGGAGTAGAATACAGGACTCCTGTGTCCAATCCAGTGGTCTATCTGCTAGGCCACACTACCTCACATATTCTGTTTAAAGAAGATTAAAGATATTTTAAAATAAAGTAATATTTTAGCAAAGATGGTAGTGCTAAGGGGAACCAAGTCATGGTTCTATTAAAATTCCTCTGTGTTAACAACATGATGTTGCTTTTGTCCCACAGTCTCTTTTTGCTAAAGAGAAAAGTTGTGAAGGTTTGGCTATTGGGAGTAAAAAAAACCAAAACACTCTTTACATTCTTCCTTTAGAATAGTGGTTCTCAACCTTTTGTAGGTCGCAACACACTTTGCAGCATGTTGCAACACTACAGTACACACTAGTCCACTCCCTGCAAGCCCAATCCAGCTATTTCCTCACCTCTCCAGACTTACTGCTGTATGGTGACTCAGTAATGTGTCCCAACCCAGTGGTTGAGAACTGCTGCTTTAGAAACTTCTGCTATAGAAGTTTTTGCATTATGTTTTAATAACATTATAGTAATTGAAGGAGTAATGATTCCCGAATTTAGAATCTGTACCCAAATCTACTCAGATGGCAAATACTTGTACAGGACAACAGAATCAAGCCAGAATACAGAAAATATAAATATACTATTGTTTTGCTGGCTTCTTCTCATTGAGGAGTTCTCAGATTTTCCCTTCCATGTTTTACCCAATGGTTCTTATTCAGAACACAGGCATTTCCTGGAATAAGTTACCTGAAATTTAGCAGACTCTGTTAAAGGACACTGGATAAATTTTGCAGACGTACCTGAGATTTAGGAATCCGTCACATAGCTACTTTAGAACATTTTACTCAGTGTCAAAGGCCAAATTTTTTTTTCTGATAAATCTGTTAGTACTAAACATAATACCTCAGACTAACATAACTGAACAAGATCCAGGAAAGTTATTTCTTCTATTTGTTTATTTACTTTGTGCATTTGGCGGAGTATTTAGAATCATGGTCTCATATACTTTAAGGCCAGAAGGGGCCATAAGGTTCACCTGGTCTGACTTTCACATTGAAGGCCATGGAACCTCACTCACTGATTTTCACTGACTCTTCATACTTGTTTTCCCTTGTTTTTGGGGAGCAATTCTTTCCTGCTGCAACAAGAAGGCAAGAAATATTTTTTAAAACATGAGTACAGAATTACAACAGTTTAATAGAGAGAGGAGGGAGGTATAGTACCTTAAACTTATATTAACTTAAGTGTTTAAATTGACTAAATTGTAATTTGAATGTATGCTTTCCATATATGAAGCATTATATTGTCTTTATAAACAAACTCCAGGGGGTAGCCATGATCGTCTCTATACAGAAAAAACAAACGAGAATCCTGTGGCACCTTAAAGACTAACACATTTCTTCAGGCATAAACTTCCATAGGCTGCAACTCACTTCTTCAGATTCATGCATCTGGTGAAGTTGGTTGCAGCCCACAGAAGCTTATGCCTGAAGAAATTAGTCTCTCTCTTTTTTTTTTTTTTTTTTTTTAAATAAAGATTATTTCAGCCTCAACCAGCAATTTTCACAAACTTTGCATAAGCGTGTTAAGTATGAAAACTGTTCTGGGCTTTTATGTAGTGTTTCAAGGTGGTGGGGTTGTTTTGTTTTGTTTTTTCTCTTCCCATTCTCATTGGTTCAAGAACTTGTGTTACAAATGACTTGGATGAAAGTACCAGTCATGGTATTGTCTTCCATTTAGAAAAACTGGTGGGAGTTCGGTAAGCCCTCTCTATACAGATGGGGTCAATATATATCTCAAATTTCAATGGCTCATTGATCAGACTTTCCCTGTGTATTCCTGAAGGGCACTGTCGTCTTTCCTAGCTAGAAGCTCTAGGACATTGATAATCTAGACCACATTTTTCTGTTTCCAAAAGATCTTGAGAGGGGTGCTTAGCCATTCAAGGATGTAACTAACAAATTTACCATTTTAGATTCTTCATGGGTAAATTCAGTCTATGCTCAGTGTGTGTACTCTGTCTTTTCCAGGATACTTTGTGTTAAATGCATAAGTATTTTCCTTTACAGTTATCATAGCATTTTAATTTTTTTGTTGAAAGTTTTTTAAAAACCTCATAAATTTTTCTGGTGAGCTGACTATTTCTTGCCATTAGTAAGATGGTTATTGTTCCAGACCGTGAAAGGACATCTGGTGTTGCTTAGAGTTATCCCTCCTAGCCCATTTTCAGTTATTTTGTTATGGTCTTTCAAAGTGCAAAGTAAACACTTTTTGTACACAGTTCTTGGACTAATACTCAATTAATTTTTTTGTTAGAGTTTGTAAGTGTCAAAGCACTGAAAAATGTGTCCCTGAATGTTTCTAGTTTGAGCCCTCATTTTGTTTTTAATGTGGTCTTTCTGTTTTGTATGATGGCACTAAAACTTTTCTGCCCTCTTAAAATTATATCAAAACATCCCACTTCATAGGCCACAAAAGATTTCTTAACTGACTGTCAGTTCTGCAGCAATATGATTTTGGAGAGCTAAGGACTTTGAACATGATTAGAATGGTCTAATTCGGGGATCAGCAACGAGGCTCAGTGAGCCACCTGTGGCTCCCTGAGCATCTCCTTCTGGCTCCCTGGGAAACTCTTCCAAGGAGCCAGGTTTGCTCCAGGGACTCCTGGCTGACCTCAGCATTGGAGCTGAATGAGAGGGCTGCCATCTGGTGCAGGCCCCTGCACTTTTTTGGGGCATTGGGGTTGCTCCCTCCCCACAACCGCATGAGCTGGAAGCAGCCCAGCTGCACTGTGGCCCCTAGTGCTGGTGGGGGTGTGCGGGTGGCACGTGCTCCCTCCATCCCTCCCTCGGAGCAGTGCTACCCTGTGTACCCCCAGCTGACCACCCCTCCCAAGAGCAGCCGGTGGAGAGCTGCAGCTTGCAGAGGCGGGACCCTGGAATGGCCCCTCCGTGGAGTTCAGGCTGCTTCAGCCACTCCAGTGCTGAACAGAGGCTGCCTCGCCCCCAGACCCTTGATCGGGCCCATTCAGCCCAGGGGCGGCCAGGTTGAAGCGACCTGAACTCTACAGAGTGGGTCGTTCCAGGGCCTCACCTCTGTAAACTGCGACTCTCTGCTGGCTGCTCTTGGGAGCGGTGGTCGGATGGGGGTAGGTGGGGCAGCACTGCTCCACCCTGCCAGCAGAAGGAGGGTTGGAGGGAGCGCGCACTGCCCGCACAAGCCCCACCAGTGCTAGGAGGCTGCAGCACAGCCACTGCACCGGCGTGGGCTCATGCAGTTGTGGTGGGAAAACGGGAAAAATGGCTCTTCTGTTCTGTTGGGTTGCTGACCTCTGGTCTAATTTAGTAATTAAACATGAGAGTAAAAGTTTGGGGTTTAGTTTGTGGGACCTATGAGGAAACGGGTAACAAGTCATTTTATCTCCTCCTGGTTCAGTTTCCTTAACTGTGAAAATGGTGCCTAGCTCATAAGAGTGCTTGTGAAGTGTTCTAATATCCTGACCTGAAAGGGACTGTTCAAGTGAAAACTATTAATTTTTAATTGTACTGGTGTTTATTACTGTGCTTATTGCATGAATGTTTAAAACCTTTCTACAGGGGAAATCCTGAACTACTGATTGACACGATATAGCTAATATTATTGTTTCAGTGAGTATGAATTCATGACTTAATAACCAAATGATTTTAATCCAGTTTCTAATACTCTTACTCATGTCAAGTACTTTGCTCCCCAAGCCAGTTCTATTGAAGTTGTCTTGTGCAGCTGGTTTATAAAGTCATGCTACATTTTAGTACTTAAATGTTGTGGAGCAAACTATGTTACCATTCAAAACTTCCCTTTTCTGTCAAATTATTCTGCAGACTGCCTCTTTGCTGTGTTGGGTCATCAACTGGTACTGGTTGGCTGTCGCCAAGTTTTCAGAACTGTTTTCTGCTGATTATGTAAATAACTTGCAGAGAGCTATTTTTATCAGCATGGAGTTTATTAATCTCTCTGAGTCACTAAGGAACAAAGTCCTGACAAGGTGCTATAGCCAAGATCTGCAGATGGTTCTGAATGAAACAAAGGAAACAGGGATCATTTGGAATTGGAAAAATGAAAGTCTAGCCACACTGATGAGAAGTAACTTGCATACAACTTTCTCATTTTGTCGGTCTGATGAAAAAGCAGTGTTGGCCTGAGAAAGCAGAGTTCTGTTTTATGGTGGGGAATCTGTGGAACTGGAGTTGAAACTTCTGATTTAGGAATATTCTTGCTTTTACTATGTGACAATTTTTAAAATGTTTGTATGCTGATCTTTCAAAGGCAATTATTTTGAAATCTGTCTCTTACTTTGTAAGGATTCTGCTTTTTACTGCAACTTAATGAAGATGCTAGGAACTGAGAGAAGCTAAGTGGAGTGGGAGTGGCATCCGAAGTGCTTTTTTGTGATGATCAGGGCTGAGGACGACCAGCACCTTTTTGCTAGCCCCACTGCCCAGCTGGGTGGGATGGGGTCAGCAGGGAAAAGGAGTGGGCCTCAGTAATGTATATAATGCATCTGCTTATTATATGGAAGGCCATTCAACTGAGTTGCATGCTGTTGGTCATTTTGCACAGAAAAGGTTATACAGTAACTAAAAAGGATGACAGTCAAATAAGGCACAAGATTACTAAAAGTGCATGGGTTCAATGAGCTCTGAATTTAGCTAATAATGTTGGATCTGAGACTCAGGCAACCGACAATCTATGTAAAATTTTGAGCATTAAACTTGCTACACTCTCTGTATTCCAATTTTTCTATTTTTAAAAAAGTCCCAGCAAATGAGTCATCATTACTAGTGGCAAATTAAAATCATTCCAGTGAGACAGTTCAAAATGTACTGTGTGCATTTTTTTCCTCTGAGCTCTGCCTGGTCTCTTTAGTAGCTTTGATGGCAGTTTGTCATGATATAAAGGAGAAACACCAAAGATCAATTATTCAAGAAACAATCTCTAGTTTTACTCATACAAATTGGAAAATTTATTTGCAGCTCTGTGAATAAACTGCATGTGCAGAATTTGAAATGAATGTGAGACTATTTGGAAACTTTGGCTTTAAATGACATTTAAGGGAACTTTGCAATGCAACTGCAAAATTCTGGAGTAGTGCGCTTTTCACTGTGGTCATGTGGTTAGAGTACAGGTAGGAAAGTAAGCCAAACATTTGCCAGAAGAAATGCAAATGTAGCAGATGAAAAATCTTACTTTTGCTTCTCCTTCCTTGTCAACTTTTATACGTTCTGTTCTGCTGCTCCTATATAGCAAGAATAATTATTGGATCCTCATCTGATAAACAGTGGTTGCTTTAACTAAAATGCACATCTTCAGAAAAATTCCTTCTTTCTTTTCATGTTTAGCCAGACTCTCCCTGTCCTCAACTGTCTTCATGCAGACAGTTTCCGAAGAGGTGACCGTGTTAGTCTAGTTCAGCAAAACAAACAAGGAGCCCTTTGCTACTTTTAAAGACTAGCAAATCTATTCATCACATGAGCTTTTGTGGGAGAAAATCGGCAAAGTAGAATTTTCTCCCACGAAAGCTCATGTGATAAATAAATTTGCTAGTCTTTAAAAGTGGCACAGAACTTGTTGTCTCTTTATTTGTCTTGGCTTGGTTTTGAAAAGGGGTTTGTGAGGGCTGACCTTTTTGCTCCATGTGGAGTGTCTCAGACTTTTGTGGTACTGCGTGTATCTCTGTTTGGATCATTAGATTACAGGACTGAGATTTTGGATTGTAAACTGTTAAGGACAGGAAATGTCTGTTTGTTGCTGCTAAAATTGTTTTGTTTTAAGAATTTCCCCAAAATATTGAAACAAGGAAACAGATGTATAAATATTGAAGGGAATTTAAATTTTCTTGAAAAGATTCTTTCTTTCAAATGTGGAGAGACGATTAACAAAATTTAAATAATCCAGTTCAGATTAGTGAGCCAGTGAATAGTTTTGGAAATGGCTTTGTGTACATCACCTACAGATGATTAAAGCAGTTTGTTCCACAGTTTGTCACTGCTATCCACAGTCATATTCTGTGTAGTGAATGGATAATGACAAGTTCCCTCTTCATGTTTTGGAAATCTCCCTGTAAATTTGCTTTCTTTCCCCACTGAGGTCAAAAGATCACAATTTTTGTTTGAATCTGCAGAAGAATGCTTAAATCCAAAAAGGAGAGAGGAGAAACAAACAAGCAAGAAATTCCATATTTATATTGAAATGAGTTAATATTTGTCAGCCTTGATACTTCAGAATGATATGGTGACTCAGTAATGGTTTTGAATAATTCTGAAGATAAGCTTAAGAATGAACAAATAGACATTACTTGTCAAGTTATACAGTGTGTCCGTGGGGTACTTAGTCATATGCCTAACAGTAAACTTAGTCACTAAATCCTTACACACATGCTTTAGTATCTTACCGAATCAGGGCTGATTTGCATTATGTTTATCAACCTCATATTCATAGCCCTGTGTAGCTTCTCTGAGGAATGGGAATGTTAAGAAATGTTAAAATATCAAGACGCTGAGGAAACTGCCAATTGTACTGTAGCACGGCATTCAATTTCTAAGAAAAGTTCATCATAGCTTACTATTCAAGTATAGATATAATACCTACACTGTGTTATGAAATATCCACGAACAGGCTAGAAACAGGTTAATGGGGCCAGTGAAATAACTATACTAGTATATAACTGCAGCATAAAAGATGGTAGAAACACTTATTTAAAAGAAAGAAAAACTTGTGTAAGAAAAAACAAAGATGCAAGTCTGTCGCTTGCACCTCGAAATCTCCTGTTGCAACTGACTATGGTGCCAACAGACTCCAGACAATCGGAGGAAAATAAGCTGCTCCTTTCTGTGCTGCACATATGTTTATTACACAATACTTCTGCTTGGGTTGCATGCTGTGCAGCGTTTCTTGGCATTTAGACATCTTTCTGTAGCAGCCTGTAAAAGGTGGAAAGTTGTTAGATGACTGTTTCTGTACATTTATCATAACTGAAAAAGTGTGAGGCATAGAGGAGGAGTGAAAGCTTTATACATTTATATTTTAATCGGGCACATTTTAGAAGGAGATTTTGCTTTTAATAACTGGGTATTATACAATTAAGTTCTGGTTTTTGCTATGTATGTCTTCACTGCAGAGTTATCCTGGGCTATCCTAGGTCAGGTGAAGCATGCCCATTTTCCTGCCCATGCCTAACTTGCATAGCTTTGTCCACACAGGTGCTGTAGTAACCTTTGTGAGGCTACAGGACAGGGGTGGCCAAATTTACGGAACTCAACAGCCACACAAGTTGATTATGAAGTCTTCGAAAGCCACATTGAGGCATATCCATACTTTTACCTACTCCAAAATTACTAAATTTAAACTTGATTGCAGTTTAATTTTATTATAAAAAGAGGGCAAACATTAATGCTACAATCAACTAATGTCAAATTCTAACAATTACATAAAGTTACAGTGAAAACTAGGCCTATAAAAACTTAGCTGGGGTAGGAACAACTACCTGTTTGGATTTTTGGAGTTGCTTCCTGCAATGTTCCCTCTACACTGCTTCCCTGGGAGCTGGGGTAGGGACTCCCTGTGGGCCTCTGGCCGCAGCGGTGAAAAGAAACTCCCACTCGGCCCTGGCCATAGCAGCGAAAAGACATCCCTGCCTGGCTCTGGCTGTGGCGGGGAAAGGGAAACCCATTCTGGACTTTGGCTGCGGTGGGGAAAAGCCACCCCTGTCCGGCTCTGGCCACAGTGAGGAAAGGGAACCTAGGCACTGCTGCAGCCCCTGGACCTCCCTCCCTGTAACAGCCCCCATTGCCTCCTTCCCCATCACAGTTCCCTTAACCCCCTCCCCCTTACCTGGCCAGTCAGCTGACATGTGAGGGTGCCCGGCTCCGCTCTGAAGAATGCTCAGGGGACGGGAGATTTAAACTGTCCCCCAGGCTGGCTCCAGGAAGAATGTGTCTGGGTGGGGCCAGTTACATCGATGGGGCTGTTTTTCTGAATACTTCTGGAACTGCACTTTTACCTGCGAAGAGCTGCATGCGGCTCACGATTTGCAGTTTGGCCACACCTGCTATAAGACTTCTGTGGGGATATCCCATTGCTCTTTGCAATGCACTGTGCTGAGACACTGTGAAATCTTTCAGAATATTGTGAGAGAACTTGTCTGTCCATTCTGGGTTCCCGTGCAGAAATGCTTGTAGCCTGAAAACTCGTTAAAGTAAACCACTTCTAACCAGTGGCAAGGTATGTATGCAACTCAAGACTATGACTTGTTCCTACTGTGGACACTAATACAATTCTTAAAAGAGCTAGATATTATTATTTTGGCAACAGAAAGCAGAGAATTTCAGTAGTGACTTTTCTACCTGAGAAGGCAGTGGCATCCCTTACTAATAAAATCATACGGGACTGAAGCAGTATCTCCCCTTGCCTACTGGCAATTTTGGACTGGGACCATAAGCACAGAGTAGTAAGACTTTCACGTGCACAAGGTTACCTTTCTGGAACTCTATGAGCAGCACACCTTGGCTCTTAACTCTCAGGGCACAGACATGAGAGAATACCAGCTTGTAAGCCGGTTGCTGTTGCCATTTGGAAGCTGGTTACCTACGACTACTACAGATAGGTAGCTACAGTTGGTTGTCTTCATCACCCAAGTGCAGAGTTGACTTGTAGTTTCTGAGGCAGTTATTGCTGTGTTTTACCACTGGGTGAGGAATTCTGCTAATCTCACCAAAATAATAGCAGGCTTTGAGCAAAATGGGCTTCTTCAATTGCACTGGCCTTTGACTGTATATATGTGCCTGTTGTCTGCCCTCTCCAAAGGTGCATGTGAATGTGTACACGGGAAAGGATACTATTCCATGATGCAGGCCTTAGTTGACAATAAAGGGAGATCCATGAATCCAGACATGCAGTCCATGTTCTGGGTCATGATGTTACAGTATCCCAAAGATCTGGTGTTTTCCAAATTTGGACAATCTGGGACCTTATTCGTGATACAGCTCTCACTAGGTGATATTGTCCACTGACCATATGGGGAGACCCAGCCTAGTCTCTGCTGGCTTTTCTGAAGCCTTCCTCTGTTCTGAAAGCACGGGGTAGAAGATGGTTTAATTACACACTGAGCAATGATATGAAGGAGGTGCAGTGTGTATTTGGCTGAGTGAAGGCAAGATTGTGCTGCCTACAAACCCTTTGGGATGCCATTGCACAAAATACCATTGATGTGATTGGGGCCTGCTGTGTATTGTACAACCTGTGTAAGCAGCCCAGGGGGAATACATTTGCCATAGTAGCTTGTCCATGAAAGTGCTGGATACTAGGTCTGGGTTACAAACAGGTAGAAAGTGCATCACTGATAACTGGAGCTGGTTCCCAGAGAGCGACGGAAGTTAGAGAGGGAACTTACGATGCGGTGGGATTGTGTCATTTTAGTGAATAATGGATAATGTGAGCACATCATTAGAGCTGTATCAATTTATCTATGGTAGTCAATTTTATATATTGTTTAATCTGAATCTTTATTAAGTGCTTGTTTCAAACTTCCCATGGCTCTTTATTTCCAAAGCATGTTCACTCTTTAGAATTGAATAGCAGCAATGATGGCTTTTAAAATGTAAATATTTGTAAGATTATATAGTCTAGTTACCACAAACTGCAGATACTGGAAAAAAGAAATTGCATGCCAAAATTCAAAATCCAGCAGTGAAAGGTTACATGTAATGGAATTGCTCATGGTTCATGCATCTATTCTTCTTCTGCCTGTGGAGACACCGGATGCATCTGTCTATGTGCAGTTCCATTCATGGACTGCACAGATTAGCTCATTCTTAATTTTTAGCAAATAGGCATTCTTATATAGAGTTGAACTTTGTCATAACATGGTAGCAGGAGAGGCCATTGCACCAGGCCACTGGATATAGTTTGCTGTCTGCTGGTCATACCACCAACCAGCCATTCAGTGAGATTCCTTTGCTGCTGGGGGTCCTGCTACCTCACTGCTTAATCATGCTTGATATCGTCTACAGTATTTTGTATTTTCATTGTGGCTTGTTCTGCAACCTGGTTATGCCTGTTCTGTACCAGCTTCGGTCCCAAGAGATGGTCAGACTTGCAACATCCTCCCACAAAATGCCTGATACTTTTTTTTGGCCCTAGAGACTGAGGATCCCATTTGCTTGCTGTCAGTGTTCTGAGTGGGTGTTTTGACCCAACTTTGTATTAAGGTAGAATTCCTTGCAAAGCAATCAAATAGCCTACTGTTTCAAAGTTGGTTGGGAGGAATGTAAACCTTTTTCTCTAACTTTCTGTATCACAGCAGGGAAAGTTGTAGAATTTATCTTGTTGGTATTCAGTATCTTGCATTTCTGCATTTGGATCTTATTTCATGCAGTACTGGCTTTGGAAAATGTAATCTTGCTGGAAATTCTGGTTTGGAAGAGGGAGCAGCTGTTCTAGGACTTGGATAGAAAGCTGGCTATTCCATTCTATAGAGATCTTTCATTGCCCTGGTGAGTGCTGTGGTGATTAACAGCTGGAGGGGTCTGTTGAGCTGCAGAGAACAAGTTTATTCTGCCTAGCAAACCAACAGACTGGATTTCCTTCTGTATGAAAAGTTTGCCTGAGTTGTTACCTCTAGAGTGGACCAAAATTCTGGCAGCTGTAGTAGGATGTTGAGCTGCGATGTAGCACCACAATTTTGACTTTGTAGTCATACCTTTTCTGTTCAAGGTAGTTAGGGCTGTGCTATTGAGAGACTTTGCAAATGGTCATGCAGGGGGCTTAATATCTAGGCTGCCTCTGAAAACAGTTTAATGGTAGTGTCGGGAGGGCATGGAGGAAGCTCACTGCAAAATGTATGATATCTATATCATAACTTGTCTTGCTGATCTCATGCAAGAGGTTCAATAGAAGGTTAGTGTAAACATCTGGCTAGCTGGCAGCACACTGCCATGATTACTGCACAGATGGCATCTCTCAAGTGCAGTAGAAATGTAGCAGGTATGGGCAATGTGGGGTTTAAACATCAGTGGTGATTTCCAGTGCAAAAGAAGGGATTAGGTGAATGAAAGAAAATATAGTCCAGGGAGAATTGTGGGTATTAGGGAGTTCTCAACGGCTATGTTGATGATCCTGCGTCCTCACTGCAGAGTGGAAAGGTTAGCTTGGGTCAGAGTGGAAGCTGGGCTGAAGCCTATACCATCAAACATACCAACTGTAGGGAGTTTCAAGTAACATCAAAACCAGGTCGGGTTTTCTGTGAGTGGATGCCAGGCAGGGAAGGGGCAGAGGTTAGGGGCAACACGTGAGTCAGAGCCTGGGCTAACTGCAGGGAAGACAATACCCTAAGTTGTGATAGACTGCAGAAGCATATTTAAAAATGCTTGTTTTTCTTCGGAGTGGTATAGCATGTAGGGGTAGCATTAAAGGCTCATTTAGCCCCTTGAATTTGCTATATTAAGCAGCACTGAAATGGTTAAACGCTTTCTTGGCTCATACATACTTCTACATTTTAATAGCCATGAAAAGATTATGCTCTGTTGTATATCTGTCACCAGCAAGTTGAGGTTTTAATATGTGATGTGTGCAGTGTCCATGAAACATAATGGAAAGAGAATCTGATACTCCTCTTTGTAAAGGTCAGATGATCAAATTTAGAGATGGTGTCTTGAGACCAAGCATTTCTTTTTAATGTTATGGGCGCCAGCTGTCAGACCTTGGTTTCTCTTTACCTTTTTGATTTCAGCCTAATGTATATACGAAATGGACTTTCTGTTGGGGGGTTCAGATACTAGGTAAGAAGTCAATTCCATTCAGGAAGTCTGGTGTTTTACACCCCATCTTGTATCTGTAGCCCTCACCTGCCCTTTTATTCTTCACTCTCTAAAACTTACAAACACCCATGTAGGAGGACACTTACTTCCCAACAGAAATAGAAAATGTGAAAAGTGAACACTCCTCTGGGATTGCCAACCAATCAATTAATATTTCTAAAACTCAATTTCTTTTTGTTTTAGTATGATGGAAATGTTTGTCAGTCTACTTACACATGACTGGGTATCTCAAATCATTTACATGTTCATATTTCACTTATGGTAAATGTAATTGCCCCCTGTTTTATAAAATGAAGAAACTGAGGAACAGAAAGGTTGTAATCTTATATCATGGCCTTTTGTGTCAAGTAGAATGTGTATGGGCTTAGAAATCAAGAAAATGGCATTTGACACTGGTGCTGACATTGATTGTGCCTTTTTGATTTTCCTCTGACTCCATCCTTACGATGGATCCGGTTAGTCAAAAATATTTCGTGTGCAAATTTATGTTGAAGAATTTCCAAACTTCATAAAACTGCTCTATTTTTTCTACAGTTTCTCCTACTGAAAAGACAACAGAATTTATTTAAATGCCAAGCACAGTCATAATTAATATTTATTCCATTTGTTGCCTGGGTATTGTGCTGTGGGGGGAGTAGTTAAATTTCAGCTGCTAAGTCTTTGGCTCTAGCGTGATTGTATACTTGCATGGTTTTGGAGTCTTTATGTAAATTACAGTTACTTTGCTTCCTAACTATCATCAAAAATGTAATGAATAATTCTTATCCTTCCATGCCTCTGAAGATGACTTCTGATATTGTAGTGAGTGAAGAAAGTGGGAGTTACCATTGAAATGCAGAACTCTGTACTTTTCTTGTGCATTCTAAAAAAAATCAGTAAGCTTTCCCAAAGCATGATTGTTCCAAGCCCAAAGCTATTTTGGCTGCTTTATTTCAGATTACATATGAGCACAGAATAGGAATGTGTGCTATATGATCTATACTGAATGGTTGATAGAAGAATCATGAGTAATCATAGGTGCAGTACTGCCAAGAGAGAATCTGCTTTGACTGATGTAAGCAGGTCAATTTAGTCATTCCACTTAATGGAGCTTCGTTTCCTATTAATTCATGGGGGATTTATGGGAAGACTGGAGAGGGGAGTGTATTGAGGATGGCTTGTGATAGCTTCACCTGTTGGTGCCTGTGCTGTATCTGTTGTGTGGATGAACAGCAGACTTTGGTCCACAGAAGGATCAACCAGGTAACTTTGAGAGTACATGCCTACAGAAAATCATCCTGAAACATTCAAAAGCAGCAGTGTTAAAGGATAAACACAATTTCTAGTTTTCCAAGTTAAATAGATTGCCAATAAAGGAAGATATATCTGTAGGGAGGGTCTTCTCCCACTTTTTTTTTTTTTTTAATTTCCTGATGGGAAGCTGTAATTCCAAACTTGAGCATCTGTTTTGGTGGTGGCATTATTTGGTGTCACAAAACCAGGAGAGTGGTGATTTCATTGCATTATTAAGCAAGATAATTCAGTTTGTAAGGAAAGCTTTAATTGAAGCCTAAATGTTTTTTAACAATGAGGGAACATACCACATAAGTACTAAGGTGTTTTTAATAAAAAATGTTTAATTACTACTTCCTCTCGAAACAAAACAAAACAGTAGTAATTTGCTCCTCCAGGCTGTTTTCCCTTGGAAAGAGACTTCATATAATGCTATGATGATATGAACAGTGTGGCACTGGCACATCTTAACTCCACAGAAGCCTACTAAAAATACTGGGTGGATTTTGCTGTATGTGTAACTCCGTTTCCAGTGATCTTAAGCCAGTAGGGAACTGTCCTGGTAGCCTTAAATTCCACATCCTGTTACAACAAATGTTGAGGTTCTCAGGTACAATGCAGCATTTATGTCAGTGTAAAAAAGTTTTTTTCTTGTTGAAAGCTACTCATGATGGTATGTTAGCACTGAGCCTTCATATCTCAGATTTTGGTAACTGTTATGGAATTCTGCCTTTGGCCTCATTTAATAGCCATTACACAACCAGGAAGAGTGAGAATAGCTCTATGTGGATCTGTGTAAAATAATGAATATAGATAAACACCTCAATCAACCACCAGATGTACACATGACCTTCAGTTTAAAAATTATCAAATGGTGGCTTCAAACAGTATATTTGCTACCTTTAACAGCAACTGAGAAAAGTGACATAGAAGGTGCAGTAAGATTGAGGGGCAGACTCTGGAAGGCAGTGGTCAGCTAGTGCAACACTCAGCTGGTGAAATAGTAGCTCTTAATGGGTAGTGCTGGTCCCTACAACAAACTATAGCATTGATTATTTGGGAGCACAGATCCACTGATGCTTGGAAGCAAGGCAGAAGGCTCTGCTCTCTACTACAGTGTTTCCCAACCACTGTGCCGTGGCACACAGGTGTGCAAGGAATTTTTTGAAAAACTATTCAGACTTCTGGATTGGCTCATGAATGTTCATGAGTTCTTTGTAGACTGGTGGTATGCCTCAAAATAATTAAAGTTACCAAGGTGTGCCATGACAGAGAAAAGGGTGGGATCCACTGCTCTACTGGAGCAAGATATTACTACTGTCCTGCAATTCTTCCTTGGAGCTGGTTGCCTGGCTGTCTCTAATCTTGCTGCCAATGCCACAGAAGCTTTATGCCTGTGATGTTTATTTTTATGCAGACCTTGAGGACATCCTCATTTACTTTCTCTACTCCTAGGTTGGGCTCTCTTTCCATCACAGGTGTAGCCAACCACTGTTTTCTGGTCAGGCCCCTGCAAGGGTGGCTTCCAGTCATGTGACCAGAAACTTCCCACACCCTGCAGCTAGTAGCAGTGTGAACTTTGCAGCTGTGGGGCTAGCCAGGAGCTGGCAGCCACAGATGTGAGTGGGGCAGAGATGTTGGCACCTCAGCTCCTCTTGCAGCTTTGGGACCTAGCAGCTGCAGGTGGAGCAGAGGTGCTGGCACCACAGCCATGAACAGAGCAGAGTTGTTGGTGCCAGTGCCTCTGCCCCACCTGTGGCTGCTGGGCAGCCTTGTGGTCTCAGTGGCAAAGTTTGCACCATTGCCAGGGCCTAAGGTGAGCAGGCCTCAGTGCCAAGTGGGTGGACCATGGGCCCAGCTGCGCCCACTTGTGGTTACAGTCTTGCTTCCCATTCGTGCTACCTTGATGATTGCTGCTTGAGAGAGGATGAATGACAAAAGAATCCATAGTCATGATTTAAGCCTGCTTTCACACAGGCAAATTTTAATCCATAGTCATGATTTAATCCTGCTTTCACATAGTAAAATTGATATGCAAATATGCTTGTGTGAAAGCAGGATTAAATCATGACTATGGATTCTTTTCTCATTACAACAGGTGATTTAACCCCACCCTCCTCTACATGCTGTTTCCGAGTATTTGAATCTTAACAACTGATAGGAGTTGCTGTTACAGTGTGACTTGATCCCATGACTTACACTCCCCTGCATTTATTTTCCTCCCATTCTGTAAATTCCCCATCTTCAAAGCATCGGAAGTGGGATTTTCTCCCATAAAAGCTCATGTGATAAATAAATTTGTTAGTCTTTAAATGCCACAGGACTCCTTGCTTGTTTTACTTTGGGCAAATCTTTCTTCCTCTCATCTTGTTTATGGGGAATTCCTTTACCTCACTCTCTTGTTTGAGTCCTTATCTTTCATTACACCAGCCCAACCTTCTTTAGGAGCATAGCAGCTTGATATTAGTCTCCGGCTCCACCTCAGTCAGCTCCTCTCCTTTTTCATCTTTGTTATCTATTCTAAGAGTCTGCTTGAAATGAAAACTTGACTCTACTTCATTGACAGGTTTTTTTTTTTGTTTGTTTGTTTGTTTGAACTGGCAGTGGGTTGGAACTTGGCTCTTTGGCTATTTTTTAACTGGTATCATTCAGGCTCCTTTCCTTTTGTCCTAAGAAACAGATGCTAAGTGGCTTGGTGGTTAGGTGTTGGCTTGGACTGATTAAATGATTATTTTCAGTTTTGGAGAGTTCACATATTGTGTGCCTTTTGATACGTGTGTGTGTCTGTCTTGGGGCTGCATATTATTCAGCAATTTGGTTGCTTTTTGCTTCATGGTAAGCAATTGCTATACTACCCCATTGATAAGTCCTGTATATATCAGTGTATCACGGCTTACAGATGAGCATGTTAGCCTGCTCCTATGACTGGCCTAGCGCACAGAGAACAGAGGACCTTGGTTCTCTTTGTGACACTGCTGCTGTTCTGTGAGGGAGCCTGAAACTTTAAATTAATCTGCAGAACAACCAGGATTGGGATTAAAGGCCCACTTGAATTTAAAACTGTAACAAAACTCACAAAAATTAGCAGGTAAAATTTAGGACACAGTGACATGAGCCATCATCTAATAAAACTTTTGTTAAAGCCAAAAACAATAATATACTGCCACATTTGGGGGAATAAATTTAGTCACTGAAGAGTGAAGGAATTTTAGTCTTTCTTTTAGAGCTCACTATGTCCCTATCCTTTAACTATGGAATTGCCACTTCTGTGTCCATAAAAATGCATACAGCATGTAAACTGTCCATAAAATCAGGATTTTGTAACATAAGGGGAATAGTCATTCAATGGATGTGTTGCAGGGTTTGGCTCTTGTTCCTACAATATTTAACATTTTATCAATGATTTGGAAGAAAACACAAATGCATCACTGACAGCTTGCAGATGACACAAAAATTAGCAGAGTAGTAAAATAATGAAAAGGGCGGGTGACTGACTCTGAGCAATCTGGATCTGTGGGTAAACTTGGCACATGTAAAGAGCTTGCATTTTTAATACAATTAATGATTACATTTAGGAACAAAAAATGTGAGGCATATTTGCCGGATGGGAGATTCTGTACTGGGAAACAAGTGACTCTGGAAAAGTTCTGGGGGCTATGGTGGATAATCAGTTGAACGTGAGCTGTGGCCAGCAGAGCTAATGCAGTCCTAGCATGCATATAGGGCTATAAATAGCGCGGGGCAACTGGGGCTTTGCTCTGGGCGCTGTATTTTACAGGGTGCCAGTGTTCCCTCTAAGTTGCTGCAGCTAGGCTGGGGAGTTTTAGATTTCCCTCCCTAAGCTTGCTCAGATGCATGCTCAGGGTCAGGGTGGGAGCAGCCTGACCAAGGAGCAGCTCTGCCAGGTAAGGGGGATGGGGAACTGGGGTGGAGTGGGGGGGTTGGGGTTGGCAGGGAAGACATCAGGGATTGAGGAGCAGCTGGTGGGCAGGTCAGAGAAGGGGTCAGGGGAGCTGGTGTCCAGGCGGGGAAGGCATGAGGGATCATGGAACTGGTGGGCAGGTCAGGGAAGGGGGTCACGGGAGGGTGCATTTCATGCTGCTTGCCCCGGGTGCCAAAATATCTAGTTCTGGTTCTGCATGCGTGTGACGGGGCAGGCCCGCCCCGCACTGAAGCGGGCCTATATGCCCGCAAGAGAAGGGAAGCCCCGCCCCTCAGGCCCTGCTGGGCATGCTCAAACAGCTGCCCAGCTATAAAAGGCTGCGATTCCCCTCAGTTGGAGGCTGGCCAGCGGAGGGAGCAGACGCAGGCTAGAGGCTCTCGCTCAGACTCTGGTCTGGCTCCTGCCTCAACGGGGCAGACGCCGGGGACGCTAAAGGCACGGAACTCGGAAGGCACTGCTGACCAAGGCGCCCTCAGCCGTGAGGATCCGAGGACCCCGACTGAACAAGGCACCTGACCAGGTGGACATCAAGAGTCCAGGTGGGGCACCTCATAACGGCCAGGTAGGAAGTAGCCCAGGGCTGGGTAAATCGGGGGTGAGCATTGGCCACACCTGGGCCTCAGTCGGCGCGTTGCGGTTTGGATCCCCGCCGACCGGGCCAGGGTTCCCGTACACCCCAGGGCCCTGGGCTGGGGTTCAGAGGAGTGGGAGGGCTTGAACCCCCCTACCTGGGCCTACGCCCCTCAGGGCGCCCAGCCAGGGCTGAGACTCATTGACTCTGGCCAGTGGGCCACACTGCCCTGACGTTAAGGGCTGAGACT
>ML682034.1:4749352-4989263 GCA_007922195.1 Podocnemis expansa
TCTGGCCAGTGGGCCACACTGCCCTGACGTTAAGGGCTGAGACTCATTGACTCTGGCCAGTGGGCCACACTGCCCTGACGTTAAGGGCTGGGACTTATTGACTCTGGCCAGTGGGCCGCACTGCCCTGATGAGAAGGGCTGGGACTCATTGACTCTAGCCAGCGAGCCATACCGCCCTGCCCGCAAAGCACCCCGTGGACAGGGTCGGTAACCAAGGGCCATCCGGCCTTAGACTGACAGCCGCCCGGCTCGAGAGCACGCGGAGCTAAAACACTCCGCGACAATGCGTAAGAAGGGAAATATCAGGAAGGAGTTGAGAGGTTATTTTACCTCAGTATTTGGCTCTGGTATGATCACTGCTGGAATAGTGTGTCCAGTTCTGGGGCTCCCAGTTCAAGAAGGATGTTGATTAAACTGGAAAGAGTTCAGATAAGAGCCATGAGAATGATTAAAGAATTAGAAAACATGCCTTCTAGTGATAGATTCAAAGAACTATCATTTTGCTTAACAAAGAGAAGGTTAAGGGATGACTTGATCACAGGCTGTAAGAAGCTACATGAGGAAGAAGTATTTAACAGTGGGCTTTTCAATCTGGCAGAGGAAGGTCTAACATGACCCAATAACTGAAAATTGAAGCTAGATAAATGCAGGCTGGAAATAAGGAGTACATTTTTAACAGTGAAGGTAATTACAGACTAGCATTCGTCAAGGGTTATTGTGGATTCTCCATCACTGATAATTTTAAAAACAAGATTGGATGTTTGTTCCTAAAAAATCTGCTCTTTTCAGAATTATTTGGGGGAAGTTCTCGGACCTGTGTTATATAGAAGGTCAGAGTAGATGATCGTAATGGTCTCTTCTGACACTGGAATTTAGGAATCTATGAAATGAATTTTTCAGATCCAGGATCAGGTATTAATTTCATATAAAATTGATATTTAGATATTTGGGCTCTGGGATATTTAGGAGAATGTGTAATATTGAGATCCTGATCCAACATTTAACAAGGTCAGTAACAGCCCTAAGTTTGACTTCAGTAAGTGCTAGATTAAGTCTTGCATCTTTGTGCTTCTGTGTTGTATGAGTATGGGTATGGGTGTCGTGTATGGGTATAGCACCTCCCCCCACCCCCCACACTGTGTCGTTTAAAGAGGAGCATAGTTTGTTACTATAACTGAAGCTTTTTTTAATCTGCTTTCTCTTTCCTTTTTACTACAGCTGCTGTTTCACATCTTGCATCCTGGCAGCTGTTTTTAGAATGACTTTTTGTGTGTGTGTGCATGAAATGGGTACATGACTGATCGAGCTAAAGTCTGAGGTTCCCCAGTCTGTGGTATAGCACACCACTAAATGGCAGTGAGCCAGTTTTTAATTGTTCTGAGTTTAACTGGCTAGTTGCTGTTTAGGTGTACAAAAAAATCATAGCCAAGGTGAAACAAAAGGGGAATAGCTGCATATGGTTGTTAAGATAATGTGAGCCTTGCAAGAAAAGAAATTATTTATAGACTCTTAAAAAATTTGCTGCAAGGAGTTTCAGTGAGTGAGACAGTATTGCATAGAGCTCTCTGGCAGCATGCTGATGTGTGCACAACTGTGAAGGTCATATGGAGGGTTTGTCTTTTAGGGCATTTCCGCTGTCCCTGTTCCGAGAGGAACAGAAAATGCACCAAATGGAACCTCCACATCATGCTGCATTTCACTGGTCAGAAATGTAGTTGGGTGTGGGGGAGAGATTAGCTTTTCCTTTTGTCTTTTTTTTTTTTTTTTACTGTGTGGCATTTTGTAGTTAAAACAATGATGTTTTTGCATACATTATTTAATAACTTTTTGAAAAAGCAGAACACAATCTTGGTTGATGTAGCAGTTAAAATGAGGTTAAATGAGAATGCAACTGCAGCCTTCAGGGAAAATGATTAAAGAGTCACTTTTGGTGACTGTGCCATTTAAGGTGAGCACTATGAGCGCTAGCAGCTACCAATAAAATCAGTCTTCGTGGAAGGAACCCCTTCTCTACTCACTCCATCTAGTTACTATTTTAGTTTTTCCCTGTAACAGTAATTTTTTCCATGTAAATGATTCCACTGTGTTGCTGCAGCTTCCCTAAGGTTGCTTTTTGCTTTGTTTACATGTTCAGTGTTTCCTTTGAGGTCTTTATCATGAAAAACTGTACCAGAAAACACAGAAGCCTTTAGTGTGTAAAAAAGATGAATCCATAGTGTTGTCAGAACAGCAAATACTGTTGTCAAAGTCATTTGTCAGTTTGAGTACCGTATTGTAGTGCACGTGATATAAGAAATGTTAGGCATTTATTTATCAAACAAAACATTTGTATGATGTAATTCGCAAGCATTTCTCTAGTGTATGAGAGCTGAGTTTATTGAGCTTGCACAGGTTCCTTGCTGAGGTCAAGATAGTGTTAAGGAAAGTGATCAAGAGCAATTGTGCATATTAAAAAACACGCTAAGTGTTTTTGGCATTATTTCACAGAAGAATTGCTCTGCTTTAATTATACCTGTATGTTGAAGTGGCACAACCCATGTCAGCTTAACTGCGCCCACACTGAGGATTGTAATAGTGTAACTGTTCTTTAGTAAGTTCTACAGGCGTAGTGGTATCAGTCCAGTGCAGCAAAACAAACAAGGAGTCCTGTGTCACTTTTAAAGACTAACACATTTATTTATTGCATGAACTTTTGTGGGAGTCAGTCCCACTTTGTCAAATGCTTGCTGTTGAATTACTGGCTGGCCTAATACTTTACCCTGCTCGGCAGTATAAAAGATCTGGATTTGATTCTTAGTCCTAGTTTGTTGCTCCCACAGTTGGAGATAACATGCTCAGCCCCTGGGGAAGTGACTGGATATAAATATGAAGCTTCAGATCTTTTTAGAGTGACCTCACTGACTTATTAAATAGCAGTGTTAAGAGGCCTAGAGAGAATGGTGTATAAAGCAAGACAGAATGGACAGAGGGTTTCCCCAGGGGATTGTGTGAGAACAAAGGAAGGAAAGGGGGAACCCCAAACCTTTGTAAACCTCACCACCTTTTGAAGTCCCAATGTACTTTTAATAGCTGAGCTAATGTGTACCTGTTGGTGTTAAATAGGCAGAAACAGAACACTGGTGCTGGTGAGACTGAAAGAAAACCCTCAAATCCTTATGGCTGAGAAGTATATTCTATCTGTTCTGTTTTCTCATGAGAACTGGTGCTCTGAGGTTGTCAGCAGCTAATATGGTTACTGAGGAGATTTCTCTATATCTTCAGAAATACTGGGGAGACAAGCTTCCCTTTTCATAAAAATGTTTAAATGCCAGGTACCTTCAACTTCATAGATGTCTTAGACCACATGTGTGGAAAATTTTTGGATCCTTAAAATCCAAACCAATTTTTTTCCCTAAAAATTGTTAAATACTCAATAGAACAAGAAAGCTAAACCATGAAGTGTCTCTGTGGTAGGCACATCACATAGTAGTTGTTTTTCTGTTCTAACAGGAAAAAAATGCTTTGTGTGATATTTTGTGTCAAAGATAGTAATGCATTAGCAGCAGAGATGTTTTTGGTATGGCTGGAGAAGGGGGTTCATTTTATATTCCTGTGGAACACACAAATGGCCTGTATGTGTTGTGGTATATGGGACTCAACGAAAATGGCAAATTAAAAAGTGAAACTCAAATTGACTGACTGACCTCAAGATGTTTTCTTAAATAGGTTTTAGATAAGAATAAATGTTGTTGTACCTGATCTGTGTAGCCATGGAGGAGCCCTGCATTCACTTTCCCTTCTTCAGAACTTATTGGGCCAGGCCAGTGGCAAACACGGAGTCCTGGGGCACTTTTAAAGACTAACAAATTTATTTATCACATGAGCTTTTGTGGGAGAAATCCCACTTTTGTCAGATGCTCGAGGATGGGGAAACATCTGACAAAGTGGGATTTTTCTCCCATGAAAATTCATGCGATAGATTTTTTTAGTCTTAAAAAGTGCCACAGGACTCCTTGCATGTTTTGCTGAACTAGACTAACATGGCTACCCTTTTGGAACAGGTCAGAGTGCTAGAGAAAGCTTGTTTAATGCCTTGAAGGCAGGAGAGGGGAGTGGAGGTTGCCTCTGACGTTGCTCAATATTTGTATCCCCTCTGCTTGATTAAAGAAACAACACTTAATTGACTCCAAATGCTGTTTTGATATGTCACCTACAGTGGAGTAAAATGGGTGAAACTTTTGAAATCAGTTAGAGATTTAGAGGTATCATAGAACCATAGGGTTGGAAGGGACCCCACAAGGTCATCTAGTCCAACCCCTTGCCAAAAAAGCAGGACCACTCCCACTAGATTATCCCAGCCAGGGTTTTGTCCAGCTGGGACTTGAACACCTCCAAAGACGGAGATTCCACCACCTCCTTAGGTAGCTTATTCCAATGCTTCACCACTTGCCTAGTAAGAAAGCTTTTCCTAATATCCAGTCTGGACCTCCCCAGTTGTAACTTGAAACCATTGCTCCTTGTTCTGTCCTCTGTTACTACTCGGAACAGTCGAGCTCCATCCTCCTTGGAGCAACCCTTCAAGTAGCTGAAGGTTGCTATCAAATCCCCCCTCAGTCTTCTCTTCTGCCGGCTAAATAAGCCTAGTTTCTTCAGTCTTTCTTCATAGGGCTTGTGCTCCAGCCCCTTGATCATTTTTGTTGCCCTCCGCTAGACTCTCTCTAATTTGTCCATGTCCTCTTTGTAGTGGGGAGCCCAAAACTGGACACAGTATTCCAGATGTGGCCTCACCAGTGCAGAATAGAAGGGAACGATCACATCCCTCGATCTGCTGGTAACCCTTCTTCTGATGCAGCCGAGTATGCCATTGGCCTTTTTGGCAGCAAGAGCACACTGCTGACTCTTATCCAGCTTCCCATCCATCATGACTCCCAGGTCCTTTCCTCCAGTGCTGCTATTTAGCTGATCACTCCCCAGCCTGTAGCAGTACATGGTTTTTTTTCATCCCAAGTGCGGGATTTTGCACTTGTCCTTGTTGAACCTCATGAGACTTCTATTGGCCCACTGCTCCAATTTGTCTAGGTCTCCCTGAATCCTGTCCCTGCCCTCCAGGGTGTCTGCTGTTCCCCCCAGTATGGTATCATCTGCAAACTTACTGAGTGTGCAATCTATCCCATCATCCAGATCATTAATGAAGATGTTGAACAGAACTGGCCCCAGGACTGACCCCTGGTGCACACCACTCATTACTGGTTGCCTACTTGACATGGAGCCATTGATTCCTACACGCAGAAACCGTTGATCTAGCCAGTTTTCTATCCACCTTACAGTCCACGCATCCAACTCATACTTCCTTAATTTGCCAATGAGAATGCTGTGGGAAACTGTATCAAAAACTCTTGCTAAAGTCGAGGTATGTCACACCAACGGCTCTTCCCGCATCCACAAATCCAGTCATCTCATCATAGAAGGCGATGAGGTTGGTAAGGCACGATTTACCCTTGGTGACTCCATGCTGACTGTTCCCGATCACTCTATTTTCCTCCAAGTGTTTCAGGATGGATTCTTTGAGAAGCTGCTCCATGATTTTTCCAGGGATTGAGGTGAGGCTGACAGGTCTGTAATTCCCTGGAACCTCCTTTTTCCCTTTCTTGAAGATCGGCACTATATTTGCTTTTTTCCAGTCCTTTGGCACCTCCCCTGTTCGCCATGAGTTTTCAGAGATAATGGCCAACAGTACTGCTACCTCATCGGCCAACTCCCTCAGCACCCTTGGATGCAGTTCATTCGGCCCCATGGACTTGTGCCCATCTAGCTTCTTTAAGTAGTCCCTAACGTGACCTTCTGTCTCCAAGGACCTCTCTTCTTCTCTCCAATCTATTGTACCTAGTGTAGTGGGCTGGGAGCTGACCCTACCTGTGAAAACTGAAGTAAAAAAAGCATTGAGCACTTCAGCTTTTTCCTCATCCTCTGTCACAAGGATACCTACACTATTCAGTAAGGGAGCTACACCAGCCCTGATCCTCTTCTTGTTATTGATATACTTGTAGAACCCCTTCCTGTTATCCTTCACATCCCTTGCTAGCTGCAACTCCATTTGTCCTTTGGCCTTTCTGATTTTATTCCTGCAGTCCCGAGCACTGTCTTTATATTTCTCCTTAGTCATCTGTCCTAGCTTCCACTTCCTGTAAGCTTCCTTTTTATGCGTCAGCTCAGTGCAGAGCTCTCTGTTAAGCCACTCTGGGCACCTTCCACATTTGCTGTACTTTCTCTTTATCGGAATGGTATCTTCCTATGCCCTTAGCAGGGTTTCTTTAAAATGCAGCCAACTCTCGTGGACACATTTCCCCTTCAGATCAGCCTCCCAAGGGATCCTGCCCATCAGTTCCCTGAGGGAGCCAAAATCTGCTTTTCTGAAGTCCAGCGTCTGCGTTTTGCTTCTTTCCTTCAATCAGCATCTTGAACTCAGTCATCTCATGGTCACTGCTACCCAGGTTGCCATTCACTTCTACTTCCCTGATCAATTCTTCTCTATTTGTGAGCAGCAGGTTGAGAGGTGCAAGGCCCATAGTTGGTTCCTCCAACATTTGTAGCAGGAAGTTGTCCTCAACACTTTCCAAAAACTCCCTGGATTGCCTGTGCACTGCTGTATTGGCCTCCCAGCAGATGTCAGGGTAATTGAAGTCCCCCATGAGAACCAGGGCCTGTGCTCTAGAAACTTCTGCCAGTTGTCCATAGACTGCCTCATCCACCTCTTCCATCTGATCTGGTGGTCTGTAGCAGACACCCACCACAACATCCCCCTTGTTGCTCTCCCCTCTGAACTTAACCCACAGACTTTCAACTGGCTTGTTTCCACTTTCATAATGAAGTTATGAGCAGTCATAGAGCTCCTTTACATAGAGTGCTACTCCTCCCCCTCTCCTTCCCTGCCTGTCCTTCCTGAACAGTTTATACCCATCCATTGCAGAGCTCCAGTCATGCAGACTATCCCACCATGTCTCTTTTATCCCAATTATATCATAGTTCTTTGTCTGCGCCAGTACTACCAATTCTTCCTACTTGTTTCCTAGACTCCTTGCATTCGTGTATAGGCACCTAAGATACCAGACCGATTGCCCTACTTTCCCATTTTGATTTTCAATTCTCTTGTATCTACCTCCCTGCATTTTTCTCTTGGTGTTGACCTCCCCCACTTGCCTCAGGTGTTAGGGCTTCATTAGAGCACCTAAGATGATTATTTGGTTCCCCCTGCATGTTCCAACTACCCTCTCTTCTATCCCTGGAGTTACAGTCCCAGCACCCCCCAAGTTCCATCTCTTTCCCCTGGTCTCCCACGTTGTCACTTACCTGTCAGCTTTGGTCTTTTTCCCCCTTCAGACTTAGTTTAAAGCCCTCCTCGCTAGGTCAGCCAGTCTGCATCCAAATATGCTCTTCCCCTTCCTCGAAAGATGGAGTCCATCTCTGCATAGCAGTCCTTCCTCCTGAAACAGCAACCCATGGTCAAGGAAGCCAAAGTTCTCCCAAGGACACCATCTTTGCAGCCAGGCGTTCATCTCCAGGATGCATCTGTCTCTGCTCAGGTCCCTACCCTTGACTGGAAGAGTCGAGGAGAATACCACCTGTGCTCCAAACTCCTCCTTTTGGTTTTTTACTAAAAATGCTATTTTTAGTTAGTTTTTATGAGAGAGGGGAAAAAAACGTTGGCACTTCTTTTCGGAATTCTGGTCCAAATGGGATGAACTGATTTACAAGAAATTGTTGAACTATGAAGGTCCACATGTGCGTGAGTGCGTGTATTTATAATAAAAGGATTTTTGCCTTCTGTGGAAGGGTATGAATGGTGTTTCTGTAAAATTAAGTTGAGTGGCATGACTCATAGTTTTGTAGTTGAGCATGTGCTTAAGTGCCTTGCTGGGCTGGGGCCTTACAATATAAAACAGTATGATGCTGAACAGCACTAAGTTAGAAGGAAGATGTATTGGTTAATCTTTCATTTTGGCAATTGATAAAAGTAGTTCATATGCATTTCAATGGCGTTTCTACATTGGGTTGTCTTAATATTGAAATTGCGCTATGTTTTAAAAAAGATGTCTGGCTGGCATAGATTTATCATATGGCCTCTTTTTCTTGAATTCTTCTAAACATTCTCAATTTTAAGGCTTTTTTATTTATTTTGTTAAAGTGACCAAAACTCCCAAATATACTTTTTAAACTGTTCTTTAAAACTTTGTTTAGCTTTGCCTTTTAAATTAACAGCAGTCATCTTGAAATTTCCCAACTGTTAAAAAATGGCTTTTCTTATCTTTTGGGTTGCCGATCCCTGCTCTAGGTGACCCTGACTTTAAACACAAATGCTGAAAAGGCAATAAAGAGTCTGTATACAGCAGTGAGCAAACTCTTTAAGAGAATGTAATAATGATATAGTGACTGTGTATATTTAGTCCAGTTCTCTAGTGTATCTGTTGTACCTTAGGAGCATAGACAGAATACTGTTATTAAAATTAAACCATAGAGGAGAGTATTGTATTAGGGGACCAAAAAAAAAAAAATGCCACTTTTCCTAGTAACCTGTATCTTAATTGTCAGATTTTGAATAAATCATACTTGAAGGAAACTTCATGCGAATGAGCTTCCACAGGCCACTAATTATTTGGCGAATAATTTTGAATAACAGTGAAGAAAACTGTGATTTGCACATAAAAAAATTTCCAAGTAGGAAGTAAGATGAAATGTGTTGAATTATCTGTTGTAAATTATCCACCCTGCTCTATTACTGACCAAAATCAGTTTATCTCAGGGTTATTGTAGCTACCAAAGTGTAAGCTCATCATATTGTTTTAGAAATCAACAAAATCCTTGACTAATTCTGTTTGCAGGTGGCCTGTGATGTAAGAAATGGAGCGCTATTCTGTCTAGAGTGCAGAGAATTGCGGTGACCTAGATGCTTTGCTTGGCTTGTGTTGGCTAGATGCCAGATGTTATGAAACTTGCAGAATTACGTTCTGAACACTGTTCGCAAATGTTTCTGTGTCTATCGATATGTGGGAAACTGATATGGAAAAATTACTGGGAGAAGGTCGTACTGAGGAATAGTGTATTCATTCATAGTATCAAGCACTGTATTAATATCCACGACCATAGTAA
The DNA here is from genome assembly GCA_007922195.1 of Podocnemis expansa. Lineage (NCBI taxonomy): Eukaryota > Metazoa > Chordata > Testudines > Podocnemididae > Podocnemis > Podocnemis expansa. The sequence continues at coordinate 4,758,476 of ML682034.1, forward strand.
ATGAAAAATGTCTCTTAGCTGTTTGAAACTTGCTTCTATATCTTTGGTCAGCAGAAGTTTACTTCAGGGGCATACTTTCCTTACATCTGTGCCTGAGATGTTGCTCGTTCATTATAGTTGTAAAAGGAAGGATTCATGAGGGTGGAGGGGGAGTGTAAGAATACATTCTGTCCTCATGAGATACCTCCCCACAAAACATTGTTTCTATGAACAAAGGATGAGCTTTACCCAAGGGAGTTTTCTATTACAACTGTGAGTCATAGGTGTATGATAGGGATCAGGAGGAAATGGAGACACAAATTAGTTTTTAGTCATTCAGTCTGTAGGTTTTCAGTGTGTGTCCTTGCCTGTGCCTTGAAATACCTTTACGTGAATTGTGAAGGAGGAATGGAGATTGTTCGTTAATTCTAATATCACCTAAAGAAAAAATGAATAACAGCAGCCATCTCTCTTTGATTATTCTGGCAGAGCGACCTGAAAGAGGAACAAGTTGTTCCACAAAGCTGCATCCAGCCCATGCACTGATAGCTAGGTAATATGGATTGTCTGCAGATGCGCTTGCTGGGAACTTTCCCCTTTCTGTAGCTGGTATAGTTGAGGAATGCTGCATTTTAAAGGATATGCTGTGAGCAGTTTATCATTTGAATGCAGAGAAAAATGGGTGTCCCATGGTGACTAAAAAGAAGGTCCGGTTTCAGCTTTGTGCCTTTGAACCTGAATTATTTTCGGGTTACTCAGCCTTGACAAAATGCCAGAATGCACAAATCATCATGATAAATTATGAGACATTTTAGAGCTAAGACTCTCCATCTGTCAGTCTGCCTATTCCTGATTTGAAGTAAACATAAGTCATACAGGAGGTCTGGATTTTTGAGTCTTAGTGTTCATCCCCCTGGTTGAAGAATACAGATGAGGTTGAGAGGAACACATGTGTCAGAAGATCATAAAATACTGTAGCTGAATCTAGGATCCAAAGTGGTAACAGATTCAGTCTAGTTCAGCAAAACAAACAAGAAGTTTGGTGGCACTTTTAAAGACTAACAAATTTATTTATTGCATGAGCTTTTGTGGGGAAAAAATTCCACTTCATCGGATGCTTGAAGATGGAGAACTTACAGTTCGTTACTTACAGTTCCACATCTTCAAGCATCTGATGAAGTGGGATTCTCTCCCACTTTAAAAGTGCCATCAGATTCATTGTTTGTTTTTTGAGTCTAGGATGTTGTTGTGTGCAGTGGCACCTCAGCCCCTCCAGGTGTCTGGTTTGCTCTGTGTCTCTCACGCAAACAAATAAGGAGTTCAGTGTCACTTAAAGACCTCAAGTTCGTTCTTCTCCTGAAAATAATGAAGCATTTGAAGACTTCACTGGTTAGGGCTTAGGCCTTTCATCTGTGGTGTCATTGATGCAGTCGCATGCATACCTGTTTACAAGCCAGTGCAATATATTCTTCTGTTCTTCCCCTGCAGTCCAGCTGAGCCATCTCATTTGCAGCCTGCTCTCAGGCAATCTCTAACTCCCTGTAATTTAAACAAACAAGGAGCCCTGTGGCAGTTAACGACTAACAAATGTTTTGCATGAGCTTTCGTGGGAGAAAATCCCACTTTGTCAGGAGCTCCCATGAAAGCTCATGCAAAAAATAAATTTGTTAGTCTTTAAGTGCCACAGGACTCCTTGTTTTGTTTGTTTTACTGAATTAGACCAACACGGCTACCCTTTGGATCTCTGTAATTTGATCCTCTTGGATGTTAGGATTTTATTTCCTTTTCTTGTACTCTGGAATAGGGACTCTGCAGGCTGAATGTTGAGTGCTCTCCTATGGTTAGGGTGGAGGTAAGGTGATATGTTGTTCTCAGTATGTTCTTTGGCTGATTGACTGTATTATAAACTCTGGAGAAATTAGAGAAAAAGAAAAATCTGACTATTTATCCTATGGTTTCAAATACTGATAGAGCAGATTCAGTACATCACTATATAAATCTGGCAGCTGCTCCATGTGTGTGAAATTGTCCTTTAATAGTTGCTGAAATTATCATGGAGTTAATTTCACAAATGTATTTTGACTCATTTTGTTTAATGGACTGAACTCAGTGTATGCTGTTCTTGTGTGTTTTGCAGACCTTTCAAGGAACCCAGCACTAAAAAGAGACAGGGTTGCCTTATCTGCTTGCCAGACCCAGTCTCCAGCACTGGTCCCGCTGATGGCACTTTGTACATCCCTGTGAAACCTGCCAAGCTGGCCGCCACAGCTTCACGCGACTGCACTTTGGCCGCCACTGTGCCCCCTTCAGAGCCAACAAATCATGCAGTTCTAGCCTGTGACACAGGCATCCACGAAGAGCATTATGTAAGTGAAGCAGTGGAAGATGTGCCGAGCTACAGAGAGTACAGAGATGCCTGCACCATTACAGGTATGCAATAAACTAGGTTATTCTACCTCTTTTTTGAGATATAGGCACAATAACTAAGGATATGTCTACAATAGAAACCTAAGTTGACTTACACTAGCTTGACCTGCATTAACTGCAGTAATTACTGCTATAGGTCATTTCCACATTACCCTCCTTGGTTGGTGGTGTGCGTCCTCACCAGAAACGCTTTCACCTAAGAGGGGCAGTGCAAGGAGCTGAGAGCATGGTTCCCAGTTGACTGTTCTACACTTCCCTTGCCATTCTCTTCTCAGAGCTGTGAAATTGAGTAAGCTGGCCAGCTTCCAGCTGGGAAATGCCCAGGCTTCTCTTTTCCATTCCTTGCTGTGGCAGGGGGAAGTCCCCTGGAACTTCTTGGATCCCCTCTGCACTGGGAGCCAGGCAGACTGCTTAGTTTCTTAGCTCCCAACCATGAAATTGACAAGATGGATGGGCTCCTGGGAGTTGGGGGGAGAGCTGCCCAGGTTTCTCAGGTTGGCTGCTGGTGGAGAGCAGGGTCCATTCTCCCTTTGGCTCCTACTCAGGAGCAAGATCCAGCTGCCCAGCACTTCAGGGAAGCTGGTTTTCTTGTCACTTTCACAGCTCTTGCCATGAAATTCACAAGACAACAGATGGCTCATGAAAGTAATGCAGTGTTTGCACAGAGATTGAGTTGCCCTAGTGCCGCCAGGGTGAGCCCTCCAAAGAAGTGTAATTACTTTGTTGGTAGGGTAGGGCAGGAGGAAGGCAGTAGTGTGGACTCTGGCATAATTAGGTCATTGTACGCTGCCGTATGTGTGTCTAACTGTGTAGTGTAGAACTGCCCTAATTTTCTTCTTTTTTTTTTTTTTATTGGAACAACTGCTGACATAGTAGCTTCATACATAATAAATCAGGTACTGTTCTAAAAAGGCTGTGTGTTCATGTCTGGCATACACCACTGGAGAGTTCTACATCTTAAATGAATTCCCAGTCTCAGTGCTAGGAGAAAATTAAGTTTTTTGTAAACAGGTCATTAATTTACAGCTTCATAATTAGAATATTGTAGTTTAGTATAAAAAGTCAAATTTGAAATTCAGAAAATTTAGAGCTTAAGTTTAAAAACGAACTGATTACCAGGACTTAAAAATAGTGTAGCTCAATATAACTTCATTACTGGAAATTACAGAAATATTTAGTTATATTGCTTACTGTAACATGGCTCTCTTGTTAGTGGGAGAACTCAAATGAAACAAATGAAGTTGCAGAGTGTTTGATCTTGTGACCGTTGTGTGTTTTTTCTCTTGACACAGGAACCAGAGGGAGATTATGCTTTGGTTCCATCCTCACTGTGTTAGCTCTGTAATGCATTTTTCCATAAAGCCTGAATTTCAAAGAACCAACTATGCATTTTGTTCCTTGTATATTAAGTGTTACTGTAATTGAATGTAATCAATTATGTGGATTTCAAAGGACACAAAGTTTCCTTTCCAAACCCTTTATTGGAGAAGCTTATGAGATCTTACACTCAGCTTAATAGTATTTCTCTGGTTTGGATATAGCGTGATAACTTGCACACCAAGTCTGAACAATTCCAACATTATTGGGAAAGTTCTAGGCATCACTGGGCAGAACCCCATTGATTTTGCTGAAAAACTGGAAAACCAGAAAGGGAAAATAGAGGGCACACAGAGGCCCTAATCTAGCTGCAGGTCCATCAGCAGCTTTAGTCACCTTTGTAATTGTCTATAAAGGAAAGAATCAGTGGATGGTTGCTGCTTAATACAAAGGTGGGCAAACTATGGCCCACAGGCTGGATGACGCCCACAGGAGTCTTTCATCTAGTCCTCCAGCTGGGCCTGGCTGGAGCCTGACAGCCACTCCTCCTGCCCAGCCTCCCCCCTTCCCACCACATGAGCCCAGCAGAGCTCTGGCAGGAACGTGGTGGTTGTTCCTCCTCCATCCTGGCCCTGCCCTTTTGTCCTGCCCTTCTCCTCGCCACATGCGGCAAGTTGCGCTCTGGTCTGTATGGAGCATGGCCGTTGCCCGTCTCCCACTGCATGGGTCCAGTACTGATGCCTTGGCCAGAGAGCAGCCTGGCTGGAGAACAGTGGCTGCTCCCCATCCCTCTCATCACCACATGAGTCCAGCAGCATTTGGTCAGAGCACGGCAGCCCTAACCCCCTTCCAAGCCCTATTCATTCCCCTGCCCTCTTGGGCCTGCCTAAACCCCAATGTGCTCCTTAGACCAAAAAGCTTCCCCACCTGCGCATTAACGCTTTCCGTCATAACAGCGTATGCTGCCCATCTCATCTCTGTTCATCTTCTCCACAGAGTTTAAAAATGATGACACCATAAAAGAGAAGTGGAAAATGATGGGAGGTATAGGGAAAAGGGGGCACACAGGGAGCTTGTGGCAGAGAAGGGAGGAATGCGTTGTATTCAGTTGAGTTTGACCTACTGAAGTTCTAAAGTATTTAGCTTTCTAACTAGAGATGTAGTTTTCAGGGAAATTAAGTAATCTAGATTTGCACAGCTACCTACTAAATTAATTAGAGAAGCCTCCTATCTCTAGTGCACTTGAGTAACCTTCTCCCTGCTCCTAAAAGACATGAGCTTGACTGTCTTTACGCTAGCCTACCATCAGTCCCTGCCCTCATGTTCTTTTGTATCCTTTTAATTTAATTCACTTTACAATTTAAATCGATTTATTGTAAAAATCGAAAGCCAGCTACCCTTTGAACTAACAAAGTGGTTGATGAAGATAATTGCTCAATTCTGCAGCTGTATGCTGGAGCCCTCCATGATAGAATTACCCAGGAGTAAAATTCTGATCCTTTAAAATAGCCTTACCTTCATGCAATATGAAATGCAGCAGCAATGACTGCCAGTAGCACTGAAGCTGAAGCCAATCTTCAGTCTTAGAATCCTACTGAACATGCAGAGTTCCTGTTATCCTCCCCCACCCCCTGATGCCCAGGCTCATTGAGGTATTTATGTATAATGTGTTCTCTACGCTTTCCTGCAGCCAGCCAAAATTATGTTGCATCTAAAACTGAACAGGTAGACTGGGAACATCACAAAAACATGAAGCTACTGCAGAATTTATAGTAACAATAACACATCTCATATTTGTTCCAGGAATATTGCAACAGAATAGCTCTTGTGATTTGTTTTTTCAGAATATTCCCTCAGGGACAGTGAGAGCATAAGTCATTGTCTTGTTTCTGACTGCACCCCAGAACAATTCAGTTTTGTCATAATGTAGATATAGTTTTGATAATGATCCACTGAAGGAAAAGCAATTTTTTTCGTAAAGTCCTCTTACAAGTTGAGGTTGATGTTTGGTTTCCCACCATGAGATCTTTTAAACACAGCGTTCTTTCTGGATTTCCTGTGGCTAAGACTTGCTTCATTCGCTGCCAAATCTGGTTTGTTTATTGCTGCTACAAGATTGGAGCAAGTTTCTCCTGCATCCAGCGTAGAAGTGCCTGTTCCGCTTCTGAACCCTTCCAATCCTGTTTGTACTTTATGACTGGGATCTGTTTAAACAGGCAGTTACTAATATGTTTTTCCAAATTTGTAAGGAAGGGTTTAGATTGAGAAATTTTCAAATATTTTGCTAGACTCATCCTGCAAAATCTGTATCTTGTTGTCAGGTGAATGTAAGTCATATTAGCAGACAGTTTTTCTCATCTGGCAAAGATGGACTTGCCTGGTGAAGTAGGATAAATATGATTCTTTGTGTGTAGACCACCTGGCCTCTATTTATTGTCCCTTTGCTGAGCTGTAGCAGATGTTTGGGGCCTTACAAGTCAGCTTTCTATTGGAGAAGAAATCATAGATTTGGAATCTGGATATATTCTAAGCATTACTTGTTTTATTTAAACATAGAAATCAGTCCTAAAACAAGGGTGGTCAAAAAAACAGCATTCCAGGGCAGTTCTTTCGTTCAGGAATTTTAATCTAATATCAATGTCTGGATCCCAGGGAGCAATCTGACTCAGGAATTGACTGCAGTCAGAAACCAAGGTAGACAGCAAACTTTCCTGTCAGTCCAACATCTTCTGCCCTGAACCTCATTTAACAAAAGTGACACCACAACAGAACATGTCCTCCCAAGACTGAAAATTTCCTTGTAGGCCAAGAAAAAGAAAATGAAAGACTGTATGTAATAGCTCCACCTGGTGGCACCTAGCATAGCAAGGAGGGGCTTTATTGTAGTCTTAATAAAATGACTGATCCTGATAAGCATTGGGTCCTAGCTCTAAATAGTAGGGGGTGTATGTATATGTGACCGTATTTTTCTTTTTAAACAAACATAATCAATGTCCATAAATGACACCTTAAAAGTTTCTCAGTGGGAACTCTCCACTTTTTTTTGTTGTTCAAGAATCTTTAAACAAACAAACCCCAACAACACATGCTCCTGTAATAGATTTGGTAATAAATTGTGCCTGATTTTGTGTGATCTTAATGGAAACATTTTAGGTTAAGTAAGTGGAGAAAGAGAATATGGCCGAAGAAAACTCTGCATTGTTTGTAGTAAACTAAAGCTATGTTTTATGAAGTTTAAGGGGTTTTGGAGTTTTAAGCAAATAGATAAAATATTATATTTTTCTTCAGTGATGGAATTAACTCCTATTTCTGGAATCAAAACAGCTGAAAGCCCTTCCCTTCCTTTCCCACTAGTAAATGTAATGTGAAAGTATCCTCAAAAAGTGTATTCCTCCATGGAAATCAAACAAGCTGTAAATGAAATTATTTTGGACTTAAGATCTTTTCAGTAAGACTTCATGTGAGATCTCCCACTAAGAAAGTCATCAGTGGGAATTCTGTGATATCAGTTCATTTAATCAATGAGGTCCACACAAAATAGAAGAGCAGAAAATTGAAATCAAGCATTCTCTTAAGGGCTTGAGAGAATTATTAGCGCAATATGGGAAATTAAACCTGGAAAGAATGATCTCAAATACACAAGTTTATTTTAAAGGATATGGGGAAGGCATTGTTTTATGGTGTGGGCACCAACCAGCACATCTAGAATTGGAACTGATCTGCTCTCTTATGTTCCATTGTCTGTCTGTCTCTCTTTAGTTCTTATGAATTAGCATTTGGAGTAGGAGCAGTAGAGAAGGAGCCTGTGTGTTGGACATGGGCTACTTTCTTAATCACTCTCTCTCTCTGACTACAGAAAATCCAAATCTGAATTTTCTTTGACATTCACAGTGATAGAACTTGTGTAATGCTGCAGTGAAGGTCTAACCAGTGGAAGAAACCTCAGGAGGGAGTTCTAGAATAGGCGTAATCAAGTCAGAAAAGGTTTTTCTTTTTTTTCCCCCACTCAATCAGTTATTCTCTTACCTTCCCCTTTGTTCATGCTTTATTTTCTTTAGCCTTTGAGTCTTTCAACTTTTGATTTTTTTCCATTAAACAAAAAATTGGAAATCTGAACAAGTTCTGGAGGTTGGCTGTTGCTGCGAAAAGTGCTAGAGCTAAGACCTGTTGTGATTGACTGCTGATTTTTATTAATCTATGATCTATATCAGATGTACAGTTTTGAGATGGTTAATATCCAAGTATGTTCATCTAACTAGCTTTTTGGCTTTTCTTCTTGTGGAATACAGATGTCTTCTTCCCCTCTCTTAGCTTCATGTCTCGTTTTTTTAATTCAGTCCTTCAAACCATTGTCCTTGGAGGCTGTTGTACTATAATCAATATTTCACCTGTTATGTTTGGAGTCCTCATCTGAGGAGGCCAGAATTTCATAGAGGCAAGAAACAAACAAATCTGGGGGTCAGTGTAAAAAAATGTGTGAGAGAGAGGGGGAGAGAAGTTTTGAATTTTTGATAACTCTTCAGGTATAGTGAGGTTGTCAGAGCTGAAAGGAAAGAGATATCATTTAAATTGTTTTTTAGGGGAAAGTTAGCCATGGTTATACAAAAACTGTTACAGAGTAGCTAGTTATCTTTTAAACAGCAATTGTGTTAAATGTGAAAATTAAATTCAGTTACTGAAGCATGTGATAGATAGAGCCCTGCAAATCTCTAGATACCTGCTTTAAATCCATGGTGGAGAAGCAGCTGTTTGAAGCTTATAGCCTTTGAATCTGCTTCCCTGCCTTTGAGATTCAGGGTGGGGTCAGGCTGCCCATCAGCTGTTCAGCCCTGTCCTCCTCTCCTGGCCACCCTTCAGCTATTCCCCCACATTCAGCTCTCCCTTCTGGTCGGGTGGAGGAGGAGGGGCTGCCAATCAGCTGTTTGGCAGGGCCTTGCTGATGGTCTGTTCCACAGCTGTCTGGCAAGGCTGGTCCCTGAACAGCTGATCAGTGGTAGGGCTGGCTTCCAAACAGCTGATTAGGGGCTGTGAGCGTGGATGCGATAGAAAAGGTAGACTGTGGATAGCTGTCAGATATAAGTTGATTCTTAGATACGCATTGGGTGTGAAGACACATTTTTGTATATATGTACAGCTCTTAATGAAGCTTTCAGTGAAAAGTTCAAAACAGCCTTAATTAGAGCATCTTTTGACTGCACAATTATATGGGCATGACTAATACAGGGAAATAAGACTGGCAGAATTAGATTTAATGTTGGTACTAGCTTCTAGATAAGAGGACTATCATTGTGTGTCAGACAAAGAATGTTTGTTACTCTTATTTGTTCCACTACCTGTTCTCTGTGTTTACCTGCTTTTCTATCCTTTCCTATCCTGTGGGTACCTTCTCAGATAAAAGAAAGACAGATGTGAATGTAGCACCATCTAGTGATTTTTCACCAAGGAAGAAATTAAAAATTTTATTTGGGAATTACCATTACTCTTTATACTATAATTTTAGCACAGGATTGAACATTTGTTCTTTCTTGGGTCTGTTATTTCTGGGGCTGGAAGGAAAAAATCATTTTTGGGGGAACTTCTTCATTCTCTTGAATTTTTAGTGCCATTTTCCAGGGAAAAGAGCCATACTGTCTTGACAAGTTAAAGTGGAGTGTTGCTACTAGGAATGTCTGGAGCAATTAGCCACTATCTTGCATATCACAAAAGTCTTTTATCCCTCTTGGTTTTGCCTATCCATCAGTAACTGTCTTACAAATCTGTCTTTCAAGAAAAGAAGATTCAGACTGGCTATGGACATAGAAGCTAAAACCTTATTAGGTGACAGAAGGGAAATTTTCATCATTGCATGTCTTCCATGTGACTTTTAGGCTTCTTTCTGTTATGTGTTGTGACCCAGGGGCCTGTTGTTATTGCTCCTAGGCAGCAGGAGCTACAGCACAGGGTTATAGGAATCCCCTGGTCTAGTATATTTATATTAGGTCACTAAAATATATAATGTAGGGTCTCTAATAAACCTTGTGTCATAGTAGTTATCATAATTGCAACATATACAGAAAATATTTAAGGGGTCGTGTGTGTATCTATATCTATATATCTGTAAAAATTGTGTTCTTGAGGTTTGTGGCCTGGATCAGGTCACCAGAGAAGGTGAGAAACAGATTTCTTTTGTGCAACAGATGGGTCTACATGTAAATAAAGTATTGTATGGTTCAAAGTAGGCAACGATTTATAGTCTGAGCAGAATGCTGGTCAAATTATTGCAAAGTCTCCAAAAGAGACCTTAGACAGGCAAACACAAACTGTAGGAGTTATCTAGTTTACAAGTGCACTCTGGATATTTGGACTGCAACTAGAGAGACGGAGACTAACTTAACATAGCTCCACTGAGGAGGCAAGATGATAGAGAACTTGTTTCATGAACAGCCTACTGATAACACACTGGAAGTGATAAGCTGTAGTGTAATGTTCCTTTGTGAACTGATGATATGGGAAGTTTGGGAGTGTCCTGTGGGTCCAGAGGCTGGACACTCCAGGGAGATGCTTGGATTGCCTTATGGTTTGGATGATGGCTACCATTAGCTTATAAAGAAAAAGCCAGGGCCCAGCAGGCTCTGAAGACCAGGTACTTGTGTTGTCAGAAGCTAAAGGTGTTGGGAACTGATCCTTGATCTCTAGCTGGCACAGACAAGGCTTCTTCTTGTCAATGGCAGATGTTAACAAGATGCCTCATGACCCTGAGTAACCCAGGAGAATCATTACGTATATTGGTTATTTCTTAGCCATCTTGGCTCCTTTCCTCTAGTCATATTCATTGTGCTGATTAAATGTTCAGTCTTTTTCCTCAGGTCTCAGGACCCCTCTACTTAGAATTACTCTGGCATGATATATTTTGTAATCCAGAGAATGCTGCTGATTAAGTTGCTGTGAGTTTGCTTCAGGGGGCTTTTTCACTGACCAGAGAGAGGATAGATAAACTGTAATGTTAGTTGTCATGTCCTCCTTACTGTGCCTCTTCATTCATTATCCTTTTCTTAATTTTCCACTTTTGGGCAGATGCATTAAGGTGTTCCTCACTTCTTTGGCTGTCACTGAGTGATTGGTGATGTGAATGATAAAATTTTCCTTGGAGATGATGGCTCATGTGGGGGACAAATTAATCAGGGCTCTCAACCTGGAAAGAGAGACCACTGATCCTTCCCCATGATGAAGGCCCGTTCCCAGCTGAGACTCGAATAAGCAAAGAACAAGGTGTGGTTCACGATTTATTATTCAGCTGAATAACAAAAGGAACTGCATCAGAGGGCAGCAAAGAAGTGCTAGCCCCTCTGAGCAGGCCCCCCCAACAACTCGAGTGCAAGAGAGCGCCCCAAGGGGCAGCATCACAACACTTTTATTCAGTACAGTATGATAATGCTATGATAATGCTTACATGATTGACAATGTTTTAGAGACCCTTATATGGTTACATTACCATTATTAAATGCATATTAATGATTAAAGAATGCATATAATTATCCCCGCCTCTGTTTACTGTTGACATCATTTGCATTATCCTGGGCAGCCGCAGTACCTGCAAACTCATTAATTTCTGGCCAGAGATTCTGACCTTACATTCTTGCAAGGCTATGGTGCCAAGGAGGGTGAGCAGGAGATAGGAGGTAGTACTCCCTTTTCAGTTAGAACAAAGACGGACAGTCTAGCTTACATTCCTTGTCCAGATGGTCAGGAGAAAAAAGCATGAGAAAGAGGAGATAACACACTTTAACTATTAACTCTAGGCCGCTTGTTAATAGAACTTAGATATATAAATTGCTCGAGAAGCGACCCCACTACCATAGCAACCTGCAGCCTCTATAAGGCCTATACTATGGCACCTTCCCTACTATTCTACAAAGGAGATCACCTAATATTTCTCTCACAACTCCCCCCTTTCGACCAAGAGGGAAAGCTCGCTGGTCGACCTCGGGTTCACCTACTACTTGTGGTGAACTTAATTTTGGGTTCGCGTGCGCGTCTTTCAAAAAAGGAACACACTAATTTTATGGATTCCTATAATAGAGAGGGGACAGGCAAAAACGAGAGTGAAAGACTGGGCAGCATTGACAAGAGGAAGGAAACAGGAAACAAGGTGAAAACCTAGGTAAAAAACAAAACAAGAAACAAGCCTAGAAACAAATACTTGATGAGAAATTTGTTCTTTCTTTTTTTTTTTTTAAAAAAGAGAACAGAGAACTTAAAAAAAAAAAAAGGATCTGCAGTGCGATGCTGCTTTTTGACCTTTAGTATTGCAAGGCTTGCTGCATAGAGAGCAAGTGGGAGTCAATGGTTTATGCTTTGTTAGGAATGAGAATCCAGCATTCAGAGCCGACTAGGGCACAGACACCCGCTTTCATGGCTACAATAGATCCATATCCAGTAAATGCAGCACCCAGAACACCAAAGGAGCCCGTAGATGCCATGCGTCCCTGAATGTCAGAAAAATAAGGGAGAATAGTGGGAGCAAGGGGACTACTCCTCTTGTTCCGCACCCGCTCTTCCAAGTGTGATCACATTTAGACAGCCGGGACCAGCAGGCCAAAATAACAGGAGCTGCACCAGTTGGCATGAGTCACTTATAGGCTGAAGTGCCACAAATGTAATAAGTTAAATTGGATCCGGAATATAAACCACTGGAAATAGAGGGGGAGCTCCAGTGAAAAGTAATGTTTCAAGCTGAGCTTTACCTGGCTTAGACAAAAAGGATGTAACACCTGTGAAGAACCCAGAGCTATTAGAAGTGAAACAAAGGGGCAAACACATTATAAGCCAAACAAATAGATTAGAGTTGTGTTACTCAATTCAGGAGCAGAAAAGGTCCAGGAACAACCAGAAACCCACGAAGTAGTTCAATAGCGAGTGTTATCACAGATAAAAACAAGAGGGGAAGAAGGATTTCAGGAGGGTCACTGTGCCATAAACCAACACCATTTTGGGAGGCTCCAAGGGTAAGGGGGAAGTGGGAGCACACACAGCAGTTTGTTACATTTAAACCTTATTAATTTAAGATTATATTAAGGATTATAACATACCAGAAATTATACTGCAAAATGCTATAACAAAATTGAAGTGGGTACCTTAAAACTTTAGAAGCCATAAATTTGCACATATATAAATTACAGATAACAATGACAACATTTGATTTCATGGAGCCCCACAAACTTGCTGGGACTGTACTAAAGAGTCTCTAGGCTATTTTTCTTTGAAGATATCAAGAATGTGGTATTGGCAAATCCTCTTCGCTTTGGCTTGGCAAATCCTTTTTAACAACAGGGGAGAGGTTACTAGCACATGCACCCTGTGTTTTTAATTCTTCTGGATTTTTTTTGGAGGTGTAGAACTTTTACAGTGTGAAGCATGGATTCGCTTTGGCAGTCCATGGCACTTGACTTCTGTATTGGTGATTAACAAAACTTGAAATGGATCTTTTAGAAGCTTTTGCTAACAGTATCAAAGACCGGCTTAACACAAGGACAGTTTTGTATCCATCCTGAAAAGGTACATACAACTAATACAAATTTATAAAAATACACTTTGGCATTTGTATGAAATTAATTTGAAAATTTACAAAAGGTCCCCTTTTTGTTTTTAGAGGCTTGCCAATATTATGGGCTTGACAAATTGGACAGGTCTAACAATACTGATTCTGTAAAATGGCTTACTTTTAAGTGCTTTGTGTTGCAAACAGACAACATATTTAGACACAAGCTTGCCTTGTAAAAAAAAATTTTTTTTTTTTTTCAAGACCCATTTTCTTATAAGAAAAATCAGGATTTTGTTAAGGAGTATCTTTAAATTTAACTTGAGGCATTGTTAACTGAATGGTGACAAACAAGCAATTATGAGGTTTCCCATCCAGGAGAACTGGGAATAAAGAAGTGGGATTTCAAACAGAACAGCAAATAAGAATAATATTGTTTGCAGACAACAAAAAAAAATTATATTAGATCAATTTAGCCTGAAAAAATGCTGTATTTAGTTTATAAAAGAACTGCTGCAACAGAGTGTGGGGAAGCAACCTTCTGCCAGGCTGTCCTCATGAGAAGGAAATTAAGGATTAAAGGGTTGGGACATGGGCAGTGGAGGCATTGTTGCAAAGTCAAGTGTTCCTTCCTGCTGGCCGGGCCGGTAAGGACACTTTGTCTATCAGTGGCCCAATTGTTCACAATAGTGGCATGTGAAATTGTTTTTAGAATGCTGGAATGCGCCCCATACCACATTTCCATTAGCAGCCAGGGATCCCTTGCATGGCTGCAGATGACCCTGGAAAAGGTTTTTAAGCCATCTATATCATTTTAGGAGAAGGTGGGGGGATCGAGCCCGCTTTTAGTTCACACACTCAGGCTTAAGGCTAAGACAGCTTGCAGAAGCAAAAACGAAAGAAGAAAAAAAATACATTACAGCCAAGTATTGCAAACAGCAAAACAGCTTATATCAGGCCCCAGCCAGTTTTTACAGGAGACTGACTTTAGCTGGTGCTTTGGGCTTGGAGCCCAGCATTAGTTTACAGTCGGGTCGCTCCCAGGAGTCATGTAAATACCATGCTACCTTTTTGTCGCACAATTTTTGCTTTAGCCCTACAGTATACCCCTGATGAGCAAAAATGATTCAATTGGCAAAGCATCCCTATAATTAACAAACGGCTGCAGGACGTTCAGCGGGATGGCTTATGCCATTCAGTTTTCACACCAGCCACCCCACTTTTTGAGGCTGAGCAGACTGTTTTTGGGACCCTGGGGAAAGTTAGTGGCCACAATTAGCACTGCAAAATTTAGGTAACCTACCATCTGCAGCTCACATGAAGGCGTACTTAGTGCCTTAACATTAACAAAATGCCAAAGGTTTGTTCCCATTTCTATTTTATCCCCAGGATGATGTTTGTAACTTAATGCTTTTTGTGTTACCTTGGGGAGAGAGGAACAACAGATTCTCTGCACTGCTCCCACAAATCACTTGCTCAAACCAACAGCTTACATTACAAAATACAACCAAAATTATACCAATATCAATATTCACATTAATCACATCAAATTGCAGTTACAAAATAACCAGATTGCATGATCGGTACCTGTTGAGGGGCCACACCAGATAGTCCCTTAGCTTCATTTGTAACTAGGGGTCAGATGTCCTTTGCAGGATAATCCCCTGGCTCAGCTTCTTTTTTCTTCCACCCCCTTACCATTATTGCTGGAATTTCACACATTTCCACTGCACATTTTAGGGTTCCCATTTGATGCAATCAGGGCCTGAACTTTTACTTGGGACATGGTGGCGTGGTGGTTCTGTGGAGGGCAGCAAGGGTGGATTATTACCGCAACCCCCTCTTTCTTGCTGGCTTTTTTGCTGGACAGCTTCCAAGGGCACAGCCAGCAAGGAGTTTCTCTTCAGAAGCGCTCTGATAACACAGCCTGTCTCAGCTTTTCATCCTCAGTTGTTAACCCTTTTTTTCTCACATTACTACTGTTACAAGTATCAGGTCCCAATTCCACAGCGCAGGGCATGCACCTTTGCCAAGAAAACAAGAACCTGCGCTTATTGCTTAAGTCGGAGATACAATGGCACTTGAGGTGTACTGGGTTTATATAACAAATTTGACTGGCCAGTAGTATTTTGGGATTTTTAACTTTTAAACTGAGTTTTTAGCTTGTCCTAGGAGTCCTTTAGACTCCTGACAACTGATTTCTGGTGCCTTTTAGACATTTTTAAATGTATATACCAATTTAAATACATATTTTACTTTTTTGTGGGGGTTATGCCCCCTTAAAAATTTTTTCTTAAGAAACTGCTTTAAATGATTATCCCTGGTATACCAACTCCATTTAAATAAAACCTAACAAAAATCAGGCCAATAATAAGTAAGTATACATATAGTACCCTGGAGTACCCAAAGGGGGAAAGCAATTTTAGTTCTGCCTATCCCCATTATTCTTAGACCACTTGCTTCACAGTGCACTGCTCAAGCCTGAGAAGGGTCCAGAGACTGAGGCATGGCATTAGGTCGCCATTCATCAGAGTCCGGAGCACTGGCCTGAATCTTGCAGGCTGTCATTGCCAATTTTGCTTGCTGGGCTTCCATGTCCTGCATGTCTGCCCACACATACCAGTAATCCAGTTGTTTAGGGTGGAGAATTTAAAAGATTTTTCCTGAGGTACCTCAAGTTTTCCAAATTTAAATCTCCTAATTGGGGCCATTATAAATTTGGCCAGTTTCTTTGACAAAGATCAATCAGCTTCTGTTTTTTTTGTTTTTAAAACCCCAGTGCCCGCGAGTCGACTCCAGTTTACCAGAACTTTTCCTAGGGGACTATTTTCCGGGATGGACAGACCCTGTCCCATTTTTTTTTCCTCCGGGATGGACTGATCCTGTCCCAATTTCTCACCCTAGGTGGACGTCCCTTTCTGGTCCCCACTCCCAGAGCCTGCCTTCTTGGCTTAATCTAGTCCGCCCAACCTAGAAAGGGCCGGAACAATTCTCTAACCTGGAAGGGAAAATTCTAGGTTGCCTCAGACAGAGCGGGGGACCTGCAGCCTACCCAACTTGGAAAGGGCAGGAGAAATTCTCCAACCTGGAAAGGAGGATTCTAGGCCTAAGACAGAACAGACAGATGAACACAAAGACATACAAAGATGTGAACCACACAAAAATAACAAACAAAGAAGTCACCTTATCGCCCCCAAAGGAGCTGCAGTCCTGCCTCAAGTTCCCATAGGTGAACTCACCCAATCTGTTGGCCGGCCGGGGTTGGGGCTGGATGGCAGCACCTCCTGGACAAGCTGGGTACCTCCTGGCTGGCTCGCCAGATTTGTGGGGGACAAATTAATCAGGGCTCCTAACATGGAAAGAGAGACCACTGATCCTTCGCCATGATGAAAGCCTGTTCCCAGCTGAGACTCGAATAAGCAAAGAACAAGGTGTGGTTCACGATTTATTATTCAGCTGAATAACAAAAGGAACTGCATCAGAGGGCAGCAAAGAAGTGCTAGCCCCTCTGAGCAGGCTCCCCCAACAACTTGAGTGCAAGAGAGAACCCTGAGGGGCAGCATCACAACACTTTTATTCAGTACAGTATGATAATGCTATGATAATGCTTACATGATTGACAATGTTTTAGAGACCCTTATATGGTTACATTACCATTATTAAATGCATATTAATGATTAAAGAATGCATATAATTATCCCCGCCTCTGTTTACTGTTGACATCATTTGCATTATCCTGGGCAGCCGCAGTACCTGCAAACTCATTAATTTCTGGCCAGAGATTCTGACCTTACATTCTTGCAAGGCTATGGTGCCAAGGAGGGTGAGCAGGAGATAGGAGGTAGTACTCCCTTTTCAGTTAGAACAAAGATGGGACAGTCTAGCTTACCTTCCTTGTCCAGATGGTCAGGAGAAAAAAACATGAGAAAGAGGAGATAACACACTTTAACTATTAACTCTAGGCCGCTTGTTAATAGAACTTAGATATATAAATTGCTCAAGAAGCGACCCCACTACCATAGCAACCTGCAGCCTCTATAAGGCCTATACTATGGCACCTTCCCTACTATTCTACAAAGGAGATCACCTAATATTTCTCTCTCACTCACCACCATGAAGCAATTTTTTAAGATTACATTGATGGAAATTATATACAGTGGGCCAGATCTAGAAATCCTTTTAGGATTTTTTTCTGAATGAGGACTGCAGGATCTGCTGCTATAATTTCAGGAATTCACCACACTTCTTGCAGGGATGGACATTCTCCTGCAAAGAGAATACAGCATGAAACAGCTTTAAAACAGTATATAAAGGTAGGCAAATATTAAATATTAGGCTGAATACCAAGTAAATTATGAATTCTACCGGCTAACTAAGACATGCTTGGAAAACAAAGGACCAAACTCTTGGATGTTGTATAGTAAGCTGTAAGAAGTGATTGGTTGATTTTGTGAAAGATTTTAAGAAACTAAAAAAAATGTTATGTTCCTCCCAAGCACAAGGTCAGAGCTAGTCGAAAGCAGAAAAGAATTTAAAATATTTTTAAAAAATTCTTTCCTCTTCTTTTTGTCACTTTGCCAACACAATTAGAGTTTGTAGATTTTTTTATCTGATCACAAATAGGAAAATCTCAAACAAGGTTCATATTTTTTTTCATTTTATTTTCATTTTTTAAACATTTTGATTTATTTGAAATTTTGAAAATAGGTGCTTTTTCTTGAATCAAATAACTCTAGAATCCATAAAAGCTAAAACATCACCATAATGAAGATGTCAGAGGCTCTCAGAGAAATATGGGTGCAAAGAATCCTTCTCAGTTTCTATTTTATGTGTGAAGAAAGGAATAAAGCAGAAGTGCATTCTGTTTCTATAGAATATTTCCGCCCCAGTGACATGATCTGCTGGATTTAACCAATGATGACCTATGACAATGTTGGGAAAATTTTACTGTGCTTTAAAAGGTATGTTCTTCTCTCCAGAAGTGGCAGCATTGTTATGTTCCTTAGTTTGTAAACTGTTGTTATAACAGTTAGAGACGTGAGCACTAGAGGGTGCTGGAGAGCAAGTCTGCCTGGCAACTGGTGATGCAGGCTCCCTCATCAGATTGACAGGAGTCTTGGCAGGCAGCCAGGAGTCTGTGCTCTGCCCAGTAACACGGTCAGTGAGCAGTCTGCCTAGTGACGGGCTGTGTGCAGACTGAATAGAGGGCCGTGCGCAGTGGATGGAGGGCCGTGCACACACCTTCTGGAACCCTCTCTGCTGAACCCTATGGAGCTTGGTTTGGGTGCGAAAGCTGTGGCTTTCTGATTGGTTGGCCGGCCAGGTATTTAAGCTAGTGCTCAACGGTCGTTCAGGGTTCGAACCGTGGTGGATAGGCATGTGAGGTTCGTTCCAGGATCTTTGGGCGCTCTCCTTTGGCTACGTGGCAGGAGCTGAAGAGCCGGGATCCAAGTAGGGAATTCCCCGAGAAGTCTCAATAGGATTGGAAGCCTTAAGGCCCAGGGACTTTGCTGTTCTCCCTGAGCTTTTGATCCTCAGGATCAGAGGCTCAGTGGGACCTGGGTGTTTTTGGCTTCGAAGAGGACGTCATGGGATCGCCCAAGCGACGAGGGACATCACCGGACCAGAGGAGGAGGAAGAGGCCGTCGTCGGACCAGAGGAGGAGTGGAGTCCCCGAAGAAGCAGGGTCCCCGAGTGGCCCTGCTTGGACTTTGACAAGGGGTGAATGGACTTTTGAATAAGGACCCGTGGCTGCCAGCAGCCCAGAAGTAGATGGGTCAAGTTAGGACAGTTGGACGAGCCGACGACGTGGGACAGACAGTCCACCTAGGGACCAGGGACAGAGATCCTCGCTGGAGTTGGGACCAACGCCTCTCCATGCGAAGAGCAATCGTGAGGCGTTGGGACACTTTGGGGACTGGCCTCAATTGAGTGGGAATTTCCCTAAGGCCGGTGGGGTTGGGACACGGGTCCGATCCCACTGTTGGGTACTCTTTACACCTTAAGGTTTAAAGTAAGGTTTTCCTTTGCTATATTAGGTTGGGAACTACTGTGGGGTACTGTTTTGTTGGGGAACCAGGGAGGCTGAGGGGTGTGTTTAATAAAGCTGTGTTTTGAAACTCAGCCTTGCCTGTTCTCTTCACTGTTGTTGTGGTTGGGAGCCAGAGGTTTCATAGACGCCTCAGGTGAACAGGGCTTGCCAATATAAATTTTTCCGTAACAACAAAAGGCAACATGCCCTGCTCTCAAGAGTTTACTTTACAGAAGACATTTTTATTTCATGCACATCTCCAAGTACCTGCCTTATTTCTTTTCCTATTTTTTCTTTTCTTCCAAAAATGTATATTTCTTATTTGAGAGTTAAAGGAGGATTGATTTCAGTTTTCAGTCTATTTTGTCACAGAATTCTAGGGGACTGAAATTTGGAAAACAGGCTTTCCTTAATGCTGCCTTGCCAGAATTACCAGAATTTTGGTATGGAGATGCTATGCCTGTGGCTGACAGGATGATTCAGTTTCCATGGCCATTCTGATTTTGGTGCTTATAGTGGGACGTCTATCAGTGGATACTAATCAATGCCATGTTGTGATGGTGGCTTTTATAGTATGAACAGAAATCCACCAACTTTTCCAGAGACCGCAAAATATCCATCAATTGCAATAACTTGAATTTCTCTCCATTAAGTTCTGTCTTTGGCACCCTTTTCTGCTACCTTTGCACTATTTCCAGGCAACATCACCTGCTTTTATGGCTTGTCATCACCTCATCTTTGCTAACTACTCTTGAATCTACCTCTTTCCTATCTCTTCAGTCCAGCAAATGAAATTGTTTCTCCAGCATCGTTTCCAGGATGGATGTCCAACTTTCAGCTCAAACTAAGCTTGGTGTAAACAAATTCTTTCCCTCCCTCCCTCCTTTGCTATCGCTGTCAATAATTCCACCACCTTCCATGTTACCCAGGCCCACAACGTGTCATTTTTTCCTCCTCTCCTTTTCCATAAAACATGTAAAAATTTGCTAAATTGTGCCAGTTCTTCTGCTATAGTATCTTTAAAACAAAAACAAAAAACTGTTCCTACTGATAAAATCTTGGATGAATCCTTAGTCAGTTCTTGGCTTGACTACCGGTGACTTCTTTTCCCTGGCTTCCCTTATTCTCTGATTGTCACCTTTAAGTCTATCCAACATGCTGTAACTAAAACTATTGGTTTTGCGCATAGCTTCAGTTACGTCATTCCCCCCGTATCTGAATCCTAGTATGGTCTCCAGTCTCTTTCTCTGTGAAATTTTGAATGCCTCCTTCTTGTCTTTTAAGTTCTGCTACTGTTTGCCTCTCGTCCACCATCTCCCAACTCACCCCCTGTTCTCTGCCAACTCAGTGTTCATTGATGGTTCCCTAATTATCTCCCACATGAGACTCTGCTACTCTTTTTATGTCAGCCCCTTCACCGAATATCCTCCCTGATGCTGTTCACAAAGCAACCTCACTCTTAATGTTTAAAATCTCTTCGGCTTACTACTTGAGGATAGCCTTCCAGTGCTGACATGTAACACTGTTCCTGCCATCCTAGTGGATGGTGTCCCTCAAGCTACTATTCTATTAACTTGTTTTAAAGTGAAAATGTTAAATGTGATTATGTTCACAATGAAAGCACTATGTGGATGCACACTTTTTTTTTTCTGTTATAGCCATCAACCTTTCCTTAATGACTGTTGTTACTTACCTTATTTTGTCATTCCTAATTGTGTAGTTTAAGGAGAGTTGGCAAGGAATCCTGGGATTTACAAGGGCTCATCACTTCATATTTGTCCTCAGATTTTAAATTGTTTTAAGCAAAAACCTACCCTTTTATTAGCCTGTTGATTTATGATTCTAAACACTCATTCTGAATCTTCTTTAGTGGGCTCTATTTGCTAATTTGTAGCATAGCTGAAGGCTAGAAACAATAGGATTGTTGTAATTATTTTTAGGATTGTAGATATTGTCTGCTTTTACCAGTAGTGTCTTCTGCTTTTTTGAGATGCATCCTTAGTCTTAGTCTTGGCTGCTTAAGACCAGAAAACCCTAATGATTGAAGAAAGAATTTGTTCTTGCTGCTGTTAAATGTTGGTTTGTCAGCACACAGTTCATGTATGAGTAGATTTTGTTCCTCCTGTAGAGGATTGAGTTTTGGAGGCAGTGTTTACTTCTGTTTCTTGGTTATGCGAAAGGAAATGTATTAATATGGTTCTGTTTGGCCAGTGGGGGGAAAATATTTGCATTTTGGGGCAAAATTAATCCTACTTTGTGGAGAAATGTATAGAAGGGACATCACCCTTTAGTGTAAATGTTTTATTACCATAATCTGTTCTCAATTATTTTGTGTCCAATATATGAAAAATCTGGAATATTTTAAAGAATTTTGACATAAAAGCAAGGTGATTACAACATATTTTTACCTGTAAAGAGGGGGAAATATAAAATATTAAATTTCTTAGAAAGTTAGAATTTTCTGAGCTTCTAAAATTAGCTCAGCCTTTGCTTCCTTTTACTAGCTCTAATTGGAAGTCTTCGGTGAGCCAACTTGTTCCTCTACCTTGGCTCCCCTGAATGTTTTAAACTGCCAAACTTTAGCAGAATTTTCTGCCAACAAAGATAACACACTGAAGAGACATTTACTGTACATTCCCGAGGGTGCTCATAGAAAACAAGCACTCAGATGTGTAGGATAATGGTTTCCTTCCTAGTGATTCATTTTGGCAACAAAGGAGAGCTGACATGCATGCACACTGTAAAGATCTACCATTGTATTTTGATGAAAAATTTTACTTCTGATTTTGGGAAGGCAGTTTCTTTTGTGTGTGGATGCAAGGTAGCTTACAGCTAGGGCTGGGCAACAGTTTTCTGCCAACTTCTTTTCAATAGGAAATTGAGGCTTTGACTAGACAAAATGACTTGCGAAGAGAGTCTACTTTCCACACAGAGCTTCAATATTTTTTTTGAGTCAAAATTAACAACAACCAAATCCCAAAAATACTTCAGTGATGCCTCATTCTCCTTTTCTCCTCTGTGTGCCACTGTGATCTTGTGACTGCCCTGATACATTTGTTGTCTCTGCTCACCAGGGTCAAGAGACTATAGTGCAACCGTAGGTGGACCAGGGATCACCTAAAGGTATAAATAACTTTACAAAGAACACTTGATGATAACATTCTTGAAAAAGCTGGTAACAGCGGCGGGAGTTTTAAAATGCCTCAGTTTCAACAAAGCTTTCAGGTGTACATCAACGTCCACTGCCATGTGCCTCTCTCCTCTCAGCACCCTCAATGGGGATGGGTCAAGATGGGTCATGGAATACCTGCAGTACATCTGAGAAGCCCCAGTGTTCCACTGGACACTGGTTGAGAAACACTGCTGTAGTGCCTTGTGGGAGGTGCAGGCCAGGCAAAAAGTCTAGCCCATTGAGGAGAATAGACACTTGAGGCACCTGAAATGCTACTCGCATGAAGTATTACAGTGCAGTTCAGAGTCAAAATATCTGGCTTTCAGTTTTTCATGTGAAAAGAATGGCTTCAAGAGATCATCTAGCTCAGCTTATGCACTGAGGCAGAGCCACATAAACCTAGACCATCCTTATCCTACTATTCATCCTGTAGAGCAGGTTGGGCTATTAAAGCTCCTTTGCCCGTACATGCACATGTGCACACACGCAACTAGGGCAGTTGAGATCAAATGAAGTGGTTAAGACTGTTCAAATGTTTGAGAACTGGTGGCATGGCATTCCTAACTAAAGAGCCCTCAATGCTGGAATTCACCCTCAGCCAGCGCAAGAGCCAGAGGCTGTTAATACTTAGGATGTTGCGTAAAGCTCAGTTCTCTTCTCAGGTGGGGTTGTTGGTTGGTTTTTAAGGAGTTGGGAGAAAAGTCTCTCCTTTTCTTATTTTCTTTCTTGAATAAGTAATTGCCTTTAAGGAAGGGCAAAGCCCCCTCAGCATTGAAAATAAGGCACATTTTATAAATTAAAAATAAATGTAATGTTAAAATCTGTAAGTATAGTCTCATTTCCCCTTCATGTCAGCAGCACTACAACAGATAAGCATTTAAAAAACTACCCACTCTTCAGTCCCCTCTAGAAAGCTAAAGTTGATTATAGAAGCCCTTTGAATAGATTGTACCGCTTCATTACTGAAGTGCCTGCTGTATTACTATCCTGAAGAGCATCAAGCAGAATCTAAGGACTTGTCTACATTGCTATGCAGTGAGAATCATGATGTGTGAATTGCAGTTCATGCTGAAGTGCTGTGCTATAAGAGTAGACCTTACTAGTGTGAACGACTTCATTTGTGTTAACATGGTGTAGGTGTCTTGCTTGGGGGATCTAGGTGGGGCTGGTTTACAGCACAACACTTTTGTACGCACTCCACTTCACAGCCCTGGAATCCGTCCTGTGAGGCCTTGTAGATAAGCCCTTAGATTACAGAGTTACAGCACTTCTATGGTGTATGTGGTGTTTGAGTGTTGGCTCGTTGAGCCTCAAGCCATCAGCAACACAGCAAGTTTACTCCTTCCAAACTGACCATCACGGAGAACAATATTAAGGCTGAACTTTAATACCCAGCCTTCTATCAGAAAGTCTGGTCCCATTTTGCTTTTCATGTGAATGTTCTGATCACAGATTTTCTCCATTTGGTGGTTTCATCTAAAGTTGTGTGAAAAACCAAGCTGTAGCATACTGTTACAAGCACCCAGGGCCTATCTCTTGGATAAGTGGTTGAGGAAAAGACTGTCATTCCAAGTTCCTTCAGTGGAATAGTATCAGAGTGAGGACCTAACCAACAAGAAAAGTCATAGTACAGACATAAGCCCTAGGTTGGCTGTCAGCATATATTAGATAATCTTTGTGTGAATGACTGTATCCCCTGATTGCTGGCTTTTTCTAGATTTACCAGTGCCATATAGCAAGGTTTTCTTTCTAATGCCAAGCGGTTTTACAAGGCAAAACTTTCATTCCTTTCTTAACAGTGAGATGCAGGTTCATCACCCATAAAACTTTCTGAGAAAGAACTCCATTTGAGAGAAGGTCCTTGCTAGGAGTGAAGTTCAGCAGCAAGAATTCCCATGTAAAAAGAGAATCTTTCCTTGTATACCAATTACTTGATCCACATGTGATATTTTCTTTTTTTAAGAACCTAGAGATTTTACAAAAGGTAGGTTTGTGTGCTGTGTGGTTGTTGGTCAGGTGTGGCAATTTCTAATTGTTCGTAAAAAGACAGGTAGCTGATACCTCCAGAATCTCTCCTTTCCTGCCTTCCTGCTACATCAGATCAATCTGGCATTTCAGGATCTTTATCAAAGTGATAATAATAAAATGATCCTGTAAACAGTTTCACTTTTTGAAGAATGAAACTGGTGTTCATAATATAAAGTTTAGGCTATCCTAAAAAAAAAATCTTATTCTCCATCCCTAGTCCCCTCTCCCCCCAAAAAGCAAAACAAAAACAAAATCAAACAAACAAAAAGCAGCCTGCAAACGAACATTCTCTTTCTCATAATATTACCAGAAGGCAGAAATTAATGCTATTGCATTTCTGGAACATGTAGAAAATGCTCAACATTAATGTGTGTAATGTTCAGGCACATTTTCAAACAGAAACAGAGTTCCCTGGAAAGAAAATAGAAAACACATTACCCATAATTTCTGACCTTTGGCACAGTGAGGTGGAAAGTTAAGAAAACAACATATTAAGGAAGACTTTGATCTGAGAAGTTCCTGAGCTACTTATAAGTTTATCAAAGAAAAAGTCATTTCTGTTTTACAAGTGATTTTTTTATTGCAATTTAATTGTTGTTCCTTTTGTGCTGACTCGTTGTGCATGTGCATTATGGTAGTCTTTAATTAAGTAATTACATACTAATTTCCCCATAAACTCCCACCGGATTGTGTGTGTATGTTGGATGCACAAGAAGAAATGAATTCGGGTTGCATGGGCAACCATAAATCTAACCACTTCCTAAAAATAATCTTTTAGTGAAGTTTTGTGTACAATTACAGATGTGTTTATAATACACCATATTGCCACACAATAACTGAGAATTAGTTCTGTAAATGAGCGCTCACTCTATCACTATTCACAGCTAGTGTTCCTACTTCCCATTTTTGTATTAGTTTTATGTAATATGTGGTGAATCATAACTGTGCCCCATTTGCATTCAACTGTGGACAGTATGAAAGTCATTTAATATCTTGTATACATGAGAGTAGAATTTAGCCTCCATGCAGTAATGTTATTCTACAGAACAGCTTGCTTTTAATGAAACAATAGTTTCAGTACTGGCTCACAGAGTTATTTTCCCAGGTATGATTTTGAACATCTATAAACGTTTATCTTAAGGGGGGGGGGAGATTAGTTAAGGTGATTTGTTGGCCTTGGAGTACGTAGAATGACTTTGTTTCCAAAGCCTGTGTTACATTACTCTGTAGGAGTAACAGTTGGATCGTACAGAGGAAAATTGAGTGGGATACTTATAGGAGGCTCTACAAAAAAAATAGCCTGAGTCTGAGCTGTGAATACTCCTCTTCACCCCCCCCTTCCCCCACTTCTTCATCCTTTTCCTTTCCTTTCCAAGGCCCTCTTATACCTCATCATTCTATCTTTCTCTGCCCTCCCCATTTCGTATGATTTCCCCCTCTCCGCCTCATATTCTTTTTATTTGTCTCACGGTATTAGTGGGTATTGAACAGGGGTGTCCAACCTTTTAGCATGAGGGGCCACACTGCAATTTTTTTCTCACTTTGGGAGCTCATGAGCAAATTGTAGATAGATAAGGCACAAATTGATATTATTAATTAAAATTGATTTATTAATTGAAATTAAACAGTCAATAAATAAAAACAGTTTACAAACTCACTTTGGTTCTATAAAAGTGGAAACTTACATTTCATACCTAAGCACAATTTCCAAATAATACCTGTCCTCCCTATTTTAACCTTTAGGTAAGTGTCACTTTCACAACTATATAAAGTTTTCACTTTTTAAAGCCACATTTTGTGACAACTTGAAAAGGGCTTCCCTTTATTTTTTTCAGAAAGCATCAATTTGTACAGCTGGCAAGGAGGCATGGCAGGCCACAATTGGCCATCTGGGGTGGCAGGGGAGACCGTTGGGAGCAAGGCAGAACAAGGGTGGCAAGAATAGGGAGGTGTGGGGTGGCAGTGGAGTATAGCAAGGAAAGGTGACCATGTGGGATGGCAGGGGAGAACATGGGGAGCAGGGTAAGGCAGGATTAGGGTGGCTGGTAGGAGCATGGAGAGTAGGACAGGACAGGAGTGGCAAAGAACCATGGGGAGCAGTATGGCAGGACCCCTATTACTTCCCTTACCCAGACTCCCCTTCCCCAGCACTGCATCTCACTGCCTGCCAATCACCTTCCCCCACTCCTGGCCGCTCACCTCACAGGTCCAATCACCTTCCTCTTCTCCCAGCCCCCTTCCCCTCCTGCTCCACATCTTGCCTGGTCGCCATCACCTTCCTTCCTTCCCAGCCTCCTCTCCTTTTCCTGACCCCTATCACTTTTCCTTCGCCTGGCTAGGCACCTCACTGCCTGCCGATCACCTTCCCCTTCCTAGGTCCTGACCCTTCCCCTCACAGCTCCACACCTCCTCTGGTGCTGATCACCTTCCCCCATCCCAGACCCTTTTCCCTCTGGCTCTTCACGACTCCTGGTCCTGGTCATTTTCCTCTCTTCCCAGCCCTCTTCCCCTGCTGGACCTGTGCTTGGCTGTCCTGATCACTTTCCTTCTCACAGCTCTCTTCTCCTTCCTTTCTGGCTCCCATGTCCCCTGGTCCAAATCATCTTTCCCCTTCCCTGACCCCTTTCCCACCCATCTTGGCTTCACATCTTCACCCTTCTCTGGCCAGCCCCATACCTGGCCTGTTAGGTCGTTTTTCCCCTTCCCAGCCCTTTTCCTTTCCCGGCTCTGCAATGCAGGGGTCCTGATCCCCCTGTTACTCACTCCTATCCCCCACCTTACTTGGCTGCAGTTATAATTGTCAGAATCCAGCCAGCTCTTTTGCCCTGGGTCGTGTGGTCAGCCATGCTGCAGTGGGACATTTAAGAATGGCTGGGGCCCCAGCGTCCGGATGGCGCCATTTGACCAGATAACAGCCCTTGGCAGGCCAGAGTATGGCCTGCAGGCCATAGATTGGGCAAGTGTGTTATAAAATTAGATGGGGAGGAAGAAATTGTGCCAAGATTTTACAGACCATGATCATCATCAATCTTCAGATTTTACAAAAGAAAGGAAAATAACAGATTAAGGACAGTTTATTCTTCTTTCTTTTTGGCAGATCTCCTTTTACTACATGAGTAATGACTGTATGTGCAGAGATGACAAGTTCCATGGGGTAGCCATGTTAGTCTAGGGCAGCAAAACAAACAAGGAGTCTGGTGGCACTTACAAAGACTAACAGATTTGTTGCATGAGCTTTTGTGGGAGAAAATTCCACTTCACCAGACTCTTGAAGATGGGGCATCTGATGAAGTGGTGTTTTCTCCCATGAAAGCTTGTGCAATGAATAAACTTGTTAGTCTTTATAAGTGCTACCAGACTCCTTGTTTGTTTAGGTACAGAGAGTGAAGTAATTAACAGATTAGTGTCTAGCATCTATTCCTGCCCATGGATTTGATGTGGATCCAATGGCTCTGTATAAGCTGATCTACCAGCTGAGGAAGACAAAATCACATTTGAAACAATTGCACAGGTCTCTTTTCCAGGCTTTCTTTGTTAACCAAGGTTCAGAACAGCACAACACATCCTCAGACTCACCCCCAAACATAACAGCTCCGTAGGAGACCTGGGCCTGGCTCCACACTAGTTTTGGTCCCTTTCTCAACCTGCATTTCAGATATAATGGCTGTGATGATAGGGGCTGTCTCACCCCACCTCAGATTCTCCCACACAAGTGACGAGGTTAACGATTCACAGAGGAGATGGCACAGTTTGTTTCCTTATGATTTTGGTGGTATTTGCCCTCTCCTGTCTAATTTTCCTCATCTCCAGCCTACCTCTACTCCGATAGCCTTGATGTTTGTGGAGTGCGCTTCAGTGTGGTAGCATGGGGATCAATCACTGTGCAGAGGAACCACCACATGTGCAGATCTAAGTGGAACACTGTGGGTGGATGCCTGTGCCAAAGATCTGCCTGATCCCGGGCAAAGAAAACTGGTTTCCAAACAATTTATGCCCTGCAAATGCTATAGGGATGGTGACAAGCTTTAGACGGTCCCTTAGAACTCTGTTTCTCAACAACTGATCTGTGGACTGATTTTTGGACCCTGAGATCTCCTTATTACAATTTAGAAAGTCAGCAGGTGGGCCCTGGAATCAAAAAGGTTCAGAATCACTCCTGTAGAGTCTGTGCTGACTACTTATGCTGAGCTATCTGTTGGATTTTGCCTTTAGCTGTGACACTGAGTACCTTTCATGGACCTGAAGAAGAGCCCTGTGTAGCTCGAAAGCTTCTCTCTTTCTCAATCTCTTGCTGACTGGAGCTGGTCCAATAGCTTGTGTGTGTGTTCTTTTAGGTGCTTTACAGTAATCCTTTTTAAACACGAGGTGGCGATGTTGACCATCATGATATTCTGTAGTAAGGAGAAATAATTTGAACCTTGAAATAAAGGAGAGACAAGTTGTGGGTTGGTGTGTGTGGTTTGTTTTGTTAAACAAGATTGAGAATTTTTGGAATGAGAGGTAAGAGGTTGTCTGAGATGAAATGATTGTTTTGTTCTCTGAAATAAGAGATGTCTGCACTTTCTTGGCTGTAGCAGGAAAGAGTTGTGTTGTTTCTGAAATCCCCCACATATGCACCTCACCCTACCCCAGGGAATAAAAATGCTCTGTAAAGATATTTTTCTGTCTTTTGTTGTAACTGATAGTGGTGGCATTCTCAATGTTCCACCCCAAACTGGTGGATGTTCATATGGAATAATATAAATTCTATGACCCTTTGACCAGTGCTGTCTATTACTTCTGTAGAAAGCAAGATGAAAAACTATTTTTCCAAGCAATCAGGAGTTCTGGGAATTTTCAGCTGGAAAATCTTCTTAAAAAACAAAAAATCACCACATGCACACAGAGTAGATGAGAGAGAAGAATTTCAGAAAACTAAAGTGACAATCTTACTTTCTAGCCACACTGTATCTCTTGGAATAGAGTTCCCTGCATCTTTGTCTGTACAGTGTGGTGTCTACCTGCCTATTCCTTTCTTCTCCCGTATGGTCTGGACAGAAAGAGTTTCTTCTTGTTGTCTTTCTCTTCTTTATTTTCTTTCACCTCTCTTTCCCTAATTTAATGATCAGCTACTCTCAGCTGTTCTCATTCTGGCCATGTAGAGAGCAGCGTGGTCCTGTGATATTGGCTTAAGTCCCTGTGTTCAACTGCTAAATGTCACTAAAAGACAGATTAAAATCTTCATTTAATATTTTCCATGCTGTACTGCTGTAATTTTCATAGGTATGTATCACAACTGCATGGAGAGAGAAGAGGGTGTGGTTATTCAAGAGATCGTGAGTCTGGGAAAAGGGAAGTTATGTATATGATTATGAATGTGGTGAGCGTGGGTAGCCTTGCACTCAAAGGTATGATCCATGCTATGGAAAGGCTTCAGAATGCTTGCTTGAATTTCTAGT
Organism: Podocnemis expansa; assembly: GCA_007922195.1. Taxonomy (NCBI): domain Eukaryota; kingdom Metazoa; phylum Chordata; order Testudines; family Podocnemididae; genus Podocnemis; species Podocnemis expansa. The sequence goes on from ML682034.1 coordinate 4,788,385, forward strand.
TAACCCCTTTCTCTCCACTAACTTTTTTCTCATGTTCTTTCCCTTCTAGTTTTCCCTTCCATGCCTATATTTTTTTCTCTCCCTCTTCTAACATCTTTTTACACCCCCCCCCTTCTATTATGATACCCATCTAGAGATGAAGAACACCTCTTGAAAGACCTTGCCTTACTGTCTTATCTTCACTTAGTGGTCCATACAGTCAGTCACCAAGATTTTTCAAGAAGTAACACAGTGAATTTTGGAATTAAGATAACATGACATACCTTTCAGAGACTACTTAGCATTCATTCTCTGAAAAACAGGTCTATAAGGATGCCTCAAGGCGAGCTCTCCAAAGTGGAGGCACTCAAAATCATCTAGTCACTTGTGAAAATCTTGGTGACATCTTACCCTCCAGTATGTATGGTGGCAAGAGAAAAGAATGCTGCAGACCCCGTGCATGGATTGCTGCATGTAAGGTGCCAGCAGCAAAGTTTAGCGACCATCCGTTTGTGAGATTTTTTTTCTGGTTGAGAAGAAAACATTGATGTTCCCCACGCATTGCTACCTAGTGTGTCCTACCCTGATGTGGAGGAGCAGGAGCCTATGGTCCCAGTGCCATATTAGCCCCCCTACCCCAACCCCCCAATGTCAAGAAGGATGAATTGCAGGGTAAACTATGCTCCATGCCTGTAACACCCTGGATTAATTTTTGGTGGTGATCTGGAACTTATGGCAAGAATGGATGTTGCATATATGTGCATCAAAACCAGTGCATGACAGTTTTCAACTCTGAGTGAGACAAGCATGAATAAATGTTTAGAGGAATAATCAGTGTGAGGCAAAAGTTAGCAATAATGTTCTGAAAAATTCAAGGGACTTAGAAGGTCTCTGCATCTGGTAATTGTACTGCCTCATACTTTCTTTCCTTCTAAGTTGGCCAATCAACCTCACATGGAAGAGAAGCAATGAATTTATTTGACAAACAACAGTATTCTTACTAAATACATGTGGTCATACTCTGTCTTCAATAGGTTACTCTCCTTTTTGAGGAGGAATTGTTGCAGAGAATCACGACTTCGTAATCATTGTGAGGATCCCACAAAGTGTTATAAGAGCCTTAATAACATGGCTCAGCTTTTTTAAAAAAACAAGTTAGACTAATGTTCCAATGACTAAAGTCATTATTTAAGTAAGACGTTTAAGCCATGTAATGCCAAAGAGAAAGTGATAGTTTAGGAAAACAGGAAAATTACAGTGAAGAGTTTTGACTCCCAGAAGATATCTTGGTGAATCTAAAATGCAGCAATCTGATCTCAAGTAAGTTTTTAATAAGTATTTGTGATGTGCACCTAGATATTTATCTTTGTAATCTTAAAAGGTATATGCTGAAGTTTCCTGGTTTTCTTTAAGTTGAGTTATGGGGACTTGTGCAGTAGAAATAGTTTTAATCTTTTGAGGAAGAGGTCTCAAATGAAATTGGATGTGTATACATTGCACATATCATATTCAGCCCATCAGAAAAGATAAATCATAGATATTAGGTGAAAATTACAGAAATAGGTGTAGTACTAGGACTATCATTAGGGTTTAAATGATATAAAACTTTTAAGTACATGTATTTTTTTGTTCAGTTCTAAACTCCTAGAACTTTGATTGATCCAAGAGGATTGGTTGGTATTTCTCAGTGATAAAATTTAAAGCAGCTCAGTATTCATAGCTCTATAAATCTGTATATGTTTGTTGGGGATTTCTGAATGTGAAAATACTGGGTCACATTTTCAATCACTCATTACTATACATGTTCCATGTTCCAACCTCTCTCAACAGACTTTGGGGCTAGTGAGAGCCAGTAAGAGAATGCATCCTCAGGTGCATTGCTGAATGGATGGTACAACTTTTTGTGGAGGATTGTCACTGTGTGTAGTTTGATTGCAAAATTATGTGAGGACTTAATTTCTGTTTGTGGTATAAGCATAGTAATGAGGTAGTTTCTATGGACTACCATTTTAGCACATTGTGAACAGTAAATATATTGGTTGCTGTTAAACACTAGAAGTTTGGAAGGTTCACTCACAGATTTATTCCTAAGGTTTGAGCTTCCTGTCTTCTCTAGTTTATGTATACTGTATAAGGTATACAGTACTTCATTTCATGTTCTGAATTGACCCTATACTGGCTAAATGAACTGAACCAAAACAAATCAGTGTCTTCGCCCAAACAAATAATAGTGGGCATATCTCTAAATATGTGTAGCACACTTATATGTACAGTATTCCTTGTGTGAGCAACAGAGCTGGGTGCTGTTTCTGGAATGACCTGTTTTGTGAATTAAAGAGGCCAAGTAGCGTGTTCTGTTGGTAGCCTGTTTTTTTCTCATGCTATTTATAGCAAGGTAATTCAGGCTGTTTGACAGCTTGTCCTCCACCCTGAACACTGTGGTAACATGTCCTAACTAGCTTCAGCCTTATGGCTAATACCAGAGACTTTCTGCATTTTTTTGAAAATGTTACCTTCAGGCTTAGGGGGAAAAAACAGAACAAATCAATAAAATGGTCTATGGAAAATAATGAAATTTCTCATAACTCTTTCTTCCCTGGTGAGGCATAGAGACGTAGTCCAGTAAAAAGCTCTCTGTCGCTAGCTTGGAAGGTTGTGTCAGTCACATGGTAATGAGGCCGTGTCTGCGTAACAGGGTTGCTTTACACTAAATTGTGGAGTGAGTCGTTGCCCTAACAATGACAAATTGTGAGTGCTTTGATATAGGCAAAGGTGGAATTCAGGGGCATACACCTCATATGCACACAGTGAATTAGCTCTTCTTTCCAATACACAATTTTAATGGTAAGTGGTAAAACAGATTTCAGTAATCCCCACTCAGAAGATATTGTCTTCCAGCTTCCCATTTTAGCTTCCACTGAGGCTACAGAAGTCTGTCTTGCCAATCTGAAAATGCCATTCAGTCATTTTCCTTTTTTATGATTATGAAGCAGGATGATTAGTCAGTAGTTTACAATGTGACAATAGAAATGAATATATTAGAAAATGTAAACTTTTTTATTATTGCAACTTTCTAATTTATTAAATTGAAATTGCAGTGCTTATGATTGAAGTTGTACGATTAATGAAGGTGAGAGCCATTAGTCCCCCTTCCTCCCCTTGCGAACCTTTTTTACTGTATTTATGATTTTGATGTAAACATACGGCTCTGTCCAAGTCTTGGATTGTGATATCACCTACTGTTCTAGTCTTAGAATTTTCCTTGAGCAAAGCATGCCAGCAGCAGCAGAAAGTGTGGTGGTGCTGAGGTATAGTCAAACGTCTGGTAGAGACAAGCACAAGGCTTACAAAGCCAAAAAACAAAAACAAAACAACCTCGGATCTCTGAAGGAGATCTCAAGTGAGGCTTCATAGGGATCTGTTCTGGGTCCAGTATTAACATCTTCATTAATGACCTGGAGTGTAGGAGTACAGTGCATGCTGATCAAATTTTCAGATGAGATAAAGCTGAGTCAGAAGTGTTACAAACAGTTGCTGGGATACTGTGTCCAGTTTTGGTCACTGTTGTATAGAAAGGATATAGAGAAACTGGAAAGGATCCAGTAGCAATCTATAAATGTGAGCAAAAGTATGGAATGCAAGTGATGTGAGCAAAGGCTGAAGGAATTAGATATGTTTAGTTTGGAAAAGAGGAAATTAAGAAGGGTCTTGACAGCAGTCTTCAAGTATTTGAAAGACTGCCATAAGAAGGATGAAGAAAATTTGTTCTTTTGGTACAGAGGGCAGAACGAGAGGCAGTGGGTTAGAACTACAGCTTAACAGCTGTAGATTAAATCTCAAGAACTTCTTAACTCTAAGAACAGTAGGATAATGGAGCAAACTGCCTTAGGAATTCCTCATGGAAGCTCCTTTTTTCCCCAAAATCATTGAATGGTTTAGATAGAACAAATCCTGCATCTTGGCAGGTGGCCAGACTAGATGACCTTGGTAGTCCCTTCTAATTCATGGTTCTTGGGTTGCCAACCCTGTGTTTACACACTTCTTGTTGCTCCTGTTGACAGTCTCATTTATTCATGCCTTCCAAAAAAAATCATTGCTTGCTGCTCTTTTTGTGAAACTGTTGCTGGTATTGAAGTAAACTGATATGCTTTCCTGGTTCATGTTAGAACATAAATGCTCACTTGTTTAAAGTGCTTAACATAGCATATACGTTTCTGTTCTTCCTTTCAGATGTGTGCAATAGTACTGATCTTCCTGAAGTTGAAATAATCAGTCTGCTAGAAGAACAGCTGCCCCATTACAAGCTGAGAGCAGATTCAATCTATGGTTATGACTACGACGACTGGCTTCACACGCCTCTCATTTCTCCTGATGCCAGTATTGACTTAACAACTGAGCAAATAGAAGAGACGCTGAAATACTTCCGTAAGTGAAAACTTGACAGTTGTACTGAACCAAGACTGTGGCATATAAATTAAATTAGAACTTTCTTTCACAAGCCCCTCAATGTAGCAACTATTCTGAGGGATCAGAGTGAGTGGAGTAGACATGAACTGGGTGTACAATTTAATCCATTTTTCTGTTGCAACTTTGTGGCAAAAGCAATACATACATTAATCATAGGTCAAAAAAAGGTCAGTTTCCTATACCTGTATTAGATTCCTGATTAGTGGAAAGCAAAATAAATATTAAAGAAAAGATTAGAGTGGTCCAAAATAGCAATTACACTTGTAATTTGTACGTGCAAAGCTATATCCTAGAGAGATATTCTTGATTGTCATCCTGGATTAAATTATATGTAGAGTGGGAAAGGAACATACCCCTATGTTTAAAAAATACAGTCAGAAAACCTAAAAAGTCTACATTTTCGAGCTACACCTTAATTATAATTCCAGGTGTTGAAAAGTCCCTGAAATATATGGAGTGTGCATGTATGTGAGCATGCATATTGTTTTGTTTAAGGAATTTACAATCAACCATAGGTTAACATAGTCTAATCATATTGAAATGACATCCATTATTCAGGTTTTATTTGAAAGTTCTAAATGTTGGGTGAAGGAAACAATTTGGAAATAGTTGTTGTTCAGGGTTTTTTAAACATACTTTCCCTTGAAATCAGAATTTAAGGAAGGAAAAAAAATATTTGACCAAAAAGAAAGGCATATCGTTCTAAATTTCCAGATTACCATTGGTATAACTGAAATGTATTCTTTTGTTTTAACTCTCTAAGGCTGCAGTTGAAATTCCCTAACAGCAAGAATTGGCATAAAATACAGAAATCTAGGCCTAGGCTTGCTGCTTACTATATTTATTTGTCAGAACATTGCATGGTGTATGATGCTGTTGTGTCTTGTCAAGGCATAATGAAATCAAGTAATAGTTTTTTCAGTTTAGGCTTCTGGGGGAGGAGATGCAATTCTGGACTGTCCTACAAAAACAGAAGTTAGTAGCAACCCTATAGGCATTGTATGTTCACAGACTGTCCTTTCATCTTTTTCTTTTGTAGCTCAGCTTCATGCCATTGCAAACAGTAGTTAACCATTGCACCTACAGCTTATGGCTTAATGTTCTGCTTAATCAGTCAGTCTTATCTAAGGGAAGAATTTTCAAAGAGAGAAAACCTGTAAAAAATATATCCAAACACAAATTCTCTTGCCATCCTAATAATAACAAGCAGTTGTGTGGCACTTTAAGACTAGAAGCATCTGAGGAAGTGGGATCTTCTCCCATGAAAGCTTATGCAAAAAATAAATCTGTTAGTCTTAAAGTGCCACCCAACTGCTTGTTGTTTTTTTTACTGGACTAGACTAACACGGCTATCCCTTTGCAAACATCCTAATAATGCCTTTGTCATTTAGTAATTCAGTAAGAAATATGTAATAAAGGTTTCTTTCTATTTACATGAAATAATAGGTTTGTTACAAATATGAATTTGTGACATTGAAATTACTTGTGTGGTGTCTGACTGTGGCTCTGATCTTGCCAACTGAAGTAACCAACCCAGATTATAGTCTAGGATCAGTGCCTAAGATCTCACTAAGGGCGTGTCTTAGATTCTGTTACAATATGTAGCAATTAGTGAATTCCAGTTATAAAGAACAAAGCCCTTGTTGCTTTTTGTGACTAATTTTAAACTGCACATGACAGTAGTAAAACATGTGATGAAACATTTAATTTAGTATTTTTATCTTAAAAAACTGATGGAATGAATATTCAGAAAACAGATCCTTTAAATATGCTTGTGTTGCTACCAATAATACATAGCATTTGCTTCACTAATTGACAAAAGAAATAATGGAAAATTTAGAATGCAGGTTAGTAGAGTTGGTTAAATTGCATTGATATAATGAGCAGATGTATCAATAATATGTTAGTGTCCAGTGAAGTTGGGATAAATAAACAATTTGAAATATCAGATGTCAAAGTTTGTTGGGGCTGGATTTATGCTGCTAATTCTCCTTAAAGAGGAATTCAATATATTTTATGGGGTTCTACAAATCATGGGCTAAGGTCTTGAGCCAGTTTGTATGGGCATGTTAAAGCTAAAAGCAATGGAAATCTCCTACCCAGATGGGCAAAGCAGCAGAGAGCCATCTGCATATGAGTTCCAAATAGGCAGCCATGTTAGTCTAGTAAAGCAAAAAAAAAAAAGCAAGGAGTCTTGTGGTACTTAATAAGTAATAAATAATAATATTAATAAATAATGAATCTGTTAGTCTTTAAGTGCCACAAGACTCCTTGCTTTTTCCTCATATGAGTGTGTGCACAGCGTGAAGTTCTGTGGCTGCAAATCAGCATAAGAGTCAAGCAGTCGCCACTGCCTTTAATTTTTAATGAGCTTGTTTTTTCAGTGGTAGCTGGCAGTACAGGTAACTAAAGGCCCTGTCACCATACACAAATACTTTTTTTTTTTTTTTAAGGGCCCCAAAACTGTGACTTTCATTTTGCCTGCATTATGAGGATTTAGCAAGAGAATATAGAGAACCTAGAACTGCTCACTCAGAGATGTTAACGTGAAGTAGAAGCAATAGCAAATGTGTCTCATGCAGATGTTTGTGTATAGAGAATTTTTTGTAAGGGGCTATAATAATCTTATCTGGATTAAATTTTGGACTGATGGCCAGGAAATTGGGATTTCTAATTCCAGCTGTCTTGCTGACTTGCTCTATTGCCACAAAAAATCACATAATCTTTGTCTGTTTTGTGTATCTGTATGACAGAGATAAAACTTAAAATACTTTTGTTCCTCATCTTTGGGGTTTGAAGAGAGACTGATATTAACATAGTACTTAGAAATAGTAATTTTTTTTATAAATATTAAATATTATTACTATTATCTTTTTATTTGGGTGAAAAAATAAGTGTCAAAATGTAAAATTATATGCTTTAAATAGCTCATCATGAAGAGTCCTTGTGCTGCCATACTTTTCTAACAGGAATGCCCTAAAGAGTGTGCCTTCTAATGGAATGATCCATTTTAAATGAAATAGCTGAAACACTCTCTTGCATGAGTTCACAATTTTTGTCAGGTTTAAAATGACATTAGCATTGGCTATGTGGAATCACTGACATTTTCCTAGCAAAGGATTACATCTCAAAATTACAGTTCCGTAAAGAGTAGTAAACTGACATAACTTGTGGACATGGGCAGCCTATGGGACTGTGTAGAATACTTTAGAAACTCTGCCAAATATCACAAACCCTTCTGCAAACCATGTGTAGATTTTTAATGTTCTTCGCCTGGTAGCACTGTAATTTTACTTGCTTACAGTACACATGATTTTTTCATTGGGCTAATTATAGGTTTACTATACAATTTTTCCGAAATCCAGAAGGAGCATGCAAACACTAACTGTGAAAATACAAGAGTAATAACTGGATTAGCATAGAAAGGTTTAAAGATATGAGGACAGTTTCATTAGTATTAATAGCAGTGACTGTGGCTATGTGAGTCAGCATTCCAAAGGTGATTAAATCACCATGATGAAATTCAGCACCAAGGTGGTGCAGCATCCGCTTACAACAAGGGGAAAGTTCAGAAGTTCGATATCAGTTCAGCAAAACAAATGCTCTCCCTGAAAATGTGCTGATATGTTTAAAGTTTGATGCTCTGCTTTCTTCAGCTTTCTTTTGATGTTTTTCAAGTGATAAAATATGGTTGATATTTAAATTTAAGACTACGCATAATATTTCAGGTATTGGAGCTCTCTTTCTCTCTTTGGGTTTTTTGTTGTCCCCATCACCAAGTTCCTAATCAGTTTCCAAACAATGACATGGTGAGGATATGCTGTCAGAATAAGTTCCTTGTATATATAGGTACAGGCTTATCTTTCTAGTTGTTCTAGAACATGCCTAAATTCAGATATATTAGACAATATTTGTGAGACTCTTCTGCTTGTTTATCTAGAGCAGGGGTCAGCAACCCAAAAAATAAGAGGAGCCATTTTTAAAAATTCCTTCAATAACCAAGTATATTGAGAGCTGCAATAGGTGTAGCCTCCTGGTGGGGGAAGCTAGGAGCTGGGCCAGGGCACCTACCACAGGGCCCCTGGCAGGGGGGAGGGAAGGAAATAGTACAGAACCAGCCCTGGGCCCCCCGCAGGACACCTCAGTGGTGACGGGGAGTCTAGAGCTTGGTGCAGACCACCCACTGAATCCTCCGGTGGCAGGGGGGCGTGGAGCCCAGATCTACAAGGAGACAGCCAAATAGCCACGTGCGGCTCCAGAGCCACAGGTTGCAGATCCTTGATCTAGAGAGATTGCGTTTCCTGCCTAATAATTGCATCTTCGAGTGCATGGCAGGGAGGTGGGATTATGGAAGTACTTTTCATGATGTTTGAATAAGATTTTGGTGATAGCAAAACATGAATTTGTGGTCATTTCAGCCTCCCTCCATGTAAAACTGGAATTAGGAAGGGGGACTATTCCTTTGGAGAAAGTGACAGCTTTATGTAAAGGGATGTGGCTAAAGGCAGGGGCATTGCAGGTGCCTGGCACATGAGCATCTGCCCCAAATCGCAGTGCCAGTGCTCCGAGTGCCCAGCGCAGCCCCTGCCTCTCTCTCCCTGTCCCCAACCAGGGATCCGGGTCCAGGGCGCCTGCAAGGGCGCCTCTCTTGTGCCCATCCCCAACTGGGGATCCAGGCTGGGCTGCCCGCAGTGGCACCCACCTCTCCAGCTTGGGGACCCAGGCTGGGCTGCCTGCAGCAGTGCGCCCCCCTCCTAGCCCTGAATGTGGCCAGGGATCTGGGGCCAGGTTGGTGGCGGGAGGAGCCCGATGTCGGATCAGGCACGGGCACCAGACCATGCCCAGGTGGCAGGGCCTGGATCCCAGGTCTTTCCTCAGGGCAGCAACGTTCCTGGCTAAAAGAGACTAGCCAGTTATCTTGGTACCTTTATAGCATCTCTTGATATGAGAGTACCACATTCTTGTTTGTTGTGATCCTCTATTATCTTCCTATGTAAAGAACAATCTTTGTTTATATAGCATGCTTCATCCATAGTTCTAAGAGCACTTTGTTAATATTAACCCTTTTAAAAGATGGAGCGTCTCAAAGGAGGCAGCCTGGAGAGGTGAACTGACTTAAAATTACACAGCAATTTTACACAGTAAGAGCAAGAAACAGCTTCTGGAAGCTTCCTGACTTCCATTCCTATACCTGCTGGATTACTTGGTACACGTTTTGAAAGCAGACAGATGAAATGAACAATGGGTTTTTTAACTGTTTATCTAATTTCATGACATGTGAACACTCACAAAAGTCACTAGGTATTTTCTTCAGAAATTAAAAATAACAATCCAGCTTCACACAGAAGCTGAACACCAAGTTGAAATGAATTGATACTTTACACTAAGTGTTTAAAGCATGGGCGCACCTTGTAGGGTGTCCTGAAGTTCAACAAACTCCAGCTGTTTCAGACCACAGTGGGAAAGTTTTTTCCAAAACGAATGCCCCTCCATAAAAACCTTTAAAGTCAAGGGATGTCAATTTTAATACCTCTTATTCTTTGGCTGGCAACATGACACAGGGAGAAAACTAGTCTCTGAAACAGGCTACAGGCCATATAGTGCTGTATAGGTCAAAACCAGTGCTTTAAATTCCAGCCTGACACCAATAAGCTCTGTGATCTTTCACTACCATATTAACCCACTCAGGAGCAGTAAGTCCAAAGCTCTGGTATTAGTTATTCAAAAGATAACATATCTAAACTGTAAGGAGTTTTTAAATGTTTCTCTCATGTTTGATACTGTCACTTTGTGCATGACTTTCCAATAATCAGTTTTAGATTTATTAAGTTAAATAGTAGTAGACATATAAAGGATTTCTCATGGTCTTCTGAATAACACTAGGGCTTTCAAACAATTTAAAGAAATTAAACACAATCATATTATTAATCACATGGTCGAACAATAAAAGAATACTGTTTAAGTATTTATGGATATTTTGTACATTTTCAAAAATATTGATAAATTACAATACAAGCTGTACACTGGACATTTAATATTTATTTTTATTACAAGTATTTGAAGTGTAAAAAAGAAACAAGACCATATTTCCATTTACCTCATACAAGTACTGTAGTGTAACCTCTTTATTATGAGAATTGAGCTCACAAATGTAGAATTATGTAAATAAGCAAAACAAAACAAAAAAAACCCCAGCTGCTGTCAAGAATAAAACCATATAAAACTTCAGAGCCCCTGGAAGGTGTGAAGAGAAGAGAAGAGGACAGAATTAAAAATGGGTTTCATCCTGGACCTGAGTGAGGGATAAGACTCCTGATATTCCCTCCCAAAATCTCTGTGCTGTGCCTCATTTCCTCCAGCTGGCCTCCTTGCATCTGAGACCAAACCCATGCACTCTGCCCCTGTGTCGTGGAGTGGAGGGGAACAATCCAGGGGCAGTGGGGCATGGTATGGGGGTTTGTTCGCAGGAGTGCAGTGGCCAGGCAGGGGGAATGGAGCATGGCGTGGGGTAGGAGTGTTAGTCCCAGAAGCAAGTCGCTGGCCAGGGACAATGGGGTATGGCACAGCAAGTGGGGAGGAGGAAGGTCAGGATTCCTGTGTTTCTGCCTGAACCAGGATAATAGCCTCTTCTTACTCTGTTCTCGTATGTTCTCTTCATGCCCTCTGATAGCAGCTTTGCCTTACTGCACAAAATCATGCACACAGACAGGTCACTTCTCAACTTGTGCCTCCTTCTCTCTCCTGAGCCTGCTATTAATGTGTTTAACAACAAAGAATAGAGGTCTTTATTTTGTTTTTCAGTGAGTGATTAATTGATGGTTATAATTAATACAACAAGTTCTGTGGCATTTATGCATCTAAATGTAGGTTTTCTCTTTTGTGTGTGCCCAAAGATATGGGTGTAGTTTGGGGGTGGGGGGAGATCCGATTTTAAACAACAAAAATACTGCTGTAGAAAAACGGCATATCATTTTGAATATGTAGTCAAACTATTAAAAAAAAAAAAGACATCTATTTTCCTTCCTTTCTCACGTTATTTAGTAATTGATTTCTGGTTCTGTTTTCTTTTCCCCTGAAATGGTAGGTAGGATTTGCTTTTTTGCTGTTGTTTAACTATTGTGGCTTAATCTAAAACAAAGACGCATCTTATTTTGTCAAGAAGCTGATGAGATTTCTTGTAGCAAGCATCTTGCAGGACACAAATGCATTAGGTCACTGTGGCCGAGTCCACTGTTATGGAAATGGAGCATAGTCTTCTGGCCAGCAGTAGACCACACAGGGTATTTTTTGCAGTTATAGCTCTTTGAGCATTCAGTAGCAGCACTGGTGCAGGACAGGAAGACAGTCTCCTACTTTGGGAAGTGGGGAGCTAATTCTGTAGGTCTGACTTTGGAGCATTGATGAACTTTGCATTCATCCTGTATTCAGTTGGAAGATAGCAATAGTGACGCATGGCTTTAAACATATGTTTATGTGAGGCTAAATTGGTTTTCTGGGCCTTAGAGAATCCTTAGAGAATCAGATGCTTTGAAGACGAAGTGTGATTTTTCTCCCATGATAGCACATGTGATAAATAAATTTGTTAGTCTTTAAGTGCCGCTGGACTCCTTGCTTGTTTTGATGAACTAGACCAGTGGTCTCAAACGCGTGGCCCACAGGCTGCCCCTAAAGCTATTTCCTGCCACCCTCAGCGACACTATTGTTACCTATATTTGTGATATCATTGTGTGAAAAGGTTTCAGTGTTGTGGCCCTCGAGCTAACATACTAGTCCTCGTGTGACCCTTGTGGTTATTTGAGTTTGAGACCCCTGAACTAGACTAACACTCCTGCCCCTTTGGAACATGTCTAGAGAGTAGTTGTCAGTAGTTCACAGAAAAGCTGGAAGAGCGTATCAAGTGAGATCCCACAGGGATCAGTTCTGGTCTCAGTTCTGTTCAATATCTTCATCATCAATTATTTAGATAATGGCACAGAGAGCACACTTTTATAAAATTAGTATATGATACCAAGCTGGGAGGAGTTGCAGGTACTTTGGAGGATAGGATTAAAATTCAAAATGGTGTAGACAAATTGGAGAAATGGTGTAAAGTAAATAGCATGAAATGCAATTAGGACAAATACAAAATACTCCACTTAGAAAGGAGCAATAAATTGCCCATAAAAATGGGAAACCATGGTCTGGAAAGGGATTTGGAGGTCATAGTGAATCACAAGTTAAATCAGCTGCATTTAGGACAAATTATGTTCAACCTGCAGGCTTTTGGTACATTGCTCTTGTGACCCTTGGTTGAGGAAAGCTTGGATGTACTAGTTTTAATAGGAGTAATTAAGGGCATTTCCCCCCCCTTACTGGAGAAATATTAGAGTAGTATTAGCACCCTGGCTTGAGTTTTCGTGCCCAGCCAAGCATACTGTAAATTTCCCTAATTTCACAAATGAGTTCAATGCCTGAAAAATAGAATTATGGGCTAGTTAGCTATCAAAACGCCAAGATTCATGGAGGCAGCTGCTTTAAAAAAAAAAAAAATCATGCTTGCAGTTATTTCTAATCTTACATCTACTTCGTCCCCTGGGGTAAGTAACATAATTTGGAAGGGAAGATGCATATTTAGTATTGGAACATTCTGTGTTGTCTCAGTTAAACCCATAAACTCATGAGGTTTTATGCCTCTGCTGGACTAAAGTTTTTTATTATTTGCTAATAACTATATACAGTGCATTTGTGTGTAATTAAATTACATTGACTATTTTATGTTTGGGATGCTGAGGGCCAAAATGTGTTGCTGGATTTACATTGTTTTTTCCTGGATAAAAATGTGCATACATATAACAGTGTGCTGCGGGGATATTTTATGGCATTTAACATTCCAGAGGGAAGGTCCATCTTAGACCCTGAATAGTTTAACTCCATTCACTTATCCACTGTTACATTAGAGCTAAATGGTCTCTTTTTGAAGCAAGGCTAATTGGTAAAAATTCAGAATATTCTTTATAACAGCAAAATATTCTTAAAAAACCAGAGTCAGGTCCTCGCAGCACAGATGTACAAGGGTTTGGGCTCCCCATATTTGTTAATTACCCTCTCTTGGAAGTTTAATGTAAACAAGCCCATATACATTTTTTTTCCTTTGTGTCTTCGGTTCAGAATTTGGGAGGTAGTAGTCCAGAATATTAGCAACAAGTTTCCCAGTCTTGTGTCTGATAGCTTTTGGTACATATACAAAACTAAGTGACGTAAGATATCCTAATGCGTAACTGTAACTTTTATCTTAAGATTTCAAAATTAAGACTCCAGAAGTATGCCATTTACTTAAAATAATCATGGATTCTCATAAGATACAAACTGAATCAAGAATTTTTGGTTTTTTGGTTTGTTCTTTTTAAAAAACACAAAAACCAAACTCCCCTCACCTTTTCCCAATATAATCTTTTGTTAAACTGGCCTGGTGTTCCAAACACTTACAAAGCACTGAAAAATAGCAATGTAAGGAACAATCCAGCACTGGCAGGGAAGTGAACAAGGTACCCTAATAAAGTAGGGCTATTCATTCATTATTTGTTTGATTCTGTGAAGCCAGAGGAGTAATTTTGTCTTACACGTCATGATATGGGTTGTTATTTGCCAGGGCTGTTTTTGACTGAGTAATATAAATTATCCATATTTGACAAATATTTTCTTTCCATATTATCATTTCAGATACTGGGAGTCCTATGTGCACTAAAAAGTGGCAGCAGAGAACTGTATCTCTAAATTGTTGTTTGTGATTGATCATTTTCTGATGACTTGATCTATAAAAGAAACATCTCTAGTTAGAAATGAGGATGTCTTCTTTTGGGGAACATGTCTTCCTGGCTTTAAATTACATATTTCTTTTTTAAAATCCCTATCATTCTGAAACATATTGAAATGAATTTGAGAATTCCACTGAAAACTTCAGGAATTTTTTAACCTTCTTAAAATTTGTATTATTGTAGTACTTAAGACCCCTAGACCATTTAGAGTTTGTACAAAGCACAGAATGAAGACAGTCTTCCCTAAAGGAGTGCATAGCCTCAAGTACAAGACAAGTGACAACAGATGGGTAAAGACAGACCAATGGGGGAGTACAAGAAATAATGAGATAATATCAAGGTCAGCATGACAGACAATCTCAGCACTAGCAAGATAAATGTTGTCATGGTTTTGTAGGCATTGTGGGAAGGAAGAATTTTGAGGAGTTAGTTTTATAGATATTTGTGGAAATTTTCTCCAAAGCATGGTCAGGGAAGCCTGTCTACAATCTAGAGTTTACAGTGAAACTTGGGGAGCCCATGTAATGTAATTAGGGTTACTTGCATTCAGAGAGCCACCATTCACAAAATGTTGATTTTTTTGTTTTTAGGCTGATCTTTGTTTCAAGACTTGTTTCAGAAACAGAAACAAACATACTTGTCTAATCATTTACCACCAGCTTTCTTTTCCTTTATTATTGTCTGTTACTGACTGATGTGTGGTGGGATAGCTAGCAATATTACACTTCATTTTCCAAATTGCTTTCAAGAACACATTTATTAAATACTATAGCCCTTTATTCTTAATTTCTGTATTGCTTTCATTAATTTTAATGTAGTTGAATAAATACATTTTGCAGCAATAAAACACCGTTTGGTAATTCTGGATTTTATATCTTGTTTTATAATCGTTATTTTACATTAAACAAACCAAACTAGCTCGTTTGCAGATGGGATTATTAAATCAGCCAACGCAGTCCTTTATTCTGAGCTGTAATATTTTGCCACATCCACAAGAATCAATCATTAAATAACTATTGTTTGTAATGGTTTCACCCTGCCTTCGGTAGATGGGGCATCATTAATAATGTTCATTTTACTATCTCCATATTAAGAAATAATGACTTGCCAGATTGAAGTCAGTTGAACTTTTATATTTGTTTGGCAGTCATCTTTAATTTTAATTAATGATTTTCTTTTGAGCCAGCTCTGGTTTAAATGGTGCCAGTTTAGTTATCAGTTAGCAATTACAGAGGCAAATGCTGACTAATCGTGCACACAAATTATTTCCAGATACTTTCTTGGTGATGAAATCCTCCTACATCTTGCAGTATAATTACCTGCATTTTCTTATGTCCAAATATTTGATTGCTTTTATATTGGATAAATAATACAATAGCATATCAGTACAATTTTATTCAAATGTATGATGTAACATGGGGTTTCATGATAAGCAGTCCTGAGGGATGAACTGTGGCTAGAGAGAGAGAAGGGGGTTCACTAACAGCACCACAGGTGCTCCACAAGGGAGGCCAGGATTAGGCGTGTTTCATGGAGGTTCCAGATGTAACTCGTCCATCTTACTACTATAAGACTGCCATCTCCACTTAACTGTGGAGATGACGCAACAGCTGGATATTATTTTCGGTAGACTTTCTTCTCCTTGCCATTTTGTTTTCCCACTAGGACTGGGTGATCTTGATACCTACTTTTCTTTTTCCCCAAGTTATTGAGTGGAGATGATAATATTGATCTATTGTACTTGATAAGCATGTTGTGGTGATAGTTTTGTAACATTCGTTAACTATGTAAAGCAGTAAATTAATGTTGACAAAAAGCTTGATCCTTCCCAATGTAAACATAGAAATGTAAATATCTATAAACCATGTAAACACAGAATGATAAATACAGGTAGTCCTCACTTAGTGACCGGGTTCCGTTCCTGAAACCCGGTTGATAAACGAAATGGTCACTAAACGAGGAGCAGCCCTTACCGGTATTTCAGGAATAATGTACTTTACTGGTAGTGGGTTTTTCAACCATCGGTAGATAGTTTTAATGTCACCTTTGCATCATTTATAACATTTTTAATATATATTTTAAATGTTTTAAGCTCTAATGTACTGAACTTAGTTTGCATAGTGTACTGTAAATATAGGTAATCTGAGAGAGTTGATGCGAGTTCTCGTACATCGCCATAATACCAACTCATCAGAGAGCCGGTCATAACTCTGAGGGGTCACTAAACGAGTAGGTCACTAAGTGAGGACTAGCTGTAATAGAATATTAGAGTTGTAGGTCATCTAGTCCAAATCTCCCTAAATCAGAAAGTGACGTTTCCAACCTTTCACACAGTCTTGCAGAATAGTGTTAACAGAGGCAGGAGGAGGGTGGAAGAGCAGCATTCTTTTTTTGAACTCCCTTCCTGCTCTATGTTTGTTCATCTCATTAAGAGTGAACTTAAAAACTTAGTTGTGAGCATTTGAATCCTTGTATTAAGTGAAGTTATTTTTAAAAGAAAATTAAGTGCTGAAGAAAAGAGAAGAGACCTAGGTTATGGTTTCCTTTATGTTTAAAATGTGAGCAAATGCAAAAGTTCCAAATGCATATGCATGAAGCAGTTGAATTAATGTTGGTATAGGAGCCCTTCATTTTTTCATTCCTTTACGTTGTTTTAACAGTTCAGCCTTAAAACTGCTTTTAGTTGTATGGCCAATTGACTGTGTGTATATTGGAATGGATTCTATGGTAATCTAGTTATTGTTAAGATGCTTGCATATAACAAAATTACATAAATTGAGTTAAACACTACAGTTATGTTTTGGAAAATGTTAGTTTCAAAATTCTAAGTGTAAATTTGTTTTTCACCATAAATTGGCAATTTTCAAACATAGGGTTGGGACACAGTACTGGGTCGTGGACCCTCAGATACTGGATCGTGATGCTCACTGCTGTCTCTGCGAAAAGACTGGACTGCATTGCTCAAAGATGATAATTGTTGGTTTGTGGACATAAATGATTTTTTTCAACTGGGTTCCAAGAAAAAAGTTTGAAAACCATTGCCATAAATGATTGTGTTAGTGCCCCATTTTAAAGATTATACAGGGTTGTTTAATGGGATCTTGTATTTTGATGGTACTTGGTCCTGCCATGAGTGCTGGGGACTGGACTTGATGACCTCTCATGGTCTCTTCCAGTTTCTATGATTCTATGAAATTTACTGACCTGCAGTTTAGGTACATACCTTACTGACTTCAGGTGAATATTGAACATACAGTGAAACTCTCTGGTCGGGAGAATCGAAGTAAAAATAGTGCAATCAGTAGTGGTTTGGTTTTTTTGTTTAAGGTAAGAAACTACAAGGGCCAGTACTTATGAATCCCTTCTTGTTTCCTGCTGTGCAGTTCTTTCCTTTATGAAGATCATGGTTTGCCATAGCTTGACATGTCTTTGAGAATCAAAAAGTTCAATAACTCCTCAGATTTTTAATGGTTAAAGGAGTTAAGTAAAGTTTCAGCCAGAGGCCTTTAAACAGTAAACATGGTGTTGAGCCAGTTGTGGGCACCTCCAGTTTCTATTACAAGTAAGGCTGGGGGAAATATTTATTAGAATTTTTCCAAATTTAGAAATATGGTATAAAATCAATAGAAAACATTATACAACTGATCTTGGTAAAAAGAGAGCTCAGAGGGAAACTTGGATGAATTTAGTGGTTAATGCACCAAGTTTGGGTTTTGGCTACCCTACACCTGGAGCCAATATAATTTACATCACTCAGAGGAGTGAATTAGTCACCTCCCTGAGCAACATAACTTATGCTGATTTAAGCACTGGTACGGACAGTGCCTAAGTCAGTGGAAGAGCTTCTCCAGCTGACAATAGCTGCCGCCACTGATGGGGGCTAGAGTAAATTAAATTGTCAGGAAGCTTTTTCTCATCTGCTTAGAGTGGCTGCAGTAGAGACCATTCAATGGTAGGCTGCACTGTTGTGAGCTCCCAAGTGTAGCAATAGCCTGGCCCTGGGGATCCCTGGGCTCTGTTCCTAGCATTACCACTCATTTCCTTTGCAACCTTAGGTAAGTCACGAGTCTCTCTCTTCCTCAGTTTCTGCCTGTGAAATGGATATTGCATCCCTCACTCACAGAAGAGTTCTCATGATTGTCATTAATATTTGTGAAACTAACAAATACTGTGGTTGTGGGAGTTAATTCCTAGAAAGAGTAAGATGCACATTGTAATATGATTGTAATGATATCTCTATTGGTTTCTAGTGGCATAAGACTATGGAATACTTTTACAGACCAGGCCCCATTAAGCTAGACCTTATGCAGCCATATAACAAAAAAGGTATTATAAATTTACCATTCCAAACCTTTGCAGTCTTTTGAAAAGATCCTATTGGAGCCCCTAAAAGATGGGGAAAGGGTAATGTGAATGGCGTGTAAGAACAGTATGGATGTCTGAGCACTCTAATAACTTTTACCTAGCCATAACTGCAGATTTTACTTCATGAATATTGATATAAATACTAACTTTTTCCACAAGGAGGTGTTTTATAATTCTAATACCTTAAATACCAGCCTGCAGAAGTACCAGAAAGTGAAGCCATCACCACCCCAGATGTTTTGAAAAGAAAAAAATACAGCAATTATGTGTAAATAGTTGAGCATTTTTAGCTATACAGAATGGCTATAGTTTGCCATAATCCCTTGTTTTCTGCCACGGGGTGGAGATGTTTGAAAAATAGGTCACTGGTTCACTGGGAAGGCAGAGGGCAAAAGTAGATTAGCTTGTCCAAAGGGGGGATGTGTTACTGTCTGACTTTTTTTTTTTCTAGTTCTAGTCTTTCACCATGAGACATTTTCTTTTTGCAGAAGTAGCAGTTATGAAAGATCCTAATATAACAGTACAAAATAGTAGTGTAGCTTCATTTTCCACCTTCGGGCTGGAAAAAGCTTTTAATACACAGTGGGTGGTGGCAGTGCACTTGATTTCCATTATTAATGTACTGGATATACATAATGGATCAAAAGATTATGATCTTGCAGAACAGCAAAAAGATGTTTCTATTATAATTGAGCTTTTTTTTTTTCCTCTATGGGAATTTTTTTTTTCCTATTTTTGTGATACCCATTAGCTTTGTAAAGGCAGAAACTGCAGAATACATTTCCTCCATCTCTGCATCTCTTTCAGAGCCAGCCAGTCTCCATGGCAACATGTTAGACTGAAAGGTATGTGAGGACCGGGGAGGAAATGAATGAGTTAGAAACAGCCAAATGGTGGTGTGTATCCTTAACGTCAGTGTACCAGCCTTTTGATAGGACGATTTTGTTAACTCCAATCCCAGGCTCCTGTGCAGAGCTTCTTTATTAGAGCAGCTGCCAGGGCATCTGCTTTAGAAATCTCTCTCCTACTCCTTTTTTTTCCTCCTTTTCCCTTTTTTTAATCTCACCTTTGAGTCCAGCCTCACTGAAAATGTGCATCTTATTTTTATTGTTCTGTCAGCGTCTTTGCACTTCAGCCCTTTGCAAAGGCAGGGAGGCATGGTTGCGTTTCACTTGACCTCAGCAACATAGTGAAATCTCTTCTACATTGCTGGAGGAGACTGACTATGCAGAAATTTATGGAAGCGGATTACTATGAATTAGACTGGTATTATGAAGAATGCACGGATGGTAATTCTGGTTTTGTAATCTGTTGATGCAGTATTTGTTGTTTGTAAAACCAGTGCATGGGTTTTATACTCTTTTGAAAAGAATCTAAAGAAAAAGGCAGTGCTTTGGTGCAACAGAGATGTCTGTGTTGTAATACTTCAGCATCCATTGTTGGACACATGCTTCAAGTCCAGGAGATTGCCATAGGGCTCTCTCTTTTTCTCAATGGGAGTGGCAGATGTATAAAATTATTATATGATCTCTTCCTCAGCGAGAGGAAATAATTAAGAAATGCTAACTGTAAATATTAAGAACCAAGCAAAAATTGCAGTATCCTTTCTGTAATGAATGTTGCACTGATTTATATTTTGGTGTGCGTATATATATAATGTATATAAAAATATAAAGCATGCTGGTGCATTATAGAGGAATGGCAGAACATCTGAGATGTAAAACCATGTACTCTCTGTGTATCTGTTTCATAAATACATATATACAGAAGATTTTATGTATAAAATCTCTGTTTCTTAGAGCTCTAGCAAACTAGCCACTAGAAATGCCAGATTGCAAACTCTGGCAAGCAAGTTCCTCAGAGCCCCTCGTGAGCTTTCTGCCATTTGCCTGTATGGTGATTTCTTTATCACAATGCTGCATGCGAATGTGAGTCTCGTGATAGGAGTGTGGAGTGGAAGGAGGAGGACGGTCCCAAATTTCATTGCCTGCTTTCTGGGAAATTCAAACTCCCTCATACATCCATGGCACTCAGGTGAAACACTGAAACAAATTGCATCATTTGGACGATCACTCCGTCTAGCCTTTTGTTAAGACCTTGTACCGTATGAGAATTTTTTTTTTTGAGCAAGGCAAGCACTAGGTCTCCAGGGTGCGAGACTAAGGACAAAAGGCAGTGAATGGAGGGAGGGAATATGTGCTGGATACCGAAACTGTTTATGATGCTTTTGGTGATAGCATTTGGTAGATACATAGAGGACAAGGACGATGTATTTAGATGTCAAAACATGAGCTGTTCCCTTGAAGTGTTGTAACTGGCATTACAGTAGTGCACATGCATGCTTAATTTGTTTTTCATAGGTTGTGGTGTAGAAAGTAGCCCTATACTCAGTCTTGTGAATTAGAATTTCTGTTTTTAAATTAATATTTCTCTAATATGTTAGGTGAGTGCAACCTATTCATCTACCTATTTGAGAAGAGTTGTTCAGCTGAACTTAAGTTTAGCTGGATTGATTTTATTATGTAACATGTGTCCTCTAGTTATAATCCTAGTAAATGCTGCAACATCTGATTAATCAGATTGATGTAACAGATTGGTGAGTCGCCCAAGTTTAGGAAGCTTAAGAATTAGAACAATCATATTACCGTTAAAGAGAAAGTGCATTGATTTTTCCAATAAATACAGAGAGACTTTGACTTTGGGGAATAAAAATCATAAATTTCTTCAATAATTCTTTGGGTGGTAAATGTCAACCATGTCAAAGTGCCAGCATGTTCAAAAAGGTGGCACAAATTAATATCAGAGCTGTGAGAGCTACTTAATCATCAAGTAGTACAATTAGTTGGTGTAGCATGTGATGTATTTAGCATGCAGACACTGTGGAGTAAGAATCATTTAGGTCCTCGTCCTGCACAGAGCCCCATGTGGGGAGACCTAGACGTCAGTGCTTTCCCCTGTGAGTGCAGGGCCTAATCCATCTGTACTCCTTCCGGGGCCTGGGTTTTAATATGGAAAATAAGATAAACTATTACGAAAATAAGTTGGCCAAACATTTTGAAACTGTTTTATTATTTTTTTATAAATTAAAATAAAGGGGACACATCTAAGTGTTCTAGGTTCCCCTGACAGTATTTAAAGAATATGCCCCAGGTAGAGCATTTTAAAGTAAATCATCACCATTTTAAGGTAATTCTTTTGCTTAGGATAGTTCTCACTCTGACAGTTACAGTTTTCTGTCCCTTGCTTCGTTTTCAAATTTCTGGGATAATTCTAATTTATAATGATTTTTTTAAGCAGAATGTAAAATTATGACCTACTAAAGAACTTAAAACTAACACCCTTACAATCATTCAGTATTTAATAGGAGAATCTCATTCCTTGTTAACATTACTATACTGATAAGGAATTTCCACTGTGGTGCTGACCCAAAGCCATACAAATTCAAATTAGAAGCAAGGCACAGAACTGTAATCGGATGATTTACCATTGAAGCAAACTTCCAAGGGAAGTAGCAGATTCACCATCTTCTTCCTTTTTGGAAGAGGCGTTAGTCCTGTCCTGGAAGATTTTTGTATTGGACAGACCACAAAGTACTTTTCATTTCTCCTTAACTGAAAGAAAATATAGCTGTGCTTAGAAGGCTCCAAATGTTAGATGTGTTCTTACAACAGAGTTGCTAACCTACTTTAGGGGATACGAAGATAGAAATGTTCACTCATGGGATCATATGGTACCACTCTTCAATCTGCTATTCTGACAATTTCAAGTTATTTTAGTTCAGGGGTCGGCAACCCCTGGCACCCGTGCTGGAAATGGTATGGGGGCTGAGTCTGAGCGGCACGTGCCACCACTCAGGCCTACCTGACTGGCCATGTTCCTCCAGGCCCCTGCTGGCTGTGCTTCCCCGCTGGAGAGCGTGGCCAGCAAAGGAAAGGAAGCTGTGGTGTGCAGCTCCTGGCCCCTGGTGGCCCCACCCCCTTCTGGCCCCTCCCTCAGCACCCACTGAGGGTGTGGTGGGCAGGGCTGGCATGGGCGTTGGCAAAGGTTGCCAACCCCTGTTTTAGTCATTAAAAATAGAATAAACTGTAAGATAACATTGATATTTCCTGTGCATCTGTCAGAATATGGGTTCAAGAAACAATAAACACATATACCTCTTTAGGGGAGTAATTACTGTGACCCAGGCCTCCTGGGCCAACCTTCTGAATGTGCCAAAATCAGGGCAAGCTGCAGAAACCAGGGGCCAAACCCCTAAACCACCGAAGGCTGGTACTTAAACCAGTCTCCCAGTCAGTAGCAAAACATGCTTCTGATTCCCCACTCTGGTCATCACCAAGCATAGCAAAATAGAAGCAGCTCCCTTTTGCACATCAGCTCCTATGGTCCTGCCTAGCCACTGGGTCTCTTAAAAAAATAGGTTCTTCTGACCCCAAAGGGCTAGCCACATCACCAAGAACAACATAGGCTTGGATCTTAACCCAAAATACCACACTGCCAGTCAGTCCTTTAGTAACTACAACTAAAGGTTTAATATAAAAAGAAAACAAACAAAATATGAGAGATGTTAAAGGGTCAAAATGAGTCACATACATACAAATGATTTAGAGTCC
Organism: Podocnemis expansa; assembly: GCA_007922195.1. Lineage (NCBI taxonomy): Eukaryota > Metazoa > Chordata > Testudines > Podocnemididae > Podocnemis > Podocnemis expansa. The sequence continues at coordinate 4,811,600 of ML682034.1, forward strand.
ATAGAAAGCAAATCCTTGAAGATCCTGTAGTTTGCAGGTTAGTCCTGCTCCCCTGCTGTGCACCCAGGAGCAGCAGTAGCAGCTGTGTGGGTCCCAGTCCTTTGTTCAGTCCCAGGAGAACAGTTCCAGAGGACAGTGTTGGTTGCAGACAGACTGAAGACAAAATGGAGAATCGACTGTGGCCTTTTATCACCTTCTGGCCCTCCCCATGCTCTCAGGGTCCTTGCCAAATCAAAATGGAGTTGAGTCCCGTGGTCAGCTTGAGTGACTGGCCGAACAGGTTTCGTCCTAAGCCAACTTCAAGTGGGAGTTCCCTTGATGGGCCATCAGGAGGATAATGTTTTTGCAGACAGCCAGTCTGGAAATGCCTTAAACTCAAATCACTTGGAACACACACAAAAACAAATAGATCTCTAATTTCTAATACAGGCATGATGCCTACATATAAACCATATAATCATTCTTAGCAGATTACAGCCTTTCTACTGATACCAACATGGGATATCCAATATGGATTCTTGCAAATATGAAATATTGATATGAAAAATAATCATAATCAGTCCACTAGACTGAGACAGCATCACAATTATATTTGAGTTTGATGAATTATATGATGTTCCAAGTGGTACACTTGTTTCTGAAATACTTTACTGGTGGCTGTTCCTGTATAAATCATGTTTTTCAGTTTTTATAACATGCTTTTCTTTCCTCCTTGCTGTATCTAAACCAATACAGTCAAAAGGGGAAACTGAATGTAAAACTTAAAAAATGAGTGGCATGACCACAATTTTTCTTTGAATCTTTTAATTTAGCAATCTTAAGAATTGATCTTAAGAACCATAGGTGTGCATGTGCAGACAGAAACACAGTGAAGTGGCTGTTGAAACCATCCAGGTCCAATGGAACTATGCTGCTGGGCAAGCCAAGGAGGAGACTGAAGGGGACCAGAATTAGTGAATCCAAAGATGGCCACTGTGTGGGGTACCTTTGACTTCTCATGGGGCTGCTAGGCTTGAGAGACAGTGTTTTTGTTTGGGGAAACTCTGCATGCTTTTTGGGTAACAACGGATGCAGTCTGTTCATGTGTGAGCCATGCTTCCTTCTGATGAATACAGTGATTGTCCATCATGATCCACTTGTATGCCAGGAAGTACTGTCAGACCTACCACAGTTCCTTAAGTTAGTGGTGTCCTAATAGGTCTTAATGGGTTTTGCAGGTTTTTGCTGTTCCTATAGTAGCGGAGGGGAGCATGTTCTTCAGGGTTCCATATTGATACATGAATTTGGATCTGAAAATACGTCAGTTTTTTCCATTAAAAAATGGAGAGGGAGATGAGTGAAAAATATTTTTGATGTATTTGGACATAGTACAATTACAAAGAATATACAATAGGAAGTTGAAAATTTTACAGAAATATAGCAACACTTCCAAAAGAATTAATTTTGTCTCATTTTGTGGGTGAGATAAAAACAATATCTATATGACAATGTGACTAAAAAGACCACCTCTTAAGGATCAGATTTACATACCCATTGTCTAGTACAAGTGAATAGCTAGGCTTCTTTTCCTCTAGCCAAGATGTGGTGACCTAGGTCTTCATTTAAAATTGGTGAGTGTTTTCCATCTACTTTGTTGCTAAGAGTTCTTTTGCTTTCTATGGTGCATTGAAAATAAGGCTGGAAGGGACCTCAGGAGAAAATCTAGTCCAGCTCCCTGCTCCAAGCAGGACCAACCCCAACTAAAGCATCACGGCCAAGGCTTTGTCAAGCTACGCCTTAATTTTCCTAATATACAACCTAGACCTCCCACATTGCATCTTGAGACCGTAGTGCCTAGTTCCATTATCTGTTACCACTGAGAACAGCCTAGCTCCATCCTCCTGGAACCCCTCCTCATCAGCTGGTTGAAGGCTGCTATGAAATTCGCCCTTACTCTTCTCTTCTGCAGATGAAATGCTAAAGCACTACTGCACTGATGATAGAAGAAAAAAAAAGCTTATCATTTGGTTGATTTACATTTGAGTCCAGAAAATGCAGTATCTGCACTTCTCTAACATCACCTGTAGTTGAATTGGATGGACATAATACTGATAATCTCTTTTTGTGGAATTTATTACTGACTATGAGCACCGTGTTTCAAGAAACCCCCACAACAAGCAAGCAAACAAGCCCTCAACTTTTCACAGAATACTGAAAAATTTGTAAATGGTTGGGATTTTGAAATAACATAAGCTGTTATGTAAGAGATTGTGTATATTTTTGGTAACAGTAAGCAGGATTAGACAATATAATCTTACTTTCTTTCTCCTTGTATCCCAGGCGTGGCCAAACTGCGGCTCGGGAGCTATATGTGGCTCTTGAATGAAAACTTGTGGCTCCTGGAAGAATGTCAGCTAATCAATTTTGGAAAGAAGCCCCAGCCTAGGAGTTCAGGATGGGGCTGGGACGGTGGGGAGAAGTGCAACATGGTCAGGATTTTTTAAAACTCACTACTAGCCTGCAGTCTTCTACATCGAGCAGCAGCTATGTTTTTACTGTATAGGCCTAATTTTCATGGTAACCTTAAGTAATTATTAGAATCTGACATTAGTAGGATCGATATTTGTCCTCTTTTTATGATAAAATTAAAGTGTGCAATTAATTTTAAACTTAGTAATTTTGGAGTAGGTAAAAGTATATGGCTATAGGCCTCAGTGTGGCTTTTGAAGGTTTAATAATCAACTTGTGTGGCTCTTGAGTTTCATAAGTTTGACCACCCGTGTAATGTATCCTAAGCTCCAATTACCCATGTTTCAGTCCAGTACCTTGGTTAACTGAAAATACTGTAAACAAGACACAGTAAGCTGTATTTTTAGAAATGTTTTCACTTTAAATAGCGACTAAATGCTTATATGATGTACATCAGCATCACGCAAATTGGCGTGAACTAAATTCACAGATATGTTGTGCAGATTTATTAAAATAATTGAATATATGTTACATAGCTGAAAGGGGAAGATGAACACCTAAGAAGGAAAGAAATCTTTGGTTCATCTACATAGAGATAGTAGTTGAATTTGTTTACATGGATGAGATTGCACAGAGATGAAGTGTACAGAGAGAAGAGGTTGAAGGGGACATCCCTAGAAAATCACATGGAAACTTGGAGGGTGGATGAGGAGAATCCTTCAAAGTGTCTGATGAAAGTGTGTTTATAAAGGTGGGAGGAGACCCTGGAGAAGAGAGAGAGTCAAAAGATAAAGGAGAACAAAATTTCAAGAAGATGAATGCGGTTGATTAGGTTGAAGATTGCTGTCAGGTCAAGGAGCATGAGGATAGAGTACTGGTTCTGAGGGCTGGTTAGGAGGAGGTCATTTGAAGCTTTGGTGAGCATGGTTTCAGTGGAGTGCAAGGGAAGCCGGAATGGAGCAGCTCTATGGCAGAATTAAAGGAGAGAAATTCCAAACAGTTATTTTAAATAGCATGTTCAGTGCATCTAGAAAAGAAAGTGGGAAGAGAGATGGGGTGGTAGCTGCAGAAGTAAATGGTGTCAAAGATGAGAGAGGCTAAATCACACCTGTATTTCAAGGGGAAAAAGAGCCAGAGAAGGACAGTTTAAGGAGAAGAGTAAGGGAGGGGATGAGAATGGGTGTGAAGGAGGTGGGATGGGGTCACTAGAGCAAACAAAGGGGGTTAGAGGAGAAGAATAGAAGAAAATGTCTCTGCCCATGATAGGGGAGAAGGAGGAAAGTGTTGTAGAGGTGGAAGAAATACCATACCAACGAGAGAGGAAAGTCGTACTGTATTTTCTCCATTTTCTGTTGGAAGAAATCGGTGAGCTCTTGCACAAACAGAGAAAAAGAGGCAGGAGAGAGGAGGGTTGGAGGAGTGAGTCAAATGTGGATGAAAGGACATTGGATTGTAGGCATGTTGTTCAGATATTTAATTATAAAGATAGAACAACTGAAAGAGGAAGAAACTTGCAGTGGAGGAGGATAACCTGGCCATGGGGTTTCCACTGGAAATACTCCACAATGAGAGAGCAGGAGCAAAGCAAGATGCTGGGGATGACTCAGAGCTGGTGTTTGGCAAGACTACTTTTGTGTACCCACCCTTAGTTAACAATCCATTTATTAACTTTTTCCTGGAAGAACATAATCACAGGTACAAGAGAAAAGTATAAAGTCTTTCCAAATCTTTATACTGTTCTGTTTCAATATGAAAGATAGAATGAAGGTTTATTGAAATGGATACATGTGTCAAAATTCATTTTTAAATCATTGTAAGGTCCTCTTCATCCCTATCTAGGTTTCTGTGGAATTTCACGGGAATCTAATCTTGGTCTCCTTCTCTTCTGTTTGTATACCTTATGTCTGGGTAATCTCATTCGTGTAAAAAAATTCAACTACTATCTCTATAAAAGTGACTCTCAAATCTTTCTCTGCTCCAGTCCTGTCTCTCTTTATCCCGATTAAATTTCCACCTGCCTCTGGTTTCTCCTTGTGGATGTCTAACCGTCAACTCATGTTAAACATATGTAAAAGAGAGCTCCTAATCTTTCTGTCTCGTTTACCCACTCCTGTCAAGCATCTCTCTCCTACTTCCTTTACACCATCAAAGTTTTTCATAGCCAGTTTACGGGCCTCGTAGCCAAGTTCTGTGTAAATCTTGGGGGCTCTTACTGTGTAACAGCTCCAAGATGCAGCTTTTCTGTCCATGAAGATAAAACTCATCCAAGCTCACATCATCTCATATCTTGATTACTGCAACATCCTTCTGCCTGGCTTGGACAGATGCAATCTTGCCCCATTCTTGTGCATTCAAAATGCTGCTGCAGACATTTTCTGAGTCTGTTACTTTGACTATATGACACCTCTTTTCATTCATCCACTGGCTCCCCCTTCCCTATCAGGTCAAACAGAAGCTGCTTCTCTTTCAGTGATCTTGTTGGTATTTCCCCCATCTTGTCTGTAATGCATCAGTTAGAGACAGGTGCTCACATCTTGATCATGATCAGCCCATTAAACCTGCCTCCATCACCCATAGGTTAAATTTTCAAACATGCATCCTTATGTTATCTCCCAGCCTGCCCCTCTCATCTGGGAGGAACATCTTATTAACTGCCACAAAGCTACCTCAGTCTTCTTCAGAACTGTACAAAAAGCCTACAGAAGATTTGATAATGGCTAGGATTCTAGTGTGAGACCACTACTTAGCATGATTTTTTTTTTCTTATGTCTCCATCCTTGTATTACCTTGTCTGTTCGTATTTATCTGTTGCCTCTTTTCATATACTTAGATCATAAACTCTTTGCAGAAGGAGACAACGGTGTTTTGCATTTGTACAGCACATTGGGTTCCCTGATTGGGGCTTCTAGGCACTACAATAATACAAATAATAGAAGTAACAACAGTGCAGACAAACCTGTATGTGGATTTTGAAAAGTTGTGTGAGATCTGTAGAAAGCTGAACTTCTCAGTGTCCTCACTGGTTGACTCTAGATCTTTATTTAAATTCTTCAGTGAGTGAAAACCAGGGAATGCCCTTTTCAGCGAGCATGCTTGAAAAAACAAGAGGATATTGGTGTTATAAAACTGTGTGTGTGGAGAAATCCTTTGAGCTGAAACAGCATGGTTATCAGTAGAGTTTATTCCAGTATGGATATGTGTACACACCATTAGAGATGCTGCTGATAAAGAGAAGGTTGCCAGGTCATGAATATGTTACAGTTTATTCATAGGTAGTGAGTCAAGGTAAGGATGCTGCCCTCACTTTTGGTCGCACCCTTTCAGGTATAGTTTGTAGCAATCAGTTTTTTAATCTAGTTGCACTGTTTGTTCAGCGACATAGTTTTCCAAGAGAAGCATGTGCCACTGTGACTCCCCGAGTGAGCCTTCTGGCAGTGCTTTGGTGTGCTGCATTGAACGAACCTGGCTTGTATATTGACCTAGTGTTGAATGTAATGTCTTTTTGTACTGTGGCCACTGCTTGTATTTGATACCCTCTCCTTCAGCCTTTTCTGACAAGTACCTAACTTTTGTAGATCCTACCACTATATCTTAAGTAAGCAAGCATGTGTGCTTTTGCTATGCAGTGCTGTAGGACATGGAACATGACATCTTTCAGTGCCATCTTCCCTTTATAAACACATCTCTAATTTTACAGTGCAAATGGATCATGCCTATTAATCTCTGAAGCAGAACAGCACTGAAAATAAGGTCGTAGCATTAGAGTGCAATATATTGCTCCACCCTTTACGAATTTGCATAATCAACATTATGTCCTGTTTTAATGATACGATCAAAATAGGCCACAATGTTGTGCTATTTTAGTAGTTATTAAATTTTTGCTCTCAGGGTCCCTTGCTTTATCAGACTTAGTATGTGACTCGAAGTAAACAAACCAGTGCCTGTACACCTCCACCAGTTTGTTTTCACAGTGACGTGCACACTATGTTGAGCAGGTATGGTGTTTTGTTGTGGCCTCCTCCCGTCCCCCTTGCAACAAGCTTGCGGATGTGGTGATGGAAGTACAAATATGAGACAAATATCAAGGTCAGTTGATACTGGATTTCTCCACCCATACCTGCCACTTTAAAGACATTTAATATTCTGACTGATTTTTAACCACATTCTTTATCTAGTGATGATAAAATCTGTCTGTGATAAACTAATACTGTAAACTTGCTATATTCTGGTGTGGTAGTGCTAGTTGCTACTTCAGATGTGTGGGTGTAACCCCTCTCATAAGAAAAAAAAATTCCTGAAAATCTTTTAAAGCTCTTCTAAAAATGAGAACTGTACTTCCTTTTTGTAAGCCTGCTATGGATGAAATAACTGAAATACGTGGGAGTTGTGCAGAATTCACCCCCCCCCCCGGTGTACTCCCACACATACTTACCTGCACCTATTTCAGTGATGAAAGACCAGAATAAAGGATTTATCAGCTATTAACCAGATTGACTGAGAAAATTATTATACATAGCCTTGAAACAATTGGCATCAGGCTGAATCTTAACAACACTGGCAAGCACAGCTCTGTCTGTGAATAGTCTCACTGAAATCAAGAGATATTGACAACTGTTATCAACTTTCATTAATTTTACTGAGTTGTATGATATTTGATGCTACCAATAGTTATTTGAGAATCCCAGTTTTCATTTAAAAAAAAAATCTAGCCTTCATGTTTGTTGATAAGCCTGAAAACATGAAGAAAGTGTACCCTACAAGATTCAGAAACCAGCAGGTAAATAAAATTAACCCACAATGTATTTTAAAAATCATCTCACTATTTTGGGTTTAGTCATGATTTTCTGGAAACCTGATTTGTAATTTTTGAGTCTCCCAATACTATTATGTAGGATAATAAGTTTTACAGAATCAGGGCCTGGTAAATCGCAGGAAGAGACTTCTTTCTTCACTCCAAAACTTGTGATATTTTTCCAGCTTTAATCATGTAAACTTTTTAATAAACTTGAAAGGAGTGAGAGAGAAAGATTGAAACACGCAATACAGTGTGTTGTATGTATAAATAATCAGTGCATTCTATTCCCCTCTATTCTGCTTGGCAATATATTATCCCACCATTATAAAATAACTATCAAATGCTTTTATTGCTGGATCTGTTTTAAATGTTCTGTAGCCACATACATTTGAATTAATAAATTCTTAAAATTCGCAAGAGTGCAAAAACCTAAGATGAAAAAACAGGCTGCTCCCCAGATCCAGTCTGGTTGGCCTCTGATGCACCAATTCCTACTCCTGAGCTCCAATTCACCCTGCTTTGCCAAGTGACCACTCACTCCTGAATCAGTCCGCTCTGGCCTCTGGCGTGCTGTTGTTCCCAAGCAGAGGGTGTCTGCCCTCTGGGTACGCGAGGCATGGTCCCCAAGTGAGCACCCCTGGCCCCAGTTACCACTCCAGGAGCCACTGTCTACAGAGACTGGGAACCACTCCAAATCACCAGGCACTCAAGTCTGTTCACTTAACAAAGAAATGGATTGTGTCCAGCCTTCTTCACTCACACCCTCTACAGATCACACAACTTTAGATAAAACTACAAGTTTATTGATCAGATTATAATTTTAAGTGAGAGTATGGCCAATCATTGCAGAATCACAATATGAATGGGTCAGGAGTGACCACAAGGAAATAAAAGGTAAAACACGCATACTACCCTAATATCTCTACTTAAACTGGCCTCATAGTCCAAGCTTATGCTCAAAGTCTTCAGCTGTCAGAGGTTTGTACAGCCAGTCTCTGCCTCTGACCAGGCAGGGCCCACATCTTGCTTAGAGTTGTTTCAAGATAGAGAGCCCAAGGCCAACAAGCCTCAAATCTTTCTGGTTGTTTTAGTTTGTCTCCAAAACCCTGCTCTGATCCCTTCCTTTCTGTGCAGAGGTGATCTTTCTCTTCAGGGACCTTAATTAGGATATCTTTGTCTCCCCCACGTGCTCGTCTGCTTGCTGTCAGGAGAGAGCTCTGTCTGTCTCCTGCCCCCTGCCCTGAGACATGCTAAACATGCTATGCGTCTGTGCACGTGCATGATGCGGCAGGAAACATAACACCGTAGTAATCATATTGAATATGTTATGAACATTCATGGTTACCTTGCATGACCTAATTAGCGTAAAAATGTACAATCACAGTGTGTAAGCAGACAGAAAAATCATGTAGGTCATAATCCAGGGTACACATATTTGCATCCTGTGACAGCTTGGAATACACCTTAAAATTATCATCAAAATTCATAAAAAATTTCAGCCCTTCCCTAACTAAGTATACAATGTGTACAGAAGTCTCTCTGAAAGAATTATACCGTTAATTAAACAAAAGTAGTTGATGATCATTACTTAAGAACAGTCAAATAGAATTGGGGCCTGGCTTGTGATGCCAAGTTTTCTCAACTGAGAAGTGAAGTTAGGGGGTGTTGAGAGTCTCCAACACTTAGAAAATTAGGCTGTAAGTGGTAATGAAATAATTGTTAATAATTATAACATTTTTCTGAAAGAAAAATTGCTGTTCTATGTGAAACAAATGGCTATATTTTTCCTATCCAGGTGTATTCATGTGACTGCTTGGGAGGAACAGTATGGTTTCTGGAAAGATGGGTTCTTTTTTCTTATGTTTTAAAATTCCTTTGATGGTGCTAATATTCAGTTGCCCATACTGAAAAGCTCTGTAAGTACATAATATAAAGCCTCAGAGTCAAATTTTTCCTTAGGGTTATTTTCCTACTGCACTGAAGTTAAAGCTGATTTTACTACCTCTGTTAATAAAGTATGATACCACTTTAAATAAAAGGAATAGATTTATAAACATAGTTGAGATACAGCAAGCAACTTTAAAAAGAAAAACATAGCTTTTTAAATTTGAGATCTTGATAAATTTTCCCCTTCTCCCTAACATCAAAATGCTGGTGAAACAAAACCATAAAGAACTATTTGGTTACTGTTTTTCATTGTCTATAAAATCTGCAGAAAAGTGCCATTGAAGAGCCCAGTTTCAATTTGGGGCCTATAAAAATTCCTGTTGAAATCCATGAAACTTAGGGATTCAACTGTGTTTACTGAATAATATAATCTAAATGCTCCAATCCTGCTTTTATTTATGAGCTATATGTATCCATGTACAGAAAAATATATTCTGAGAAGTAGTGAAAAACAATGTTCTTCAGTTTCCAGAGATTACACAAAGAACCATGATTTAAGAATTAACAGTTAGGAAATTAGATATGTATTCTCTGAGTCCAATTGAGGGGTCACTAGAGACAAATTTGCAAAAGATTAATAAATTAGAGTACTAAGTCTCCAGGAACTGCTGGTATTCACCCAACAGCTCTGAAGGAACTCAAATATAAAATTCCAGAACAATGAACTGTGGTATGTAACCTATTGTTACATCAGCCTTGCTATCAGAGAACTGGAAGGCAGCTAATATAATGCTGATTTAAAAAAAAAAAAAAAGGGGGGGGGGGGCCCTCCAGAGGCAATCCTAGCAAATTACAGGCTCATATGCCTATCTTCAGTGCCAGGCAAATTGGTGGAAACTATAGAAAAGAACCAGGTTATCAACTGCGTACATAAGTACAATATGTTGGGGAAGAATCAACAGAGTTTTTGTAAAGGGAAATCATGCCTCACCAATCTGTTAGAATTCTTTGAGGATGTCAACAAGCATAATCCAGTTGATATGATGTATTTGGACTTTCAGAAAGCCTTTAACAAAGTCCTTTGTGAAAGTCATTCAAGCAAAGTAGGCTGTCAAGGGATAAGAAGGAAAGTCATCTTGTAGACCAGTAACTAGTTAAAAAAATAAAAAACACATTAGAAATAAATGGTCAGTTTTCACAATCGACAAAAGTAAATAGTGAGGTCTTCTAATGATCTGTACCAGAATCTCTGCTGTTCTGCAAGTTCATAACTAATCTGGAAAAGGGGCTGAACCATGAGATAGCAAAATTTGCAGATACAAAATTACTCAAGATATTTAAGTACAAAGCTGACTGAAGAGTTAAAGCAGTCTTAAAAAACTGGGTTGCTTGTACAACAAAATGGTAGATGAAATTGAGTGTCAACAAATGCAAAGTAATGCACATGGGAAAAGATAATCCCAACTCTATGTAGAAAATGATGGGATCTAAATTAACTGTAACCACTCAAAAAAGAGATCTTGGGTCATCCTGGGTAATATTCTGAAAACATCTACTCTGTGTGCAGCAGCAGTCTGAAAAGCTAACAATATTAACCATTTTAAGGGATAAGTAATAAGTCAATATTTTAATGCCACTATATAAATTTATGGTATGTCCACAACTTGAACAGTGTGTGTGAAGAAGATGAATAAGGAAGAGTCATAAAATGCTCCTCTTACTGCTGAGGTGGTGGCTCTTCCTGGACATGCTGGAGATTAGCTTTTGGAGTAGATACCCTGTATATTGTTTGTATGCCATTGCTTTCTCTCTCCTACTGATCTGCATCCCATGTTTTAGCCCCAGGAATCACAGCATCCTTTTCATGACTCTGTCTTTTATCTGGATCACTCAATGTTTCCCCCTTGCAGGCTAACTAAATCCCTTCTCCCAAGCAGTACTAGGCAAACTGTCCTTCCACTGCCTTGGTGCCACTCCCTCAATGGCTGGTAGGAGAACTCAAATCTACCCTCTCTCCTCCAGGTTTGAGTCCAGGGACCCTCAGCTCAGCAGGTATGGGCTTTTCTCTACCAGTCCTCACTTCTCCTTTTTTGGGCTGCTTCCTACTCCTTCTGGTACCTCACACCCCTTCCACACTGCAAGTATCAGATCCAAAGTTCCCTTCCTCTTCCCAGAGAGTGACCAGTCTTTTCCAAGGAGAAGCCTTCTTTTGTTGCCAGCTACCTGGTTTTTATAAGCCCTGCCTGTTCCTGCCCAGCCGAGCTGACTTTCAATTAACTCCTTGTTTTCTGGCTCCCTCTTCAAGTATAGTTTGTGGCATCAATTGCTCTACTTGGCCATCTTAACCCCTGCGTGCGGTGGACACCCCATCGCAGGAAATGTTATTTATCCCTTCATACAACATAAGAATTAGGGGTTACCATAGCAAGTTTTCAACGAACAGCATAAGGAAATACTTCTTCAGATGTTGTACAGTCAGCCTGTGAAACTGGTTCCCATGCAATGCTTGAAGGCCAAAAGTATAAGAGAATTAAAAAAATTAATTAAGTTCATGTAGGATAAATCTATCAATGGCTATTAGCCAAATTGATCAAGAACACAGTCCTGTGCTCAAGATGGCCCTAAGCCTCCAAAGGCCAAAATCTTTGAATGGATGACGGGATGGATCTACCTGGTACTGGCCACTGTCAGAAGACAGGACACTGAGCTAGATGGACCATTGGTCTGGCCTGTTATGGCTGGTATTACATTCTAATGTAAAGTTTTTCCTAACATGGAACCCAAATGTTCTTAGCTCACTTTCAACACATTTATATTTAATATAGCTATTTAACCACTCTAAGCAATTCCTCATCTTCATTGCTCTTATACCCATCAAATACATTCCTTGTAAAACCCATCTTATCGCTACTTTCCATAAAAGGATCTCAAAAGATGATCATTAATTTGTGCTTCCATCTGCGCTTCTTACTTCCTTGATTGCCATCTGTTATACCCAAGTGGAGAACAAAGTTGCTGATGTTGTCATATGCTACAAGTCTGCATCACCTCATTGCACAAATTGCTTTGCTACCATGATATAACTTCTCCATTTTAATTAGGCCAAGGAGCCACCTCCCTGATTGGAATGGCAAAGTAGGTGTAATATTTTCTGTAATCAGTATGGGATATTTCCTGTTGTGTCACTTATTGTACAATAATTAAGAAAGCATTAAATGCCATTTGTGAAATATTAGAGAAGAAAGTTAATTTGTATACAGACTATGTGTTTTGTGATACTGACAGACCAGGTGACAGTTCGTGCCTAGGCTTCCCTGAACACTGATAAATGCATAGCTGGAAACAAGTTTGGCTCCCTTGTGTGATAACACTGTTAAAATAGATGCTGAAGTTTGTATTTAGTGTTTGAACTTTATGAAATACTTGGGAGTTGTTGCATGCATTAATCTCTCTTTTCTGACAACTACATTCCATGTTATAAGGTAATATTTAAATGTTTGCTTTGAAACCGAAAGTGTCCACGGCATAGAGAGAAGCATTATCAAGGCCTCATCTACAAAGAAAAGCGGTGTTGATGGAAGTTACAGTGATGATTAAGAAGCATTATTATTACAATGCTTGTGCCTGTTCACACAGCACTCGTTATGTCACAGAAGTGCATCCTTGGTGTTCTGGCATCTACAATGAGGGCAGTGCACTATAGGCAGCTATCCTACTGTGCACCCCACCTTGTGCCGCTAGGAGATGTGGGAAGGTGAAGAAGATCACAGTGCATGATGGATATAAACTTAACATCCCATGATATAGTGATCTCTGTCCCATGATTCCATTGGTTTCCAACTGCGTTTTGCAGCCTTTTTCAATGGCTCCAGTTTCCTGAGCACTCACCATCTCTACCTTTAAAAGTCTTGCACGGCTCTCCACTATCATTATCAGTGTTCTGAACAAATCTTTACTTACACCGTGAGTTCCCACTTGGAACAAGAATCCAAGGTACTTGCCCAGCTGTGTGCCGTGTAAACAGACAATGCCAGATCACTGTTCGCATTCATAGAGCATGTTGCACAAAGTGCACTGCCGCTTCAAACAAGCACTGTGTGTTGCAGTTGCATTGTTATGAGGTCTGAGTTGATGAGCAATTGCTGCAGAACTTGTGAATGTGGAAGGCCATCTTCCTGGAACTCTGTGTGGCGCTTGCCCCTCCCTGGTAGAACAAGATCGCCCTTTTGGTGGTGAAGTGTGTAGTGATTGCTGTGTGGAAGCTGGCAGCTCCAGACTGCTGCCAGTTACTTGCTAATCAGTTTGGAGTCTAAAGTCCACCCTTGGAGCTGTGTTATTGCAAGTGTGCAAGGCTATTAATTGCATTCTGCTAAGAAGGACTATGAGAGTTGAAAACGTGTGGAACAGTGGATGGTTTTGCAGTGGTGAGATATTCTAACAGAGGTGGGGTGATAGATGGCACCCACATCCCACTTTTGGTCTGAGGCCATCTTGTGACAGGTACCTCAGTGGAAAGGAGTGTTTTTTTTATTCTACTGTGGGCATTGTAGATCACTGTTTGCCCACTGACTGTGGGCATTTCCAAGTGGGTTGGCCAGGAAAGCTGCATGACTCGCACATCTTCAGGAACACTGACTGATGCAGAAAGCTGCAAGTAAGGAATTCCATTGTAGACCAAAAGAGTCCTATGGTTAGGGGTTACCAGATACCAAAGCATGGAAAGGAGGACAGGGCAGTCCAAAAAGGAGGACATTGGAGGACACATGGAGAAAATGCATTGATGTAATATTGTTCTGTTTTAGGGGGCCCTGGAACACTTCCCCCTAAAATAGGATGTTCTCTGGTGTTGCAGCATATTTTAATCCCTATAAGTAAAAAGCCAGACAAAATCATGTATTTTTAAAATGCTGCTGGATGGAGGACATGAATGTAAAAAGGAGGACATGTCCTCCTTTTGTCTGACATCTGGTAACCTTTCCTATGGGAGATGTTGAAATGCCCATAGTGATCCTGGGAGACCCAGCCTATCTCTTACTGACATGACTTGTGAAACCCTACAGAGGTAACTTGGATAGCAGCAAGGAATGCTTCAATAACAGTACTGAATGATGCCAAATGATTTTTGAATGTGTGTTTGGCAGATTAAAAGCTCACTGGCAAAGCCTTTATGGCAGTTTAGACCTAAATGAGGAAAATACTCCCACGCTTGTAGCCTCCTGCTATGTGCTCCATGATATTTGTGAAGCTAAGGGTGAAAAGTTTCCCCTAACATGGATCTCCTTACAGCTGCCTATGAACAACCGGATGCCAGAGCTACTAGAGGCACACAGTGGGGAGCCATTCACATCAGGGAGATCTCGAGGAAACAAATTGACAATGAGCAACAATAAGGTGTCCTTGTTAATGCCTCTGTGCTGTGCTATGTTTGCCAGTCAACTTGCATTGTGTATCAATGTGAAGTGCAGACACCATGTGCAAGAGAGACAAAGATGACTGATTCTTTGAGTATGTCTTATTAAATAACAGTTATTCACAACATCCACAAGAAGCTGGGCTGGTGAGGAGAAAGCAGTGAGAGGCAACGTGAGCTATGGCAGCTGGGAGTAAGGCCAGCTATTGTTCTGGAAGCTGTCTGAAAGGGTGGAGTAAATGGGGTACTGAGATGGGCAGGGATTTTGGTAGGAATGTTTGGATGGAGTTTGGAAAAGGCATGGAAAGCAATTCAGTATTGGCTGGAAGGAGGTGTGAGCTCACATGAATTTAGTCTGTAACACTGAGGAACTTTAGCAGCCCCCTTTGCTCCTCCAAGGCTTTCATCATGTGCTTGTGACCTATTATCACTTGCTTCTGGTTTTTCCTCCTCTCATGTCTCAGTTTTCTGGTTTTCACACACACTGTGTGTCTCCAAGCCCTTCTTTCTTTTATCGTACCTCAGAGGACTAGAGGAGTTCTTGGAACATATCCTCTTTGCTTCTCTGTGGCCATTTTCTTGTCAGCTGTAAAGACTAAGCAGGTATGGGGAGATTCCCCTCAAAGGCACATCTGTAGAAGCACAATAAACAAAAACATGATTCTGAGTGCAGTAACAGCATTGATTTGTTACTGTAAAATATCTTTCTTACTGTTCTTTGGCAAGAGCACAGCTTGATGATCAGCCAGAGCATGCTGGAGGGAGCGGCAGGACACTCAAGCTGGGAGAAGGTTGTGGGTAGTTGTTTTGGGATAATGCTTCAGGCAGATCAAATTCTGCAACCATTTTCCTTTGGTGGAGGCCATAGAAGTTGATATCTTGCTCCTCCATGCAAACAGCTTCAAAACAGCTCCCTATGCTGCTTCCCTGTGTGCTCCTTTGGATCCTGGACAAGTGATTGCCAATTGGCACAGGCAGGTTTCCTGCAACTGGAGAAGAAACAAAGCATCTCTGCTGAGGAATCTCTGGCAGAAGAGTGGAAGTACCTCCAGGAAAACTTACTAGAGATCTTTCTGGAGGATTCCTGTGAAATCTCAGTGTGCATTAACACACTGCTCTGCTGCACTGCCTCGCTGAACAGGGAAATGAGAGGTATATGCAACATAGTTAATTGCTCTTGTGTATTTCTGACTGTCAACCAGATGTAGAATGCAGTAATACAAAGGGCAGCTATACCTCATGTAACTGAGTAGCATAAGCTCAAAAAAATCATGTGATAAATAAATTTTAGTCTTTAAAAGGGCCACAGAACTCCCTGTTTGTTTTGCTGAAATAGGCCAACACAGTCACCACTCTGGAACATGTCAAAAAAAAAAATCACTTACACTCACCTCTTCTGCATCCTGCACACCCCAGGCTGGAGGGCTGGGACTGGTTCAAATCCTCTGTTGTCCAGAAGAGATCCTGCAGACTTAACCATGGGTCTTGAGGTGGGGTCATCAATGAAGATGGCTTCCAGCTCCTTATAAAAGCAGCAGGTGTGCACCAGAGAGACAATTTGACTTTAGCCTTTTGATATTCCTGCCGCAGCTCCTTGATTTCTGCTTGTAACTGCAGCATATCACATTCGTTGTCCTTCTCTACTACTAAACAAAAACTTTGAATGTATACATCGAAGTTCCTTCAGTTGGAGTGGAGCTGGAGCTGTACAGCCTTCTCTCTCCAAGTGCTGATCAGATCCAGAAACTCTAGTGTTCTCTAAGCCGGTGGTTCTCAACCACTGTGTCAGGGCACATTACTGTCTCAACACACAGTGGTAAATGTGACATGGAGAGCTGAGAAGATGGCTGGATTCATCCTGAGGGAGATGAGCTGGTGTGTCCTGTAGGGTTGCATCCCACTGCTAAGTGTGTAGCAATCTGAAAAAGATTGAGAACCATTGCTTTAAACAGGACAATGTTTGGAGTATATAGCCACCATGGTCAGTTGGGAAGAACAGATGTGCAGTCTTCATGCCAACCAAGCAGCAAGTGGATTTCAAAAATTCCTGGGGCTTTAAAGGGGAATGGGTGGATGGTTGCAAGGCAGTGGAGTTCAAACTGATGACCATAGCGTTTGAGGGGCATTGTGAGACACTTCCTGGAGGCCATTTTCTACAACATAACCAAGCATGGAGTCTGTCCTGACCCTTTGTCACTATACGTTTGGCACAAAAAGCCTATTCTTCTTGTTGAAGTGGTTTTATTTTGTCACAAAATCAGGGAGTTGAGTCAGTGGGAGGGATGGAGGGTGATTTCAGTGTGTACACCACCACTGTTCTGGCCAAAAAAAGCTGATTTTGGTCAACAAAAGTAGGTCAGTCCCAAATGTAACATATTAGTATACCACCATAGGTGGTGTGTGATCTGCGTGCACGCACACCCACCCACCAACACCACACCTTAAGACACCGGATGAGCCATTTTGGAACATCAGTTGACAAAGGATTCTGTTGGTGTAGGGAGAACAATCCAGGAAGAGGGGAGGTACACAAGCGATCACACTCTGGTGGATGCAGGAAGGCAATAAAAATCCCTGACCAGAAGGAACTATGTGGCTTGGAATTTGCCAGAGGTCAATATTTCTAAGTTTAAGCAAGAGGTCTGTAAGCTGCTTAGTTTAGGTTAGACGTAAAGGACATACAGCAGCTTCTGTTAACTTCTGAAACTTAAGACTGTAACTTCTTTGTGTGTCTGCATGCTTTAATTAACTCATATTCTTTTCCCTAGTTAATCTGTAATTAGTATATTATAGGCTTAGCTACAAGGACTGGCTTTGTGTGAGGTCTGAGGTACAGTTGATTTGGGGTAAGTGACTGGTCTTTGGGTCTGGGAGTAACCTGAATGCTGTGATTTTTTTTTTTGGTGTAAGGGACCCTATCTATCATGAAGGCGAGCTTGCCTAAGTGGCAAGAAATGGCCCAGTGGCCCAGAGGACTGACTGTGACTACATGTTAAGGCTTTTATAGTGCTTGAGGTATTCACATTCGATGTTTGGTGAAATCTATTTCTAGAACAGACAACCAACTTGGAATTTGTGCCTTGGTTTGTAACAGTCTGACCGGAGTTTGGCACCTGTGTTCATGAGTCAGTTAAGAAAGCACTCTGTGAAAGATTGGAGGTTAACGTGTATACAGGTTATGTGCTTAATATAAAGCTTTGCAAATACAAATGATTCAGACCTGTTGGCTCCTCCAAACTCATTTATCATTAGAATTGAGACTTTTTATGACTTCATCGCATGCCTTATGCTGACCCCGGCCTTGAAAAAATGCTATGATGCCACAAATGCATTCCTGATATTGCAGTATTTCAATTTCCAGATGGTGTAGAATACACAGTGCATAAAAGGTACAGTAGAAACCAGGGCACTGTGTGATTAAAATGACATAGAAGTTAAAAGGTTGGGGGGGGGATTTATATAAGCTAAATCCTTTACATTGTTTTTTTTCCCCTAATATTAATATTGCCCTTAGATTTATGGAAAAATAAATATCCGATATAATAGACAGTAGCAACAATTTCCAAGATCTACATGGTCAACAGCCCTCTGAAACGTGTTACTAGTGGCATTAGGCAATAATTTACAAAGGTGACTTAACTTAGTAAAGTCCCCACCCTCAAACAGGTGTAGCAGTGTATCAGCTTATATTTCCTTGTTGCTATGATACTTTTTGGAAGCTACCAATCAACTTGAATATGGGGACAGAAATTTTTCAAACGAACTGATTTCTGGAGAGAGATGTCAGGACACAAACTCTTCTTTATGTAAAATATGCAAGTAGAGCTGTTAAATAGATGTAGCAACTTTCAAGTCCAGTATCATGAAAAAAGTATTATATTAGTAATTGTTGGACAGATGGTTTCCCCCCTTCTGTATTTTTTTGAAAGATATGTGCACATGAACACATACACAAATAATCAGCCAGTAGCTCTAGTTGAAATATGTTAGCTGATGAAGATGGTACCTGTTCCATGGGGACTTTACTTGGGTCATTACACAAATGTAGCCTCAAAGGAGATGGCTTACTGTCTCCAAGGGCACTAAGACGCAGAACAGTTTCAGCCTTGGGATAATTTTAGCAATGTCAGTAAATGAAGAGGAAAGCTTTGAATGTGACTGTGAAAATGAATGCAGGAACACAGAGAGATTTAACAATGAAAACAATGACATATTGGAAGAAGGTACTTTTTTATATTCAGTCTAAAACTTGTTATGTTAATAAATATGACATAAAGCAGTTAATTTAAAAAAATAAGAGATTTTTTTTTCAAGGATTAAAATCACACCTAGAAACAGATAATGGTTGGTTGATTCCTGTGAGTGAAAGTTGTGGAGAAGCTGCACTTTAACAGCGAATAAAATGTCTCAATTTGTTTGTTTTTTTTTTAAATAAATACATTCAACAAATGTAGCTTGTCTACCTCAAATAGTAATTAGCTTTCAGTAATAAAAAAATGACTTTGGAAATTTTTCTCTTTTCCAATAATTTTTCAAGTACAAGGGTGTACTAAGAGAGAAACTACTTGAAGTTTTTTGCTGTTGTCCCCCACCCACCAGGCTGCAAGTGTGTGTGTGTTTTATGGTTACTTGCTTGCAGCAAGTCAGTTTTAGAGCAAAAGCAAACTTAAGACTTGTAAAAAAAAAACAAAAACAAAACAAAACAAAACAAAAAAAAAATAGTGTTCCTATCCCAAGACCGTGTGATTTTTAACATTTTAAAATGTTTGTGTTGCAACACATATTGGAATGCAGGACAATAAAGAAATCATGCTGGCAGTTTGGAAAGGGACTGCGGCTGACTGTGTGCTGTCATTGTATTTTCAGTCCTGGCCTCCTGGCTGCTGAGGAGACAGAATACTTTGCCTCTAGAGGTTGCGGAAGACAGGAGGTAGACGGGGAGGGAAGGCTTTTGTCACTAAAGTGATCCCTCCAACCAATTAAACATTGAACTCTGACCCCACACATTTGATACATTGAGCAAAATGCATCATTGGTGTCATCTTGTATGTCACAAAGTTCCATCTGAAGCAGCAACTTTATAGATGAATGCTGGCACTTCAAAGAACACTACTCTGTCACATTTCTGTCCAGAGACTTGAGGGGAGAACAACAGAGGTTAAGGAGTGGAATAGATTGAGTATAGAGGATGACGGTCATGGCCGGAAGATATTAACCCTGGTGGCCACAAAGGGTGGGGGATAAAGCTAGAGCATCTTGTCAAAATCTCTGGTTTGTTTATAAGGAGGTGTTGGTGTGTTTGTTTTCTCTTTGAATCCTTTAAGGGCAAACATGGCAATGCTCTTGTTTCATGGGACTTCAGTTTGTGTTTCATGTGATTTTTTTTTTTTTTTTTTTTTTATAATCAAGTGTATGCCTTGTATGATTCAGTACCACCTCTTCTTATCCAACCTTTGAATAAACAGCCCCCCCCTTTGCTATATGAGATTGCAAGAAAAGGCTATGATATTCCTTAAACTTGTGGACCAAATGTTATTTGTATAAGAATACGTGTTAAAAAAAGGAAGTTTTGAAACAACACATAGGGACCTAGTTCATTAGATGTACGGTTATATCTGGCTCCTACAGTTTCCTCATGATAAGCTCCCTATTTCCAAACCCAAAGAAGAGCTCTAAACTTGTCTCCCTCAGCAAAAGAAGTTGGTCCAATAAAAAGATATTATCTTACACATATTTGTCATTTACTGAAACAAACATATATTGCTCTCACCTTTCCGAGTTTGTCTTTTACTAAAACAACAGACCAGTTGCAGGCCTGGGATGCCTGGATGGGAGCAATTCCTATTGATTTGTATGTTTCTAATACAGTCTTCCTTTCAGTCATTGTAGCAGTCTGACCAATGTGTTTTGGGGATACACATCTTCCATCCAAACAGATTACAATTGAAAGGCTTCACATATATTATCATAACAAGTTAGTAGGCAGGTCTATAGGCACAGATGCAGTAATTGGTTATTGCCTCTCAAGGGTGCAAAGCCAATAGTTCTTCTGTAGGAATGTTGCAGCTGGGAAAGAAGCTGAGGGAGGCAGATGAAGACGCAAGCACAAAATTCTGCACCTAGAAAGAGAAACATTCAATTACGGCTTGCTAGTAAGCTGGCAAAAAGGAGAACTGACAGGTCATAGGTTTATGTCTATGGGAACTGTTCAGGGGGTTTTTGTTGTGTGCTCCAAATTCCCTTTGTCATAATAAGTGATAGACAGCAGTATCTGCACAAAGGATCTTGGGAGATCAGTTTGTCTACCTGATTGTATGATAAGTAAAATGTTTCTGTTTGACTGTTTAGGTAATTTTGGTGTAGTGAATGATGTTTTTTACAGCAGCTTTTAGATGTGGTAAAGAATTGCCCTCATGCCAGTTTCTGGTATACTTAGGAAGGAACAAAACTTGATGTTGGTTTTTTATGTTCAGTATGTTTTGTTTTATGTATTGGGACCAATTAGTTACATACACTCTAAACGCCTTCAGTTAGATGTGGATATGGTACAGTGATAAGCAGCAGTGTGTTGTGTGGTACAACATATGTTTATTGTTCAGGAAGTGGAAACAAGATGAAAATATTGTGGTGCTTTTCTGTGGGCTGATCACGGTGGAATTTTGTGTTATGAACGTTGCTTATACAGTGACTATTACAGCTTTTAGGGTAGAAAACTAACTTCTAAAAGCCAGTCCCTCTTTTTGCTGGGCTGGCAGACTGGATCAGACTTAAGATGTAATGTCTTAGATGTTACCTATTTTCAAAGGTAGGAGAAAATTTCAAAACTTTTTCAATGTCAGTTAGCTGCAGATAAAGATTGCTCTGGTTTGGGAGTGCTGTTTAGAGCCTATTATAATAACTACAGTATATATATGTTACGTAACAGTTGTATCCAGGTTCCCCATTCAGGATCATGGCCTGTAACACTTCCATTGTATTAATACCGAACAGATCCATATCATGACCCAAGCCAAGATTTTAACAAATGACTAGTAGTTCTGGGTGCTGTGGTGATCTGCAGTCTTGGTTAAAACCTTGTAAAGGGACCTGACTTTCAAAAAGTGAACATTCATGTGCTGAAAATGAAGGCCCCGTTAAAGTGTCTCAGGTGGAATCCTTGAACAGTCAGGCGCAGCAGATCTCTAGTGGCTGCACTCTCTGTCCCAAGGAGCTGGCAGTCTGAGAGGAGTGTTGATATAGGTAGGGGAGGAATACAATCAAATTTTCATATATTTGCAATTTTAAAACTTTTCAAAGGTATTCACAGATGAAATAAATGCCAATAACCTTTCTATCACTCAAGACATTGTTGGTTGATTTCTTATA
This sequence comes from Podocnemis expansa, assembly GCA_007922195.1. NCBI lineage: Eukaryota > Metazoa > Chordata > Testudines > Podocnemididae > Podocnemis > Podocnemis expansa. Next base: position 4,833,505 of record ML682034.1, read on the forward strand.
GGTATTGAAGCAGAGTTAGGTATTAAGAAATAATTTGTAGCTTAGCAGGTAGTGGGTCATGTTGGAGGTGCAATCTATGCCTGAGGGCCAGTATATAAGAATATATGGAGTTCTGTGAGAAAATTCTTAATTTACAAGGCAAAAAGGACAGTTCATAGAACATCTTCAGTTCATAGAACATCTTCGAACTCCTTGAGCAGATCTTTTAGAAAGTCATCCAATCCCTATTTAAAAATAGTCGGTGATGGAAAATCCACTACAACCCTAGGTAAATTGTTCCAGTGTTTTAACTATTCTCACTTTTAAAAGCTGTGGCTTATTTCCAGTCTGCACTTGTCTAGCTTCAACTTGCAGCCATTGTATCGTATTATACCTTTCTCTGCTAGACTGAAGAATCTGTTGTTAAATATTTGTTGTTCTTGCAGGTATTTATAAACTGTGATTGTCACCCTTTAACCATGTCGTCTTTAAACAAACTAGATTAAGCTCTTTGAGTCTATCACTAGAATTTTGTTTTTAAATCTTTTGGTTAGGCTCACAGCTATTATCTGAACTGTCTGTGGTCTTCTTTAATTGGGATCCCCAGAACTGGACACAGTATTCTAGCCATAGTCGCACCAGTGTCAAATACAAAGGTAAAATAAGCACTCTACTCACACACAAGGTTTCCCTGTTTATGCTTCCCATGATGACATTGATTCCCCTGACCACAGCATCATGCTGGGAGTTCATATTGAGGTGATTACTCATTATAGCCCCCAAATCTTTTTTAGCCACTGCTTTGCATTCTAGAGTCCCACAATCCTGTAAGTAAGGCCCACATTTCTTGTTCCTAGATGTACACATTTACATTTAACCATATTATATATATTGTTTGCTTGTGTCCAGATCGCTCTGATCTGTCCTTTTCATTATTTATCACTCTCCCAATTTTTGTTTCATCTTTATCAGTGATTTGTTTTCTTCCTGGCTGGCCATTGATAAAAATGTTAAATAGCATGGAGCCAAGAACCAATCCATGAGGGACCCCACTGGAAAAAGACTGCTTCAGTGACAATTCCCTGATTACAGTTAGATTTTGAAACCAATCAGTAAAGTCAGTTTTTAATCAATTTAGTGTATGCCGTGTTAAATTCCTATCATTCTAGTTTTTTAATCAAAATGTCATGTGACATCGTCAAACGCCTTAAAGAAATGTAACTACATTACATCAACACTATTATCTTTATTGTCCAAATCTCATCAGAAAAGATCCTTGTCAAACTATAGATCTATTTTTCCATAAACCCATTCTGACTGGATTCATCACATTACCTTTCTTAGTTCATAATTAATCAAGTTCCTTATCAGCTTCTCTATTAACTTGCCTAGGTTCAAAGTCAGGCTGAAAGGCCTGAAATTACCTTGGACATCCTGTTTATCTTCTTTTAAAAACTGGCATAACCACAGCTTTCAGCTTTTTGTATTCATTACTATCAACTTCCCCAGTTTTCCATTTGTTTATATATAAATATGTATTAAAATCTACATGAAAAATCTTTTGCAGCTGCCTTCACTTCCCTCCAAAACAGGTCAGGTTTTCTAATCGGCATAGCCCGCTTGTAGCTTTTTGGGTATCTAGTAAGACTTTCAATTACAGTATCTTTCACATTTTCTGAATTAAGTTCTTTCCAGCTATTTGGCTCATGTATGACCAACTAATGATGAGATTGGAGACACTGAGGGAGCAGATTATGGATGGTGCAGCAAGAGTCTAGACAAGAGTAGGCATTCTCATTTTTTTCTTTCTGAGGTCCCTTCAACATGCTATAAAAACTCAAGAGCATGGGGAGGGGGTGGAATTGGAGGGGGCTTGGGCATAGGTGTAGTTGAATTTCTGTCAGGGTTGGGGTGTCGTAGCCCAGCTGTGCATTGTGGGGCCCGGGGCAGGGAGCACAACCTCTGGTCCCTGACTCACCTCAGCAGGCTAACTAGGCTGATGGGGAGGGGGAGAAGGGACGCAACTAAAAATTATAACTTAGTCTTAAAGGGGGGGTGGGGAGGTCAGCTCAAGGAGTCTGAACACTGTTCAGGGGGAGTTTGAGGGGAGGGTGGCTCACGGTACAGGCAGGGGATGGCTAGGGGCTGGGTGCTGCAGGGCGTAGTCATTGCTCCTCAAGAGCTCTGTCTGCCCCGGCAGCTCTTACCAACTGCACAACCAGTCAAATGGAGTTGGAAGCTGAGGAGCAGCCGCAATCCCAGGCAGCAGCAGGAGGAGACAGTAAAGTGTCTGTTGTGACTGACTGCTTCTTGGCATTTGCTGCCCAGCACTGCCTGGCTCCCGACCTTGGAGAGGGGTGGAGAAAAGGGGAGGTGGAGGTGTTGAAATGCTGCAGAACTGGCCTGGTCTGGTTATGGCACTCCAGTTTGGGGGAGCAGTGAACCTCCGTTTCTCCCTCCAACTCTGCTCATCAGCTTGGGGTGCTGTGGCTTGTGGTCCCCCTGAAACCAAGGGCCATGGAGCCCCAGTTGAGAACTGCTGGTCTAGAGTGGATAAATGAGAAGTGGGTAGACTTATGAAGAGCCTTGATGATGAGGACAAGAAGCCTACATTTGACGAAGGTTTAAGCAAGTGGAAGGGATTCATAGTAGCAAAAGCAGTAAAATAAATGGCTGGGCGGGAGTCAGAGGGGCTGAAGAACCAGACATCTGAAGTGCTTTGCAGAATTAGCTCTGTTCTTCTGTAGCTCTGATTTGGGACATTTCACCGTTTTATGGACCTGTGTGAGAAAATCACTTGGATGCAACTGAAAAAAGGGGAGGTTTTCTCAGTTTTAGCTGCCATGAACAAGATTCCACTTCTGAAGATCTGAGCTATTGGAAACTCGATGACAAACACAGAGAAGGCAGTGTAAGCATAGCCATCTTTTGTCTTCCCAAGTATCCTCCTTATTTTCTATCATTTCATGATTACCTGTTGTGATAATTCTCTCTGAAGCCCTTAGCGCTGGCCATTGTCAAAGGAAAGGATACTAGGCTAGGTGGACCATTGGTTTGACCCTATACAGTCATTGTTATATTATCTTGTTAATCTTGCTCTTGTGGCTGTTTTTAAAGCTACTTTAGCCATCTGGACTTGGAATTAATGAGAGACCCAAGAGAACAACATTTCAAGATGACTTTTTGTTGGGTTCTGTGGCTCTCAGTGTACTAGAGGAAAACAAACAAGGAGTCCTAGGGCACTTAAAGACTAACAGGACTCCTCATTTGCTTTAAGGAACTAGACTAACATGGTTGACCTTTGGAAAATGTACTAGAGAAAAATTCTTCCAGTGCGTACTTGCCTAAGGAAAACTTGACAACATGGATACCATCTCAAAATTTTGAGCATTGCCCCCTAGAGCTGTAACTGTGGTCGGGCGAGTGGGGCTTTGCTCCAGGTGCGTTGGAGTGGCTCCATTGAGCCGCTCCATTAAAGGGCATGTTCCCTTCTGATTGCTCCAGGTGCCAGCTATTGTAAGGGGTGCTGTATTCTTTAGTTATGGCCCTGTTGCCCCCCATGCTGCCTAATTGTTTCCCAAACCTTTTTTCTTATTTAAGAATGAATAATACAGTACAGCATTAGTTTGCTGTATTTGAGACCTTTAATATAGGATCCTCTATGGAGCCAAGCTATTGAAACACACTGTGGGAGAACTGTGGTTGTCAACTCTCTTTTAATCACATTTTAAGTGGAAAAATTAAAACTTCTACAAATTTTACAGGAAAAACAGTTGTTCCCAGTCCATAGTAAAATGTGCAGTTAGACTGTCAGGAAGCATAGGATGTGATTATTATGTTGTTTTGTTTTATTTTGACCTCTGTGTGTGTGGTGTTGCTTGTAGGATCTGTAACTTAATGGAAAAAATAGCTACTGTATTTACTTGGTGACAGTGAGCATATTAAACTACTTCATACCTATGCTGTGATTTGACAAAGGCTAGGCAGTTGATGTGCTATGACTCCAGTTTATTATTCTAATTTTTCAATGTCACCTAGAAATCTCCTGCTGTTATATCCACCTATTACCGCTTGTACTTTAATTCTAGCACTTTGAGGCAATTACTGTCTGTGTTATGTGGGTGCAAGATGCCTCTAACAGTGGAGTTGAGTATTAATAAGTGTCTCTAAGATCTACTACAATGCAATATTTAATAATAATATTTTCCTAAACCGTAAGTGCCTGGCTTGCAGTGTCTCACGGACAGGCAGTGTTTTTTGTCCAGTGATTTAGATAATTGCATTGTGTGGTTGCATTGGTCTCTAGAAGAGCCATGCTGAGATACATAAGTAGAGATCAACCTGCAAAGACTGAAATAGGCAGTTCCCAAATTTGGTGATTATTTCTAAAAATTAGATACACCAAGTCAGCAACAAATAGCTTCTAATTGCCATAATGGTGGTTTAGAAGCCAAAATCACTTGTTTCCTTGAAGACATCCAGCTCCCCTGGCTTCCACACAGACAGCCAAATCAAATAGGATGAGGATTAATGAAAAATTTGATTTCATCATATTAAAAAAAAAATTTCTACCAGTTCCAAAGGACTGAACACATTATCAACCTGGTCAATGAACATTTCAGGTTTTGTCCAGTGTTATATGCTTACTGCCAATACTTATTTACTAAAACAATATTTTATTAAACAAAATAAAATTAATCAATAATGGTTAAGTGAGTCATTATATATACAGATGAGAATAAGTCCATAGGTCAGCTTCACAGTAGAGGTGGTAAGCTGAGTTGCAAAGTTCTCTTAGAATCAGTTTCATAGGGTGTAGTTCAATAGAGAATCTATATGCAAAGTCTGTATACTTTCTTCCATGAGAAATCACAGGATGAACCAGTTTATAGCTGGGATCTTTAGTCTTATCACTTCAACTTCGTCTGAAATCCAGTCAGATTTAAATGGATGGAATTTGGACATTAGAGATCTTTTATAGATCCTTGGAAGGCATATTGATAACTTCTTGAAAGCAAGTATCTCTTTAAGCAATTAACAGGTGATTACCATGGCTTTGAAGTAAAATTTTCTATTTCCTTTGCACACTGGTTACTATATACATTAGCATAAGGTAATCTGCAGTTTAGAGTCATTCACAGATAGTTCAAAGAAAAATTAAAGACAGCAATATAACTACATTCAAGTTTCATCTAAACGTTAACAGTGCCTACTGATTTTTGAACTAACAGAAAATAGTGACAGACAGGAACTATTCAGTTACAGTAATAATCACTAACAAGATTATAGGTAATTCAGGCATAATGGATGTTTACATCCAATTCCTGTTCCAAAGGGGGAAGATGTGTTACTCTAGTTCAGCAAAACAATCAAGGAGTCCTGTGGCACTTTTAAAGACTAACCATTTAATTTATTGGAAGAGCTTTTGTGGGAGAAAATCCTACTTCATCAGATGTGTCAGACAGTGGAATTTTCTCCCACAAAAACTTATGAGATAAATAAATTTGTTAGTCTTTAGAAGTGCCACAGGACTCCTTGCTTGTTTAATCCAAATTCCTATCAGTGTAAGTTTAAACTTCGAAGTTTTAGTTATTTTAGTTGAATGGCTCTAATTGCGTTTGGATTTCCTTTCAGTATGTTGTCAAAAGTTGTGTTGGGATCATTTAGCGTGCTAGGCTTAACGTTTTCTGATTAAGTGTTACAGTTATATATTTGTTATATTTATTAAGCATTTTCATGAGAAGTTATGCTGTGTAAGCCCTTTGGAAGATTATTCTCTAACATCCTGACTTTGCAGTCAAAAATGGTGGTGAATTAGGAAGTTAATGGTAAGGAGGCAGAAAAGTGTATTCATGAAACTGGAGAAGTGGGGCTTTTGGACTCATTAGGCACACACATCCTATTTATTTCAACTTGTAACGGCACAAAAAATGTGTATTTCCCCCCCCCCCCAGCTCTGTGCAATCATGACAAAATTTGGAAAGTATACAGCTATACAAGTGAATACTCATTCAGTCACTTCCCAGAAAGCATGCTCTGGCAACCACAAAATTGAAGCATGTACTGCATGCCAGCCAGCATCACCAGTCTCCCCCTTTCTTTAAAGTCATAGAGAAGAGATAAGTCTTGAAACATTTAAAGGTTTGTTGACAGCATTTAATGGCGGTTTGATATCAAGATGGATGACAGTGAATTCCACTGATAGCATCATTGGGATTTAATTGTAAAGGATACATACACTGCAAGGCTTGAAAAATCCTGCATCCACTTGCTCAAGAATGTGAAAAGTTTTCCCTGGCCAGTGCTGGGACCTCAGGTTATCCCGATAGAATTTGTTTCAATTTTAAAATAACATTTTAATAGTGAAATTATGTAACCCAATGCACTGTTGTTCCTAGGAGTTTGTTCCATTGCCTCTGCTGTTTACTTGCCAAGCAGTATCAGAGTATAACTGCACACAATGGGCCAGGCTGACTTGCTGTGTAGGACCATATGCCCAACATTACAGTGGTCAGGAATCATCTTCATGCTTCTGTTGCTTTGAGAAGCTTTGAGCGACAGCAGATAGTGACATTGGAGCTATTTGTAAGGGACGACCCTTCAAAAACCGAGGCTGGAAGAGGACTACGATAGCATATGTCATCCTGCCTCGCAGCAATCAGAAGAGAGGAGGATGTGAAAGAGAATAGAACAGAAAGTTTTGTCACTTTTCCAGCAATTAGAAGGCAATGGAGCTTCGAGTTTAGTGGATATCCAGTAGCCAGAGGTCAGAGATGGGTAGCACTGTACTATCGTTGTTAAATAATAAGAATAAATCTATGAGGACTGTGTGTCAAAGCTCCAAATGAAACTGGAGCCCCATTATGTTACTCTGTGCAGATACGTAAAATGGCATGCTACTTGCTCCAAAGAGTTCTCAGTAAGTAATTCAAGACAAGAGGTACCAAGTCAGTTTATTCTTGTAGTAGTCTTAGCTCCCTTCCATTTCCTAGCAACTGGAATTGGAAAGGTGGTGGTAGAAGAAAAGAGCTGGCACTCTCTATAGTCTTTTAAAATCTCCCTCTAACTCATCATTTCTCAAATGTGGCCACTATGGTGGCCACAAGTAGATTCTTCTGTGGCTATCAGAGCTTCCTGGTGGAGATTAGCAGTGGGGAATGGGAAGGAAGTAGAGGGCAAAGCAGTGTCCTCCCCCTGAAAATGTTTAGCTGTTGCTCCTGGATGCCTTACCTTAGTGTTTTCTGGCACTGCCATTATGGCAGGGGTGGACAAAACTGGCTCTCAGCTAGTCACCAGCATTTTACTTAGTTGCCAGAGGGCACTTCTCCATTATATGCAGTGAAGCTAGGAGACAGGCTGCTAAAACTGGTTGCCATGATGACCAGAAACACACATGTCAAGGCCTGCAGTACAGGATTAGTGCCATGCATGATGATGCCTTCTAGGGGCTCTGGGCAGTGCTCTGTAGACATGTGGGGCCAGTGCTTATGCTCAACTGGGGAGAAATCTTTGACTTTGCAGGGTGCCAGTGAATTCCTGAGCTATCTTCCCAGGGATAGAAGGGTTTTATTTCCACCACCAGCTTCAGCCCCTCATGCAGCTTTGTCTCTGGGCTTCAGTGCAAGGTGGCAGGTCTTTGACAGGATGAACTTACCAAGCACTGTGGCCAAAAAAACAAGAAGCAGGGTGGGTGTGGGGGCTGAGGCTGCAGAACAGAGCTCAGGACAATGAGGGGAGAGAAGGGAAGCATCAGGGCTTGGTGGCATTGGGGGTTTGAGAAGCCTGGGGGACTGGGAGGGTGCATAGGGCCTCGGAGAATATTTTAGGAAAATTTGCCAGAGTGGCCACCAGCAAGGATTGATGACTGTATTCTAAGACTACTGCAGATTTTGTTGTGAGAACCCCTGCTCTAATATGGTAAATTTGTTAGGCCCTGTCAGACAATGAACTAGATGGAGATTTTGATCTAAAGAGCAAAATATGTTTCCTCTTACATGCTTGAGAATGCAAATATCTTACGGACTCCACCTTAATTTAGGATTCAGCCCATGTCTTTTCTGGGCCTTGCTTCTTTCTCCTGAGCTGTTGCATGCCCAAATCCTGATCTTGTGGGGACTTTGTCATTTATCATTCTTTTTACCCCCTGAAAAAAAGCATTGCTCTGTATATTTGCATCTTGGGAGAATATAAAGTTTTTGGTTTGTGTTTTTGAGCTTGTGCATGACAGGAATTCATAATCTATTCTCTGTTGGATTCGTTATATGCACATTTCATTCTATGCATGTAGTTTTAAAACCTCCAAAACTAAAACACAGTCTCAGTGTTTTCATGAATCTGAGTTGAAAACCCTACATGGAGATTTCTGTCATCTTCATGTATTTACGGTTTTTGTGACACACAATGCTGTGTCAAATGGTTGTCACCAGGATCCAAAGCAGTTTTCTAAGCAACTGCCAGAATTTTGCACATAATTCTTTTTGTTCTTGGAATCCTGTGAGTTCTTTTTTCTTGATACTTGAATGATCATTTTATTGCCTGATATTCCTCTAACTGTAATTGGAGAGGTCTGAAATGCATCTGATTTGGATATTATGATTGTGTATGCACAGACATCACCCACTCTCTCCCTCTTGTGCTGAACAAAATACTGCTGATTTGCCTGTGTGGAAGAGGAGCCCAGTGGTTCCGCACTGTGAGTTTTATATTACAGTGTAGTGTCCTTCATTTGCCCTTTTTATACATTTACAGTAGTGTTAAAAGGCTAGTGTTCATCAGAAACTGGAGCAAACCAGAAACCGTATACTGTAATTATGTACCATTTATTAGGGCAGTGGACTTTTAATTTACATACTTCATTAGCTAAAACATAAAGTCAAGAGACATTAGTGTAGTCAAAATATCTTTTTCTGTTCCCATCAACCAAAAAGCTTCTGTTTGTGTTTGATTTATGGCTTTGGGTTTTTTTTTCTCTTGCTGAAGCAGAAAGAGTGTTACATTAATCTTATGAAGCTCCTACCCTGTATGTTGATACCAATTTATTTATCTTTTGTGAATGCAGTCTCTGCCCCATTGAAGCATTTCAGTACATTTGTAACCTTGCTGCTATGTACAAAGTCAAAGTTTTTGTCCGGAACAGCAGTACTTGTTTAATGCATTGTCTTATTCAGTGTTTTCATAAAGACTTCTTTTATCATACCTGATTGTTCAGTGGATATTGGGTTTTGAAAGGGGCTTAACCAAAACAGAAATGCTGAGGCCTGGAAGCTTGGGGTCTTTGACTGAATCTTGAGCCCTAAACTCTAAATGTTCATTTAGACTGGTTGTAAAGAGAACTCAAATGCCACTTTGAAGGCCCTTTACATTTGTCAGAGTGAAATAATGATGCTTTCATCTATATTTTGGTGACTGATCATTTTTAATGAGGTCTATAAATCTCTTGGTAATCAGGTTTATTCTTGCTTTTTATAGGACTGTTATTTGAACTTCTGGACTGTACTGCTTGCTGTTAAGGTTTCAGTTTGGGGTGCTGGAACAATTTTTATAGTGATATGCTGAAGAGCCACTGAACCAAACTGCAAACTCTGTATATACTAGCTGTAACCCATCAAAAATGATGAGGGAAAAGCAAAACGGAATGTATGAAATAATTAGTATGTGTTTTAACACATTAATAGCTCTTTAATGACAACATTTTTTTACAAAAGTTCCATGGTTGCCATAAACTTTTCTGTGGTAGCTTGTATCCTTTACGTAAACCTTAATAATTGAGCTGCTGGCTGCAGTGGGCAGTGCTTCCTGGAGTGCTACAGCTTGCCAGAGAGTGTAGCTGGAGCCCGTCTGGCTGGCAGGTGAGGGGCAGGGTTGGCTGACAGCTCCAGGCAGGGAAGGAGAGGGGATGCCCCAGCTGTGGGATCCTCTTACCTTGTGCCATGTCCACAGTGTGGCGAACCCTGGGCTTTGCCTCAACCCCAAGGGGCTGGTTCCCGAACCCCCAAATCTCTGTGCCTCCCACTCACCAGCACAGAACAGAAGGAGTTGGTAATGTGCACGTGCACAGGGCAGGCAGCGCTACGAGGAAACTGGAGGGGATCCTGCCCTGAGCATGCACACATTACACTTCACATCATGCATATAGCAAATTAGTATAGTAGAATGGAAACCACTTCAAGCCAAGGAGTAGAAGATCACCCTTAGTTCCTGCATATATGTTTCAATTTACAGACATTCAAAGGGAAGTTGGGTCTTTGACTACCACATGTCTATTTGGATGTTAAGTTCATATTTCCTTATGTGTTAAAACAATTATTAGATTTTGATTTGTCCGTGCAAAAGACTGTTTGTCATGCATTGCATGACTTTGATTATCTTGGCATGCTTTTGAATATCTGAATGTGCTGATATCCAGCTTTTAAAGGTTGCACAGCAAGTTCTGAAGAAATAGTTGAGTGAGCAGCTGCACGTACTAGCCCTTATCAGCCTTTCTCCCAGTCAAATGACCTTGCTCAGCCCATTGGAATGCTGCGTTGTTATCTACTTGTTTGGGTTTTATTAAGATGACTGCAGTTTCAGTCACTAGGGTAGTATCAAGTTGCCTAGTCACAGACCATGGCTAGGGTTTGCTAATGGCAGCCCCAAACGTTAATCTACCAGCACCAATGAACATCGCTGAGGGAGAGTTATAGCCAAGGAAACTGTGCAGTGAATAATTGTTTTGGGGAGCAGCCCATCTCGAAGAAGGACAGTTACTGGAGAGTAACCCACCGTTGGTCTGTGTCAGTATTTACAGTGGGTATTTAGGTTTTGATTTGTGTATTGTTACGTTGGTAACTTTTTTATGGTTACATTAAACTTCTCCTTTTTGAATGGATGTTTTTAAGTTACATAACTTATGCAAATCTCCCTTCTTCCTCTTACATTTTCATGAAAAGATTCTCTGTGCAATGATTGTCTGAATTATCTGCTTCCTCTCTGCTCCTGAGCTTTGCAAGTGATTAAAATATTACCTTCCAGAAAACAATTGGTTTCTTTGAAACTGTGCTTCATAAATGCAGTACATTTATGCTTACACTATAGCATATATACCCTTACCTAATCAAGTGGTTCACAACCTTTTTTTCTTTCGTGGCACAGCTTGATATCTTTAATTATTTTGAGGCACACTGTCATCAACTCATGAGTAGTCAATTTAATTGATGAATATTTGTGAGCCACTGCACACTGGTTGGGAAGTACTGCTAGGTGGGGTGAGGGGGGTAGCTGGGCAACAGTGGCAGGAGAGGGGAAGTGAGGTCAGCGGTGGCTGTGTGGAGAGCAGAGCAGGGCAGAGGTGGCCAGGAAGGGCAAGGATAGCAGAACAGGGCAGGGTCGGGAGCAGGGCAGGGGTGTCAAGAGAAGAGAGGGGAAGGGAGGCTGTGGTATTTTGGACTACCTAGGGTCATTGGGGTTGTCATAGTGATAAATGGGAGAGTCGTTTAGGTGCTAGGAAAACCTGTCTGTCTCCTCTCTCTCTCACAGTTCTCTTTTAATAAAGACTTCTATTACAGCTCTGAATATGCTGTCCTCCTTATTGGATTATAATTTCCCTTAAAACTATACACCCCCCCCCCCGAAGACCCCCCCCCCCCCCGAAAGACTAAGAACTAAACTAGGAGATGAGGGTAGACTGCCCCATCTCTGGCAAACCCCTGGGGAATTATTCTGCCCCATGAAGAGGGGGTCACCACTAGCTAAAGATCCAGCCGATTAGGAGGTGTTCTGTTGCGAGGTGGATTACGGTGAACTTCTGGGGTGCTCACCCCACAAGGTGGTATTGGTGGTGGTGGGATCACAGATACTGGGGAAGTAGCCGGAACCAGAGAGGATGTTGTGTCCGGTTGGTCCAGGAAGGCTGAAGGCATTAAAGGAGTGGCTGGAGCAGGAGAGACAGAAATAGTAGTTTCATGCTCTGATGTTGTATCATCAGTAAGAGTGAAGTCAGATATGTCTGCTGGAGATGCATCTTCTGGGTGGATATGACGGAGAAGCAGCTGATCTACATGCCGTCGCCAAACTAGGCTACTCGCTGTCTGGACAGAGTAGGAAACAGGTCCTGTCTGGGCAATGACCGTTGCTGGGACCCATTTAGCTCCTGAAGCATAGTTTCGAGCAAGAACTGGCTGTCCAATACTGAAGGTGCGGCCCTTTGTTCTTGGTGAATGTCTGCTGACCTGGTCCTGCTGTTGGCGTTGAACCACTTGCTGTGTGTCTCATGGTTTCAACAAATCAAAGCAAGAGCACAACTGCCATCCCATCATAAGAAAAGCTGGAGATGCCTTCGTTGTAGCCTGTGGAGTGTTTCTGTAGGACAGCAAGAAGTTGTCCAGACGCTTATGAAGAGGTGAATGTCCCTTTGCAGATTTTAGGGACTGCTTCATAGTCTGTACAAACCTTTCAGCAAGTCCATTGGTGGAAGGATGATATGGTGCTGACCTGATGTGATGTATTCCATTGGCCTTCATAAAAGTTTCAAAATCCTGAGAAACGAATTGTGGTCCATTTTCACTCACCAGCTGTTCTGGAAGACCGTAACAACTAAAAAAGCCACGCAGGGTCTGAATAGTGGCTTCCGTAGTAGTGGACTGCATTACCGAGACTTCTGGCCATTTTGAATGGGCATCCACAGCAATTAAAAACATATATCCTTCAAATGGGCCAGTAAAATCAACATGGATACGTTGCCATGGCCTTTCGGGCCAATCCCATGGGTGAAGAGGTGCCAACTGAGGTGCATTCTGGACGCTCTGGCATGAGGTACAAGCTCTAGCCGTTTCTTCAATGGCCCTGTCTAAGCCCGGCCACCAGAAATAGCTCCATGCAATTTCTTTCATGTGCACTATGCCACAGTGACTTGAATGGAGCTGTTCCAACAAACGTGGTCTTAATGAAGGTGGGATAAAGACATGCATACCCCACAACAAACACCTGGATTGGGTCGATAACTCTGTCCTCCTAGACACATAGGGGCGGAAGTCAGGAGAGACCTGAGAGTCAGGTAAGAACGTTCCATGCATCACGAAATCCATAACTCGTGAGAGTACTGGGTCAACCCGTGTTGCTTTCTTCACTTGAGAAGCTGTGACGGGTGTGTTTTCCACCTGTTCAAAGTAAAAGATTCCTTCCTGGCCCAGATCCTGATGATGTGCCAGTAAGGGTAGCCTTGAAAGGCCATCAGCATTGCAATGCAAAGAGGATTGCCTGTACTTGATTTCATATGTGTATCCAGAAAGTATCAATGCCCATCGTTGCATCCGACTAGCAGCCAAATGTGGGATACCTGTGTGTGGCCCCAAAATTGATATCAGGGGTCGATGGTCAGTGAGAAGTGTGAACTTCTTTCCCCACAGGTACTGGTGAAATTTCCGAACGCCAAAAACAATGCCCAGTGCTTCGCGTTCAATTTGGGCATAGTTAGTTTTTGCCTTGGTCAAGGAGCGTGAAGCAAAAGCAATCGGCCTCTCTTCACCAGAAGGCATAATATGTGACAATACAGCCCCAACTCCATAAGGGGAGGCATCACAAGCCAACTGTAGGGGCAAGGATGGGTCAAAATGTGTCAGAACCTTAGAGTTTACCAGTGAGCATTTAGCTTCATTAAATGCAACATCACAGGCTTCAGTCCAGTTCCAGGCCTTTTTCGGAATTGTGGAATAAACTTGCCATAATAGTTTAATAAGCCTAAAAAAGAGCGAAGTTGGCTTACGTTCTGAGGTAGCAGAGCATCCACAATAGCCTTAACCTTGGCTGGAGACTTATGGAGACCATCAGCATCGATTATATGTCCTAAATATTCAACTGAGGGCTGGAAAAACTTTTGTCTCTGTGATGAACACGTAGATCATACTCTTCCAGTCTTTGCAGAGTAGCTTCCAAGTTCGTAAGGTGTTCCTCCTCATTTTTGCCCGTGACCAGGATGTCATCCAGATAGCACTGTACTCTTGATAAACCACTCAAAATCTGATCCATTGCCCTTTGGAACAAAGCTGGGGCTGAAGTAATGCCGAAAGGTAAACGACAGTATCTGTACAACCTCTTATGATTGTCAACAATTCTTGAGATTCTTCTTCAACATGCATCTGTAAGTACGCGTGACTCAAATCAATCTTGCTAAATTTTTGTCCTCCCACCAAACCTGCAAAGATGTCCTCAATGCGGGGAAGAGGATATTGTTCTGCACATAACACCGGGTTGACAGTGACCTTGAAATCTCCACAAATCCGAATGGAGCCATCCTTCATCACTATTGGGACAATGGGTGTCGCCCACTGGCTGTGAGTAACTGGCACCAAGACTCTCTCTTTGACTAACCGCTCCAAGTTTTCTTCCACCTTGGGTCTGATGGCAAATGGCACCATCCTGGCCTTCAAACATTTTGGTTGACAATCAGGCTTTATATTTAATTTCACAGTGATTCCCTTCATACTGCCTAAGTTTTCACCGAAAACAGCAGCATGTTTCGTTAGTACCGCTGCTAGATTCATTTCTTCTTTAGTCAAGTGATGCACTTGTGGCCAATTGAGTTGGATTTTCCTGATCCAAGATCTTCCCATTAGGGCTGGGTAATTCCCCTTTACCACAAACTGTGGTAGCTTTGTGGTCTGTCCATTGAGTTCTACTTTCACATCAATAGTACCCAACAGGGGAACAGTCTCTCCAGTATATGTCTTCAAAACAACTACTGACAGCTTAAGTGGCAGATGGCTAAAGTCCTTCTCATACACAAGGTTAGAAACTAACGAAACTGCTGCGCCAGTGTCCAGTTCCATGCTTATAGGTTTGCCTTCCAACACAGGTGTTACCCAGAATTTACGTGGGCCAGCTGTTATAGACAAAACATGGAGGGAATCTTCATCTTCCAATTGGGTGTCACTATGATCACCTGTATTCTGCTCTACTGCATGCAGAATTTCCCTCTTAGTCCGCCAAACCAATGGCCCATTTTTCTCAGGTCCGCCTCTTCTGTTTGGCTTACCCTTCCTTTGTTTGCAGGCACGTTCAATGTGCCCTCTCTTACCACATTGTTGACACAGTAGTTCCTTAAACCGGCACTCAGATGCGAGGTGGTCCTGCTTCCCACACCAGTAACATTCTTGTCTCCCTGGTACCCTGGGGGCAGGTTGTTGGGATACTTTACGGACACTGACCCCAATCTGTTGCATGTCTTGGGTGACGCGTTCCATGGAGACTGCAATTTCCACAGCCTTCTTTAAGGTGAGTTGACCTCCAATCAATAGGCATTTTCGTGTTGATTCACTGTGCAGGCCACACACCAGCCTGTCATGCAGCATTTCCTCTAACATGTTCTTGAAGTCACAGTGTGCTGCCAGCTTCCGCAGAGCTGCTACAAATTGTACAACTGATTCACCTTCCTCTTGGTTCCTTTGGTAGAACCTATACCTCTCTGCAATTACTAGTGGCTTTGGGGAAAGATGTGCTCCCAGAACTTCCACTAGGTCTCCATAAGGTTTCTGCTCTGGCTTCTCCGGATAAAGCAAATCACATAGCAAATTATAAGTCTTAACTCCAATGACCGTTAGAAAAACCGGTACCTTCTTCTCATCAGTTATGTTGTTGGCTATTACAAAATTTTGAAATCGGGCTGTATATGTCTGCCAGGAATCTGCCGAATGATCATATGCTTCAAAGGTTGTAGCGAGTAAAGCCATGATGCCCTCTTGTGGTTATTGTTTGTCTCTTCTCTTAACAGCAGGCAGATCAGCTTTTGGAATAGCCAGCTAGCCTTATCTCTTCCTTGTGCTTAAGAACAGGCAGATCAGCTTTCAGAATAGCCAGCTAGCCCTTAGGCAAACAGATCAGCTTTCACAGCTACAACCCAACCCCCATGCAAGCAGTAAAATAAAGTTTTGCTTCTTACATTGTATTCTGGTTTTCCAAAGTTGCCAGGGTTGTTGAGGATAGCCACTCCATCACAAATCCCATCCTCTGTTGCCAGATGTAGAGTTTTAAGGGAAATTATAATCTAATAAGGAGGACAGCATATTCAGAGCTGTAATAGAAGTCTTTATTGAAAGAGAACTGAGAGAGAGAGAGAGAGAGGACACAGACAGGTTTTCCTAGCACCTAAACGACTCTCCCGTTTAGCACTATGACAACCCCAATGACCCTAGGTAGTCCAAAACACCACAGAGGCAGGGAGGGGCTGTGTGGGCTGGCAGGGAACCTGGGGAGCAGCAAGGTGGGGGAGCATGATGTGGTGCCTCCTTTCCCCCTTCTGCCTGGCAGCTCTGTTGCTCCCAGTGCCCCCTTTCTCCCCAGCAGTTTCGCTGCCTGCAGCACCCTCTTCCTCCTGACACTACCTTTCCTGGCAGCTCTTTCCCACTTTCTCCCAGGAGCTCTGCCACTCAAAGCACCCACTCCTCTGACAACTGTTTAACCAACACCTCTTCTTCCTGCAGCACACCCCTTCCTCCTGACACACTCTTCTGCCAGCAGCCCTTCTGCTTGCCGTGGACCCTCCCCTCCGGCAGCTCTCTGCCACCCACAGGAAACTCTCATCCTGGTGGTCCCTCTTCCCCTGGTTGCTTGTGCTGCCAGCAGTGCTCCTTTCCCCGCAGTGCCCGGCCACCCAGACAATCCCCCTGCCTTTAGATCGCAGCAGTGCCTACCTCCCCTCCAACAACATCCCATTGCACCACACCTCATTCAATAATCCCCTTCCTCCTAGTGCACCCCTGTACCACACCTCACATCTGCTGCCCCCTGTACCTTTCTCTGCCTCCCATTTCCTCACCCTACCTCCCTGCCCTTCGCCCACACACTTACTACAACTGGCAGCCTACAGCAGCATTGTACATTTCCCACCTTGTGCATCCCACATGTCTGGGTTGCGCAGAGTGGGAGATTTAAAATGGCCTTGGCTGCCCCAGCAAAATTCTGTGACACACTTGGAGACTTCTCACAGCACACCAGTTGGAAAGCAGTGACCTAATCAGTTTTTGTGGATCTCAATTTCTGGCTGTAAGCTTTTAGTTACTGCTTACTAACTTTTTACTTGGGTTCAGAGTAGTATAATTTAAAATTCCCTGATTTTTGCAGTCTTTCTGCAGGCAGTTCTATAGAATTCACTGGGATATCTTGCCAAGGTAGCATTAAGGATATTAATAAATATTGACAGCATTTGATTCTAAAATGCTTTAACATTCTGGATTGGTAAGGAAACGGGATCCCTAATAAGCTAATATTCTTATTCAGTAGTGTATATCAGTTGTCAGTAGTATGCTACCTAATCTGTGGCATCAGTTTTAACCACCCAGCACACAATTATTTTTAGGTAGTTTGGATTTGATTTCTTTTCACTGTATTAACACCTCAGATAAACATTGCCTGAACTGTGCATCAGCTGTAATTGAAACGCTATCAAAGATAAATCCACTGTCAAGAATAGTTCACCTTACAGCAGTCTTCTTTCTAGAAATCAATGTAATTAACTAATATAACTCTATATTAACAGTTCACTTTGTTCCAGGGATGGATGTTTAAGCTTTGAAAATGTTGATGGAGGATAAAAAGAATGCATAAAGGTGAAACAGGAGGTGCTGTTTTCAAAATTATCTTATTTTTCAAAATTTATTTTTCTGTTTATAAATTGTCATCTTAAAGAAAAAGACAGGCAGTCAGATGAAATTTTTCCCAAATTATTCATTAGGGTTACAACACTGCTTTTCTTTTTGTGATATCCATTTCAGTTATGCATTGCTTTAGCTAGTAATGTTACAGTCTTTTTGTGACAGTCTCTAGTCACCAAATACATTGAAAGGGCTGTTGTATTTAGATCAGGCCTCAAACAAATAAATGTTTTCTGGTCACCATGGTGATCAGTTTTAGTAGCTTATTGCCTAGCTCCACTGCAGAAATATGATAGGGAAGTGCCCTCTGGCAACTAAAAGTAAAATTCCTGTTTCCTAGCTGTCAGCCAGTTTTGTCCACCACTAATTTAGATGATTCAGAATAAAAATTGTCTACATATTTGTTATTCACTGTTCAATCTTGTAGACTGATAGAGTCCAGTTTTGCCAAGGTCACACAGGGCAGCATCTTCTGAGATGTCTTGTTGTTTCTACTGAAGTGGGATTAGTAGAGTAAAAGAACTGCAAGCGTAAAGGTGACACAAAGGACTTGTGTGTATTCATTTTTGTGCTTATTTTATTTAAAAATGTTTTTGCTTTGAGTTTTGTAACTATTCATTGATTCTTTCTTAATGGTTTTAGAATTTATAGTTTTGTCATTACTGATTTTTAACTCGTTTATCTTCCCCTTTATACTTCTAAGAATCCAGCAAGAAGGGCTTCTTAAAATTTTTTTTTTTCAATTTGCATTGAGTCAAAAATAAATTTAACTGTTTCACACAGGAAGTTCCTGGTTTGAGGCTCTGAATTTGTCTGTCAGTAATTAACAGTTTAATATTTATGGATTTAAACACTTCAGATTGATCAGAAGGTCTTTAAAATTAGTAAATTTTAAGTATATACAGGACTTGAAAAAAATGCAAATACAGTTTACTTCAGTGGATAATTAAAACTTTTTAAAAAATTATTTTTGTATTTTGATGAAAGCAAATGCCTACTACAAAACAATTCAATATAAATCACTGAAGATTAAATTTTTTTGTTCATTGTTTTTGTAGTTCTTAATATTTTCCCAAAACTTGAAATAATTCAGTAAACAGATACAATTTAGATTAATTTTAGAATTTAAGTTTTTCTTATTTTTTACGAGTAATTTCTTAACTTTGTTTAGTTTGAGTGGCAGATACAATGAATTTGTGTGTCTTGTTTTCTAACAGTTTTATGTGCTGAAAGAGTGGGCCAGATGACTAAAACATACAATGACATAGATGCTGTTACACGTCTTCTAGAAGAGGTATGTAGTTTTACTTAGCCATGCATTTTATGAGAAAGATGTAACATAGATTGTGAAAGCATCTGCATTGTTAGAAAATGCCCTGTTTGTTTTTGGTCAAGGTGAAAGAAATATTCTAAATGTACATTAACTATATCTCATTAGTAAGGGACATACTTTTATTAATAAAAGGTGTTTAGGGTTTTTACATCATTTGTACAGTTTCATCACATGTATTCATACATGGTAAAAGCAGATTTGGCTAACTATTGCCAGAATACCAAAAATGACATACTATGCGGAATGATGTGAGGGGGAAAAGTAAGGTTCATATGAAATCATGACTGTAGGGCAGGGTTTTTTATTTTGTTCATTTGTTTTGTTTTGTTGTCAAAATATGCACATCATTATGAATTGGTTGGTTTTTTGTTTTGTTTTGTTTTTTAAACTAAAGCATATAAAGTTCACAAGTCTATTTTAATCTAATTGTTGGTATCTCTATTATTATAAACTTTAGGAAAATATAGTCACCAGTTCATAAACAACTATCTCCTTTTCGCCAATGTACTTTTCTGTGCCCCATCTCCAAGCTTTTGTTTATTATATTCTTGTGGCTTTCTATTCTTATAGCAACCATAATATGTGACTATTAATTTGTTGTGACTGAGGCTAAACATTTCAAGGACTAGCAGAGAAAAAGAACCTGTAGGATAACATCTTTATATTCACTAAATAGTCTAATAATTTAATATTAATTGATCATAACAAACTCTTATTTTAAAATAAATGTAAGCAAATATTTTTTGTGAATTATGCTTGCAAGGCATTGTTTAGAAGAATAACAATGTGGCCTTTGCTCTAGGCAGCCCAGAACTTTGACCTAAGTATTTTGGAATGCTTCCTGTTTGTAGTGGTGTTGCATTTGTTGCACACTACAGAGCATTTTTAGTACAACACAGAAACCATTTCTGGAGCACTTATCTGTGTACTAGAATTGGTGCATTCTTTGGCCTCAAAGCTGCAAAGCTATAAGCATGTTTACGAGGACCTTTATTCATTTATTGATTGCAGATTTGAGGCCTTTGGTTATGCTTCCAGCCAAAACCTTTGTGAAGTTTCTTATGTACTATTCATGTTAAGGATCAGATACTTTGCTTACAGTGGTTATATATGTAGCCCTCAATTGATAGCCGTTCTAGTCACTCTTGTGTTAACGCATTCATGTCATGCCCAGATTTGTTTGCATGGTGTATAAGCAGGCATCTATAAACTTTATAAATATTCCATTGTTTGAATATGAATATTAATATGAAAATGTCTTAAATTCTCTTGTAGCTTTAAAGGTGGCGATATTTGCTTTGTTTATGTTGGGCTGTAGCCAGCCCAGAATTATTTATGAGCCTGCTGGCTGTCTTGAGGTCGCAGCTCCTTCCCCCACGCCTTCTGCTAGTGGCTGAGCTAGGCATTCTGCATCTGCCCAAGCTTGCCCCCTCTTTCCTGTGTCCACAAAGCCTGATTTCTGAACAGCTGGGTTTTTTTGGGGTGGTGGGGGGGTGCCCAGAGCCAGCATTAACATTCTAAAGTAGAGAAAGTCCTTTCCTGTCTGGCTGTTAGAGGCCCTGTGACCTGGCAGTGCATCTTTTGCTAAACTCTAATATTGCTCAGTTAGAGACTATATAAGATTCACTGAGCTGAAGTTTTTATTAATTCTGTGTCGTATGCACGCATTTGGGGACACACTTCTCTCCCCCAAATGAAGAGGAGCCCTCCGGTTAGAGCTGACAAGCCACAGTCTTTTAACCCATCCCAGTGTTAAAGTATTTATCCTCACTCCTGTGAGGTAGGAAAGTGCTATTATCTCCACTGTGCCAAATTGACAACTAAAAGGTAAACCTGTGACTGGACGGTGCCTGCTGGCTTGGGCTAAGAGGCTGTTTAATTTCTATATAGACGTTTGGGCTTGGGCTGAAGCGTGGGCCCTATGAGCCTCCTTCCTCTCTGTAGTATTATCTGCTACAAATATTTTTCTTTTTCATTTTGGCTTTGTGCAATAGACCATCTGGTTATGTTGGCTTAAGGCACATTGTTAGCATATTTTGTAGGGCTTTCTGGGACATTCATGGTTTGGAAGGCCATGCATCAATTTGGCTGGATAGTGCCCTTGGTTTCTAATGCAAAAGTAGACAGCTTTACATACGGGAAATCACTTAGAGACAGCAAAAAATCAATAGACCATCTTAAATTATTTAAGAATTATATCAGTACTAGCAAATGCTGTTACTACTCTTTTACTTTATACTGTATGAAGGCACTTGAAATACATGAAATAATTTTGAACCTATGTCACTGGAAATAATCACTGATTTGTTTTCATAGCTTTGTCTTTATCGTCCGCATTATAATGCGATGGTGGTCAGCCAAAATAAACAAGCACGTAATAGTTATTTTCAGCATATAAACTGAAAGGGATAAGATTAATTCTCAAAGGAATGACCTGAGTAGAGAAGATGTACCAGGAAATTGGCACCATTACTGCATGTAGGCTTCTACAACTGTAGCACAGTAAAAATGCAGATTGCTAATAACAAAATCATACAATAAGTGCTGTAAGGTTAAGAGACCCTAACTTCACTGCCTTTTTCCAAAATGACTCACTCTGTAATGCTTTGGTTATGGTTATACTTGGGCACATGTTTTACATCAATTGGAACTACTTGTGTTTAATGTTAGCAGGATCAGGTCCCTAATCTATAATACATTTAGCATGTTTTATTGTCCACATAAGTTAGGGCTGGTCCAGTGTAGGTGAGCAAGAGAGAGGAAAGTATAAAGAACCTCTTCCTGAAATATTGTGTCATTTGACAGGAAAGAGGTGGTCTTCAGGCTAGTATAACTGATGGGCTAGCCAAGTGTAGGGAAGGGAGGAGTTGGCTAACAGAGCTACTCTGATCGGAGAGGGTTGGATGGCTTCATTCACACTGCACCCTTTTGATATGAGGCATGGCTGCCACATCTGATTTCTTTCATCCCCACATCTCCATGAACTTTTTCATCTCTGCCATCCCCATCTCTTGAGTTTCTTCAGCACCTCCACAGACATTTTAGATGGATCTACTCCCTCTAAGTATTCCTCCTGTACCTCTGCCTCAGTGCAGGAGATAGCAATTTGGCCTACTAACTTTAACATAGTCACTTCTTTTTTCTGGTGCCACCAAAAGGTAGTATATTGGCATTCACAGCTGTTGAGTAAATTTTACACTCACTGTAATTTTTCTTCAAGTGGAGCAGAAGAGAAACTGAGAAGCACATTAGCATACTCTAGTGCATGCTGTATACTTATATCTGTTCTTTGCTGTGCTTTTGGAGCCCTGAAAGTATAATCTGTAATGTTTCCTACAAGCTCTCAACAAAAGGTGGATAGAGAAAATCGTGTGGTTACTGATGGTAATTTTTCAAATAGAACAATGAAAAAAGAAATGGAAATTAGATTTGCTTCCATTAACATTTTTACATTAGATATTAAGGCTGTGCTTTCATTTGTGTGGTTCATTAACTGTACATGTCAATTTTTCTGGATTACATAGGTGTAGTTTAAGCAAAAAAGGACAAGAAAATGAGCCAAAATTGTTGATTTCTTTGGTTTTTGAAGTATATTAATTCTTTCCTTTTTTTCTAGCACACATTTAACCTTTTTTGACATGAGAGAACCAATTATTTTCTAAGTGAACAAGAGCATTGGAAATCATGTTCTTTTTTTTTTTCCCTTTTACAGAAAGAGCGAGATTTAGAATTAGCTGCTCGAATTGGCCAGTCGTTGCTAAAGAAGAATAAATCACTAACAGAGAGAAATGAATTTCTTGAGGAGCAAGTAGAGCATATCAGGGAAGAGGTAAGGTCATAATGCATATCCAGAAAATCTCTTCCCTCTTCAGCTTGTCTACAGTTAACTTTTAGATGACTTACGAATAGGATGCAAGTCTGAACTATATTGATTCTAGGATACATTAGTAGATGATTGTACAAAGTTAGTTCTAGAAATATGATTGATGAAGTCACTTGCACTACAGGGTTCAAAAAAGGAAGGAGGTTTGAAGAAAGCTACCAGCCGTTGGATTTTTCTCTACCTCAGGCTGATTCTTGCCTTAAATGTATTTGGCTATATTTTATTTTGCTTCATTGACTCCCCACTTTCCTCAAACCCTATTTTGGCCTTGTTCCCATCCTCTGCCTATATTTTCTTCCCCCTCTTTTCCTCTCACCTCTCCCTCTCACTTATCTCTCAATTCACTTCAACTCCATTTTAGCATAGGTTCATTACTTGCATTTCTTTTTCCACAATTTTCAGCTTTTCTTCCTTGCATATATATCCCTCATAGATATCAATGATTTTCACTTGTTTGTTTTTCTCCTTTCCAATGATGATATTATTATTCATTTTTAACCCCTGGCTGCTTTTCCGTATTCAGAGCTGATTTCAGTTTTGGTTGTGAAATAAAAGCACTTAAATGCTGAGCATGAACATCATGCCACACTATTCAAGTGTATTATTTATATAAAGTGACATTTTAGTGGTTCATGATCACTAAAATGAGTAGTTACTTTCTGTACTCCTCAATTATCATGCCTCTTTAAAATACCCATCAGGTGTTTGGATGGCTAAGGATAAATTACTTTGTGGTCTCTATGACCTGATGAATGGTGCTGTTCAACATGTGATCTTGCTTCAGAAAGTTGCAAAATGTTTTGTTGTCAGTTTAAAGAAGTAGACTCTAAAAAGACCTAATAGTTGAGTCCTTTGTGTTTCCCATCTAGATTTGTTAAAACCTTCTGGTTTATGGTGGGATGATTTTGCTATTTTTCAGTAAAATGTGAAAGAATCTGGTGGTGGTTTTATTAGTGAAGGTTTTTATGAGGGGTGTGTGTGTGTGTGTTACAATAGTAATATGCTAGGTTGTTTATGTACGTATTGTGTTTGTGTATGTTGCTGATATACTTGAAAAATGTTTTATCTCCCTGAATAGAGAACCAGATTAACTCAAAACATCACAATGTAACATCTGTTAGCTTGCTGTTTTACAGACCTAAAAGTGAATGGTGGATCCCTCCTAGAAGCACTTGGTGACTTGAGCTGAATCTTGCTTCTTGAAGGTGTACTTTGCAGGGGGAAAATGATTGAGAAACTCCACAGTTGGTAGAAGAGAGGTGAACAGGTTGCCTTTTAGAAAATGGTGGTTAATGGAAGCTGCTGCAGGATCTGTAATATTAGAATGAATCTGAGAGATTGATTAGTCAGTAAATTGTGGGTAAAGTAATCACAAATGCATGATACATAAAAACACACCCTATATTTGGAAATGATCTCTATGGCAGAAGTTCCACAGGCAGGTGACAAATGACTTACTCATGGCCCTTTAACGGCATTACTAGTTTGACTACATTGGCAACACCTCCTTAAACAAAAAAGTTCATGATTCATCGAGGAAATTGCCAACTTCCCAGCAGGACCAACACCTTGGTTTTAGTGCAAGATACTTGAATGTAAAGGGATGACAATTCTGTATGTAGAAAATCTGGGGGTAATTTTAGTGGGTGTTGAGAATTCGTCTGAGTCATGTACAGTTGAACAGCTTCAGTAGCCATGTTAGTCTAGTTCAGCAAAGCAAACAAGTCTTGTGGCACTTTTAAAGACTTGAGCTCATGTAATAAATAAATTTGTTAGTCTTTAAAAGTGCCACAAGACTCCTTGTTGTTTTTTACTGTACTGTGGGAGTCATTGATAACTAAAGCAACTGATTTAACAGCAAAACAAACAAGTAGCTTGGCACTTTGAAAGATTTGACAAATTTATTGATTGCATGAGCTTTCATGGGAGAAAATCCCACCTTGTCAGACACTTGAAGATGGGGTTCTGTGAGTTCCCCATCTTCAAGCATCTGGCAAAGTGGGATTTTCTCCCATGAAAGCTCCTCCAGTAAATAAATTTTGTTAGTTTTTAAAAGTGTCACTAGACTCCTTGTTTGTTTTGCTGAGCCACACTAACACAACTCCCCCTTTTGGAACTTGATTTTACAGCAAAAGGGATACAATAAATAGTCTCTATAAATTTCTTTAAAACCTGGTAAAACATTCCTAAAATAGTTTTTTTTTCTATAGCATATGATACATACAACATATCTGATAGTGTAGAATGATATAAAGATTTTATTGGTACTTGTATGGATGACTTTGTGTAGCTTGCACATGGCTTCTTTACTCATGAATCATTAAACTATTCCATATTCTTGCTATTAAACTCTCTGTGCCACATGTAGTTTTTGTATTTTCAAATCTCAATATCATTTTTTGGGATTAGGAAAGACTCAGATTATATACTAAAGAAAACTGTGACTTTAATCCACATGTTCCGGGCCAGTTTTGCTCTTTATATTCTCTTATTTTGCCCTTCTTAAATACCAGTGTCTCCCTCACCTGTAAGAAGTTGCTTTTGTGTGATTATTTCAAAACAATTTGAATTTTATTTTTCCTTCTGCCATGAGTACAGAGCCCTTCCCTTCCCAGTCTTATCTAATGGCTGCTAATTTCTACCCTGTTTAGCTCTTTCCAGTAGTACTAAATTATGAAAACTGAGATTCTCAGACCTACTGTTTGGCACTAGACAACAAGAGGTGAGAGCACTGAAGCAAATGCTATACTATATGTTTGTGCACTTTAGTCACCAGATACCTGCAGTTTTGGAAGTCTTTTCCTAAAGTCTCAGCTGTTGTATTGGGTGAATTTACTTGATTATAAATTGCTTTGATTGCAGAAATAATTGTTCACCCTTTAGATAGTGCAAGTGACTATAGCTTCTGAAGTAAAGCCTGCCATCCAGTGTTGTGTTCCTGTGTTTAAAAATTAAGTGTGTTCAGCTCCAAGATCTGTCCTTTTCTGTCATAATTGAGATATGATATTACCATGTTCAGCCTAATCCTGTTTACTTTAAATTCTGATCTGCAAGTGAACTGTAGTGTCCATCTAGGTTAGAGTGGAACAAGTCATTGGGTTTTTGCTTACCTTAGTTATTTTGTGTTGTTATTCTATTTACCCATTAACCCTAAACTTCCTTCCTCTTCTAGTCATCTCTGTTGTGTGCTCCTGTAGCTCCTCTGCAACTGTCAGCTGAAGAACCTGAAGTTTATGATTACTCTTAAACACAGATTTGTAATCTTCATGTTGTTTGCTAAAACTCCTGTGTTTGGTGGGTTGAGCCTACAGTATGCATTTTAAGGCCTTTCAGACTGCAGTCTTCATTTCCTCTGTTATAGTCAAAAGGGGTGGAAAATATGACTCTGAAATAACACTTTTAATCCACCAAAGCAAAAGGTAACACATGAAAGAAAGAGATGATCCCTATCTAGGTATTGAATAAAATGTATGATGTAATCAGACTTCATTTTAAATTAATTTTTTTAAGTTGATAAATATTTAGAGTCCAACAGTGTAGAAGAAATAATGGACTCCATCCTGCAAACTGCTGCTCATGGTTAGCCGGGGGGGAGGGTGAGGAGGAGACCTGTGGCACTTAAAGACTAACAGATTTATTTTTTTGCATGAGCTTTTCTTAGTCTTTAAGTACCACAGGACTCTTTTTTTTTCTGGACTAGATGAACATGGCTGCCCCCTTTGGATCATAGTTAGCAGCCTACTCACTTGAGTAAGGTCTTATAAAATGGGTCCCATATTCAAGGGCTTCTTTTTTTCCCAGGGAGGGGGTCCCCGTTATAGCCATCCCTTGTAGAAACCCTATTTGTAAGCTACAGTGAGCTGTGTGTAGCTTTTTTACCCTCTGAAATAGTCTGTGCAGCTTCAAGAGACTTCCAAGGTGGGGCAGAGAGAGTGTAAGCGAGAATCCGTAGTCTGAGTTGATATAAAGTGAAATCCTTGGGAATGGAGCATGCTGTCAGCCTGAAGAGCTCAGCCTGAATGTGATCCCTGAATTCTGAGCCCTTCTGTCATAGTGTCATGCTACCAGAGGACAAAGAGACTTGCTCCACTTTGTGATTTGTGAAAAGGGAATGAAATGTTCCTTCGAGCCTTTGAATGTTTAAAATGAATCCTATATTTTTTCATATAAAGCACATTGGTTATTTTGTATTCCACAGTGAAGCTTAATCTAATATTAATATAGTGGGCATCAATGTTCCTTCTTATTACTCGTAGACTGTGTGCACAGACAATTTCTTTGTGTGTGTAAAAACATTTCTCTGTGAGCACCAATATTAGCACTATTGAATTTTTTTTGTGCGCACTTTATTTTGTTGTGTGCACAGGTTTCATTACCTGTGTGCGCACGCACATGCGCACAGCCTAGAGGGAACAGTGGTGGGCATGATTCTGATCTCTCTTACTCCAGACTCATTCTGATGCCTTCATAGAAGTTCTGCCTGCCTTCCATTGAAATGAGAGGAGAATTGTGCCTAGAGATCCCCTTTCTCGGTCTGATATGGGCTGTCTTATCTGAATCCTTGTGCTAGACTCTGAAGGGTTCTCTTTACGAACAAGTAGTATGTTGGCAAGCTGGGTTGTAAACCAACCTCACAGTAGCTTGCCACATGCAAACTGGCCACGTGAACTCAGCTGCCGTAGACTGAAAGCTCTCTAATGTGATTTGATTTGCTTCTTTTTCAAAATGGAATATATCAAAGGGCACTGTGGAAATTTTAGCATGAAGTAGCAAAGTTCATATAGACACTTTAGTCTGCAGCCACTAGTGCAGGTAGATTTGCATCCCAGCTTGCCACAAACTAGCTGTTCGTGTAGACAAGCCCTTCCAGGGGATGAGGGATGTCAATACATTGTCTGGCAGGAAGCAGATTGCCATTCTGAATATGCATCTCAGTTGTGTTTTCACACCCAAATGGAGAAAATTAGCTAAAAAGCGAAAAATATCCATAGATTGAATTGTTTGGAGTGTTCCCCCCCCCTTGTGTTTTAAAATGCGCCCCTCAAGAGGGCCTTGATCAGCAAGGTATGTAAGCATACTCAGCCCTAGTCTACATTGGGGCTGCTTTTCAGCAGCAGTTAATGGTCATTTATGCAAGGCACATAAAATCCCTTGCAGAAATGATGGCAACTTCCTGAGCTGGTGGGACAGACTGAGGAAAGCCGACTACAAATCCTTGTGGTTGGCTTTCCCCTACACCTCCTGGCCCTCAGGACTTCCAGTGTCAACTTCTGGGAGTGTCACAGCGAGTTCAAACTCACTACTAAGCGCTCTTGGAATGCCAGGCTGACAGCGGCAATTTTGCCGCCATCAGCAAAGACATACCCTTAAAAGCAGGGTACGTGAGGGCTCTAGTTTCTAAGCACATGTTTAGTTCTGTTGAAGCCAACAAGATTATTCACATGCTTAAATACAGGTTTAAATACTTGGCGTAATTGGAGGCTGTGTGCGTATGTAAATGTGAAGGTAAAAAAAAAAAAAAAAGAAAGAAAAGTTTTAACAGTTATGAACTGAAAATCAATTTAGCAGTGACAGGAAAAAAGGCCTGCTTATATCACCATTTATGCCCGTTGGGCAAAAGTATGCCTAAACATGTGGGGTATTGTGCAGTGTCTTTAATGTCAAGAAACTTAGAATCAGATCCTGCTGTACAAGAGCAAGTGAGTTTAATTCTGTGCCACTGTTCTTGTGTACCATCAGCAATATTTCTTACGTTGCAATAAATACACCTGTGTGGCTGACTTAAAGTGAAGGGATTGCCATTGAAAGTTAAATTTAAGATATTGAGGTAGCATTGGTGCTGCTAGGATCTGGTTAGTCCTGCCCATTTCTGTTAGTGGTGGTGAAGCACAATATAAAATAATCTGTCTATATTTTTGAATTTTAAGTTGATTTTTATAGAGCTGGCAATTAGGGAGGAAAAAACCCACACTGTCTCAGTCTTCAAATGAGCACATTTGTTACAGATCAAGATATAATAAACATAGGATTCCATGATACTGCATCTATGATACTACTTTTCAGAGTAGATATGCACTCTGAAGATCAGTATTGTGAATTGCACTTAGAAGCTAATGGGGTTCTTTGCAGTCTATGAAGCACTGATGTAAGTTGTATCATATGGCCAAGCCTACTGAAAAGTAGATTTGCCGTATTCTGCACCAGCTAACCCTTCTGAGTGGTGTGCCAAGATAACCTCATGTGAAGAAAATTCTGATAATCCAGTGTGTGAAAGTCACACAGGCAGGGGTAATGGTGGCAAGGCCTACATCCAAATGAGATGGCTAGCCATTCTCTCTAAAGCAAATGAAAAGAGATGCTAGGCCTGATTCACCACTGCATTGATTTCAATGGAGTTACGGTGGTGATAACCTGAGGTGGTGAGTTAGACTCACGGAATGAAATGAGATGGATCATTTGCCTCTCTCATTTCTTTCAATAGCAGCGGATAACTGGATTCTTGTTTCCTTTAGAAAGAAAGAAAAAAATCAACTGCCAGTTTACAGATTTTTCAGGAAGTAAAGGTTTTGTTTCCAGTCCTTTTATCAAAGTGGTACAATGGGTTTCTGACTAGTTTGAAGGAGAGATATGGAAGATGAAAACAAATTGATTTCATTATTAAAAATATGAACATGCTGGGAAGGGAAGTGATAGATTTATATTCTTTTTTGCTTAGGTTTCTCAGTTGCGCCATGAGCTGTCCATGAAGGATGAGCTGCTTCAGTTTTATACCAGTGCTGCTGAAGAAAGTGAACCAGAGTCCATCTGCTCAACACCGTAAGTTATTGGACCAGTTGGCTTTTCCAGAATGTAATCAGAGCAGGAAATCTATGAGCAGTGTTGATACCTGTTAGGACAGGGGTCGGCAACCTTTGCCAGCCCCAATACCAGCCGTGTCCCCCCTAGCCCTCAGTAGGTGCAGGGTGGGGCCAGCAGGGAAAAGAAACCCATCACCTCCTGGCTCTGCTCCTCAGCTGGGGGGCAGGGCCAGAAGGGGATGGAAGCCACAGCACGTTGCAGCTCCTTATCCCTGCTGGATCTGCCCCCCGCCCTCCAGCTAAGTAGCTGGGGCAATAGGGGATGGGAGCCTCAGCGCACTGGGGGCAGGGCCAGGAGGGGGGAGTCCCCATGGCATTGCAGAGCCAGTATGCCACTGTAAATAGGCACGTGTGCCAAGGGTTACTAACCACTACTTTAGGATGACAGCATGGATCCTGCCTGGCATGAAGTTACATTCATACCTTTAAGTGTCCAACTTGTGCCCCACACTTTCAGTTGTTAATGTTTGTATTAAATCAGCTGGACTGATTCCAGTGTGGAGAGGGAAGCGAGCAGGACAGTGGCATATAATGCAATAGGCTACTCTCATTCACATTGGTAATAAGGAAGATTGGTAGGAGGAATAAGGAAAATTGTTGTGTTCACTTCTAAGATTAAATACAAGGGTGCATTGCCACCAATAACATAAAATGTAAATTCTGAATTTCTCACAGTTTTGGCTTTATGCAATCTCTTTTCAGCTTTTTCCCTTTTCTCATATCTTTTGAGATCATCCGAGGCTTCAAGTAAAAATGGGCTTAAAGTAGATGTTAATGGTTATGTTAATAGGTTGAAGAGAAATGAGTCTTCCTCTTCTGTCCAGAACTATTTTCACTTGGATTCTCTTCAAAAGAAACTCAAGGACCTTGAAGAGGAGAATGTTGTGCTTAGATCAGAGGTGAAATCATTCTCTTGTTTCTAACAGTTGCAGCAATGCTGCCCGCTCACTTAGAAAAGCAGTACTGTGCAGATAATTGTTAAATAAATATTCCTACTGAAAACATCCCCTCCCACACACTCCCTTTCCCCTGGGAAGACGGTATGGTTCTGTGTGTTGCATATCAAGTCCCCTTGTAATATATCAGATCATCAGTTTTGATCTTAAACTAGTGATGAGACCAGTTGAAATGCATAAACTTCAGGAAATTCAGAACAATGGCATAGTGTACAGGGAATAATATAGTTCTGTATCCAAGTTAGCAGGCACTATTATAGCTAAAACTTGCAAGGTTCATGAGCACTACAAACAAAAAATGTGGCTGATTTTGCTCTATTTCTAAATCTTCAGGCTGGCACTCGATTCTTAAGTATAGAGAGAGGCAGTCTGAGTTACTAACCGAAATGCTAAATGGCTTTAATTTGTGGGTTTCAAGTCAGGCCATGAACCTTATTTTAACATTGGTAGGCTTTTTTTTGTTGATTCATATATTTTTTGTTTTATTTTGGGGCTGCTCAAAAGAATAGAAAACATGTATGTGGAGTGATAAACTGGGTCAGAATTAACATATGCTCACTGTGTGGCCACGTACTGGATAAATAATTACATTTGTGATTTTTTTCAGTGGAGTTTTAGAATTTACAGTATTTGGGATCATGTTGTTATAGTTTGCCAAGTGTCATTGGAATGTAAACCAAATACCATTTTCAGATTCATAAATTCATTAACTTTCCATTACAAATGCGAGTTACCATTTTTTAAATTTTTTTGACTGAGGTATAGTCTGCTTTACCTTTATTCTGAAAACTCTCAGGAAAGATAAGCAGTGTAAATATTATGATGCACTATGTAATTTTTAGGGTAATTAAGGTGGGGCTGGAAGTGAAAGTGGTTTGGCTTCAGAGGTTATAAATTCATGTGCTTATCTAGAGCTTTCAGTGAAATGAAGAAAAGATAGTGTTTAAATTAAGCATGTACTATCTTAATCTGTTTTAAGGACCTCAAAGTATATCTGTTCAAGTGATCAATTTAAACATTGTTCACTCTGTAATGGGGTTACAATCAACTTTATTCCAGTGAGAAGAGTGACACCTAGTGGGTGAAACAAACAAGGAGTCCTGTGTCACTTTAAAGACTGATTTATTCCATAAGTTTATAAGCTCATGGGATAAATCAGTCTGTCAGTCTTTAAAGTGACACAGGACTCCTTGTTTGTTCTGTGGAACTAGACTAACATTGCTACCCTTTTGAACCTAGTGGGTGCAAATTTTTATATCAAATCTGTGAATGCTGAATGTTCAGTTGACCCCCTTTTTTTTTTTTTTTTAAAGAGATCAAGGGGAGGCCAGGGGAGTTGGGGTTTTCTCATTGTCTTCTTGGAGCTATGATTTGAAAAAATTAATTGCTTTTTTGAAGCAAACAGGAACAATGCAACAGATTAGGAAACAACTAAGATGCTAATGTGGCATATTTTGCTGTGGACCTTTTGAACAGGCCTGTCAGCTGAAGACTGAAACAATTACTTACGAAGAGAAAGAACAGCAGCTTGTGAATGACTGTGTGAAAGAGCTGAGTATGTCTTTTTTTCCTCCTACTTCATCATCTGACATTATTTAGGTTTTGCAGTTGTGTTGGTCCCAGGATGTTAGAGAGATGGGGTAGATGATGTAATATCTTTGGTGAGACTTCCGTTCATGAGGAAAGTAAGCTTTTGAGCTACACAGGACTCTTCCTTAAGTCTGGGAAAGCTACCGTTTTTCTAATTTGCTGTGGTACTCTGGGTACCTTTCCTCGAAAGCTCGTCTCTCTCACCAATAGAAAATTGGTTCAATAAAATAGATTCTCACCCATCTTGTCTCTCTAATTATTGTGTTCAGCAGCATTTAGACTGAGCTACAAATTCACAAATGAGTCATTTAAATGAGTCATTTACCCCAGGGTCCTTTATTTCCTTATAAGTATTATCTGCCTCTCTAAGACAAGTCATGAGAATAGAAACAAAAGGCTAAAAGTCCCTGCACTCTAGTCACTTTTCTACCTTTACTTGGTGAAATAATGTGTGAGTAAGGCAGAACCACCTTTTAGACTGTCAGTTTTATGTTTCATGTTGGAATTACATCTGTTACAACCAAGATTTAATTTCAAGGTAATTGTTAAGTGCAAGTGCTTGAAAAAAAAAGGTGATGTTAGAATACATCCATAGTGTCCATATAGGCCATCAGTGAATTCATAAGGATCACATACTGAAAGAAATGGAAACTTTCTGATGATTTATTAGTAGACTTGGCAAAATTTGTTTTCCTTTTTTTTGTAAATAATTTCAGTGGGTAATATTGATAATATGATTGTTTAAACATTTTATCCATTTAAAATTTTTACATTATGGTTAAAATTACAGGTTTTAAGATTTTTTTTTTTTTAATTTAAATGTTTGCAGATGGGAGTAAATACAGTAGAGGGTGTTGGACAACTATTAAATGACAGACGTGAGGTTAGAAAAATTAAGGGTTTATCAGCTGTTAAAACTTGGTAGCAACATCACATGTCAAAATATAAACAGTAAAAACAATTAAATCAATCATAGAAATATAGGACTAGATGGGACCTCAGTAGGTCATCTGATCCAGTCCCCTGCACTAAGGCAAGACGACGTTCTATTTTTAAGCCATACAGGACAGGTGTGTCTAAATTGTTCTTAAAAACCCCCAGAATGGAGCATTGGCAACCTGCGTTTGTAATGTGTTCCAGTACTTAGCTACTCTTCCAATTATGCGGTTCTTCCAAATCTCAACCTAAATCTCTTTTGCTGCAATTTGAGCTTGTGCATCCATCTTCTTCAAGTTGAGAGAGAGATTTTGGCCTGGCTGTTCAAAATGTTTGCCTGTTAGGGTGGAACCCAGTTACAGTGAAATAGAATAAAAGTTTCTAATTTTGAATGCATTTTCATGTGCAACCAATTTAATAGTGATTCTTACTATTACATTTTAATATTACTGCCACGGTTTAATATACAGTCTTGGATTACCATCTTCACTATATTTGCAAGACAGCGGTTTTACCCACAATAGAAAATCCTGTTAGCAAGTATATGACCCACATTGAAGCATCAGTGTTCTGTTTTTTAGTTAATGTCTCTCATGCCTCCATGATGTTTTGAAAAGAGATTCTGTTGTATCAAACAGCATTCTGCACAAAGTTGTACAGAGCATGTTATACTGACAGTTGGAGTTGAGTTTTGATTTCTTCTCTCTTGTTAAAGGGGATGCAAACGTCCAGATTGCCAGTATCTCGGAGGAGTTAGCAAAGAAAACTGAAGATGCTGCCCGGCAGCAGGAAGAGATCACCCATCTTCTTTCCCAGATAGTTGATCTGCAGAAAAAGGCAAAATCTGTAAGAAATCTATATGTAAATATTAAAATTATAATTTATCACAGTTGTAGCTGGAAGAAAAACAAAGCAATGATGTTTACATTATTTAGGAACTACTTCTTTCTCTCCCATTTGTGGCAGTTTTGTTTCACTTAAGTATCTTGCATATTAGACTGGAAATGGTCATTTTTTAATTTAAAAAGCAAATCTGCCTTTAAGGTGTTTCTTATAGAAAGATACCAGTATCTCATTTAATGATTTCATATTAAATGTGATGCATCAAATATAGTGGTTAAATTCATCTTGAATAACAAGAGGTGACATTCTGACACTGAGTTCATCAAAGTTAGGATTTCACCACAGGTGTCTGATAGAGGTTATGCATTAATTTTCAGGGCCTAGATACAGATTTGTGAGGGCAGAAATATTTTAATACTAGATATAGCTTCATGCAGATACATATGTAATATAAATATCCCACAGAAAGGAAAGTGGGAAGATTTTACTATGGGGGTTTGAACTAGATGCCCTGTTGAGTCCCTTCCAACCCTAATCTGTGTATGATTTCACATAATTAACAGCTATCCAGGGGGAAAAAGATGTCCTCACTGCATTAATGTGTCTACCATTGTTTGGTGTATTTCAGTGTGCAGTTGAAAATGAAGAACTTGTGCAGCATTTGGGAGCAGCTAAAGATGCCCAGCGGCAGCTCACGGCAGAAGTGAGTCTACTGAAGCAGTTTGATAGTAGGACAACAGCTTTTCTCTTCTAAATTGCTAGTTTTATGCCAATCTGGACTGTTAATGACAAAAAGATTTTGGCACCTCATTACTGTTTACTGGTCTATGTGAAATGAATTCATCATTCCAGTCAGTTTCTCTATGCATCAATGCGTTCCAGTCAGAGAGGTCCATGCCCTCATACACATGAATACAAGCATGCATGTGTGCACACAGTTTGTCTGAAATGGTGATCTTTTTGGCCACCGTGAAGAAACAAGAATTGAAGTGGTGTAGGTTTAACTACTTTCTGCATATGTTGTGGTTGGTCCCTTCAGGTTATGGCTTCAGCCTGCTAGCAGAGTGAGAGAAACCTGGGAAGCATGCCATTTACTGTCCTTCCAAAGGACAATACAAGATTGTCCATTAGATAACTCTCAGAGGCACTACATTCGCATGCAAAATTAAAAAATGTTGTATACTAAAGAGAACTTCTAAACTACTAAATTAACATATAATGTAAGTAGTTATGGAAAATTGTATTAGGGTGGTCTTGATTTAAAATTGTGTCTAGATTCTTTGGAGCGCTAAAAACTTTGCCATTTTAGTTGTTATACTGAACAACAAATGTATGGGCATCCCATAGGCACAAATAATGCCTGCTCAGAGCTTACAAAAGATTTAGTTATTGCAGTCTACATATAAATACAGCATTTGTTCTCTTTTTAAACTGTTTCCCACCCTACAGTATTTAAAGTATGTGTGGTACTTGCATGGCAATTGTGCGGCCCATCGTGTTGGAATCTTTCTGACTGTGCTTATTACAGTTGCGGGAGCTGGAAGACAAGTATGCAGAGTGCATGGAAATGCTACATGAGGCGCAGGAGGAGCTGAAGAACTTGCGGAACAAGACTATGCCAAATGCCATATCACGTCGCTATCATTCCCTTGGCCTCTTCCCCATGGTGAGCAGATTTTTAAACGGACTTGGGCAGGGCCCACTGTATTAGATTTATGATCCGAATGAAACCTCAGGGCCCTGCTACAACACAAATAATTAAAAATAATAAAGAAAATGTTTCCAGATCAGTTTTGTCCTGTTACACTGGAATGTAGCTCAGCAGTAATTCCATTTATGTCAGCGTCACAAATGTAAAAAGTGACCACAGTGATGCTGCATTAGAGTTACACCAGAGTAAGTGAGCAGCAGAATTTGGTGCTCTGCCATTTTCTTTCATGTCGCACTACCTATTGAAAGAGAGCAATAAGAACTTGTGATGACAGCGTCTTTGTACACATATAGTAAATCTCCAGTAAAACTTTTGACATACTTTTTTTTACATTTCCTTTTTAATATCGAGTATGGGCCAGTTTAAAACACCTTTAACATCCATGTCTCCTAAAATATAGCTGGTTATTGTTCATATGCGGCTGGTAGTGGGTTGTGAAATGTATGAGCTAAGAAGGAGTTGTATACTTTTGTTTTTTCAAATGATTAATTATTTGGGTTTAAGAAAATCATTTAGGATGTTGAGCTTTTAATCGACTTGGAGACTTATTACGGCTTAGTTAAATGCTAGTGAAAATTTGGTCTGTTCTGGGAGATTAATTTCTAGCTGTGAAGATTTGATGGCCCTGAGTACAACCCAGAGATTTTAATCGCTTCTAAGAGACCAGTAACCATGGAACTACCTTGTGCCAAGATAGTCATTGCAGTTTTTTAGTAGTACATTAAAAAAAAAAGGGGGGGGGGAGAGGGAGAAAGAAAGGGGGGAAAAAAAAAACCTAGGCATGTATTTTGGTTTTTGTGTGTGAAAGAAAAAGTGTGGGGGGGCACTCACTTTAATATTATTAAACATGTAATGTCTTGTACAAGAAGGAAAGTATGATCTTATGTCAGAAATACAGGACCAGAAGTCACGAGACACAAGTTCCGTCATCACCTAAGAACTTACATTTTCTTGGTGTCTTTGGGCAAGTCACGTAATATCTTTATATGTCAGTTTCTCATCTGTAATATGGTAATAATGATGCTTCACTACCTTGTGATGCCATTTGCAGTAATAATTGTAAACCACTTCTCCAGTAATAGGCACCGCAGAATTACAAAATAGTTATGATTATTTATTATTACAATTGCCATTCATATTTCTTCACTAGTTTCCCATGATGGTTCTCAACCTGTGGCCTAATCAGCACACAGCTGCAGCCCATGTGACATAGAGTCATAGATGATTAGGGTTGGAAGGTACCTCTGGAGATTATCTGCTCCAACTCCCTGCTCAAAGCTGGACCATCTCTGACTAAACTATCCCAGCCAGGGCTTTATCAAACCACAGGACACCTTAAAAACCTCTAAGGATGGAAACCTTGGGAGGGGGTGAAACCCCCATAGAGGTCTGCATATGCAGCCTGAAATGGTAAATAGCTTGAGAACCACTGGCCTGCAATACTAAAATCTGGTTTTAATTTTAGAACTTCTTTTCTTGCTAGAAACCTTACTAAACTACGGGAATATTAATTAGCACTGTGATTTGACAAGTGTCGTTTGTTTCTTTTTGATAGGATTCCTTGGCAGCAGAGATAGAAGGATCAATGCGAAAAGAGCTGCAATTGGATGAGCCTGACTTTCTTGACATAAAGTAGGATCAATAGAGTTGGCTTCTGTATTCTTTAACAATACAAGCAATTGATTGTGTCCAAAATTTATTACCGTTTGAGAGAAGGACCTCAGGGCGGAATTAAAAATCCTTCTAGATTCAGTTCCTAGTGGACTGCTGAACACATCACTAAAATTGTCATCACATTAGATTCTGACTTGTTTTTCCATGGAGAGAGACTAGACATGGAGATGAGCTACTGTCTCATCCCTACAGGTGGTTCCTCTATGGCAGGGTTGAGGCGTATTGAAATGGTGCTTTGAGGAAACTTTCACTGTTGCAAAAAAAGGACTCTAGTCTTTAATTATGCTTTTACATTTTTCAGTATTGCTAAATCCATATTTAAAAATAAGGCAATCTTTTACTGAAACATGGATCCATAAAACTTACTCATCTCCAGAAGGGATGCGTGCTGAAAGCCTGACTTGTCAGTTGCGCCATACATTTTGGTAGATGAATGAGTTCCTTTAACATATTTCCTCATTTCGCTGTTTTGTTTCTAAATGTGAGGTGTGACCCCGGCCCCCTGGGATAACCACCTGAATAAGCAAAGATCAGGGAAAGCTGCAAAAAGGAGAGCAGATTCTCCCAGCACTGGTGGGTTACCTGGAGATTAACTCCCAAGCCAGTCACAAACAATGCTTCTGATCCCCCCACACTGGATATCAAGAAGCCACCATAAAATATACTCAGCCCCCTTTACTGCATTCCAGTCACTGGTCCCCAGTACAGCCACTAGATCTCTTAAAGAAACAGGTTCTTTTGACCCCAAAGGTGAGCCACATTACACAGAACAATGTAGGCTTGGATCTTACCCAAAATACCACACTGCCAGCCAATCCTTTAGTTAGTAACTACAACTAAAGGTTTAATATTAAAAGGGAAGAAACAAAATGAGAGATGAGAGTCCATACACGGTGAGTCCTTGTTTCACAGCTTCATTTGTTAGAAATCCAGTTTTAAGGAATAGAGTCCAAATAGTTCAGGTGTAGAGTTGGTTCTGTTCTCCCATGAGA
The DNA here is from genome assembly GCA_007922195.1 of Podocnemis expansa. NCBI lineage: Eukaryota > Metazoa > Chordata > Testudines > Podocnemididae > Podocnemis > Podocnemis expansa. The sequence continues at coordinate 4,871,880 of ML682034.1, forward strand.
ATTAGCAAGACTGTTTCCAGGCCGGTGCTGGCTGGAATCTCAGTCCTGCGGCCCCAACTTTCCCTGAGAAGCTTAGACAGATGTGAGGTAAAGGGATTATGTTCCTTACTCCCTTTTATAGTGTAACAAGGTGGGCATTTGCAGGTCATTCTTCATGAGGGCTTTGACCACAGTTCCCAGGTACTTAAGTGGAGAATAGTAATGTATATTGTCCTTTGAAGTAAAGCCTTCACCTCCTGGGCACCATAGGTAATTAGCTGCACTAGCACCATTAGCAGACAGTTTATATTGGTACATCAAAGGTCCACCTAGCCTAATTGTAATACCACCATTGTATTTTCCAATAATATGTCATTAAAGATTAGATTTGGGTCATGTATTTTACAAGATGGCTTGGCCTTCTCAGGCCTAGTGTGACATGAGATTTAAAGAGTCCTGTTCTTAGGTCCTTTTTAGCACATCAGATACAAACTCATGTCTCTTCACAGAGCACTTAAGTGACCTGACACGTTATAATACAGTTTGGGCTTGCCTGTGTAGACCTCATTTGAATCATGTTAAAGCCATTTCACAGATTTATACAGATCAGATTAAAAAGTTGCAACATGCTTTGGTCTTAGCTTCACAAGCCGTATCTGTTGTTTAATAACACTGCCACTGAGCACTGTAAAATCTGCTATGTAACTTTGCCTTCAGAGTTCTTTTCAACTTCTCTTTGTTAGTCTTGTGGAAGAACACAGTGAATTGCTAAATTGAAGGCTTGACAGACAGGAAATATTCACTGTCTTACCTGTAATTATTGGGTGGGAGAGGAAACCAGTTGCCTGCTTGGGTTTTTGTAGATCCCCTGAAGGAAGGTTTGGCAAGATGTGAGCTTTTAATTATATATTTCCTTCTGAAATTATTGTGTTAATTCTTATATGATGGGAACATGTATGCTGAGACATGACATAAAAGGGATAATCTTGAACTGTTACCCTATTAAACTTGTCTCCCTGATGATTTGGGATGAGTCAGTTGGGCCCTGCTCTTCAATAGGGAATAACACTAGAAATTCCCATCAGTGTGTTGACTGATTCCAGGTATCAAGTGAGAGTCGTCATGTAAACAAGGCCTCAGCATGTTCTAGTACTTTGACTTTCACATCCATTAATCTGCTAGGAATAGTAGCAGCAGTAAGAATATATTTAGCTAGAATTCCCTAGTGTAAACAAGATCTTGATTTGAGGTGAGATGAGTGCAGAACAGTTAATAGCTCCAAAGCCTAAATCTATTGTAGACCAAGGATGGTACCACTTAACAGAAAAGAAAAAGGCCTTGCCAGCTTACGTAAAGGTTACATATAATCTGGAACAAGTTTAACAGACTGCACTTTTATGAATAGGTGAATTAATGTGAAATAAACCAAATTTAATTATGAGAACTTGACAGAGCTGTAACCAGACTGAATTTTCCAAAGGGAGGGTGAAGCTCTGACTCAACAAAACACTGAACTTTATGGACTTTAAGCACAGTTAAATGTTTTGTTGAATAAGAACCTATAAGCATAAATGAGGTTTGAACAAAATGAAGCCATGTGTTTCTTATACAAACTCCATAGGACCTGATTCTCCTCACAAACTGATGGCACTCTACTGATGCCTGATGTACATTTGTATGTATGAAAAGAGAATCAAGTCCCTTCATATAGATGAGACCCCTGTGGCGCCCCCCCCCCACCAAAGAAAAAGCTTGTAGGTTTTGTTAAATGCATCTCTTCATCCACAGTATTTTATTTCATGTTATTACTGTTTTGCACCACCACCACCCCCTGCCAGCTATTTGTCAGCAAAATATTATCTTTATTATCCTCTTTGTAATTTTACATTCCCTCTGTTTATGTTTGCCTGTGTGAATACTGAACAAAAAAAGGGGTGGGGTGGGGGAATCCTCTTGAACAACATCTCACTGTTTTAGTAGTGCTCACGCTTTGTGAGACACTTGAGGTATGTAATTATAGAGCTTGTTTTCTAAGGACACAACTGTCCAGTCCTCACCAATTGAACAGACAAATCTGAATCATAAGAAAGAGCTCATGTGAACACACTAGTCAATTGTTATATCCTTGCAATCTAATCTTGGAAGGTGGAAGTGGGTTGGCTCCAAAAGGCTGTAGTCTGAGTACTGGTTGAACCATGTGGTGGTTGGGGGCTCTTGTGATATGCCACCTGTGGTGGGAAGAGAAAAAAAAAGTTTATTTTCTTCATTTCTGTGAGGATTTGCCTCTTATTTTACTCTTGAACAAAAATGGTGATAAAATCAGGATGACTCTGGGAAAAGAGAGGGAGAACTTTCAAAGTAGGTCAAAATTGAAGCTTGCCAGCCTTGACAGCATCTCTCTACTGATCTGCTGCATTCCTGCATATAAAATAAACTGACTAGGCCTTGGCCTGTTGTAACTTTTTATGTAATGTTTCAAAATTAAACAGAACTCTGAGACATGCTACATGATGTAGCCTGAATGCTGTTTTGGCACAAATAATGTTTTGGAAACCTGACTGTTGCAAGTATCAGACCCAAAGTATGTAAAATGCGGTCATGACTGAATATGTAGTCATGATATAATTGATCGGTACTGACACACTCCTTTTGGTCTGCTATTCAGTGTTTTAAGGCTGTTGTTTTATGGTGTGATTATTGACTATATGTATTTTATCAGTCATCAGAAGCGGGTCTTTGAAACAGTGAGAAATATAAACCAGGTTGTCAAGCAGAGATCCCTGACTCCGTCTCCAATGAATATCCCAGGATCTAACCAGTCTTCTGCAATGAACTCAGTCATTTCTAGCTGTACCAGCACTCCACGTTCCAGTTTCTATGGGGGAGACGTCTCCAACAATCTGATAGACAACAAGACCACTAGCATCATTTTAGAAACAGAATCCTCTGACACTGGGTCAGTACTACTTAGCCAGGCCGTGCTGTTATTGTCTAATAAAAGTGGTGCAGGCAAAGCATTTTAATGTTCTCTCTGCCCTTCAGATCATTTGATTAACAGATTCACAAATGGTCTAAATGTTACAAAGTGACTAGATTGTATGCAGTAGTGTTTGAGCATTCAGCTTGAAACAACATGATAAAGGGAGCCTAATTTCCAGTGCACCAGAATGAGGCATCTGATATGATCAGTCACTTTTGAAAACACAGACCAATAATCTTAAAATATTTCACCAGTTTGAATTAGCATTGGTTCTACATGAATGTACAGATAACTCTTTTGATCCTAAAGAAGGGAAGGTGACATTTTATAAGCTCTTGTAAGTAAAACTAGTCAAAGCCTTGCTCTTCATGCAGTGTTTGTTTTTTCCTGGTGTTTTTTACAACATAGAACATATGCCTTTCTAGTAAAATACTTATTTTTAAATCGGTTCACAAAAAAATTGACTATTTACCAGCACTATATATTCCTTTGATGGCTGATAATATGGGTGCTCCTGTACAGCTGTGAGTACCTTCAGTTCCCACTGATTTCACTGGAATTGGGAGGTAGAAGGACATCAGCATCTCTTTGGAAGCTCTCAGCTCCTTGTAGGACTGAATCTTTCACTGACACATGTCCACCAGGGTCTGTGCCAGGGAAGAAGCTTCCACTGTCCCTCGGAAGTAGATGAGTTTAAATAATGGAAAACATACTCTAAAGCTAAAACATTATCTTTGTTCAGTCTCCTTGCCTTGGTATGCAGCATTGGAAACAATTTTAGAGGCGAGAGAAGTGTGTTCTCTCAGACGTCACTGTAAGACTAGCATGTTTTGAGATGTGATGAGTGTAGAATGGTGTCGGTGTTTGAATGCCCAGGAAATGTTAGATGAAGTTTAAGCTGTTTCAGCTTTTTTCTTTTCTTCCCCCTCCCCCTGCCCCCTCTGTTACATTTAGAAATGAAGACAAGAATAAGAAGCCTGGAACTCCAGGGACACCTGGTTCTAGTGACTTGGAGACGGCTCTTCGAAGGCTGTCCCTTCGGCGAGAGAATTACCTCTCAGAGCGGAAGTTCTTTGAAGAAGAGCAGGAAAGGAAGTTGCGGGAACTGGCGGAGAAGGGTGAACTCCACAGTGGTTCCATTACTCCAACAGAGAGCATCATGTCCCTAGGAACTCACTCCAGATTTTCTGAATTCACTGGATATTCAGGAATGTCCATCAGCAGTCGCTCCTACCTACCAGAGAAGCTTCAGATTGTGAAGCCCCTCGAAGGTGATAATAAAAGGCCTCGGCCTTTATCTATTCTTCTTAGTGACTCTCTGTGGTCTCTTATCCATCACCAGAAAGCAGGAAACCTCTGTAATACATACTCCTTTTACTTTAGAGATAGTCATCCTCGTTGCTGGTTTGAACTCTTTTAATACTAAAATAAGATTATCCAGAAGCCTTAAAAGGAAGTGTACTGCATAAAAACAAATAAACTGCAACACACAGTATAATACAGAACACACAGATCAGATATATTTCAGAAGAAGAGTCATATAACTGAAATGAATTCCCCTAGTAATTTTTCACACACACTCAATATGAGTAGAGAATTAGGGGGTGCAAAGTAGTTGTGAAAGTATTTGTCTTTCTCAGCAGAACTGGTGAGCAGCAGACATCATCCTGAAAACAGGCATGCATGTTAATGTCTTCATTCTTCTGAGTAGTCCCACTGGTTTTGATGAAGCCACTCATGAATGAGTGTTGGCTGGGATTAGGTCTTTTTTTCAAACTTACCTGAGTTCTTCAAAAACTATAAAGGCTTCTGTCTCAGATATAAATTGTTTGATTTCAGCCAACCTTCTTATATATATCCCCATCACAAAACAAACCAAGGTCATTGGTGGGTTGTACTCAAGACTAGCATATTAGTGCTGTTGCTTTTCAGGGGAAAGTATAATTCCATGTGTGCATTGGGAGGCCTACAGGGTGTGTGAGCCTGGCTCTGTTGAATACTTTTAGTTTTCATCAGCAGTTTTGCATAGTGTGATTTCATGTATGAAATTATGTAAATCTTCTTAGGAGCCTCTCTTCTATGTAGAGTTTTTTCTTTTGTTTCTGTCTCTTCTGTTTTTTTTGCAGAACTGTACTATTTTGTGGACTGGTTCATGCATGCTTTAATTTCACCAGGCAAATTGCTGCATTTCCTTTTTCTAAAAGAAAATTAGTGACTCTTTAAGGAGCATTTGTCAGTCAGAGCATTTCTCACAATTATTTTCAATGGAGAAAGAGTTTATTTTCTTCTTTCAGTGCTTGCACATGCCCATTCCGTGCTAGGGGGTGTGTGTCATATGTGCAGTTGCCATAGATGATCTCTCAGTGGTATCTGTTGGGCCTTCTCTAGCACCCTCTGGAGTAACATGCATATATGCTAGTATAAAGGGCACCACCAGCCCCCACACCCTCACAGTTCCTTCTCTCTTATGACGATTGCTAGAACAGCCCCTCTTTCTGTAGGCAGGCTTCTTTCCTAGTGGTCTGAATGTTCTTTGCTTATATTTGTATAGCTTTGTAGCTAGTGTATATAGTTAGAGTTAATGTGTATAGTAGTGCGAGTGGTTGTCCCTGTCATTGAGGGTTTTCTTGCCCCAAGGCTGGGCATGTTCTGGTCTCCAGGCTCCAAGCAATGTGCCTCATGTAGCAAGCCCATGTCAGGGACTGGTCCACACTCTAGCTGTCTGGTGGAGTCTCACATTAGAGAGACGCACCAGATCTGCAGAGAATTCAGACTTCACGTGAGGAAGAATAGAAACATGTAGCTGAAGGTCAGTCTCATGGAGACAGCCTTCTCACCATCCTTGGAGACCGAACCATTTTGAATCAGTACCATGCACCTTGACATCCATGTGGGGCACTCCTCCGTCACTGTGCTTTTCCCAGCACTGCTCTCCATCCCCCATGCAGAGGAAGAGATATAAGAAACAATGCAGTAAGATAGTGTTATGCAGTGCAGAAAAGGGACAAATGAGGAGCAAGTAGTGTAATGAAATCTGTGTCAGGTCACTGGTCCTTCCCCATAGCCTCTGAAGGTGCTGCCAGTTCCACCTAGAGAATTGAATCCTGTCTGGGACTTGCCACCAGCTCCTGGAACAGCCAAGGGATTGGGTATCTGTTGGCCCCTCAGAGGCTTTCCAAGTGGGAAAGCCCCTGCCATCCATTCCAAGCCTGATGACCCATTAAGGACCCTCATCAGCCAGATTGCATTGTACTCCACCATGGCACTGTCCAAGAGCAAGCACTCTAGGATCTTGATTCAGTGGTCGCTGGCCTGGAGCTGGTCCCTGTTCCCTGGCACTGCTTAGAGGCAGAAGCTGGTACTGCACTGCCCTGGTCTCCAGGGGAAGAACCCTCTTCAGAGTCAGAAAGCGAATCCTTTGCTCCCCCCAGCATCTACCAGTACCTATCCTACAGTAAGTAGACTTTGGTACTGGCTCTCCTTTGGCATCTGGCCACTGGCCAATGCAGTGGCAGTATTGGAATCCTTGGAATTTCTCTCAGTTATCGGGTCCCCATCCCACCACTCACAGTTGGTGGTGTCAGAAAGGTGATTTTCATGGAGCCCGACTTGGTGCTAATACTGATGTCGAGATGGCTCCAGTGTTTGCAATGGAAGTAAAGGAGGATGAGGGGGACTCTCACCCTGCACTTCCTTATCTTCCCCCAGTGAAGTGGTCACAGGCTCTTAGTAACCCACTCGCTCAGGATGACTTTAGGGCCCACCACGAGCTCCTGAAAAAGATTGTTGTGAACTTGGGCTGGGAAGTTTAGGAGCTTAAAGAGTCAGCACTTAGCTTGATTGACATCCTGGCTGCAGTGACTCCCTCCAACCTGGCCTTACCCATTAATGAAATGCCATCAGAACACTGTGGCAGACTTCTTCTTCTCTGCCGCCCTTCACCTCCTTCCTCCCCCCTCCAAAAAAAAAAAGGGGGAAGAAAAGAAATAGTGTGTCCTAGCCAGCAGGTTTGAGTACCTTTACTAGCACATCCCCTCCCTATTCCATCCCCTAAAGGTCCCCAGCCAGAGTGAACAAGACAGACAGGGGCAACTTCATGCTACCCTGAAAAATAGAGGCCAAGAGACTACATCTGTTTGGACATAAGTTTTTTATTAGATGAGCAGTCTCCAGTTACGTATCTTCAACCAGCAGGTCCTGCTGAGGAAGTACAATTTTAATATGTGCGCAAGGTGTGGTGAAGACATCCCTCCAGGTGGCTCTGGATGCAACTGACTCAGCAGCCAGTACTATGGTATTGGCAGTCACCATGAGGCACTGTCCATGGCTCCAGTCCCGGCCTCACTCACATAAATGCAGCAGTCTATGCAGGACCACCTCATGAGGGTACTTCCCTTTTCTCTGAATAGCTGAAGTAGAAACTTCACAACTTCGATGGTTATCCTTCACTTCTTGGCCTTTTACACAGTTCCAACTTCCAGGAATCACTGTAGGCCCCAGCAGCTTCCCAGGCAGTAGCCCCACAAAAGAAGAGAGAATTATAAGCAACATCTACCCTTCCCTCCTACCTCAGCCTCCTATTTGGGCTATATAAAATATCCCAGTGGGACCAGGCAGGCCTTTTGAAAGTGCACCAAAGGGTAAGGCAGTTTTGACTACATATTCACCCTCCCTCTTTGTGGACCACAAGTCATCCTTCAGCCCAGTGTGGGCATATATAACATCAGACCAGTGGCTACTGAGTACAGGAACAGTGGGTTACACTGTCCAATTTTCATCTCCCCTCCTCGCCACCACATTCTACTCCCATCCGTATTCAGGACCCCTTCTCCTGAGCAGCTTCTTGTCCAGGGTTTGCAACCCCTCCTGTGTGTGGGGGCCATAAAAGAAGCTCCTTGAGAGTGCAGGGGTTTTACTCCTGATACTTCTTAATCATAGAGGTCAAAGGAGGTTTACAGCCTATACTTTACCTTTGTTACCTCAAGAAGCTGAGTTTCTGTGTGGTCTCCTTGGCCTCTCTCCTTGGACCCAGAAAACAGATATGCCCCCCTCAACTAAAAGGATGCTTATTTTCATATCTATCTTCTGCAGTCACTAATGATTTCTCAGGTCTGCAATGGGTCAGTGCCATTACCAGTTCACTGTTCTCGGCTTGGCCTGTCAGCACAAATCTTCACAAAGTGTGTGGCAATGATAGCAGCCTTCCTCAGATGTTGAAGTATGCAAGTCCGTCCATACCTCAGTGACTTGTAGATCACAGGCTCAGCTGTAACACAGCATCAGAATGTTCCAGGCCACCTTCCAAGTGCTGTGTTTGTTGAGGAAGCAAGCGGAAGTCAACTCTGGTCCTCATTCAGACAGTAGAGTGCATTGGGGCAGTGCCTGACTCAACCTAGGTCAAAGCCTCCCTACCAGAAGTCCAATTCTGAGCTATATCAGACCTGATTTCCTAGGTCATGATCCACCCAATAACAGCCACTTGGATCCTCCTCAAACTAATGGGACACTTGGCAGCGTGTACCTAAGTGGTGCAGTATGCAAGTCTATGCCTCAGACCCTTCCAATTATGGCTAATATCAGTCTACTCCCTGAGCAGGCACCACCTGGACTCATTACTCATGATTCCACCTTTGGGCCTCACTTCACTGACTGTTGAAGAGATCAAGGGTATGTAGGGGAAGGGGTACCATGTGTTGCCCCTCAGTCATCAGTAAGTCTAGTATCAGATGCATCAGACTGGGAGTGAGGAGCCCCTTTAGCAGTCTCAGGACCCAGGGCCTCTGGTCCCTGGAAGAACTCTCCATACATGTAAATGTCAGGGATCTTAAGGTGGGATGCTTAGCTTGCCAAGTGTTCCTTTCCCAGATCTCAGGCAAAGTGCTGCATGTTCTAACACACAACTCCACAGCCACGTTTTATATCAACAAGCAGGGAGGGGCTTAATCTTCAACTCTGTGCTGGTATGCTCTCTGTATATGGGACTTCTGCAGGAAACACACCATTAACCTCACAGTGTCACATCTCCAAGGACCCTGAAATACACAGGCAGACCAACTCAGTAGCTCCTTTTTCTTTCACTATGAGAGGTCTCTTCACCTGGAAGTCATCAGTGTTATCTTCCAGAAGTGGGGGCTTCCCCAGATGGACCTGTTCACTGTATAGGCCCCTTTTCAATGCCCTTCTGATCTTGTGGACAGACTATCTACCTACTGCATGCCTTCCCCACAATCCCCTGGGTTTACAGGTCCTCTTAAGTTTAAAACAGGACAAGACAAGGGTTATTCTAATGACACTAGCATAAGTTTTCAAGCATTGGTTTGGCATACTTCTGGACTACTCAGTAGCAGCTCTACCCATTTTCCCATTCTTCCTGGACTTGATGTCACAAGACCATGGATGGTTGCTTCATCTGAACCTTGCCTCCCTGCACGTGACTGCATAGTTGCTGTTTGGCTGAACCCTGAAAAGCAGGCCTTTCTCGTCAGATCAACTTCAGCAGGTCTTCCGAGATAGTAGACAGCCTTCCACCAGGGTTATCTAACCAGCCACATGGAAGCTATTCACTTATTGGACCTCTGAACAGAATCTTTTTCCCAGTTATCTTTTCAGTCTTTGCTGGACTGTCTGCTCTACCTGAAGCATCTGGTCTGGCACTCTCATCTATTAAGGCATGGAAGCCATCTCAGTCTTTCACCTTCTAATGAATGACAGTTTGGAGTTCTCCACTGAGATGATGGTCAAGTTTCTCAAGGAGCTGGAATGGCTCTATTCTCAAGGTCATGAATCAGTCCATCCCTGCGTCTTAAATCTGGTCTTGTCAAGGCTCACAGGAGGCCATTTGAGCTGTTAGCATCATGCCCCCTGCTCCTCCTCCTCTTGGAAGATCACCTTCTTGGTGGCAGTTATCTCAGCCAAAGGGTCTCTGCAGTCAAAGCCCTTATGTTATAACCCCCTTATAAAGTATTCTTCAAGGACAAGGTCCAGTTATGCCTCCATGCCATGCGGCCTTCCTACTAAAGGTGGTATCACAATTCCACAACAACCAGGACATCTTTCTACCAGTATTTTCCTCAAAACCTAACAAGATTGCTGAGGAACATCAGCTGCATATATTGGATATTAGGAGGCTCCTTTACTTTTATACTGACAAAAGTAAGCCCTTCTGCAATCACTGTACTACTTTTAGCAGTAGCAGAACAGAGGAGAGGGCTACCTTTATCTTTCCAAAGAGTCTTGTCCTCAAAAACCGCCCATATCCAAGATTGCTACAAACAGGTGAAGGTTGCATCTCTGGTGGTTGTGACTGTTCATTCCACAAGACCTCAGGCTGCAGCAGCAGCATTTCTTGTTCAGTTTACCGATCCAGGACACCTGGAGTGCCACAACTTGGTTATCAGTGCATACCTTCATGTCTCAGTGTCATCACCCAACAGGCCTGAGATGAAGCCAGTTTTGGAAGAGCAGTGTTACAGTCAGCCCAGCCATGAACTCCAAGACCACCTGCGGGAGTACTGCTTGTAAATCACCAAGCATGGAATGGGTATGAGCAAGCACTTAAAGAAGAAAAAACAGTTACTAGTTTTCCATAACTGTTGTTCTTTGAGGTGTGGTGTCCATGTCCGTTCTGTGATCCATTGTCCTACCTGCCTCTGAGTTACCAGCAAGAGGGAACTGTGAGGATGTGGGGCTAGAGACACCTCTTATACTGGAGCATGTGCATATGCATGTGATTGCAGAGGATGCTAGGGCCAGCCCAACAGATGCCACTGAGGGAAGATCTCTGGTAACTGCACACACAGAGTTCACGCACTTAGCATGGAATAGACATAAACAACACCTTGAAGAGTTAGGGTATTTTTTTAATGTGAAGAAATTGACATGCTGGTGCACCTACTCAGATGAATCTCTAGCCATAGCACTTGAGGTCTTTTCTCTTTATGTGCTTATCATTTCTGTTTTCATTATTGTTTTCAGATAGTAGGCATTTGAAGTTCTTGTATTGCTTGTAGAAAAGGGATGTTCCAACTTCACTTAACATTTATTGGTTGCTAACTTTGTAATGGGTTTCTTTCATCCGGTTATAGTTTTGCTTTTTCCTTCAATAAACTCTTTCAGTCTTCAAGATCTTTCTGTCTGTCTGTCTTTAATTTTCTCAGGTCTGTTGTTGAGTATATGTTCATGAAATATAGCTTTGAGGTTGTCTTAGTCATTCAGTATCAGTCATGGCACCTTCTTGGTCCTTCCAGGCTTCTTTTGGCCCACACAGTACACTGATCAAATTGCTTCTTAGCTTTGATCTTCCCCCAATAAATACCCAGAGTTAGGCATGTGAATAAAGCAAATAAAATTTCAGTTCTCTTCAGTCTTTCTAAACTCCAGTAGTTCTACTTTGGTTCCACTTAACCTGATTTGCCTTCTGATAGGTTATAATTTGCATGAATTTGGTCTAACAGATGCTTCTTAAAAGCAGCACTTTGTTTTTGAGTGGTGGGTGGGCCTTAAAACATTTTCTTTGCATTTTATTTCTTTCCTCATATTTATATTTATATCTAACTACAAGAGAAGAACTGTGTTGCATTCTAAGTTTGCAATAACTTTTCAGGAAAAGAAAATTAAATCAAGAACACTGTTACTTTTCCCTGTTTAAAAACTGTATACTGGAGATACACCATAACACTACACTATAGCACAATGCAGATAATGCTGAAAATTCCTTCTGTTTGCAGCTAAGTTTATCTTGCTTTGACTTTCATGACTCCTGAAATATGCTGTCAATAGTATACATTGCAAATAGGAATACGAGGCTTTGGAATGAAAGTAAAGATGTCAAGGATGAATATATCACCCTGGCAAAGATCTTCATTTTGTGCTCTAACTGCTTTTTTCTACACAGTTGCTACAAGATGTGGATTTTGGTGAGGTATGGAGTGAAAAAAGTGTTCGCCTCTTCAAAAGTTTTAGGACAGGGAATGAATAGGACTCATAAGGAGTCAACCTGTAATAAGATGTACAATAGCATGTATAGAAAGATTTTGGTTTGTGTTACTAGCTTCAGAAACTGCCTTGGAGATTTTGTGGCTTTTAATAGAAGACACACCAATAACTTATTATCCATGTTTCAATGGAATCTGTACAAAGAAAAACTTATGTGGAATAATTCAGTAATAAATACTGAAGAGATGTTATTTAACATCCAATGGTGATTTCAAAACACAGTGGACTGAATTTGATCCTAGGGCCAACTCATTGATTTCAGTTGTGCTAAACCAAGAATAAATATAGTCAATTTGCAGTCATTATTCTCAAAAGTCCAGTTACTATCCACAATATATTTCATGTACTATGTTGTTATAGATGTGACACAATAATTCACTCTGTGGGAATTTTCAGATACATGAAAATAATTCATCAAAGACAAACCCATCATAATATTATGGTCCTCTAGGTTTTGCATGTAGCAAACCAAATAACTGAAAATTGATAATCTTAAGTACTTCACTGCAGTCGAACACACAATTGCACTATATCCCATTAAATAAACACTGTGTTCTGGTAAAAATAATTGTTTTTGCTAGTGTTAACAGGAATTTACTCGAGTATGTTACCAAAATAGAATCTAACCTAATTGTCTCAAATCTTTTCTATACCTTATGTAAGAGTAATTGATGTGAGCTGATCTAGTGTGTGATTTCTGAAGTCTTGGATTTTAATATGATAATTAATCCTACTCCTGCTGAAATCAATGATCAGTCTTCCACTGATTTTAATGGGAGCAGGATCAAGTCCATAACCAGAACTCCTGGGCCGACGTGTACACTGATGTATTGCTTCTCCTGGCTCATTGTCTCACGTTACATTGCTCTCTTTAAAATGCACCCTTTTCACATCCAGAATGTTATTTTCCAAGGATGCCGTTACAGGTACAGTAGAGTATCTTATGTACTAATAAATTCTAGTAATGTAGGAGCTCAGATAGAGGCTGTAAAAATATCTAGAATTGATAAATGAATCATTATTGTTCTCGTACTTTCTTTAAATTTGAGTTGATATAGTTTTCTAGCATTCTCTGTAAAATTGTCGTCTGATCACTAGTCACCTGTAGCAAATTTAGTGTGTGTGCATATAACCCTTTTTAGTTGTTTGAGCTTAGGGCAAAAATCTTTGGTGCCTGTTTTTCTGACTTTGCAATTTTGGTGATAAGTATGATGTTTAAATGTCCATTCTTTTCAATTCTCTATTGTTACTCGCAACATGTATGGTCTGAGGGAAGGAAGGCAACTACCCTCCTTGAAATAAGAGAAAAGTAAAGCACCTTTGATTTAGCCCACTGGCTTTGTTTAGTGTTTATGTAACTGATTTATTTAATGTTGGTTTGGGACTATCGGAACATCATAATTCTTTGCGTTTTGTACAATCCTGTAAATATAAGAACTGAAGGCCGAATCCTGGCAACGTTGAGCAAATGGTAAAACTTCAGTGGGATCAGGGATTGAAATGAAAATACCCAGATTTTCAGCTGAGGGAAATATTTAGACTTGCTTACCTGATTTTTGTTTTGTTTTTTGTTCCTCTTAAAGGTTCAGTCACTCTGCATCATTGGCAGCAACTAGCTCAGCCTCACCTGGGGGGAATCTTAGACCCAAGGCCTGGGGTTGTCACTAAGGGCTTCAGAACTCTGGACCTCGACCTGGATGAAGTGTACTGCCTTAATGATTATGAAGAAGATGAGACAGGTGACATTTCTTACAAGGGCCTAACTACCTCGACGCCAGTTCAGCACACAGAGACCTCAGGTGAGAGGTCACAAGCACAAGTGACTGTTTCAGACAGCAAGAATAATCCAAGCCAGTCACAGGCTTTCACAGAGGAGATGCAGGAGTCCACGACTGCCGATGATGAGGGGTCTGGTGAGGGAACCTCATTAAGTCCAGTAAAACTGACATCTTTACAGGATATTGATTACTGGGCTGATTTCACGTCTCTCCAAAGCATCATCCATAGTGTCGCTTTGTGTGTAGCTTCTGCACATTAGCGTGTGTAATTAAAACACCAGCCATTCTAACCTGAGTTCAAAACTCCTTTCTTTAACAAATCTGTTTCGCATTTTTTAAGGCACACGTTTTCCTTTTTAGTTTGATAAGGGAAGGCTGCTAAAAGGAAGTGGTTCATTTACATGACTAAAAGAGAGAGTGGGATTTATGGTGGGGTTTTGTGTGTGTGTGTGTGTGTGTATGTATGTATGTATATATATGATACATATGGTAATTGGTGTGTGTATATAATATTTTTCTAGACATTCAAAAAGTATAATCTTACAGTCCCTTAATTTCTGTTTAGAAAAAAATGTATCTTGTAAGGCTGGGTGTTGAAAAAAGTGCATCTAAGTTACTTTTATGAAGCAAGTAATAGGATCTTCACTTAATATTAAGAAAGGAATTCTCCAAATTGATTGCCTAGTTATCTTAAATATATATTTTTAAAAATTTAGCTCATAATTTTTGTCACCCAGCTAAGAATTAAAGGTATTTTGTATGTAGAAGGTACAGTAATTGCATCCAATTTTTCCTGCACCAGTTTTTCATTTCCATCCAATCACTCCCAAATTCCATCTTTAGGACTTAAAGTGTTATGTAATACATTTAAATTTCTCAAAATACTATTTCATAAACTAGACGATATGAGCTGAATCACAGTTTGTGGTTACAAAGAAATTACAAATGGTCTTGTAAAGCAGGTATATTGAATTTTGTCTCAAAACAGATTTAATTTGGGAAGGGGAGAGTAGTTATGTATCTGACAAGTCGATTTTTTTTCTTGTTTCATATTAATCGTGATTCTTTATCTGTGACAAACCCAGCCAGTACTGACGTTTTCAGGACAACTAATTCATTTATATCTAGTCATTTTTACAAATGACACATTTCTTTTGGGCAAAATGCTCCTCTGTGTGTGCAGTCACATGAAATTGGATGGCTCCTAAGGGCTAATTCTTACAAGATACTTTGAATCTGCCATTAGGTGCTGAGCAGCCTCAGGTTGCTTAAAGGTGAATGAGAGTCGAAGGCACTTAGCAACTCTCAGAATCATGCCCTAACTTAATATAAGATGCAATTCTTCCTGTAGATTGCCATAGGAATCAGGTCCCACTAGGTGCTGAGTGCCTTCAGCTCTTAGTGCAATTACCAAAATGGACTTAAGCCTTTGAAATCCATTGCCCAGTGGCTGGTATTTACTATGAAGAAAACAAGTGTCTATGGAGCTATAATTAGCTGCAAGTAAACTCAACGGGAAAGCAATATTTTCTTTCTTTGAAAATTCAAATTAAGAGCATTAGAACCAGAATCTCCTTTCAGAGCTGGGGGAGTCTCATCATCTCAGTCTTAAATTGCTGAAAGTGCCAGAGGAGTTATATAAGTAGTCCCTGCTTGGCACTGACCACAGCATGACTATTCATGTCCATAGGTATATGTCTAAATACTTTGCTGAATTGGGGGCCTGCTGCCCAAATGTTTTAGAATGAAGGAGAGAGATCACGTGGAAGACAGAAATCCATGAAAAAATTGAACCATTTCCATCTCCTACTCCCCCTTCACATGGGAGTTTTTGATATAGATGGTTCTGTCCCACTGGAGGATCTAACTGCATCAGTGGGTCACAGCTGGATTTGTGATCACTGTGGGTCTCATTCAAGTGAAGGGGTGAGAAATTCCAGCGTCACCTTTCTCTGCACAGGAATGATATAGCACTTTGGAAGCTAACAACTATCTTTTAAGCTGTTAGAGAACACGAGTGAAGACTTTACAATGGTGACGTTGTCATTTTAGTAAGTTTCTTTTATAGAGTGTTATAACCACTCCCATCTTTTAACAAATGTGGACAATGAGAGGTGAAGCTTTGCTTGGCCCCTCATGCTTCTTGAAAAAAATTTATGTGATCTCAGCAGCTGTGAGTTACGCATCTCATATCAGTTTCCTTTTCAAGAAAAATTGTTGGAGGAAAAGCTCCTGCAGAAGTAAACCTGAAAGATGGGTGAACTATGTCTCATGTAAGCAAGGCGGTTATAGCAAGTGCTATGGTTCCTTAATTAAAGGGCCTGATGAACGTTTGCTTCTGTGAAGCAGTTAAAAAGGAAATCCCACTCTGAGGAAACTCTCAAACAAATCAATTTACAGTGAAAGGTACTCTTAGAATAAATACTGCAGTTGTGTACATTTTAAATCTCAGGCACACTTACCAGTGTTTCTCTTTCAAGGATAGTCACTGAAGAAGGGAGTTTCATATTCTTTTTTTCTAGTTTTAACTAATTAAAAAACCTATTCTGTATTTAAACATTAAAAGAAAATCAATTTTCTACATTTCTCTTCTTGTGCAATCTTGCAGTGAACTCAAATGCCGATTATTTATTTATTTGTGGTATTCCATTCTTTTGCATTCCATCAGAGTATCCAGTGATGTCACAAAAACCCAACAAATTTCATTACAAGATCAAGCAAATGGTGAAGCTAGACTATCAGGGAATAAGCTGCTGTCTAAGAACAAAAGACTGAAATAAAAGCAAAGAGAATATAGCAAATAATCTGGTTGATCAAACTGTATTTTGTCGAAAAACTCGTTTTTTCTGTTGTGGAAATCCAATTTTAAGAGATGTGTTGAAGCAAGAAACGTGACAGGTCCTGAAAAGAAGCCTGTATAGGATCATATGCAACAATAGGATCTTCTTAGCTTTTTGATCAAGTATTAGTTCATCCATCTGCCCTGCAAGAAGGGGATAGGTCTTTTCTATTTTGGAGAGATGAAATCCTTTCATCAGATGGCTGTGAGAAGCATTTCCAGTTGACATATTCATAGGCAGCTAAAATGAACAGTTGTGGTGACTTTGTGTTGCCTGCCACTGATTAGTCCCTTTAAGTTCTAATTAATATATTGGTTCCAGAGGGCAAATACGGCTGATGCTTTATGGTGGCACTGAAGATGTCTTATGGCCAAAAGGAGGGAGGACAGTACCATTTGTCTCTTACTTGGATGGTGGGCTGGTCCGTAAGTCTTTTTGCTGTTATAAGGATGACTGAACCTTTTTTTAAGATTTTTCACTTCAGGTGTGAGAACTGCAGCAAATACAAATGTTTTGAACAGCTTCCTCACACTGGACTGGAGTAATGCTTGTGACCATGGTACTAAGATTTTTTCAGTACAGATTTGACCCTGGATTGTGCAACCCATGTGTGAACTGCAGGTCCCACTGAGTACTCCAGATCTGCCCATGTATTGTAAATTGTATGATCACTGCTAGAAACAATATCCAGATTATTCTGGAAATACTATTTTCTTACCTGTAGATTTTCAATTTAATTGAAATAGTGAGGATATTCAAGAGACACTGTCAAGTTAAAACCCATGCATTTTTAAAATAGCCTAATTTGTGCCATTGGTACCTGAGATTATTAAAATTGAAAGCACTTAGTTATTTTTTTCCACCTTTTATGCTGGTGGTGTTTTGGGTTTTTTGGGGGGGTTGATGAGGTGGGGAGAGGCAGGGGGAACCTTCATTGTACCAGACAAGTCAATTTCAGGTTTGCTTACAGTTAGATTTCTCTCAGTACATGAACCAGACATGCTTTTTGGCTGAAGTTTTCAGACCCACAAAAGAACACTTTGCCAAAGTAAATGCTGTTCAGGAATGCTGCGTGCTGCATATTTGTAAATAATTAATTAATAGAAAAATGCCAGTAGATGGTGTTCAAAAATAGGCAGCATAGTTTCTGGGATAAGTAACTTCTGCAACAAAATTTCATTAAAATATTTCTGTAGATTCTCTATAAAATCCTCACTTTGGAACTAAAACGTGACAATCTTTCTATGAAACAAGGTATTTTCAGATAGTGATTTCTTTGTATAGGACCTAAACTAGCAAAGAACTTTATATACTCTAAGCAAATAGTCACACTGCAGTTAATAGGACTATTTCTGATTAAAGTTAAGTGCATACTTAACTGTATGTTTGTTCAGGGCAAATGCGATTGATCCTGCAGCTCTTCGCTTGAACAGGGTTACTTGTGTGAAGAAGGATTTCAGGATCAGGCCCATGCACTCATTCCTTTCTCCAGATTTGGCATCTAAAGATAGAGAGAGGAAAGGGAAGTTTTTCAAAATAAATGCCTAAAATAATGGAAGTACACAATGAATGCCTTAAGAATTTTTAGGAAGATTAATATATGCCTGCCAGAGATTATTAAAAATGTCTGGAAAAATAATAAACATACACTTATATCTGTTTAAAACAAATTGTTAATGCACATTAGTGTTATCGTCTCTAAGCTGGTGTAAATAGTTCAAAGTTAGTTTTGTACAAATACTAATTTTGTGCTTATTGCAGGTAAAGTATTACAGTTTGACTCAAATATCTTAGCTTGCACAGAGTCACATAGAAGCCAGACTAATGATTTAAAAATGTGAAACCTCTTCATTTCTGTATTCTATGGTTGCATATTTTGTGCCAAGCAGACCTCATTCAATAACAGCTTAGAAAAATCATACCCCAAATAAACAGTGTTTGATACCGGTCCCTTACTGAACTATCGTATCCGCTTCCATTAGAGGCCATTCTTTTGAAGAATTGCTCACTCATTAATCAATTTTCTTGTGTTTTGTTTTGTGTTTCTATTACACGTATGTTTAATATGTTACTTAACACAGATTAGAAATCATTCCTGTATTATCTTAGGCGTTGTTCATATGTGTGTTGGAGTTTGGTTTCTTTTTGGTTTTTGCCATAAATGATATCTTCATTTATAATAACCATGTAAAATAACATTACTAATATTGAGTCTTTGACTCAGTCTCTCCACCAAAGCCAGGAAATTTTGTCCTCCTCTTCTGATGTGTAAGGATTCTAAGTCATGACGGACAGCTCAAGAAAGCTTGTTATTTAGAGTACCTGAAACCAGTGGTTCCCAACCAGTGCGCCATGGCAACACCCAAAGTGTGCCACAAGCATCCCCGAGAGCTGGAGTTAAAGTTCCCTCCCTGCTCAGCCCAGCCACTTGGGCTGTGCAGGGCTGGGAAAAGGCAGGGGTTAAAGTAAGGGGGAAGGCATCAGAACACATTTCCAGGGCCCCCTATTTTTAGGTAGGCAGCGTTCTGCCCCCCTAAAAATAGAGGAAGGCACCAAAACACAGAGTTTCAGGGATCCCCTGACAAGTAGAATGAGTAGCCCGAACGCAGCGTTCCGGTGGCTCCACCTTACGCCCAGCCACCAGAGAGCTGCGGGAGGCTGGTAGTGTGCAAATCTCCCCCCCCCCCAGCAGGGGGGTGCAGCTTGTGAGCCTGCAAACAGCCCAAGTAAGGGCTTTGTGAGGGAGGGCTGCTGGGGGTTGTGTGGGGCAGGTGTGTGTGTGTGTGTAGCAGAGGTGGGTGGGAGTGGATGTGTAGCAGAGGGTGTGTAGCTGGGGCTGTGGGGTGGCTGTTTGGTTGGGGGGGTGTAGCTGGGGGGCTGGCGTGGCTGTGGGGGGGGGAGTGTAGCTGGGGGCTGGAGGCCTAGTTCTGGCCCCTACAGTGATGGGAAGGTCCATCACAGGCAGCAGGGGGTTGGGGGGGGATGAGACCCACTGGGGTGGGAGGGAACAGCAGTGGGGTGAAGATTTGCCCTGGGGGACAGGGAGCCACTGTGGAGAAGGGGGAAGTGGGTGCTGCACCATGCTCCCCTGCCCTAGCTTCCTGCTCCCCAGGTTCCCCCTGGCCCCCCACAAAGCCACTCTTGTTCTCCCTTCCCCTCCCTTCTCTTGCCACCCTTGTGCTGTTTCCCACATGGCTGCCCTTGTCTTCTTTTGCCACCCCTGCCCTGCTGTGCTCCCCACACTCACTCATGCCACTGCACACGACTCCTGACCTCCCCTGTTTTGCCACCCCTGCTCTGCTACCCCTACACAGCAGCATTTCTGAAACAGTGCCATGGCTCATGAATATTCATAAGTAATTTAACTTAATTTGAATACCCACAAGTTTTTTCTGGTGTGTGCCTCGAAAAATTTGAAGGTATCAAGGTGTGCCATGGCAGAGAAAAGGTTGGGAACCACTGCCTTAAACAGCCACACCACTGTGGCCTGTGCCACTTGATGAGATTAAAAATGTATTTTACCATATGTTTTGCCTCATCAGTGAAGTATGTTGATGAATGCAGGCCCCTTGAACTCCAAGTTTCATATAAAAATAGCACTAGCAAAGAAAAGTTGCCCTCCCAGGCATCTTGCATTACTAGTCAACATCCTCCTTCCTTCCCATCCCCTCTAAAGCAGCCATTGCTTTTATTTCACTGCACCGATAAAACAAATATTTTAAAAGCTACCTATTGACCTCATCAATGAGATTGGCTAGTTCGTCCCAAACACAGTTCTCTTCCTATGCCTGCTTTCAGTCAACCCCTGCTAAAGAATGGGAAAGGTGAATGTGGATTCAGGCCTTTCAGAGTGTATATTTCCTTTTTTGGAATAGTGAGGGAGGTGATCCCACTCTGTAAGCAAAGACAAGGGACTAGATCCTTTTCTCAGCACAAGCCCATATAAAAAACACTGGACAGAATGACTCACCCCAGCTTTTAAAGAACACAAATCTCTAGGGCCTTGGAGGTGTCTTCTGGCCATCTATGGCTTTGAGTCAGACCTCCAGTTCTTCTACCTGTTTCTGCAGAAGGCTTGATCTGACAACACAAATATTTTGCAGTGCTAAGACATACAAGGTGTTTTGCTCAGGCCAGCCTCTCTCATGGTCAGCTAAGATCCTTGACAAAATGGAGAACAAGAGTCTGGACCCCAACATTACATATTAATACATTTCTGTTAATTTCAGTAATCTCTTCCATTTCTTCCACTAACCAAACTTGCCTACCAGTGTTCTGTGGATGAGGCAGGCCCCTAGGTGCTGCTGCAACCAATTTGTGCCTCTCTGGTAGCATAGAGGGGCTGTACAGCCAGACTAAATGGCCAGTTGAGTATTACCTTAGCATGGAGAGCATGCCCAGAGTACATGTGCACTCTGCTCTGTCTGGCTGGGACTGTGGATAGCCTGGTTGAACTGGAAATAACAGTTCACTGATTGGGTAAAAATGACTTTTGCCCCTCAGAATTTCTTGTATAATTTTTGTTTTGAAACAAATAGCATATTGCACAATTTCTGTCTTCATCCTTCTGTGAATTTTAGCTGCTAATGATTAATGCCTTTTTAAAAAATAAGATTAATAAAAGTACAGAAATGTTCAGGGGCTGTTGCAGTTTTCTCTCTAATGAAATCTATATAAAGTAGACTTGAAGCATTGTTTTGAAGATAAAATACTTTACCATCCATAAGCATGGCAGATACTTATTGTGGAATATGGAGGAGAGAGATCAACTCTGCAGATGGAAAGAGTGTTTTCCTCCTTTTAAATACTTGCTTGTTTTCTGTTGATCATTAATGACTTATGCAGAGAAGTATTGTTTCAAACCTAATAGGTCAGATCCTCAGCTAGTGTAAATCTACAGAGTTCCCCAGAATTCCACTCTGGTTTACACCAGCTCTGGATCTAGCTCTTGTTCCGTAGCGTGGCATGCCTAGGAATAAATCTTTTGTTCCATTTCATTATCTTTGGGAAGTGCTGATCATTTACAGCAATGGGTTCTCACTCTCTTTGTATTGTGTTCAAAGGATGGAAAATGGTACGGCAATCTGATAGACCTCTTTGTTGACTGAGGAAGGACGAAGCTGTTCCACATTCTCCTCGTGGTATTTTGGAGAGTTAAATCTATGGCTTTCGATACTGATTTCTCTTTAATCATTTTTGATTTATTTCTTATGACTGGGATCAGTGACTTCTATACTTTTAGCAGCCTTTTCCTATCTCACAGACTCATTAATTACAAGTGTTGCTTTTGCTAATGCAGCTAAATATTTTCAATGTGCCTATTTCAAATCTCAGGGGAAGCACAATTGGTGTCTGCTTCAGTGAACATCACAATCAGTGGGGAGGGCAATACAATTACTGTATTGTAACCATGTGCATAATTGGGGTGAGCTTGCAATCTAATACCAGCCTTGCTTTTGTTCTGTTTTTTACCATCTAGCAAGAACCGTATTGTCTCAATTTTGTCTAAGTCCTTTAGTGTTTTCTCCAAATAACTTTTTTCATGTCAGTTATTTGAGATCTTTTTCCAGATTTTATTTGAACTCTCCACAGTATGCAGAGAATCATGATTGCTAGGCTGTGCTCCCTTATACAGGAGCTAAATACACTGTTCATATGAATCGCACAAAAGAAGGCAACTGGATTCCTGAACCATCATAATTATTGTTTATGGAGCTGAAGTAGAGCTGGGTGGTGATGGTGGTGTTTTGTTTTGTTTTGTTTTGAAATACTGTACTAACACCCAAACTTGCTAACAGGACACCTGTCCTCCTCAGTGTGTTTAACTAAAACCATCATTGTCTATTAATTCATGGCGGTATGTCCTGTCATTAAAAAGATGGAGAAATTTAGACACTCCTGTTTCTGCTTTCACCTTTCACTTTGCCAGTGCTTTCTCTCACACCTTATATCCTTATGATCTCCTGCTTTCTTTAAGGACTGCTTGGTTGCACATGAGTTTTTAAGCTGTGATATTTTTCAAATGAAAAAAGGAAATACAACCACTATCAGAACCTGCCTTGCTTATTTCTGAGAAACTTTGGAAGTTCTGAATGGTGTGTGGAGCCTGTCCAAGGCAATCTTTCAAGCAGTTACACACTGTAACAGTAAAATGTTAGGTAGTTAGGAGATGTCTCAGAGGGCTGGGGGGAGGAGGGTGGGAGGAAATCACACGCATAGTTTGTTGTGCATGTTGCTTTGATCACCACTAATTTGTAAAAGCTCAGATAATAAAAACCTATGCAATCATGATATCTTTGATTATAGTATTTAACTTTTTTGATTGTTCCTCAAGCTTCTCAAATGCATGGCTCCTAAACTTTTTAATTAGTTTGCAATGGAATATATGTCTCAGCTGCATTTTATAGCAAATGCAAATAAGTAGACCCCACACAATACACCACTCGGCTAAGAACTTAAGCACATCAGCTTAAGCACTTAATGTTTCTTTCTCCTACAGACCAGATCTTCTTTCCTGGATTAACCATACTGTCAGCAGAATATAAGAACTGTTTTTTTATAAGAAGTAAACAGTCGCAATACCAAAATATTGTTGTATAGTTGTCAGAGCACTTACTTATGAACAATCAAAAATTGCTATCTACTGCAGCTGAGGATATTTTGTCTTAAAAAATAAGGAAATATAACAAATGTACAGTAGTGGATCCAAAATTTTAAAATTATCCTCTTTACGGATGCGCAAGTCAGAGAAAGGAGTCACAATGTGCCCTGAAACTTACTAAGGAAGGTTTTTGTAACTTTAGTCTACACAGGATAGCTGGATCCATTACTGAAATGAAAGGTAATGAGGATACCTTTGTCTGGATCAATCCAGAAGCTGAAATGCATGAGTGTCGGGATGGTGCAGGTGCTCTGAAGCCTTATGTGCACTAGAAATATTTTGTAATGTTTCCCACTGTTGCTCCCACTGTCGAGGATGCTGGTGGCGACAGCCTCTGGCATTTTAAGCACTGCAGCATCTGAACCTGTTTGCAGCATGGTTTGACAGCATGAGTGAAGTAACTGGTGAAAGGAAAGGTGGGAAAACTTGCAGCTATTTTTAAATTGACTTAGACTTTTGGAGGTTGGTTTGCAGAGTGGGTGCTAATTCCAATAAGCCAATAATCTTGTGTGTTTCACCTTCCCTGCATTGATCCAGTTCAAGGTATCACATCACTTTTTGCATCTGTTTGAGAGCACACACACAACTTTTAATTTTCCTTTTATATATAAATGCAAAGAATTTGCTTTGTTTTTTTAATTTAGTACATCACCCTGGGAAGTGCATGTCACAAACCAACTCCACCTTCACCTTCACCACCTGCCGCATTCTGCATCCTTCTGATGAGCTCACACGAGTCACTCCAAGGTAAGGGTTTTCAGTGACACACACACAGTTCAGGGAGGGCACAGTCACCTTGGGAGGAAAAGCAAAGGAGTGGTGTAAGCAAAGGGAATAACAGTGGTGTCCAGTGGGTGGCCAAGAGAGGAAATAAATCCAGGTTGTATTCCCCCACTGCCTTCAGCTCTCTGCCAAAGCTCTCAACCTCTCCCTGCTCTAAAAAGGGTTGGTTTGTGTGTAATACCTGGCTACACAAAGCCTACCGAGATATTGTAGGCTCTATTGCCAGCAGTTCAAATCTGGCTCAGAGCAGAAGTGATTAATAGGTGCTGTCAGTCTCTTGGCCCAGTAGAATGCTGCCAATATTTGAACAAGGAACTTTATAAACATGGACCCTGCCCACAAAACTGGTTGTAAACCTCAAACGCTGAGTGTGTGAATACTCAGTAAAATTCCACCCGGCACAGAAAAACAGCACGACAAGCTCAATGGCCACTTAAACCCTTCACATAAGCTTCAAGTAAGACTTGAGTGGCCCACAGATTCTGTGCTGCTGCACTGAACAGGGGTTCATTTCACCCAGAGAGCAGGGAGAGAGTCAAATGAGGCTACCCATTTGTTACCCATTTAAATTAACGTTGTGTTTTATCCTTCCTTGGAACATACCTGAAAATAGCAGGCACTTGGTGCAAGGAGAGCAAAAAGCAAAAACAAATAAAGCACAGAGGTAATTTTGGAAGCTACAGAGATAATTTTGACCTTTGAGAGAATTCAGCACTGGCTAGATGGGGGAGAAAGGATCTTGCAGAAGCCAGAAAAATTGTTCAAACCTCTCTTCAGTTTGGTGGTGGAATTTAAAGCCATGAGAACCTCCTGTCGCACACCAGAGTGGCTGTTCGAAATGAGTTGATGGTCTCGATCTAGTTCCTAGTGAACAGGTGTAGTAGGCATAGCGTCTGCCTTAGTCAAGAGCTATGTTCTCAAACGTTTTGCATTAATGACCTCTTTTTGCATTGGCGGTTCGCACAGCAAGCCTCTAAGTGTGACCCCCACTCCTTATAAATTAAATATACATTGTTTCTATTTGACTATTGTAAATGTTTGATGTATAAACACAGTTTAAAAAAGAATTTACCTTTTCTCACTGCTTTTAAATTGGCTAAACCTCATTTTTATTGGATTATTGGTATAAGCATAAAAGTTCTTTTTCAATAGTTACTGTTTAATACCTGGTGGTGTGAAAAAACTTTGTCAGTATCATTTTTCACAGCAGACTTGGCACCTCTTTGCCACTCTTCTGCCACTGCTGCTGAGAGTGAAGCTGCTTTCAGAGCTCACAATTCCCTATTTGAGATCCCTTGGTCAAGAAGTGTAGCATTTCATAACTAAAAAGAATTAGTAGATTTTATACCTAAAGATGGATCCAACATAACTGGTTGTCAGTCAATTTGTAAAGTTATTTTTCTATTTAGAAATGCTACACCCAGTTCCCTGTCCCCCACCACCATCTTTAGTCTTCACAAGAGAAAATACTACTGTTTTCTTCTCATTCATAAGCCAGTTCAGAAATGTAGAACCTTGGAAGGCACTGCTTAGAAATCAAACTGGCCCTAAGTACCTACGGCCAAAGCAGAACCTTTGAGAAATAAGGGAATGCTAATACCTGCTGGACTGTGGGCATTTGGAATGGAAGTACAAATTGATTTTGGTAAATTGAACTGTTTACACTTGCATTTCTGTGTGGTATAAATTAAGAGCTGTGCTATGACTGACTTTTGTCCTCCAGCACTACCATTTAAATGAGTTTATTTTTATTTTGCTGCAACATCTCTTAAAATGTAAACATTACTGAAGCTGTGTTAATAATGGCCATAACAATATTCTTAGAGATTCATTGGTTACTAAACTTAGCAAGTTAGTTACAACCACTAACTAAACAGCATCATTTTAGCAAATTCTCAGGGACTTAGCCTGGCATGCGCCATTTTTTCCAGAATATGCAATGCTTTCAGCAGAACTGTTGGTAAGGAAGAGCTCCTTAAACTATGAATAATTCTTCACAGGTCATGTGAGGAGGACGATCCAACTTCATTATATCACGTTATGCTGGGAGGAGATATAGGGCAGACACTATGACCCAACGTGACAGGGGGTGAGCAACACTGCCAGCAGTATCTGCTGGCAGTGTCATGTAGAAGGAATTTTAGTGTGTGTGGCACTAGCTAACCTAAAAAAGTAGTTATTTACCCACTCAGTTACATTTTAACCTAGTGTTCTAACCCAAGTTGCATTCTAATCAGACTAAATTTCATGTAGCGAAGCAAGGTGCTGATTTTCCTAGACCTAATCCTGAAACTATCACTAGGTTGAGGCACCTTGTCCCCTTGGGGTCTTTATTTGGTTTTGTCTTCATGGTTGTATTTGGGCTGCCTTGCATTGGTTTGGTTTGGTGGGCAAAGTCTTCCCACTTAAGGCAATCCTAAGAAACTGATGCCAATATAACAGCTGTTTTCATGCAAGGCTGGCTCTGTTGCATTTAACATACACCTGCAATGACAATGTAAACAGAAGTGTAAACTTGGGGGGCTTAGAAATAGATTCAAAATGGAGTTGGAGGGATTGTGGAGGTTAGTCACCACAGAGGTGAGAAGCAATTTAGTTCATAATTTGAAAAGAAAAAGAATATCTGTGACAGTGGTAGAATTTTTTTTTTTAAATAGGACTTCTTTAAAAATTCACCATTATCTGGAATGTCCCAAGTTTAGTTTCCAATATTTCTTTGATCACACTCGAAAATAAGTCCAGGAATTAAACTTTCTCCTGTTTCTCCATTCCTAGTCCCAATGCTTTTGTACCCCTGTTCTTAATCTATTTAGGAGATATAGTGTAGCGGTTATCATGCTGCCCATTGTTCTTAATGTTGCCAAACTAATCAGAGGAATGAAGATGCAGCTTTACTCTATTGCCATAGGAAAAGTTTCTCAATAGCCTTTGGCTTTTCTCAGCCTTGCACCATGTATGTGAGCATGGGAGAGAGCTATTGTGGGGTAGGGGGAGTTCTCAAACTGCTCACTGTCCATATAAGCAGTCAAAAAATGTAATGAGTGAGGACTAACCATAGTATATCTGCATCTCAGACTGTTTTTGGTAATGCAGATAACTGCTGTACTTGGAGTAAAAAGCAACCATGTGTTACAAAGAAATACATTCGATATGAACTGAGAGGCCACTGATTAAATTATGATGAACAAGTGCGTTAGCTATTCAAACGCTGCTGTATTCCACTTCATATCTGGCAATTTTTGGGTCTTTGTTTGATAAAGTACAGCTGCAGAGCAAAATGCAGCCAACATGTTCCCTTTCTATAGGATAGAATGCTGAATGGATCTGTGTTGTTCTGGGATCCACTGCTGAAGTGCAGGGAATCCCTGCAGAGCGCAGAGTGCCTGGCATGAGGTACGGCAGAACTGTATGTGTCCCATGCCTTACTTGGCCACAGAGAAGGGACAAGATTTGGATTTCATTACATGATGCTTAGAAGCTCGAAATGATGCTTTTAACAATGTGTGCTTTACAAGTGTCATAACTAAACAAATAAAGCTATCACATTACACCCTTTCAGGGTACGTCTAGTCTAGAGCTTGCAGTCCTGTGTTAGCTCAGAGTTAATTAATTGTCAAAGGCCAGTTAGGCTGAGTTCTAGTATTTGTGGCATGTGTTGAGTAGCATTTGAAGCTGTGTAGACTAACTTACATTAATTGGCAGTCCATTTCCTAGGCCTTGTCTACACTACAGACTTACATTGGTATAACTGCATCACTCAGGAGTGTGAAAAATCCACACTTCGGTGTGACATGGTTGTACCAATCTAATCCCCAGGGTAGACGGTGCTGGTGGGATCGGGGGAGCGTCTCCTGTTGATATAGCTACCGCCTCTCAGGGAGGTGGTTTAACTACCCTGACAAAGAAAGCCCTGTCCCATTGGCAAAGAGCAGTGGTTCCCAACCTGTGGTCTGGGGACCCCCGGGGGTCTGCGGACATGTTGCAGGGGGTCTGCGAAGCCTATCCTTACCGGGGCCAGAATCCAGCTACAGCCCTGATGCTCCTTGCCAGGGCTGCCTCTCCCTGCCCATGGCCAAATCCTGGCAGGGGAATGGGGCTGTGGCAGTTCCCCAGCAGGCACAAGAGCAGGGGGCCATAGCTGCTACGGCTTGGCTGCCCAGTGGCTCAGGCAATGGTGGTGGCAGCGCTGCTTGTCAGCTGTCCTAGTGGTGTAGGCCAGATTACATAATCAGCCAGGGGGGCCGCAAAGATTTTCTTTGTTAAAAAGGGGTCCCCAGCCTGAAAAAGGTTGGGAACCACTGGAATAGAGCATCTTATTAAAGCACTACAGTATCTCATCTGTGTTGCTGCTGCTGCACAGATGTAACATTTTAATAGTGAAAAGAGGATCAACACCTCTAGTCTCAGCAGATCCCCTAGGGTGTTGTCTACATAGGCCAAAAAGGTGTGGATTTTTATTTAGGCCTTGTCTACACTTGGAAATTTACTGAAGTAGCTATTCTGAAATAATTATTTGGGTATATTCCCAAGAACAGACAAGACTTCAGCTTAACTCAGTTGAACCCCCCTCTCCCATCTTAGTATTCTCACAGATGCAGCTTAATAGCTTTCAAACATTCTTGAAGGGGTGAAGCTGTCTCTGTACAGGCATTGAGATGAATTAACTGGATTGAAAAAACACCTTTTCCCTCATCAGGCTATGGCCGAAGAGGCTGCATTTCCATTATGGGTGAGAAGAATGCTATAGGTAGAAATCACTCACTGAAGTCTATAAAGCATTTTGGGATTCACCTATATGAAGATATGTATTTAAAGTGTTGCTTATACTTGTTGAAGGGAATGCCTAAAAGATTGTACATATGAGGCCTTATCCTCTGTCCACTGACAATAGAAGCCCTCCTTTTTTACTTCAGTGGACTTTAAATAGGGCTTATACAGAAGTACAGTTATTTTGTCATGGAAGGTGTTATCTAAGACAGCAAGATTTTAAAGTGACCACAGTCAGTCTGTAGGGTGTTGAATGAGTGCAGGGCCTGCAAATTTGCTCTTAGGTAGATGGGAACCAGACAGTAGCTCTTGTTATCATTGTACTCTTAATTAAGCAGAAATGCAAGTTAAATTGAATGCTTGTTCATGTGAGAAGGACCAACCAGTGGGGAGGGAAAATCTTATCAGAATTAGTGCCACAGGTTGCATATTATTTTAAACAATAAAATCTATAAAAAAAAAATTACTCTTGGCCAGATGTAAGAAATATGCCTGCATGTGGGTTTGCAGTGTTTATTGCCTGTGTTTTATATTTAATATGCCTATTGTTCCTGACTTGCACCTTTTGACCTTGTATTGGGGTGTGTTTGGTTCTCTAGAAGAGAAGGGGTTGGGCAAGGGATGTTCAGTGCTTTCCCTGCTTCAAGGCTATGCAAATAAGAATGAAATGTGTGAACAACAAACATTAAAACTGAGCAGAGTTGTATTTGCTTTGTTGCTGAGTTATCGATTGCTCAACTGACAAACTATTGATGGTTAGTGTCCTTTTTTCAAAGATGTGGAGTACCTAAGGGAGTCTTTGTAGCCGTTGGTTCTCAATACATCTGAAAATCAGGATACAACCCTCGTCCTTCTTTTGCTCAGTTTTCTCTCTGTTTAATAAAAGAGCTGATTTTACCAGACCGAATTTGGTGAAAATACCAATGCCCAGCTTCTTCACTACGACCACTTCTGCAGCCAAGTGATCATAACAGGTTCTGCCTTCTCACATGCTGCTATCACTGTATAGCAAAGTACAGCATTACTTGTGGGTGGTGAGCTGGTTGCTTTGAGGCATATCCTACTCTCATTGACGTTACTGGTCATATGCCAGTTGACTTAATCCTTGCCTTATTGGAACTTGGGAGTTAGGACCAAGTGTTGATCCAGTTCCAGTCAGTGGCTGGAGAGGAAAAGCTACAGAAGTTGAACGATTAAAGACTATTTATGTGTGGTTGTGTCAAAGGATATTTGACTCTGGGTGCCGGGAAATCATTAATCCAACCATACTGCAAAAACATGATGTTTAAAGCTGAGCTCTGTACCTGCAAAGTGATGATCTTTTGAATTCTTCTAATATCCAGGGTTCACAAAGGTTGGGGAACATTCTGTGTCAGCTTTTCAGGCACCCTAGTAAATGGCACACTTCTTTGTGTTTACCACATTTACATGGGCTGTCATTTCTGATGGAAACATTGTAAACTTGTCTTCTTTCCTTTTCAGCCTTAATGCAGCACCTACTCCAGCTTGTGGCAGCGTTGGCAACTTAAAAGGCACCCCAGTGGCCACCCCATGCACTCCCCGGCGCCTGAGCTTGGCGGAATCCTTTACTAACCTTCGGGAATCCACGACTACTATGAGCACATCCTTGGGACTGGTGTGGCTGCTTAAAGAACGTGGGATCTCAGCAGCAGTGTACAATCCACAAAGCTGGGACCGAGCCAGCAAGGGCACCTTCCTGAACACCTACTATCCTAAAATGGCTATCATTCCTTCCACTCCCCCAAATTCACCGATGCAGACTCCTTCTTCTTCCCCACCGTCTTTTGAGTTCAAGTGCACCAGTCCTCCTTATGACAACTTCCTCGCTTCCAAACCTGCCAGTTCCATTTTGAAGGAGGTGAGAGAGAAAAAGAACATCCGGAACAGTGAGAGTCAGACCGACGTGTCTGTCTCCAACCTTAACCTTGTGGACAAAGTAAAGAGGTTCGGGATTGCCAAAGTAGTTAGCTCGGGGCAAGCGCAAGCTCCTCCCTTAACTGATGATGAGGGACCTCTTCTTTGTGGGCCACAAGGACCGGTAAGGGCCTTTGTTCCACGAGGCTTGGCCCCAGAAGTTCTTCAGTTGGGCTGTCCTGCTGTAACCAGTGCCATTGGGGGTATTCAGTTGAACAGTGGCATTCGAAGGAATCGGAGCTTCCCAACCATGGTGGGTTCCAGCATGCAAATGAAGGCCCCTGCAACTCTTACTTCTGGCATCCTAATGGGAGCCAAGCTACCTAAGCAAACTAGTTTACGGTGAAGGACTATGTTGTATGGCTAGTCTTTTAAAGAGATACCAAGAACCCTCCTCCAGTTTGTTTTTTCTTCCATTGCCTCTTGAGTTTGACAAATCAACTTTGTGCCTAATGGGAGAAGTGTGTAAACTTTGTACAATATGTAAATATGTACCAAATATATTGTAACTGATTGGTTTGTTTTACTATTCAGTTGAGTGCAAAATGTTCTGACACTGCGGTTGCTGTATTAGTATATAAATTGCTAACCTTTTGGAAGGTGGGGTTTTTCTAAGGTGCACTGAAAAAAAAAAACAACAAACAACAACAAAAACTATCTATAGATAGAAAAAGTGACTCCTGTTGCTAGTCTACCTTAACCTAGCATAGCAAGGTTATTGACCATGTTACCTGAGACTTTGGAGTAACAGCACATGCAGCATCCAGCATCAGGGAGTATTTGTACTTCATTAAGTGCTAAATTTATGGTAAGTCAGTCAGTTTCACATTTGTGTTAATTTCATTTTGCCCTCCTAGATGAAGTGGGTTATCAGAATGCGTGAATGTTATGCTTGAATTGATGAGACATTTTTCTGTTTTGTTTCTCTTGATATGATACACTTGAACTAGAACCATATTTTGAGGTCAACAGGATTGCTGTGTGCCTAGAAAGATGGCGCATTTCTTCTGCTGCTGTTTCTTCTGGCACATCTGTTCTGTGTGACTTTATTTTTTTTTAATGTTGCACTGGATTGTGGAAGGAAAAATGCTTTATGTTGTGTTCTCTTGCTGACACTGAAAATCACACCTTGCAAACAAGCCTCAGAGACTAGATTTCACACTTCACAATGTAACATGGCAACCACTTCCTAGAAGCCAGAGTCAACGAATTGGTTGGAAAACAGTCTTGCTTGAAAAGATTATTGAGCAAAAGGAGTTTTAGAAAAAGGTGTGTCCTTGAAATATCATGCATGGAAGAACCACAAAAGTATTTAGTAACAGAGTGGTACAAGCAAGGGAAAGCACCTTTTGATCTTATATTAACCTTTTCTCTACACGAAGTATACATATATTGTAAAAAATAAAAACAGTCCACTAAGTGGTTTTATAACAGGATGAGCATACTTTCTAGAAACCTCTTTCCGTCCAGGTCTAAATTTGCTAGAAGTAACACCCATTTGAAAAACTTTTTATTTCCCCTGCCATAAGGCAGAGTGATTTCAATCGAGCAATCCTAGTGTTTGTTATTGTCTTTCCTGTCCATCCCAGTTCTCTACTAGGTGCTTGCAAGAATATTTGCTAGTTCTTGAAATAGCCAAGAAAGCTCTTACTTCTATAGTCAAGAAGAGATTATTTTGGAGCTTTCATTTTAAAAGCCAGGATCTGCTTTTTTCCTTGCTGTTTGCTGTGAAGTTTAAAATCAAGAAGCCAGTTTATTTATTGCCACCAATACTGCATTACATAAAATTGCTGTGAATTGCAGTTTGTACCAGACTGTTACTAAATCATTAGCACTGATAATTTCTTGTATAAATGGAACTGTCTTTAGTCTTTGTGACAAGAAACGAGTGTCTTTGAATAAAGTAGATATTACTGTAGTGCAATGGATATTAAGGATATTTTGAGAGAAAACACATGACACATACTGCATGTGTTTGAAGACTTCTATTTATTCTATGAACTTTAAAAAAAAGTTTTAGTAAAATGTCATCAGCTCTATTTGCTGTTGTATATGTGCACTTATTGCAAGTAACTTTAAATATCTTTTTATTTGAATGCATCTTTAAAACTAGTTAGAACAACAATTAAACCTGGAAGATCATTGACTTATATGGACCATTTTATGCACCCAGAGAGAACAAGCAATACTGTATGAGAAAAAGTAAAAGTTAATCATGCAATTTGGGAAAGTTGTGTTATTTAGCCTTTAAATAAACAATGGGAGCTGTCCAGCCACCAGAAAGCAGTTGTAACGCACCAGAAGGATAAAATTTAAATTTTCTTCACTAATGAATATCAATAAAACAAAATAGAAATTATGTTGTTGTGAATTCAGTTTTTTCTTGGTTTTTTAGGTGAGAAATACTTTCACCTCAGATGCCTAATTTCTTGTTGTATGATTAAAAGGAATGTAAGCTAAGGTGGCCTTTTTAATATTTGTTAATCAGTAAACTACACTCATTATAAAATTGGTTAATAAATTGAATAAAAATAAAAATTATCATGACAAAAACAGGCACATGGAATTATGAAAACTTATTTTTCCCATGATTTTCAACCAGCTAGAGAGCTGGATGAAGATCTCGAATTTCAGCATTTTGTCCAATGAAATCAAAGCCCCAGAAAGATAATAAATTTGGACTTTATACATAGTATAAAAAGTTTGTTGAGAGCAGATCACAAACTCTCCCAGACTATGGGTTATATAACAATGGTAATGTTTAAACATCAAAGTACAGAAATGTTGTGAGGGTGTGCCCAGTAGAATACAGCAAAAACATGAGTCAGGTCTAGTTTATTTAGTATCTTTATTATTAATTTATAAGAGGGGAGAAAGGATATTAATGAAATTTGCAGGCAATGTTAAATTAAAAGGAATACCAGTGAAAGCAAAGTAATAAAACAAAGGGATCCATAAAGATTGGACAGATGGATAGAGAATCAGAGTGAGTTTCAACTTGAACAAAAACAGTCTCATATCTTGGAAGAAACAACGTAAATACCAGATATTCATTGGGGAGGGAGGAATCCAGAGAATAGTAATGAGAGACTTTGAAGGATTTGCATCATGTCAGATTAGACAGAGTTTGCAGTGTCATGTGGCAGCTGCAACAAGATATGAGTGCACCTATAGGCTGCGTACATATAGGTGTATTATCAATGAATAGAGAGGTAATGGATTTCTTTCTGACAGCTCCCTTGTGACCCCACCAGAAATTATGTTCAGTTGTAGGAGTCCTATCAAATATATTGATTGATTGGAAAGAATTCAGTGAACAGGAGTTCTGGAGGAACTGACCTATGAGGACATAAGGATGTAGAGAACTCAAGGAGCAAGATGACTGTGTTGAAGAGGGATAGAAGTTAGATATCTGAAGGATGTAAACAGGAAGTTACCCCTTAGAATAATGAAGGGTAGTGTGCGCATCTCTAGTATACACTGCTACCCCCCGAAATGTTTTATTCCACTCGTATGTTATATATTGTTTTACAGAATTGTTTATAACCTAGTTGAGACAAGAATTGTCTTTTACTATATGTATATACAGCATCTAGCATGACAAGGCTCCAACCTGATTAGAGCCTCTTAGCACAAGTACAATGTAAATTATAAATTCACTCCAAATCTTTCTGAAATAGTGAAGGTTCCCCTTGTACAGTGCAGTATCAAAGGTTCCCTCAGCATCCAGGGAGATAGCTGCTATAGGATTCTCAGTCAAGCCAGCTTTTTATGTAAGTTTTTAAGGTGTAAGTGGTGAAAATTGTTTTCTTTTTGGATTTCATTGTTGATGGTGCCATGAATCCCTATGCATCCAGAGATTAAGTAAAACTTCAAATGCAGAAGTTGGCTTATTTTGCTGACGAGATAAAGAAGTTGCATCAGACATATTATGATCCCTTTGTGACCTGATCTTTCACATCTTTCCCATAAAAAGAGACTGATTTATTGTGGCCTGTAAGCCTACCCTTCCTCTTTTACTAACACTTTCATTAATAGACACACCCATGCAAATCTCTTCTAATTTACAGTCCAGTGTCATAGCTA
This sequence comes from Podocnemis expansa, assembly GCA_007922195.1. Taxonomy (NCBI): domain Eukaryota; kingdom Metazoa; phylum Chordata; order Testudines; family Podocnemididae; genus Podocnemis; species Podocnemis expansa. The sequence continues at coordinate 4,906,683 of ML682034.1, forward strand.
TGTGTGGGACTGGGTTGGCTAGGACCCACCTACTTTAGAAGCAGGCACACCCAATTGGTTGCTTGCAACTGCTTCACTTTACTTGCTACCTAGCAACCAGAGCATCTGGGGCAGCTTTTGACTGGCTGTTTGCCCAAACGTCCTGCTTCCACCCATATGACCAGAAGCTGAACTTTCAAGAAGCGACCAGCCGAGAAAAGCTGCCTGACCCAACATTCCAGTTGCTAGGTAAGAAGTGGAGCCAGAGCAGCAGCTGCGTTTTGCTTTTGCTTGTTTTTTGGCCAATTAAACTTCCCCTAGCCAAAAAACAAGTAAGAACAGACACTCCACTGGAGCCTCAGCTCTCCCTTGTTTTTCAGCTGGCAGAAGTTCAACTGGCCAAAAAACAAGTGAAAGTTCAGCTGGTGATGGTGCTCTGGCTCCTCTTGCTACCTAACAACTGGAGCATCTGCATCTTCTAAACTGGCTGCTGGCAGTCACATGACCAGAAGCAGGAAGTGACCTGGGACCAGCTGAATGACTCACAGGCCAAGCCAGAAAATTAGGTTTGGCTATGTCCCTATTATAGTCCCTAAGCAAAGCAACTACAGGATCTAGTCATTGATCACCTTTTTCCTCCCTACCCTACAGTGTTTGCTATCCTTCACCGAGTCACACCTAGTCCTCATCCTGCAATGTGTGTGGATGCCGCTGTTTGTGCAGAGTCCCATCTAAGTCCACAGGGCTTTGTGCAGACAGAGAGACTGCTTGCCTCTATCTCCTTATCGGATAAAAGCATTAAGCTCTTTGAGAAAGGATGTTTCTACCTGTCTGTAAAATGTTTTGCTCTTGTATGCATTGAAAAGTATTAACTATGCGTAAAAAGGTGGTATACCAGATAAGCTTTTCTTTTATTGGCTGGTGTGATGCTGAAGTCAATGTAGTCTGGATCTCCTGACATCCCATGGTACCTTCTTAACCAAGTGCATTTTTTATGCCACTAGCTTCTCTGTGGTGGAGCAAAGAATATTATTGCAGAAATCTAAGGAAACAAACAAGGGACGAAGTTCCAGGAATCTTCACAGGAAGCGACGCAGAAGAAATGAATGAAATGTAGAAAATATAAAGGTAAAATTTTTAAACTATTGCTCTCAAGGGGATTTGTAAAATCAATAATATGTGCTTTACCATGAGCGAGGAATGTTACTCTCACTGAGAAATAGTGCAGTGCCCTGCTCAGTTCCAAAACTACTGTGATGTTGGCTAAGACACAGAGATCTGAGCTACCCATTTGGGCCTTAAATGTGCCTATTTTAAGAAACTTCCATCTCATGCATTATTTTCAGAGAGATACCTGTTGGATATGTGTTTAAATAATCCCAAACTGATTTTAAAAAGTTGGATACTCAGCACCCCCAAAATAACCACTCCAAAGGGTTGGTTTTTGTGAATGATATTAACATTTCAGCACTTCACATGGAATTTGTTTTCAGTTTTACAAAATTTGCACACAGTGGAATTTGCGGCTTAAGGTTCATACCATATTCTGAGCTCAAAATGAATGGATGTTACTCTTTGGGGTTTTTGACTTTGCCTTCTTGTTTGTTTCCATTCAAGATAGTGATCTGGTCTATGCTAGTGGTGAAATTCAATGGCAGTCGATGGAAGTTATGCAAGCTACGCAGAGTACTCTGTGTAGTTTGCATAATTCCTGTTGGGTTTGTAACTTTGCTTCTATGCGCCATCTCCACTGAGATGCACTGACAGGAAATGTTTTCCCATTGACACAGCACTACACACACCCTGTAGGAGTGGTTTTAGTAGGTTGATTTCTGGATCAGTTAAGTTTGTCTTTGCTAACCACTCAATCTATCTGGATAAATCAATCTGCCACTCGCGATGAAAACATACACAGTGATATACTAAAGCAGCCAAGTACTGTATTCCAGGAGACTTTGCTTCAGTATTGCCGCCAGAGGGCACTCTGAGACCTGTACAAGCCTAGAAGGAAGGCAATGCTACCACAGGGTCAGGGCAGTTCAGCTTCAGCATAGTGCTTGATTCTTCACTCCAGCTGGTTGCTTCATTGTAAGTGGAGGTTTTGCAGTCAAGTGAATATCACAGAGCTACCCATTCCACAGGTCTATTTGCTGTAATCTGGGGCTGTATGAAGGCTGCTTGGCTTTTTTCTGCTGGTGTAAAGTGGCTGTCACCCTAGTGCAGTAAGAGTCTCTGGTAGCAGCAATACTGTAGCTCTTACCCCATCTCCTTCCCTGCAGAAAAGATGTAGTGAGCATGAATTGGGAAAAAGGGATGTGGCCAGGGTTTGCCTTCACCTTGGCCCTAGTCTACACTGGGGCTGTTTTTTGGTTACAGTAGACTGTCATTTACACAAGGCATGTAAAACGCCTTGTGTAAATCACGATGACCTTCCTAAGCCACCGGGAGACACTGGGGAAAGCTGACCACAAATCCCTTGTAGTTGGTTTTTCCCTGCACCTCCTGGCCCTCAGGACTTGTTTTTGGTGCTGACTTCTAGGAGCTCCTTGGTGAGTTCAGATTCACTGCTTAGTGCTCCCAGAATGCCAGGCTGATGGTGGCAATTTTGCCACCGTCAGTGTAGACATGGCCTTGGTGACCCCCTGGTAGTTAGCCCATTGGGACCACTGGCAGACAGTGTAATTTATAACCACTTTCAGACTGCTTTCATTTATGCTGGGGTCCTAGCCCAGCACACAGACAGCCCCTTCCCTATGCACTCCTTAACTGCTTCCGAGCAGACAGGTAACTGCATTGATTGGTGAGTTTGAAGTAGATGGAATAATAAAACTATGTATCTCTGCGGGGAGTATGTTATGGAAACCAAGTAAGAAATAGCTGCTCAGCAGTAAGAACAATGTGTAATATTTTATCATCATTACTCTCCTTCATGCCTGCATTTATTGTATGCATCTTCAATTAGTAGTGGTGTTCCACTTGTGGATATGTGGGTGCCCAGGTACTTTTCAGAGATTTTTTTTTTGTCAGCAGGGTCTGTGGATCCGCATCTGTGCCCTACACAGCCTCATGCTCCAGTGTGAGGTTATAGAGGGGAGGGTTGATCTGCTCCCACACCAAATCTTCTTCAGCCACCTGTGGCTTGAGATAGTGTTGCTGAGTCTGCTGTATCTAGCCATGTAGCTCACCGCTTCTTCTCTTGTTCTTATAATTTTTTTGTTAGCAATTTCTTTTGTATTTAGATCTTTGTTAGTTAGCACAGATTTAGTGCTGCAGTGCCATCCACCTCCATTCCCTACTTTGTCTGCCCAATCTGGGCATAGGGTATTTTGTGGGCCACCATATGAAACCTTCACGAATACTTTATGCACAAAACTCTAAGTCTCAAACACTGCCAGACCTTCTGCAGGTCTTTTTCCTGCAGTGACATTCTGACTGCCTTGGAGAAACCCACCATCTGTTCAAGAGCCAGGTCTGTTTAAGCTTTGAAAGCACATCTCCTAAACTTATGACAGACAAGTTGAAAGGGTTGTCTACATTACCTCAGATGGTAGATATGTTCATGCCCTTCTATCACTTTAACATCTTATCATTCCAGAAACATTAATGAATTCATCTTCTCAACACTGAGTGGATTGTGAATTGGGAAGTATGATCAGTCTATTGCAGCTTGGGATATGAAGTACAGAGAACTTAGCCCTGAAGAGATTTGGTCAAGCTCATAGAGCAGGTCTGTGGCAGAGGCTAGGATAGAACCAATGTCTTCTGAGTCTCATTCATCGCAATAACATCCATTTTCTCCCTTCACTTCCATTTCCCCCAGTTATTATACGGTTCTACAGTAGGGGTCTCAAACTCAGATCACCACGAGGACCACATGAGGGCTAGCAGAGGGCTGTGTGAGAGCTAGTATGTTAACCCAAGGGCTGCACCACTGAAACCTTTTCATAGAAAGATATTGCAAATATCGGTAACAATAGTGTTGTTACGGGCCACTGCAAATAGCTTTAGGGGCCACATGTGGCCCACGGACTGTGTGTTTGAGACCCCTGTTTTACAGCATAATGCTCTGATACACATAGTTTTTACAGTGGTCCCAAACTTCCTTTGAATGCAAAAAGCAGATCCATAGCTTGTTTAGAGCTTCATTAATTGAAGAAGGAATCAGGCCTATGATCTTCTGGTAGAGAAAAGTGTCCGGTTCTGCCACCTTTACTTCTGCTGTGCAAATAGCATTGCTCCTCTATGCTATGACAACACATTGGGCCCATCTCATATCTGCTGTAATGCTGGTTACTGAATTAACATTCAAAATACAAAACAGATAATTAGAAGTATTTTTAAAAAATAGTAGTTGAGTTTCTTCAATTTTACATTGACAGTATGCTGTCCTACAAATAAATAAAAAATACTGAATAGTGTCTTTGAAGTGTGCCTCTAAGGTTCTGAATACTGATTTTGTTCAGTTAACACAGGCATTAATGAAAAGTTCAGTCTTCAGAAAATATCTAAAATTTGATAATTGTTGGATGTCTTCTTTGAGAGAATTTAAATGTACTCTCCTAAGATAAAACTGTTTATCAAATACTTCTTATATATGTTGATTATGCCCCCTGAAATTATTAAAAGATCTACATTATTTTTGTCTGCTTAGTAAGTTTGTTAGACAGCCAAAGTAGACTCATTGGTGTATAGTCAATATCACCTTCTCCTTCACCTAGCCCTAGTCTACACTTGGGCAAAATTCAGCGGCAGTTGACCGCCGTTTATGCAAGGAGCGTAAAATTCCTTGTGTAAACGGTGGTGACTTTTTAAGCTGCTGTTACACACTAGGGGAAAGCCAGCTGCAAATTGCTTGCAGTCAGCTTTCCCCTACACCCCTGGACTCCTAAGACTTCTGGGGTCAGCTTCCAGGAGCTGCACAGCGAGTTCACACTTGCTGCAATCTCTTCCAGGAAGCCAGAACTGATGCTGGCAAATTTGGTGCCGTCAGCATAGACATATTATACCCAAGCAAAATGCTGTGAGTTGCAACTGTAAGAGCTTGGCTATGTATTGTGTCCTTTTCCATGGGTTTTCCATACAGAGAGTAAGAGCCAACCACTGCTAACAGAGATATCTTTAACTTGAGTGTGGTTGAGACAAGTGCTGTAAGTCATGGTTCAGTTCCCACTGGGTTCCTATGATGGATGTCATTACACAAAGGTTGGCCTAAATAAAGACAGGTGAGAGCTGTCTGATTTTTAACTGGCCACAGAAAGAGATCTTAACTAAATCCTAAGAAATTGAAGAACATATTTAAATGTCATACTTATAAAGAACTATATAAGAAGTTCCTCTTGAGTTGGAAGGCAGCTGCTTGAGCACTGACAGTAATTAATTAATTCCCCATTAAGAGAAACATTCTATACTTAAACGTCTTCTTACTTCAGTAATTCATTTAATAAGGTCATTTGATTCCATTTTACCATTTGTTTAGCAATGAGGTTAGGAAATTATATTAGGTGCTCTACATTTAGGTAGTATACTTGCAAATGTGCCATTCAAAAAGGCTTGCCATTTCAACATTTAAGAAATAAAGGTTGTTGGGTAGGAAATCTTTCCTCTTGCTCTGAGTGCAGTTTTGTATTTGGGTTTAGATGGTGATATTATATAAAGCCATAGTGAGACTGAGGTGGGAGGAGGGGAAAGCAGCTCATGCTGGACAACATGCAGTTGAGCTGGGAGTGGGAATGTATTGAGCCGTTTAAGTCATTAAAGCTTTGATTCTGTTCCAATCCCCAAAGTGACACCTGGCCCAGCTAAACTTGGCAGAAGTGGTTGTAATGGTACAGGTGAGTTCCTCTCTAAAATAATAGGCAGTCAGGAAGAAAATTGTGACACTGTCACAATTCCCTCCATGATCACTCTTGCACCAGCAGAGCTATGTGCTGCTCCTTAATTAAGGCAGATTGCAAAACAACAACTTAGCAAAAAGCTGAGCTCAAACAAAGAAGGAACGGCTGAGGGTATTTCTACAATGTCGGGGCTGCACACATCAGTGCAGGGGGATTGATTGTGCAGGCTTTGGAGACCCACTCAACTGCTCATGGAAGTGCCTTCCAATCAATGCAATAAATCGGGCATGACCAAGCTGCAGCTCAGGAGCTGCATGTGGCTCTTGAATTAAAAAGCGTGGCTCGCGGAAGAAAAGTAAAAGTATATGGCTATATGCCTCAGTGCGGCTCTCGAAGGTTTAATAAACAACTTGTGTGGCTCTTAAGTTCCATAAGTTTGGCCACCACTGCAACAAATCAACCCCACCTCCCCCCACACACAAAAGGAGTAATGCCGTGTTGATGGAAGGGCATCTTCCATTGGTGCAATGCAGTGAGATACTGCAGTATGGTAACATAAGAAAACTGACAGAAGATGTGCAAACTACATTATGTAGCTTGCATATCTCCCATTGACAGCCAGTGGCAGAGTAGCACAGGCCTAATTGTGAACAAATGGGAAACCCAACTTTTTTACTACTTTGTAGGCATTTTGCAGTGCAGAGCTGTATTTTAAGAGGAGGGTGAATATTTTTCATTTGCCTAAAGGTTGTATTTAAAGATTGTCCATACCATGAATTAATGATGTGTTGCCCCAAAGCACATTGACTAGCTTATGAAAATGCACAGGTCTACCAACTCCTTCCCAGAACTCTGTCCCTTACCATGTTAAATAATTAAGCATTTCAAAGTAATTTCATTGTGTTACAGACACACTATAGAAAGTACAATCTAAAATATGACCCAGGATTCCATGTTCTTTGTGGGAGTGATGACTGGAAACTCAGTTCATCCTTGTAAATGTTTCTCACTCTTGTTTTATACAGTAGCTGTTTGAAAATAAAAATAGTTAAGCAGGGAATAAAATTAATTGGATCAAGTCTACAGTTATTGTGTCTTTAACAATAAAATGTATTGACTTGCCTTATCACCAATGTTAATTTAAATCCTTCACAAAGACTAACTTACATGATGCTACATTAAATGGCAAAAGGGTGGCCACATTAATAAACTCACCTCCAATACAAACAGATGGATGCTGTATTACTGCCAACCTGCAAGTGAGTCCTGAAATTCTCACAATAATTTTCAGTCCAGGTGCTCTAATGTGGCAGAAGAGCACAGGCTGGCATTCAGGGAGAGGAGCTGCAAAGGTGGCTGTAAGTCATATTTGTGGAGTCCAGTCTGAAACCTGCTGAGTTTCAAGCCAGTTTCCTTGGCTTAAGTTAGAGCAGCAAAAGGGCTGCTTTAGTTTATGCTATTTGCCAGAAACACTAATGGCCCTTACAGAGCCTGAGATTGTGCTATGTATTAATATGCAACCCCCCCCAGCCTTCTCCACCAGCCATAACCCTTGGGCCAGCTCTGGGACGGATTTGTACTGGTGGAGTGGTATCGGGCAGCCCTAATATAAAGTAGACTCAGAGCCTTAACTTGATTGTAAACATCTGAAAAATAAATTCTCTGAAGTTTCTGGAGCCTTCTGACTAGCTACATTCACAACCTGTGTTTGTCGTTAGGTAGGTACAAGCCATTTTATGCTATTCTTTTCTGCTACACCTGGAAGATATTTGACAATCAAAGATCAGTGACTTCTGCCTAAGAAAAGCTTCTTACAGCAACTCACTGGCAGGTGCAGGGAGAAAGCCCCTCTTTAGATTTTTTTTTAGTGTACAGCCATGGGTGGACTATTCATACCACACAATAAAGTTCATGCATTTAACTCCCATTGTCCAATTTTTTAAAATTTTTACAAACTTGTTTGCTATTTGAAGTTATTTGACCAGTATTTGATGCAAACAGATTTCCCACTCTTGAATTGCTATCATTGCTTCAAATGTTTGCTACTGATCACATGATACTGCATTTGTTCCCTTATTGAGTGCCTGAAGGGTTTCCTTTTTAAAAAAATTATAAACATGTAGGATTGATTAAGTCACTTGCAGTCCAAGTGTTCATAGGAACACATTTGCAGAATTAATTGGTTAACTGACAGTGCGGCCTTAGTAATCATTAAAATTGACTTGAACTTTGTGTCCATGATTTAATAAAAGCAAATATCTTCCATATTGATGCCTGTAGTATACGACTCTGATTTCCCCTTCAGGACAGATAACTTGCATGTCTTTTTCTGTGAGTACCCCAGTGCTCACTTTACAGGGATGACACCTTTTTCCCCACAGATCAAGCTATGCCCAGAGGCTCTGGCTTCTCAGCCCTGCTGATCCTGATGTAGGTTGAGTATAGGCCTCCAACCTGGCCATGTCCCCCCTCTGCTTCCCTTTTTCAGGCCTCTTATGGTCTGGCTCCAGGGAGTCAAGTGGTGTCAAGGCCTGAGTTAGGTGAAGGTAGCCTATACAATGCATGGGGTGAGGTAGGCACCTAAGAATGGGATCCACAAACACAAATGTACATGGGGCAGGGATTGTGTCAGCCAATCATCAACAGAAGTTGAAGAGAGGGTGTGTGTCTTAAGAGCCACCCCTTTCAGAGAAATAGGGGCCTAAATGAGGGCTAAAGGGAGGTGCCTGCCACTGTTTGGCATAAACAGCTATTAACCCTCTCCTGGAGTCAGGCACTGAAGTTTCTTCTTGCAAGAACAGTGGTGGTGGCATATACCTACTGCCACCCAAAGCTGGAAGAGGAAGAAGCCTCTATTATAACCTTTAGAGTCAGGGCTGGATCAGTGCAGGGGTTTTAGGGGCTGCAGCCTCAGGCCCTGACCTAAAGGGGGGTCCCAGGCTGCAGCCTCTGCTGCCCCACAAAAATCCAGCCTGGCTCAGGTCTACGGTGTTGGGACGGGCCCTGCCAGCACTGAGGGGACTGAGGCCCTGGGGCTTGAGTCTTCACTCCACAGTACTCCCACCCCACTGCCAGGCTGGCTGGTGTACGGCAGGCCAGTGGGTGGTAGCTGCGCTTCAAGGGAAGTGTGGGGCTGGCTGGTATGTAGTGCAGTCCTCCAAAGCCTAGAGTGCTGTTGGGCCACTGGGCCAGGGCCCCGGTGGCTTTGGCTGGGCTGGTTGGTCCTCCAGTGGCCCCAGTACAGTGGCCCAACAGCCTTCTGGGTCCTGGAGAGCGGCACTTAGATGCTGAATTGTGAACCAGCCAGTCCCACCCCTGGTCCTGGAGTGCAGCAGCCATGTACCGGCCCATCCCACCCCCTAGGGCAGACCAGCTAGGCACTGTGTTGGAGGGCTGCTGTGTGTGCCAGGAGCCTACCAAAGTGTAGGGGGTATGAAGGTGGGCAGCCTGGGGTCTGTTAATCCAGCCCTGGGTAGGGTACTCATCCAGGATCAAGGATACTTCAGTTCAGTCCCTCTCTCTGCCAGATGAGGGTGAGTAGCTTAATAGCCACTTGAATACAGAGTTGCTCTTATTCACTCTGGGGCAATGTATCGTTAATACAGAGTGGAACAGCTTCGGTGGGAGATTGAGAAGCCACCCATCAGAATATCCCGGAGTTCAGTGGCTCAGGCATGCACCTGAGTGGAGACTTCTTTTCAAACAGGTTTTGTTCATTCCAACTGAGTTTCCCAGCTACTGGGCTAAAAATAACAGGGAAAGATTGTGTGGCTTCCTCCTTCCCCTTATTACATGTGCTGTTATGTGTGCACAAACCACACCTGCCAGAGTGGGCCCTAATGGCAAGATAAGCAGGGCAGTGCCAAGTTTTACCTGTTTTAAGGGTGTTGTCAAGGAATGAGATAGGTGCTGTTGTCATAGTGAGTCAGCTGTGTGCATCCCCAGAGGTAGAAACTGGATTTTGTTCCACCTTATATATCCAGAATGACATGTCACCCACGTTCTGACTGCAGAATCTTTACTATAAAGGGTGACAAGGGTCAGGGGGACACCATGACTTTATTTTCAAATCAGCAGCTGAATTCTCATGCCAGGACTGAGAAAAATCTTCTTTGAACTTGTAAACTAAACAAGTGTGATGAGAAGCATTGAGAAATCGTCAGTGAAAGCCTTGTCCCAGTGAAGTCAAGGGGAGTTTTGTCAGGGGCTTCAATGGTGCTGTAATTTCAGCCAATAAACAGGACACACCACAATGTAATTTCTCCAGTTACATTTCAGACTCTCTGGTAACTGCACTTCCTGACAATGCTCCTTATTTCCACATTTTTCTCAGAAGACTGGTGCTAGTAGCAAGTTCAAGGTGAGCAATTTCAGGTACTTAGGTGCAGATTAACAGTATATGATATGGTTTGGTTGTCTTGTAGCATGTTTTCTCCCCAGTTGAGGTGCAACATCTGCTTTTCTAAAGAGCTTTATGTTTTACCCAGTGGTTTAGATGGGGTGATTTAAACAAAAGGAGACAGTGTGTTCCACCAAGGTCCAACTCTTAATCAATGGCTCCTCTGAAATTATAATCCTTCTAGCTCCCAGTTGTGTGCTTCGCTTTCTGTGCTGCAAATCACTTGCTATTTTCATTCTTCATAAGGAAGCAATGATAACATTACGAAGATGAATGATTATTTCCTTTACAAAAAATGTACTGCAATTTTTTTCACCAAGTTCACAGCCATTTCATTGCCTGTTCCTTGAAAACACAAGTTTTATATGACCTGTTAAATTAGATTTTGTTACCATTGCAAATTTGATCGGGTATGTAGAGAAGGCTGCGGGCATATTTCCTAAATGATAAAGGTGAGCTAGTTGGCCAAGATCCTGTAGAACTGATTTCAGTGCTGGTGAGGTTTGATTTAATTGTAGTTATTGCATGATTACTTTTGTTATGGCACCTAGAATCTGGACTAGATTATCTATTAAATAAATATATTGTACATAGCTTGAGATTTACCATGATGTTATTCCTGCAGATCAAAGAGGATTTTTTGGTGATCTTTTGATTGTATCTGTACAAAATTTGGAGACCTCCAGCAGCGCACATGGACCTCGCCTATAGCACGATCAACCACCTACTCTGCAGTTAAGGTTAGCGGTTATGTTCTCATAGGTTCATATAACTGTACTGTGCTTGGTCAGAAACATCCAAACAAGTATGTAAAGCCATGCTTACGCAATTGAATCAATGATGTTATTTGTTCCTTTCAAGTAATGCATTTCCTTATATAGAAAATACATTGGTCAAAATTGATAATTGGCATAAGAGCTTTCTGAGCAGCAGCGGGAGATATAATGACAAAAGGTCCATCCTGAGGTCTTCATTCTAGCAAAATTATATTTAAGTCAAAGTGAGTTTTCACCTAACACAAAGCCAGCAGGACTAGGCAGTGCTTGGGTTCAGAAGGAAGTCATTTGAGATGCACTTTGTTTCTGGTTGAATGCGATAGTGGTCACCTAAATTATAATTTAACAATACATCCTGCTTTAAATTAAAGCAGGTTAAAACAGTGGGAATTATGTGTCATAATTACAATTATCACATGGACTGCACCACACTTCCCTCCCAGCTCTGTCAAGAAACTTCCCTGCTGTACTTCCAGTGCTTACCTGGCAAATTCGAAACAAATGTATAACTCATGACAATGCAAGGCATGTTCTATTTATTCCATGATTCATAACTGTTAGCAGAATTTTCACATTTAGTTCACAACAGAAAATAACTGAGCCAAGAAGAGGAAAAGTATTTCTAAAGGTTTAGCACTGCTGACCATTCTCTGAAAACATGTCATTTTGTTGTATAACTGATTCCTTTACAAATAGGGCAACCCTGAAAATACTTGATCTTTTGTGGCAAAACTATGCAAATATATTGATACTTGGACACATTATCTCTAGAGTCTACAACCAAAGAGAATGCTGCAAGGTTTATTTAAAAAGTGTTCTTCATTTGTATAATTACTTAACACATAAGGTATTTACATTGCAGAATGAGGACGTTTTCCTGCTTCAGTTATTGTAAGACACACAGCAACTTGCTGTGACAAGATAAGAGGGGATAAGTGAAATAATTTTTATATAATATCAACAGCGTATGATAAGAAACCATAGGAGAAAGAGAACATTTTCTGAGTAATTCTGCAACTGTACATATTGCACAGTCTAGTTTTACAGACAAATTTACATCTAGTACATAATATATTTTTAAAACACTGATTCGTAGAGGATGAGAAATTATTTTTTTCCTTCTGTACAGAGATGGGAGTGTGAATTTTCTTTTTGAGATAGTTTGATATTCTTCAAGAAGAGTACTCATATTCTTCAGCACTGCGGCGTCCAAAATCCATCCAGCCCATATAATCTCTGTCATTTATCCTGTGCATAGGGTCAATGTTCTGTACCCTATTTCCCATAATTGAGATCCTTCCAGTAGGACCTAACAGATGAGGAGAAAAGAATAAGTGAATTCAATTTCCAGGTTCACTTAATCTAATTTTTGTTTTAATGTGTTCAGTAACTAGTGCAGTTTGATTTATACCATTTTTATAGCACTTCCTTGGAAAATAATGTAACCATTGGGAGGCTGTCCTCAGAATAGCTTTTATTTCAAATAAAGTGCATATCTGTTGGAGATTTGCTACAGGCATTTCTAATTGTATACATTACTACTTGCAGGCAGCATAACTAATAATCCCCACGTTTCTCTTGGCACATGGGAATTCTCCCATGTAGTGGAACATACAGCCTTGGATTAACTATTTTGAAGGTCTCTTCTGTGACACTGTTCGGCACACCACTTTTCTCCCTCACCCCATCCCTGTTTCTGGCTGCTGGGAGTGAATGTAGAATATTTCTCCTCTTCCTTTCTCACTGCCTGGCCACTTACAAAGATGAGGAGAGAGCTGGTAGCTTCCGTCCATTTGCTCAGGATCTGCCTCTTGTCTGTTAGGCAGTGTGCGGACTACTCTGTGACAAGCTAAATACGAGAGCAGTATCATGCCTCAGATGAGGACTCCATGGCAATCTACTATGTTCAGCCACAGATTGAGCGAAGAAAGAGAATACATATACTTACAATGTACCTTAGTTATGAATGTGTATGTGGGGAGGGAGTTAAGACATTGCTTTTCCTGAGAAGCCGGGAGCAGGTCTGTATATAAGAACAGTCTGGTTGGAACTTATAGATACCACTGAGCTGGAACTCTTGGAACGCTATTACTTTTGATTAACTTCTGCTATCTGACTTTTTCTATACTTCCTTCTGCCAAACAATGTTTTTTCTATACTTTCTGCTGCTGTTGTATTGTATTGTCACAGTGTTGATTGCTGTGATTGCTTTTGATTTGTTATGCATCTTCATTTCAAGCATTAATAGGATGTAAGGCCAACAGTAAGCCAGGCCTTGCAGATGAAAAAGTCTTTGTAGACACATACACCATTAGAAGAGAAAGAACTTTGGAATGTTAATTGACTGCTTCTATTCAAAAAATGAAAATTTGCACTCCATGGATACATTTTATCATAGTATCATAGGGTTGGAAGGGACCTCATGAGGTCATCCAGTCCAACCCCCTGCCAAAAAAACAGAACCACTTCCACTAAATTATTCCCAACCAGGATTTTGTCCAACTGGGCCTTAAACATTTCTAAAGACAGAGATTCCACCACCTCCCTAGGTAGCCCATTCCAATGCTTGAAGTGCAGTTATAATAAGCTTTAATCTTCTATCACTGAAATAAATGAAATGGTAAAGATCCCATTAACTTCAATTGGAACCAGAGCAGACACTGCATATTGTTAATATTTAGTTTTGATCCAGCTCTGAGAATGTTTACATTGATAAATTTTTAAAAAGCCCTCAAATCTATAGAATATTCTTGCTACATACAAATTTATATTTTAAAGGAACACTGGCAGCCACAGTACTTGTATGTCTGTGGAGTTTTCTTCTGAGATGGAAGTGAGTGAGAACAAAATAATGAACATATGGCTAGGGACTTAATTGCTTTGTCAGTGATTGTAGAGGAGAGTAAATATAAACTGAACTAATTCCCCCTCCTTTCCATTTTTTAGACATTTACTTAAACCAAAATGGCAAAAATGTAATGACTAAAAAGTCTGATGGATTAAAATTCAAGGATCTCAGGTAATCCTCAGAAACTGGGAAATTCACATCCAATAATTCAAAGTATGCAATTCAGGAGTGATGAGAATGTGACTTAGTCTGATACTATTTGAACATGAATAAAGCAAGGAATCCTGTGGCACTTAAAGAGTAGCAGATTTATTTATCGCATGAGCTTTCATGGGAGAAAATCCCTTATCTTCAAAGCATCTGGCAAAGTGGGATTTTTCTCCCAAGAAAGCTCATGCAATAAATAAATCTGTTAGTCTTTAAGTGCCACAGGACTCCTTGCTTCTTTTGCTGAACTGGATATTGGAAAACAGAGTCCCTGATCTAAAAAATAGTTTCTACTCAAAAGATTTCTGAGTTTGTAAATCAATGACCAACTAACTGGGCCCTAATGGCTCTTTTGGAGCCATTGTGATTTGCCCAGACAAAAGTTCCTTTGAGAAATTTTAATTCATGTTTCTCTGACTTAACAACCACAATGTTTCCTCTACCAAGCTGCCAGATACATGTTAAAACATTTTTAAGCTAACTTAATTGAAAGAGTTGATGGGTCATGCAGAGTAAACTGAATTTCTTAACATTAAAATAGAGGTCATCTTAATTACTTTCACTGGCCCATAAACATTATATGAGCCACCTTCAAACATTTTAGCTTCAAAGTACAGCCATTCATGAAGGATTCTAGCACCCAACCCTAACTTCTTTGGATAATAATTTGTTTTTCCTCTGTAATAACTGGAAATACTGGCCAAACTGGACCGCTCCACAAACCATAACCACAAACATCACCACTAAGCATTCATAGCAGAGCAAAATTCCCTATGCAGTTAAATGTTAATGTCTTCTAGCCAGTAAGTATGGATTAAACGTTCTAAACATGACTGTTGAGGTGATCTCAAGATTTCTCATCATGTATCATTTGGAACTTTTACATCAGCCTTTTTTTAAATGTAAAAGTAGTATTATCTTGATGACAAAGTTACAACACTGAGCAACCCCTCTTAGAATACACACATAAGGGTCTTCTGTTAAAGAAGGATTTGTAGGTGATGAGCTTGAAGTAGTAGTAAAGAAGAGGTTACCATGAATTTTCTGCCCAAATAAAGGTTACATATTTTGTCTCATCACTCTGAATTCTTTTACAAATTCGCTAATAAGTCTAAGTTCAACTGTCTGTCTGTGATAGGCTGGAATCAAGCTTGACTTCTACCAGATCCCAAGAAAGTACTGCATCATATGCCTACTGTGGCTTTAAGAACTACAAACATATTGTTAAAAATAGGTGTTTTTTTTCTGAAAAGAAATAAGAGCTAAATCATTAATGATACATATCTTCTGTCAAGTAACATTTCAGATAATTACAACATAAAGCCAAAGTGGTTTTTTTTTCCCCCTTCAGGATGGCTGGTTGAGATGATTGGAATGCCACTCAGGTGTTCTGGGAATGGACAAACCATGAACCTATGCTGAAACAGAATCAATAGATAAACTTCCAAACAGCAGATTTTCAGAAATGATGGAAATATTAAAACTGGATAGATACTAAAATTCTGTTTCACAGATCTGTTATAATAATGCTTAGTCCAGCAAACCTTTATAATTATAGCTCTGATCTTTCAAAATGAAAAATCACACCATCTCCTCATTATCTTACTTTTATTGTTAAGCTGGGCTCCTGACAGGACATAATTAGATTTGGCATTTGTTCAAATGCTACAGCATGCTCAGAAGTGATTTATTTTCAGTTACTTATAACTTAAATATTAATTGACCATTTTAGGTATGTTGGTATGAATACATATATTTGAGCATGAAGACAATATATATGCTGTATGGAACATCCATGATGTCTCTTAACTGCAGAACCCTATCAGGAGTAAGGAAGAGAGATTCTCTTAGTGTGGAGTCCAGCACAATATAAGCCCTACAGTGAGGCTGTGTGGAGGGAGAAGTCACAAGCGAAGTGGCACCCTAATTTGTGTCAAAGAGGAGGTCTCTGTTAGCTCTGCATAGATGCAATTGGAGGGAAATGAAAGGAGCAGGGCATTGCTTGGGGGAAATGAATTTCATTCTGTGTGCATCCTGGTCTGGGAGTGAAGTTATTGCCTGGCATCAAAACAGCTGTGTAATAGCAGGGACAATATCTCCCCTTGGCCCTTGACTCGCATCTCCTTCACTTCCAAGATGTCTTACTTCTTGGCAGTGCAGGGTGTAAAACAGTGGTTCTCAACCTTTTACAGGTCATGACGTGCTTGGTGGCAGAGGTGGTCTTAGCCTATTGGTGCCCTATGCAAAGGACTATTGCAGGGCCCCATAGGCTCCCTGCCACCACCCCCAGCCCTACATGCAGCCCTGGCTCCCCCAAGGACTTACCTCTCTGAGGCACATGTGGCTTTTGCAGTAGGCGGGGATGGGGCTCCTCATTGCTCAGGGCCCTTGGCATGCCCCTGCTTTGCCCACCCCAAAAGCCACCTCTGCTTGGTGTCATGTCATGATTCTGCAGGACACATCAGACAACCTCCCCCAAGCTGAATCTAGTTATCTCCCTTGCCCTCCACGACACATTTACCACTGTGGGGTGGCACACAGTAATGCGTCCAGACACAGTGGCTGAGAACTGCTGGTGTAGAAGAATGGTTTTTGAACTTTTTTGCTTTGGACCCGGTTGAAAAAAAAAAAAGTCACTTATGCCTGGGACCCAACAATTATATCTTTGAGCAGTGCATACCAGTCTTTCCGTGGTGGCAACAGGGAGTGTCACAGCCTAGTGCCTGAGGTTCTGTGGCCCAATACTGGGTCCTGACCCTGCATTTAAAAACCACTGGTGTAGAATATAGTGAGATTGTAGCAGGTGAAAAGAGCTCTGAAACCAACACTTTATGTATAGTAGTTTCTGCAGCACTTCACAGCCCTCTTGCTCATTGGAAATGATGTGCAAGTAGCCTGCCTGCAGAACATGCATGCCATATCCCTATATATTCAGATACAAAATGGAACACAGTTTTAAAATAAAAAATTAAAAAAAAAAAAAAAGGTGAATGAACTTCCAGGGAAGTTTATGTGGACAAATATTTGCAAGTGTTTTAAATCTAGTATCTCTTTTGGAAGAACTAATATCAAACATTTTTGAAGGAAAGCATTCCTTTTCTAAGCATGCTCTGTGTGTGTGTGTGTATGCATGTATTCCCATGTTGGTATATATTATAATGTAGACATTGGAAACAGTCTAATTTTGTGCAAGTACATGTTTTCTGGGCCTCTGTCTTACAAATCTTTACTCAACTAGGTAGTCTCATTACCTGTTCAGGTGGGGATAAGTACAACTAATGTGAGTCAGAGTTTGAATAATCAAGCCTTTAAATTGCACTATGTCCATACTGTATGAAACAAACCTAGTTGCAAAACCATGGAGGTTTGTAGCTGTACAATTGTAGTGTACTTCAAGCACTTATGCAATCTAAGATTGATTCTGACTGTACATGCGTGAAAGGAAATGCTCAATTTTTCATTACTATTTTTCAATATTTCTTTTACAAATACAGGTGATCATAGTAGTCCCTGACCTTAAAATCTATGAATCTATAGAAATACTGATCGCAAAGGGGATTCTTTTGACATGGACACATGGCATAAGAAGCTGCAATTACCTTTTCTGGCTTGCTGGAGATATTTGGCCAACAAAGCTCCAACATTAGCTTTTTGGTCAGCACTTCCATCCGCCCGCTGGATAGGTTTCAGCTGGCCAGGGACACGGACATGTCGATGATGTTCTGTCAAGCTCTGCTCAAGCTCAGTGCCCACAGGATTCTCATTGTGTGAGCTACTAGCCTGCTGTCCAAAAGAGCTCGTTGCGAGCACAGCAAGGAACACGTAGATGCAGATACCACTGTACATAGCTAGAGGGAAAAGAAATTAGAAATTATTAGAATGGTGAACTTCACTGGATTTAATACTACACCCCCCTTTAAAAAAGTGTTGACTTCTGAGCAAACTAGATTAAGTGTACTGTAAACCAAGGATCAGTGTTAAATGGGAAGATTATCAAAAGAATATTTGACAGATAGGTAAAATATGTCTAGCTTTAAGAGGCAGAGAGGGAGAGGGCTATATACCGGTAGAGATTACCTATCTATCTATCTATTGCAAAGTTCTTTGCTGAAGAACTGCCTTCTCTATGCTATGTCTCCTCTTCAGACCCACTCTGGATAAAACATTTCACTATTTCTCCATCTTGTTAAAACCTGCAAATGTTCCATTTTGAAAAGCAGATGGACTGGTTATTTTAACAACATTTATTTTGTTTGTGCTTAATTGTCTAGCTGCTTTACCATATCTTAGAGAGGGGGAGGGAGAGGGGAGAAAAATCAGCAAGGGAAAGGAAAATGAAATATTACAAAACTTGTTCATTTTACTCCACCAATCGCAAAACTGCAACAGGCATGGGTCTCAGGTAGTTTTCAAAACTGTTTGGGAATTAGAAGTAGGAACAATACGGTTCTTCATAAAAATAGAGAATTTATATTTTCAGGTATTTTCTTGCTTCTACAAGATCCAAACATAAGACATACTTTACATGTCTTTTCTATAACACACAGCTTTTCTTTAAATCAGTGTATAAACTGAAATAGAGTTCTTCTGGAAATGTAAAATTAGTCTTCAGTTTGTAGAAGTGCATTGTCCAAGAAGAAATATTGAACTGGTATTTGTTAATGCTAGAATGCTATTTTCTGTATATATATGAACCCCAAGACATACAAGTTATTTAACAATATACTTAAAAAACCATGATGTCTCAAATATGAACTTTTAAAGCAAATTTGTCCATTACATAGATTAAAGCTAATAATCTTTTAATGGGAAGAAAACAGGTTTTCATCAGAGTTGTTATGAGATAAAAGAAAAGTTTCAAGTGGTAACATTGTTTTCAGCATTGGACAGCCCCAGTATAATTATTACGTTAACATGGAGGCATCAAAGCACTTTTGCTACTTTATAAATTGCATATGCTCTGTAAACTTTTCATGTATAAATGACTGTTATAACCTCACTACTTCATATACTGAGAGTGGATCACAACCTAAAGTCCAGTACTTAAATACATATGTTAGCTCATCTTCATAATTTTATATCTGTCATTTACATGACTAATTTTCATTTTCCTTTGCAAATGTTGTGCAACCCAAGGACCAATTACAAAACTAAAGCATAATTTTGCTTTCCAGGATCTTTTGAGGATGTAAAATAATTTGTTCAATGACATGAAGCTGTTAAAAGGAACAAGAGATTTATGCTTTAATCTTTCACCCCACATATTAAAGGTCTAAATATTAAATCTGAATGTTAAAGATCTACTTTTCTTTAGCAAAGGTGCCTGTGAGAACATTCATGAGAAAAATACACTGACAATTCACATAAAAATAAGTAGACAAGTAAATAGTTGCATCATTTTAACATTTTCTTTCTATAAGCAAAGATTGACTAAAAAAGTTATTGATCCATCATCTCCTACCTTTAAGTAAGATACTTTCTCCTACTGCAAATCAGAGAGAGTAGTGTTCAGGTTAGATACTTCTCACAGTTTGAAAGGCTGCTCCTTAAATAGTCTACTCCTGTACTCCTTGTTGTGTCATCTGTTTACACTGGGCTGACGCAGATGAGGGATCACCACATGCTCAATTGGATGCTATGGCTTCGTAACAAATTAATTTCACTCCGATGGGGAAAGGGCTCAACAAAAATCTACTAATGAAGTAGCACCGGATTCTTAACCCTTCCCTCACTACAGATTTTGATCTTGCCAGATGACAGTATCGTTTTCCTTCACTAGTATTTTGGTTATAATTAAGCAAATGACTTTGCTTTCGGGTGGAGGCACTGGCTTTTCACATTACATTTTCAAAGCCCAAAAAGAACACATCCGTGTATTTCAGCTTGTCCTGAAGCTTTTAACCCTGATCATTTCTTTACACTTTCTTCTCTTCAAAGAGCCTGTTCTGGCTGTCTGGCTGTCTAACCTAGCCCACATACAATTTACCTAAGGTGTGCAGAGGCTTTTGGGTTGATAATGCTGCTTTAAATGTTTTCTCCCCTCTTGTTTATATTTAAAAAGTTTAATCAGTAACTTTTCCATGTTTCGGGTCGTTAGCATGAAGAGCAGTTAAAGGCAAATGAGTTAGTGATGGTCGATTTTTGTTAGCGTGTGGATTTTATATCCTGCATTTCTGTAATGCAGAGGAAGCAATCAGTGGGGTATCTGAACCACACAGGATAGCTCAGACCACGCCAAATGCGCTGGAAGTTGAGGGGTTACAGGAATTTCTCTGTTCTCAATCCCTAAACCAATGGTTCTGGCAGAATGTGAGAGGCATTTTCCATCAGACCCCTTGCGTGTCCATTCTCCAACGCGAAACCCCACTTTATTTTTGGTGGAGGAGTTAGAGTTTCTCGAACAAACGCAAAGCAAGATCAGGAAAGAAGCCACTCGGCTTTTCTTCCCCAAAGGACCCCGTCCCACTAGGAGGAAGAAATCGAAGTAACAAAATCCGTAGGATTTAGCTCAGCTCTGACTGAAATATTAACACGCACCAAGTCTGAGGTTATCCACGGGACTTCGCCAGCACACTGGGGAGAGCTAAAAGGACCAGGAAAAAAAAGTAGTAAAAAGTCCCGTGGCCCTTAAAGACTAACAGATTTATTTGGACTAGACTAACACGGCTGCCCCTTTGGAACTTCACTAAAAGGCCCAAACACTTTGGGTTTACACGAGCGGCTGCAGTTCCTGCTCCAGCGTTTGTCCCCTCGTTGCGGTGTAAAGCAGATTACAAGCTACCTTTTTTCTTCCCAGCCGCCTTGGCCCCCTAGTATTTAGCACCAGCCTCCCTCCTTCGCCCTAGGGCTGGCGGCCCCTCGTGCAAACACCTGAAACTTTCAAACCGGATTAAATCAAGCAAGGAGTCCTGTGGCATTAAAAGACTACCAAATTGATTTATTGCATGTGCTTTCGTGGGAGAAAATCCCACTTCCCCAGAGGCTTGTTTTTCTTTAGGGGTGGGGGGAGCTAGACCCGAACCTCGCGGGGAGGCGCTTCGCTTCGCTTCGCTTCGCGATGGTGCCGGCCAAAGCCAGGCGCGCCGGATTCCTGGGCGTCGATCCGGCCCCGCTGGCTCCTGGAGCTGGGTGGGGAAGCGGAGAGGGGCTGGGCTGAAACACGACAGCCGGATCCTCTCCTCCAGCCACCGGAGCAGAGCAGCGCCAGGAAAACCGACTTAGGGAAGGGGGTGGGAGGTATAATAATAATGATAATTAAAAAAAAAAACCCTAAAAAACCAAACAACCCTCCTCTTACCGGCTTTGGGCTGCCCCCTCCTCTGGCGTTCAGACCCGAAGCGGCTCTGTTTACACCTGAGCGGGCTGGATTCGGAGCCGCAGTGAAGGCTGCCGCCGGCACCGCGCTGGAGACTGACCCTGCCTGGTTTCACGCTGCGCGTTTGTGAGCCGGAGTGAAGGAGGGGGCTTTTCTCTCTTTTCCCCCTTTGCCTCCCGGCCCCAGAAGCAAAGGAGCCAGACCAAATCCTTTGTAGACACCGACTGTCTCCTGAGACCCAGGTGTTGGGTATGCTGGGCTGTGTGGTTGCAAAAGTGGAAACTGAGGCAGCGGGGCAGGGGGAGAAGACCCTCCATGAAATGATAGTGTAGCCGGGGAAAGGGGGCTCGCTAACAGACCTCAGGAAAAGGGGGGGGGCTCCTAGGGAAACGACAGGGGACATTAGCCCCAATATTTTCCCCAGGACTTGAAATTGGGGGGTTGGGGGTGCTCACTAATTTGGTGTAACACTTACTAGGTGGCAACTGGGGGTGTTGGGAAATTCGTGGGGGGTGTAAGAGAAATCCCCCCAACCTTTCTGCTTCACCATGGGCCACAGCTGCACAATGTCTACAGCACACTACACCCCCCCAATCTCCAAGTCTCCCCTCATAGCTCAGTTTCCCTGCAGGGTGGCATTATGCAGGTTGGTCTTTGCCCTGCCGCTGGGATCAGCATGTGCCCGAAGCCCCAGCCGGCCTCAGTGCCCTTATTGCTCTGGTTTCCATGCCTGGGGCCTGGCAGCACCAGTTTAGCCCATTTCTTTGCCAGCTCTACCCCCCTGTCCTGGCACAGGCAGCCAGCAGCCCATAGAGGGCACTGGAGACTCGCTGAAAATCCTCCCTGCTCTTCTGCAGGCTCTGGCCCCCCTGCCTGCCAGGGACTCAGGTCTCAGCTGTGGGGCCTGCAGGGACCTGGCTGGCTTTAATCCACCAGCAGCCTGAATCATGGGGTGGGGGGTGTAAGGAGACCACCACACAAAGGAAACAAAAGACAACTTTCAGTGTGAGCTGGTATTTTGAGGGTGGCAGATTGGAATTATGCTGGCAATTTTGGCCCAAGAGCAGATTCTCTGTCTCCTACCCCTAGTTTGTAGGTGACATGCTTGCAAGTGTCTTGGGGAAGTGAGGGTCTAGGTTAGGCACTGACTCCAGGCTCTGATTCAAGTTTGAACCCCCCCACCACCTTCTGTCCACACACAAATCAGTCTGACTTATGGCCTATTTGGGGTGGGGTGTGTGTGTGTGTGTGTGTGAGAGAGAGAGAGAGTCTCAGTCCTGCTGTGGCCTTGCTGTTCTGAAGTGTGGCTGCAGCTCACATCACAGAGCTGAGTCAGAGGGTTGGTGTCCTGAAGTATGGACAAGTTAGCATGGCTGTGACATCGAGGTCCAATTATTGAGCTCAGGTTCACAGGACAGCATGGCCGCTCAGGCCCGGGCTTGGAAACACAAGGTCCACAAGCAGAGGTCCCACAGACCCAGGTGTAACATGTAATGTAGACACACTGGGCTAATAAGTCTTTCTGTTTCTTGATTTATCTCACTCCCTTGCAAATAGATATCAGAGCTGGGGCTTCAACTAGCCAAAGGGAAATAGCACCTTGGACAGCACCTTCCCTCTTCTCTTGAAGAGACTTTCTTTGATGGGAGTGCTATTGCCTGCTAGTGCTTTGTGTGGCCGGACTGTATTCATAGTTTCTCTTTCTCAATGGTTTTTCAAGTCTGAAGATTTTTTTTTTTTTGTGAGTGCCTCTGTTGCTGACTGAACTGAAAACTGATTTTTTTTTTTTTTTAAATCTCATACATCCTCACCCAAGGAGAAAGAGGCTACCTTCAGGACATAAAGCAGGGGTCTCAAACTCAAATCACGATGAGGGTTGCACGAGGACTAGTAGAGGGCTGCATGAGGCTAGTACATTAGCCCGAGGGCTGCACCACTGAAACGCTTTCATACAACAATATTGCACATATTGGTAACAACAGTGTTGTTGCAGGCCATAGGAAATAGCTTTAGGGGCTGCATGTTTGAGACCCCTGACATAAAGTAGGTTTTTTTTTTGTTTTTGTTTTTTTTTAATAAAAAATTTAGAAAGGACACAAAGCAAAAGGGGAACAGAGATAATGAATGGCTGGCATAAGTAAGAGAAGGGGAAAAGGGGTGACACTGAAAATAGAGTGAACACTTTTATTTAAAATAATTTGTAATGGAATGTCTCTCTGTTGTTAAGCATGTTGTTAAACCAAAAATGTTCCTGATTAGTCAAAACAAAGAGTTCTGTGGCCTTAAAGACTAGGAAATTTATTTATTGCATGAGCTTTCATGGGAGAATATCCCACTGACAAAGTGGGCTTTTCTCCCACAAAAGTTCATGCAATAAATAGATTTGTTAGTCTTTAATGCCACAGGACTCCTTGTTTGTTTTGCTGAACTAGACTAACATGGTTACCTCTTTGGAACCTGATTAGTCAGTTTCATTGTTTTGGTGTACTGATTATACTGATCACTGCTATTACAGAAACAAAAACGACAACGTAAAACAGAGGCTAGCTAGAGAAAATAGCACTAACTTTCTGGGGAAATAGACTACAATGACAATTTTAACAGGAAGCATACCATAATGACTACACACAGTCCTTGAGGAAGACCTGCTATAGACAAGATGATAAGGAGGGTGGAGAAAGGCAGATAACTGTGCCCTTTTGTATAAAACCCTTAATGCCAAAAGTGTTTATCTGAATGACCATGTACTGTGTCAATATAAGGTTCATCTAAGTGTATAATGAGATGTGCTCAATTACATCAGTATAATGTGGAATATATCTTATTTTAGATTAATAATAAATTACAAAAATGTGGTGCCCTTCACTAACCTACAGTGCTGCTGAACACAAGACATACAATACGAAGGTATCAATTTTCTAAAACACATAAAATGAGACCACTAGCAATGTGGTTGGTGCTGTACAAAAAAAAATGGAGATGATATTAGTGTCTATTGCCCATTTACCCTTGTTGCATATCTGCATATGGTGTGTCTATGCAGATGTGCAGTATTATCTGATCATTGACCAGCTTTTCCATTGGACTTTGCCTTTTGCAGTGCATGGGTTGGACAGTACTCAGTGAATGAGGCAAATATTCAATATTTATTTTTATTTGTATCTCTGCCTCATTCAGCCCATACTCAGTGCAGACACCTGCCTCATTCCCTATCCAATCTTCATACTAGACATGGAAAAATAATGTGACAATGTAATATGATAATATAATTACAGAGTACATGAAGGAGGTAGAAGCCTTAGTTTGACATTTCCAGATTTTTGAATGGGTCATTTTGCAAGCTTAACTTTTTTTATATCTATTTTTGTGTATGGAACACCTATAGATCATATTCTGATTTGTCTGGGTTTTTTAATCCACAGCATCAAGCATTTATTGGTACTCTATAGATACATATTGATTGTGGAGAGTGTTGCATCTTTAAGAGGGTCAAAATGATATACTGAGGGAGAAACTAATACAGTATATGACTCCAGTAGGATGGGATATGAGTTTGGGTGCATTAACTTAGTTCTCACAACTCTTAAACTGTTCTCATGCACTTGGCTATAATGCATCTTAAGTGTTATTCTTACTTCAATAGCTAATCTAAATGAGGTCCTCCATTATTACCTTTAATGAATCCACTGTTGGAAACTGCTAATTTAAATGATGGCATCCTTTATTATCTGGAGTGACTCTACTATCAGAAACATGCAGCTATTTTTACTTTGATGGGAATTGGGAAGAATTTATTATTCATATCTTAATCTTTAGCTTTTCTAGCATCTCATATGTCTCACTGATAGTAATAAGCCAACTGTGAAATCTTTTCCAAAATAGTTTCTATCTAAATCTAGGGGACCACTCTGTGATCCTGTTTCATTCTGCTAGGATTGTTTTGTTTATAACAGGGCTGTCCAAACTTATAGAACTCAAGAGTCACACAAGTTGATCATTAAACCTTCAAGAGCCACACTGAGGCATATAGCCGTATACTTTTACCTACTAAATTGATTTGCTGACAGTCTTCCGTGAGCCACAGTTTTTCATTCAAGAGCCACATGTGGCTCCTGAGCCACATTTTGGCTATGTCTGGTTTATAACATCTGAGCTAACTGTTTGCTTTGCAGGGTACATTCACTCAATCCATTTTTGTCACATATTTTGAATAATTGCAACTCCCAGGAAAGACGTTGATATCATACATGCTATATTTCAAATTTTGTTCACTTGAGAGGACCATAGCTAACACGAATTTTCTGCAGTTTTACTCTCTTGTTCTTGGAGTACAACTTTCCTTCCAGTAGAGGTAATTAGGGGCAGCTGGCTGGTGTCCAACACAGCTCGGGAGGATGCACACAAAGGTAGCTATAATCCAGAAATTCTTGCTGCATGCTTACCACACACTCCCTGTCTCCTTGTTACAGCAGCACATACGTGTGTGCTGTGCTACGCCTTGTTGCTAGCAAAGCACTTGGGGGTAGTGTCTTACTGGAATATGCTTTCTTAGCAAGACTATTTGTCATTTGCAACACTATAGTTTTCATGTGGAATGCATAATCCAACACATTAGCTTCTTATGCATGCATTGGATATTTTTTCAGACAAAAGTGGAACACATGGCCCTATCTTTTATTGCATAGCTTCAGACTCAAATAATTTACTTTCTGTATCAGAAAGTTAGCTATATGCTGCTAAGCATAAGGCTATGGGGATGCTATATCACAGAGAATAAAACCAGATGGCTCTTCTGTGGCATGAAAGAGTCCTAAAGCTTGGGAAGTTGGCCAAAAATACACTTTAAACTCTTCAAGTGTTATAGTTTTCTGATTTGCACTGTAGATGCACCTGTTGTTTTTTACTCAGATGCTCTTCCTTAAGAACAAATACAGGGTACACTGGGGGGAACTTTATCCTTTTTGTGGCTGCACTGAAGTCCGTGGCATGGCACCAGAGACAAATATGATCCCTTATCTGTAACAAAGTAGCAAAAACTGGCAGAAAAGAGCAGATAAATGAAACAGTACATTTTTTGGCACTAAGGTTTCACAGAAAAGTCAGTGAATATATAATTTTATAGGCGTCATAACTAGTAGGAACAAAAGACCCTGAATACATAAGAGAATTCTCATTCCCCTAACACTTTCATGGGTGTTAATTTGGCCATTACATTTTTAACTCTTCACTTTTCTCAAATCTGTTTAATTCATTTCAGTGATTTCTATCAAATAAATCAGCCAAAATCTTTCCATTTTTACATTTGTTCTTTACACTACACCTATGAGGAAGCTAAATGCTGCTTAGGGTCATTCTCAAATCTGAGGGGAAAATCTGGTCCCACAGATGTCAATGGGAGTTTTGTCAAATACAAGAAAGCCAGGATTTCACTGTGGAAGAATTTATATGCTGCTGCTAAACTTTTTCCAGCACCAGTGCCTCAACTGCACAGATTTATTTTGATCTCCGAATTTATTTTAAATAGTGTTCTAAAAAATATCAGAGAGAAGTCACAGAGAGCTAAAGGTCTTTGACGTAGTTTTTGCCTTCATCATTTTGAGTTATGGCATGTTGTCCTCATTTATATGTGAAGGGAATGAAAATAGTAGGAAATTCTGTGAAAAGGGGTCCATTTTTTTTCTGGAAGTGGGGATGAGCAGGGGTGCCCTAGGAGTGGGTTCTTTTTAATGCAATTAATCAGCATAATCTTTTCCTCTCATTCCATAGAACTGAGATACTGTGGTGATGATGCAGTGTAAATATCCCCACTGGAGTAGTTAGGAAGCCTCCCTCTGTGATTTCTGTACATTTGGGTCACCATGGTTTTGAGAAGGTGAATTTGATTGAGAAGTCTGGATTGACTGTAAAGCAAATGGTGCTCCAGGTGAGCAGTGTCTTAAGTCCCCTCTTCTATTTCTTACACTTTTGAGTATCTTATTTTTTATTGCATTTGTAGCCTGTTTCAGGACTATCATGCATGATTTATTCCTGGCACGTAAGATGATAAATTTGCATTCTAGGATCTATAAATTTGTATTTATACACCCTATAAATAAGCAAATAGAAAAATTGTTTACTTTAAGCCATAGAATTTTTTAAGAGTAACTGACATGTACGAATATCAAGAGATTGAACTGTGCACTGACTGTGGGTTGCCCGGTATTAAATAGCATTACAGTTCGGGACAGCATCAGAATGAAACAATCAAGGAGTTTGCGGTCACTTTTAAAGACTAACAAACGTATTTATTGCACGTGCTTTCGAGGAGAAAAATCCCACTTAGTCAGATACTTTGAAGATGGGGGTGTCTGATGAAGTTGGATTTTCTCCCACAAAAGCTAGTGCAATAAATAAATTTGTTAGTGTTCAAAAGTGCCACAGGACTCCTTGCTTGTTTTTCTGGACTAGACTAACAGGGCTGTTCCTTTGAGCTTTAGAATGTGAACCCTAGTCCGTTAGTACAGAATGTCGCTGTTCTTGACTTTGCCCTCACAAACCAACGCACAGTGTTGGAGAGATCCAAAGACAGGCCAATGGCATTTCCAGGCACTAAAATAAGAAGTGATATCAGTCTCTTGTTGGTCATTGTCAATTGAAGATATGTTCCAATGAGCCTGCACTTCAAGAAGCCGTGCTCAGCACTTGTGGCAGACCGACGTGAGGAGAATTCTGAAAGCTGTCCATACATTAGGAAAAGCGTCCTTCAGCTCTGCATCATCAATAAACTGGAGAACTGGAGTGGAGTAAACTTCACTTCAGTTCATTTTTGTATCTTACAGTCTGTCTGGCAATGACCTGCCCATTATATACTGGTGAGGTTGAAAACATACTCATAGACTCTCAGGTCAAAAGGGACAAATATGATCATATAGTCTGACCTCTTGCACAATGCAGGCCACAAAATCTCACCTACCCAAGATAAACCTCTAAGCTATGACTGAGTTAGTGAAGTCCTCAAATCCTGAGTTAAAGACTTTAAAGTGCAGATAATCCACTAGTAAGTGAGCTGTGCCCCATGCTACAGAAGAAGGCAAAAAACCCTCAGAGCCTTTGCTAATCTGCTCTGGGGGAAAAATTCCTTTCCAGTCCCAAATATGGTGAGCAGTTAAACTCTGTGCATGTGGACAAGACCCACCAGCCAGACACCAAGAAACAATTCTCTGTAATAATTCAAAACCCACCCCATCAAGCATCCTATCTAAAACCATTGGGATATCCACCACCAGCAGTTAAAAATCAGCCAATTGCCAAATTAGGCCATCGTATCATCCCATCCTCTCCACAAATTTATTCTAGGAGGTTCAAGGAAAATTTGTTTCTTAGAAAGTCTAGAAGGTTCCACAAGATTTGAGGTCCAGAATATCCTAAGAGGTTACGGAAAAATGAATCCACAAACAGAATACCTGAAATATTTTAATTCAAACATTCTATTTTCATTTTTGTTGCTAACATCAAGAACAGCACCCTGAGCTTGGTCTCCCCCCAGGCCCAACATCTCAGAAAGTTACCTGGGTTATCTGCCCCTAAATCTGGCCTTGGGCACAACTCTGAGATTGTACCCTGTTTCAGACCCTTGTGGATTATTCTGTTTAAGACCATGCTGATTCTGTCAGCATTGTCATATGTGTAAGACCAGTTGTGGCTTTTCTAAGACTCCCTTGAATTGTGGGTTTGGCCCAGGTATAAATGGTAAAATAGACAAGAAAATTTGGGCCCTAGAAGAGATAAATGTAAAGGTTAGTAAAATCATGCATAGTTTTTCATGCTCTGTATTTCCCCTGTGATCTCTATAGCTCTGCTAGAGGCACTCTACTATCTGCTTACTTAATAAGATAAAAGGTTGTTGTGTCAAGCACAAAATGAAACATCAAATGCAGTAATTAGCCTCTCTCATGAAGGAAGAGATTTCTGTCTAATGCTTATTTTGTAGGGTCTCTTGGCATTCTAGGACTTGTCTTCCCTGCCTTTTATTGTCTCTAGTGCACATTAGCAGAGGCGGGTTTTGGGGTAAGCAAAGCAGGTGGTTGCCCAGGGCCCCAAGCAGTAAGGGGGCCCCTTAGCAGTCACCTGCTTCACTTTCTGTAGCACTTGCACTGCAGGGTGGTGGGGGAGCAGGAGGCTGCAAACTGCCAGTGCCAGCGGCTGTGTCACCTGCCTGCCCAGCTGGTGTCTTTTCAGCGGGGCTGGAGCAGTGCTCCCCACCTACCCCCAGCCAGTCGTGCCTCCCCAGGGGGAGGGAGGAGAGTGGCTGGCACAGCGCTGCAGTTTGCCAGGAATGGGGTCCCCTGGAGCAGCACGCTCCGAAGAATTTGGGCCGCTTCACCCCCAGACCTGATCCAGGGCCTGGAGGCCAGGTGTCCTCTATTCAGGCCTGGGGTGGCCAGAGGCAAAGCGGCTCCAACTCTCCAGATTGGGCCACTCCAGGGGGCCCTACTCCTGGCCAGCCACAGCGCTGCGCCAGCTGCTCTCCTCCCCCTGGAGAGGCATGGCTGGCTAGGGGGTGTACACGAGGAGTGCTGCTGCACCCCTGGTGCAGAGAGGCCAGGTGGGCAGAATCTGGGCTGGGGCGGGCAGGGGGCCCAGATCTGGCTCTGCGCCCTTTGCTGCAGGCAGTGGGAGCTGGATCCTAGCCCTGCTGCCTCTGGCAAGGGGCTGGGAGCCATATTGCACTCCCAATCCCTTGCTGCAGGTGAAGGGAGCTAGCTCCTAGTCCCCACTGCCTCTGGCAAGTGGTTGGGAGCCAGATTGCACTCCCAGCCCCTTGTCTCAGGCAGTAAGAGCTGGTTCCAGTCCTGAATCCCCCTGTGGCAAAGAGCTTTGGGCTGGATCCAGCTCCCAGTTGGAGGCAGCTGGAGTCAGATCAGGCCCCAGGGGCAGAATCTAGACTGGGGTGGGCAGGTGGCAGGGCCTAGGCCCCTGCTCCTAGGTCGACTTAAAGCTCAAAGCTTAAGTTGACCTTAGGATCAGGTGTTAAGTTGTCTTAAGCAAGAGCTTAAGTCAATTTAATAAAAGCCCAGTTTAGCCATGGAGTTCCTTAGGTTGACTCAAGAGACGTAAGTCAACCTAAGGCTCCAGTGTAGACAAACCCTCAAATAGCTACATTTCAGTAAAAAGGGCTGGAGAGAATGACTACCTAAGATAGCCATGCCTACAAGCCAATAAACAGAGCATCCCTGATTGCACAGAAATATGCTTATGGGACCTGACTCAGAAAATCATTTAAGCACATGCTTAAGTTCCATTGAAATCAGTGGGATTTATTAGCTATGTGTAAAAGACAGTTGCTGGATATTTGTGCAGAGACTTCAGTTCTCTGCTGAATTGTGGCATCAGTACTGCTAACAAAGAACTTTTGCCCTTTGAATCCAGTGTGAGATCCTAAAACTGAGCTCCACAGGTAACGTGTTAATTTTAGTCTGAAAGTCTGACTGTTAGCTTCATTGTAATTAAATATATGGTACCATCTGCACACCACCTTACCAAAAGGAGAATTTGCAAGTTTGCAAGGCAGCCCTTGCTATGTTTACCATGCACAGATGCATTTACCCAGTTCACAATACAATTCTCTTGCGGAATACCCACAACAATGCTCTGTTGTCTGTGACAGAGAAATGAATTCCATCTGGAAAACTAGTGAAGTTAGGGAATCTGACACCAGCCGTCTGTAATCAATTTTATATTAATCCTAGAATATAACAACCCTTGCATTAAGACTAGAGTCTCAGAGGCTCCTAACTGAAGAGCTTCACCTAAACCTGTACTTTAATTCATTCAAACTTAATTAATTAAATAACAAGTGATGGATTTTTATGAATATAAACAAACCATTTGGATCTACAGGTACTGTGCAAAATAAATAAAATAAAGATTAAAAACGATCCAGTTCAGAATGTCAAAGCACTCTGTTGAAGACATGACAGTCCCTGTTTTTTGATTATCTCCCTTAAGGGCCCCATACACACACCACATAAGAAGGGGAGCAAGTCCTGTTGAATGCAATTCCTGAGATAGAGATTCATAATCCAGCACCATTGTTTAAGACTTCTTAGAAAGGAAGGAAAAATCCACTCAACAGTTCCTGCTCCAGTCTGCTAACACATCAGCACCCACTGGGGGCTGATCGCAAAAGCAGCTGATAAAATGAATCAGAATAGGCACCTGCTTTTCATTACCCACCCCAAAGATGCTGTGCTGATGATGGTGGCACTGGTTGGACTCCACATTCTTCCTATGCAGCTGTATTGGCTACAGTTGTGGAGAAATGGGAACATTACCAGGGAAATATCCTACTCCAGAGTCCTTTCTGGCAAGAGGGGAAGGTCTGGGCCATTACTACTGTATTTATAAAGCACTATAAGATTCCCAAGAAAAGGCCCTGTATCCCTGTAAGCACAACAAATGGTTTTATTTTCTCCTGTACATCTGTGAATTCTCTGTTGAGACCAGAATTTAAGAGTAGCAACATGTGACAGCTTGGGGCCATGTCTATGCCACTTACAAATGCCAATTGGTATAGAGTTGTATTTAAAAAAAATAATCATTATCTGTATTCTTAGTGTCCGCAGGTATGTGGAGCTGCCATAACTGACAGGCCCTGTAGCAGGAACTCATCAGATAGAAACAATGTGCGGGAGAGTGCCTGAAACTCAATAATCCTGTGCAGGTGCAAAAATCTGGGACAGTGGTTGAGCTGCATCCATAGCAAATGAGTTTAGCTGACTCCTATGAAGGAAGAGGAAGGAGAAATGGAAAGTTATCCAGAAAGACACAACAAATGATGCCAGGCATGGTTTAAATAGTATGCCATGTAGGACCAGAGGTGGCTAGATAGACAGAAGAAATGCAGGGCAGGCTATAGCAAGGTCATCCAGCATGTAGCAGTGTCATAAGGCAGAGGGCTCTGCTGGTTTCCTGAGCTCAGATGGCTCCATGGACTCTGGGCAAATCAAGGGGTTTGGAACTGACCCAGTCCAAAGGAAAGACCTGGACTGGTGAAAAAACTGAGGTAGAGGTGTGTTTAATCTTGATTGTTTTGTATCATCTGGCTGCTTTGGAGCTTTTGTGTGATTAAGAATAAAAGAGCATTAATGTGTTTATACTTTGTGCAAAGTGTGTATGTGTTAATTGCTTCACAACTGGGGCATTTCCCAATAGAGTTAAACAGCCACCTTAAGCTTCACAGTGCAGGAGTGGCATTCTGGGAGTTAAGTGCTAGAGCATCTTGGGGGAACAGAGCCAGTCATGGGATATAGGGTAGGTAAGCTGAGAACTTCCATTTCTGAGAAGAGTTAACCGACTGACAGTCAATGACAGAAATGTGTGAGAGGCCCAGTCAGTGGCCCAGGAGGGATTTCTGACACAAGGTAATTTGAGATTGATTAGCCTGATCTACCAACAAACACTGTTTTTCAGTGTCTCTCAAAAAGGATAGAGGTTTTCTGAAATATAAGTGAATTGGACTGCCAGCATATTGTGTCTCTTCTATCCTTCAATGACACTTCATAATGTAGAGGAAATTGAATTAACCTGGTGTGAACTATGAATTGTAATTCTGACAATTCCTATTTAAATGGAGACACAGAAGGGTAGAAATTCTTCCAGAAAGGTCTGTGAAGGGAACAGGTAGCATGTAATTATTTATTATAGCAGGATGGGATGGAAAGATATGATGACATGTTTTAAAGAACAATCCAGATTAAGAAAGAGGGTGCACAGGAAAAATTTGAATTTAGGAAGAAGTTTTTTATAAAGAAAAAAAAAGTAATCTCATGACATGGAAGCATCGATAGATCAGAATGAGAAGATCAAAGACATGTAAAGGGCCTGGGGTGTGATGCTAGTAAACCAACTACTTGTTGTGGTTAAGGCTGTAGGCATTAGCTAAGAACTGACAAAATCATGACTGGAAATCAAATCAACTTGTCTGTAAGTTAGTTTTGTTCAAAATAGATATTAGTTTTATAAGAAGCTGTTTAGTATTTAGACTCTCTGAAATGTTTGTAACTGCGTGCATTAATCTCATGTGTAATATCTGTATTCCACCCTGTAAGAAAATATGTAAGTGTTGCTTTATAACTTTGAAAGTGGTGGGTCTGAACCTGCAAAATCAGGCATGGGAATCACCTCACTAAAGGTCTATTAAGAATAAATGGGTCATTAAATAATACCATGATAGAAAGGACTGGTGAATGGCCCAATCATACTTTGGAAATGCTACATGTAAGGGAGCTCTTCTAATGGTCTGGAAGGCCAAATATAAAAGATAAACCAAGTTCGCAAGAGAATTTTTGACCTTTTTGTTATTAGAACTCTCACAGTGCCAGAAAGACTAAATTAAGGCAGAGATCCAGAGGAGTTACTCCTTGATCTGCCATGAAAGGTATTTCAAGATGACAGATTACTACAAGTGTTGTCTTCAGGATCCTGTATCTCATTTGCATGTGTACATTTTCTTGCTTTAACCTGTATGAAAAAAAACTCCATTTCTTTTTCCTCACTGATAAACCTTTAGATGGCTTATTTCAGGATTGGCTACAGGCATTGTCTTTGGTGTAAGATCTAAGAGGCAAACTCTTTGGCGTCAGTTAGGCTGGCCTCTTGGGATTGGAAACAACCTGAGAGTTTTGTTAGTTTTGGTGTAAGTGACCTTTTAATGCCTGAATGGCAAGATGGACTGGGAAGCCTAAGGAGACTGTCTGCAACTCCACGCAAAGACAGAGATAGTAATCAGGAGTTCACATGTGTTACTGAAATCAATTTAAAGAACATAGCAACTGTGGGATTCTGCAGGATGGCTGTTACAATATGATACACAGTGCTTCTCTTTCTTTCTCGTAAAGATGTATTTTAGATTTGTTTTCCTCTCTTAGTCTGATAAGCCATGCAGGCTGACAGTGTATATATTTGCTATTTGTGTATGGTAAATAGAAAGAGCTACATCATTAACCCTCAATGACACCTATATCCTACCTTTATCCTACAATCAATTAGATGGAGAAAACTAACTAATAGTGATAAAGATGTGCTTGGGCTACGAGACTTGTATAGCACTTGTGTGGGGCTCAGTAGAACCATCTTTGCTATAAGCCACTCATAAGTATGTCCAGGTTTTCAGTCTGACCTGTGTGGGGAGACAATCCAACTAGTAATGCTGAAATGTTCTTCACAAGGGAACACCTGTGGGAGGACAACATAACAGCAGTATCAT
Source organism: Podocnemis expansa (assembly GCA_007922195.1). NCBI lineage: Eukaryota > Metazoa > Chordata > Testudines > Podocnemididae > Podocnemis > Podocnemis expansa. Next base: position 4,941,287 of record ML682034.1, read on the forward strand.
CTTTGTAAAGGCTAGACACATCATCCTCTTATTCTGCCACTATAATAGAACATCTGCTGCTGGGATCCGTGTAGGCTCCACTAAGTAGTTTTTGACCACATTCTCAAGATTTGCCATCCTTTCATGATCTGAATATGCCAGATTTGAAATCAGTATTCAAATGCTGTTGGCTTTTTCACCAAAGGATCCAGTGATGCTCTGGTTGCATATCATCAGTTGTAATAAATGAGTTGTCACCATGTGACTTTTCTCATTGTACACGACTTGAATATTATAACACACACAAAGGGCATTACAAGATTCAGGTCCTGAAGAACATAAGAGCATAAACATGACCATAATGGAACAGACCAATGGTCTATCTAGCCTGGTTTCCTAGCTTCTAACAGTGGCCAATAACAGGTGCTTCAGCAGGAATAAATAGAAGAGGAAATCATCAAGTGGTTCCTCCCCTGTCATACACTCTTCAGAGCCTAAGAATACCTAGGGCATGGAATTGAATCCCTGATGATCTTGTCTAATAGTTACTGATGGACCTTTCCTCCATGAACTTACCTAATTCTTTTTTTGAATCATGTAATAGTTTTGGCTTTCTCAACATCCCCTGGCAAGGAGTTCCACAGGTCTTTGGTGTTCTTGGATCTCTAACAATAAAGCTTGTAAAATCTCTTTACAATTTGATTTTATGGGACCAAAGATTTCAAGCCATTTCCTAGCATTTCAAGAAATATGCAATTGTTAGCTCACAACAAACAGGATGATACCAAATAATTTATGATATTGTGATATCCTGTTTGATTAAAATAACCTAAGGGGAGTTTGGGCACATTCTCTCTCAGGGTGTGCATGCAGAATAGAGGCCATGTGTCTCAGATCAACAGCTATTCTGGCAGTTCTGTGATACCTTAACATAAAAATGAAGTGAACTAGAGGTGCAATGTTGGCTTCTTCTCAGAGTCCCCTCACTCTTGACAGTTTGCTTCATTCTCGTAAAATTATTTCAAAACAGAAGATTTGCATTTTAAAAATAACATCATTAAAAGATAATTACTCTAAGTGTGCAATTAAACTGAAATTTTGTAGACTTCAGATATCAATGCTTTCAAATGAAGGGAGAGCAATTCTTGACTATTCATTTATCTGATGGCAACTTTCCTTTATATGTTTTCTTAAGCTATTCAAACAAAAGACAAAAGAAAAAATCCTTAGGAATAACAACTCCCCAGCTACCAAACTACAACATTTCATTTGTGTCACACTATCTTGCTATAAGTCCAAACTCTAGTTCTTTGTGCAACAGCTAGTTGTATATTTTAAACCATGTTTTTCAGTATTTTTCCATTGCGTCCTCTGATTACTGTGGGTCAGATTTTGGTAGTCTTATTCACATTGGATAGGACATTACTTCATGAGTAGTCTCACTGAAGATCTGAAGTTAGTGGTCACTAACATGCAGTAAGCATATCAGCAGAGCTGGTCAAAATTTATTTTTCGGTGGAAATATTTTTTCAGCAAAAATTCAAACTGCAAATTATTTTGGTTGAAAAATAAAAAAAATTCTTCAGAAAACACATTTATATTAAAAAGCTGCCAACATGCTTCCTGAGAGTTGTAGTTTGTGTGTCTCATGCTTCAATTCTCTGTACGTAGGCTTTCTCTCATTAGACTACACTTCACATGATGCAATATGGTCTCCTGTCTTTGAGAGAAAAAGTGGCTTTTCTGACTGTGGTTCATTGAAGTAAATGTGTTCCATCCTGACAGCCAGCTCTCAGAGGAAAATTGTAACATGAGGCACTTGAGCAGCACATCCTAATAAAACTATTTTAGTTTTTGGCTTAAGGTTTTTTGGTTTTTCATGTTCAATGTTTTGTTTTGTCAAAAAGTTGATATTCTATCAAAAAAACACTGTAAATGGAAGATTGTTTACGTGCTCTACATGTCAGATTTTTATAGTACTGTACCTAGGGAAAAATAAAGGAGTAAGATGTACATAGTAGTGTAAGAAAACAGATTGACAGAGTCAGATGGATAGCCAGAAGTCAACTACTGCAGGAGAGGCCCAAGAAAGAAAACAATAAACCGTCACTGGTCACCACATACAACCTCCAAGTCACACCTCGACAACAGATCAGGATCTACAGCCTATTGTAAAAGATGATCCATCACTCTCTCAAGCCTTGGGAGGCAGATCTCTCCTCACCTACAGACAGCCACCCAACCATAAACAGATACTCACCAGCAACTACAGACCTAACAACAGAACCATTAAAGCGGGCACACACCCCTGCAACAAAGCACGTTGCCAATTTTGCCCACATATCTGCACAAAAGACACCCTCATAAGACCTAATCAAGCCAGCTACTCCATCATGGGCTTATTCACCTGCTCATCCACCAATGTGATTTATGCCAGCGTGTGTCAGAAATGCCCCACACCTTATACATTGGACAAACAGGACAATCCCTGTGCAAAAGAATAAATGGGCACAAAACTGACATCAGAAATCACAACATGGAAAAACCAATTGCTGAGTGCTTCCATCTTTCTAATCACTCTATGGATGATTTGTTAGTGACTGTGCTCAAGGAAGTCAATGGGACATCAAGACTTCAAAGAGAAACAGCTGAATTAGAATTGATATGCAGATTAGTTTGTGTGAAAGCAGGATTAAATCATGACTATGGCTTCTTTTCCCATTACAACAGGTGATTTGACTTCACCCTCCTCTATGTGCTGTTTCCCAGTGTTTGAATCTTAACAACTGCTCTGATCCCATGTCTTACACTCCCTTGCATTTATTTTCATCTCATTCTGTAAGTTCCCCCATCTTCAAAGCGTCTAATGAAGTGGGATTTTCTCCCATGAAAGCTCATGCGATAAATTAATCAGTTAGTCTTTAAGTGCCACAGGACTCCTTGCTGCTCATAGTGGTGAAGAGCACATGAGTGTCATGTCATGTAGAAGTACACTGTGTCTAATACAGTTATAGGACCAGTAGTGCATCCCTGAACAGCAATACTATCCAGTATTTATAGGCAAAAGGATTAGTTTTCTAACATTGTAGGAATGTTTCAAATACAAGTCTGGCAATGTTCTATTTATGCTTCATGAGGAATTAATAAATGAACTGATTGTCAAATGCATCATGGTCATCTGCCTGTCGGGATCCCAACCACTGTGGTGGTAATAATATGATAGGTGATAATCTATTATAATAATAATAGCTATAATAATATGGTGATAATCCTAAGCATTTCAAGGTTTTTGGTTTTTTTTTTTAATTATACACTTCTATAGTACTTTCCAGTAAAGTGCTTATACTAATAATAGAACTAAGGGCCAAATGCTGTTCCTTTAACAATGTTGGAAGTGCTAAAATCATGAAGGCCGGTTGGTGGAAGACAAGCAACTGGAACTCAAGATTTCTAGACCCTAAATCCTGCACTCAATTTACTAAATCATACAGCTCCTGGAGATGGTGACACACTTCCCATCTCATCCCTTGCTTCTTACACTTCTGGGTGAAAATTTTGCATTTGTGAATTATTGTGCCTAAACAGATTTTCAGTTTTGCAAATGTCCGGATAGTAGAAAATATTTCACATGAAAATGTATTGGAAATGTTAATACAAGTGAAACGTTTCATAACAGTATTACAGTGTTTTTGCAAACTCAAAAACTAGAAAATTTCATTTGAAAAAGCCCATCCAAGTCTTTTTGGTATAAATATTTTGTCCAGGCTTGTTGGACTACAGTGAAAGGCCTGGTGTTGAATTTCATGGTTTCAGCTATTTACATTTTAAATTTCATAGTGTTGTAACATGACATGACAACGTATTTAAAAATGGTAAAATATAAACACATAAAGCCCTTAAAACTCAGCATTTTTCAAAGTGGGAGTATTGAGACAAAAGGTCACAAGACTACTTGGGGTTTGGGGCTGTTGTACTGCCACCCTTCTGTGCTGCCTTCAGAGCTGGGTGGTCAGAGCAGCGGCTGCAAGACTGATACCCAGCTCTCAAGGCAATGCAAACTAAAGGTGTCAATACCACAACCCCTCTACATTAGTCTTGCAATCTCCTTAGCTGTGCACTTTTGTATGCTTTTTACCTTATAATATAGGCAAAAATACACAAAAGAGCAGATTTCATCAGGAGAATCAGATTTCATGGTCCATGACACATTTCTTAAGGTCATGAATTTAGTAAGGGCCTAGTTATGAACACACTGCAGCTGATCATGCAGGTTGTCATGAGCTTTCAGCCTGAACAGGAATCCCAGGTGCCTGACCTGCAGGGCTTAAAGTAAGGGGGGAAAGCACTGGAATGCAGTTCTGCAGCTGCCTATTTTTAGGCTGGTAGTGTTCCAGGGCCCCTAAAAATAGAGGAATGCACCAGAACCCTGAGTTCAGGTGGCTCCACCTTTAACCCTATTCCACCTTAAACCAGCCAGCAGAGAACTGCACCAGGCTGGGAGTTTGTGAATCTCCCCCTGGAGGGCAGAGCAGCTTGTGGCTGGAAGCAGCTTCCAGCTGGTCAGGCAGCCTGCAAACAGCTCAGGTAAGGGTGTGGTGGGGGGGCTGCTGGGTTGTGTGTGTGTCTGCGTGTGTGTGTGTGTGTGTGTGTGTGGCTGTGTGGGGGGGGATGGTTGTATGTGTGTGTGGGGTGTCTGTGTGTGTGTGTGGCTGGGGGTGGATATTGGGGCAGGGGGTGGGTTCTGGGGATGGGTATTGGGGTGTCCTAGTCATGCTGGAGGGGGACACATGCATGTTGGGGGAGGCCCACCCATGTGGGAGGGTTCTGAGGCCCACCAAATTATACTTTAACCCCTGCTGACCTGCTGTGTGCTGGAGAAAGAAACAATGCCAAATTATTTTGTTGTTTACAGAACAGCTGCCTGAGGTTGCCCATTGTTATTGGGCTCAAGAAACAAGCTCTCAGAGGTAGGATCACATCATTATGCAGATCTGGTATGAAAAGCAATGGCTGCAGAACTTTTGGACACACAAAGACACCTCCCTAAAACTGTGTGCAGAACATGGTCCAGCAGTGCAGCACAGACACCAAAATGAGAGCTCCCTTCTTGGAGAAGTATGTGGCAGTCACTGTGTGGAAGCTGGCAACCCCAGACTGCTCCCAGGCAATCACAAATCAGTTTGGAGTCAGGAAGGCCATTGTGGGGATGGCATTAACAAAAGTGTGCAGCACCATTAATTGCATCCCTGCTACTAAAGACTCTGACCCTTGGAAAAGAATGTGAAATACTGGATGACTTTGCAGTAGGGATGCCATTTAGGTATGGCAAAGGAGGCAGGAGTTCTAATTTTCATAACAGTAGCTGGGAGTGACTTTATTTGCTTCTCTTCCTTCCCTCACCTAAGTATCCTAGGTTTTGGCCAGTCTCTAAGAATGCAGAAATGTGGAGGAGCCAACAGCAGGGCTGGGAACTGCTGTGGCACTCTTGTCAGTCTTAAAACAAACACGCTCACCTACTCAGAGGAAGGAAGCTCTCAAGCTCTCTGCTTAGGTCTGATGCTGCTGCAGATTTCCTCATGATCTGCCCTTCATCTTGGCAAGCTGATGTTAAAAAGGCAAGAGCAAGCTCCTTGTGACACCAGTAGATACGGGGCTTCTCATGTGTGTGTGGGGGGCCTGCTGCCCAGGCATATATCGGGGGTTAAAGTATGTGGGAACACCTAGGAACACCATTCCTGGGCCCCAAAAATCTGGTGGGCCTCCATTTGCATTATGGGAACCTTTAAAGCAGCAGTTCTCAACCACTGGATTGGGACAAATTATGGTGTCACCATACAGAGGTTAGTGTGTTGCTTAGAGCCAAGAAGACAGCTGGATTTGGCCTGGGGTGGGTGGGCTGGTGTGTCCTGTAGGGTTATGACACACCACCATGTGTGTTGCGACCTGCAAATGGATGAAAGCCACTTCTTTAAACTATGTCAAATTGTGGTTACTTTTAAACTAGACAGCAGCAGCTAGCACTCGGTCTCTCAGGAAAGACTGGCCTTCAAAATGAAGGTGCAGCAATGAAATCAATGTAGTAGACAATGGAGAAATATTAATTGATTTTATAAACTGTTTTGGTTGAAGTTAGCTTCAACCAAAAATATCTGTATGTTGATATTAATGAGGCTATGTTTACACTAGGAAAAGTTAGTTTGAATGTAATTCGAACTAATAAGTTCAAGTTTAGTACAAACTAACTTGAACTTATTAGTTTGAATTAACAAAGTGGACTAATTCAACTTAACATTGTCTAATTAGTCCATTTTGTTAATTCAAACTAACTGCCCTTAATTTGAATTTATTAGGTTTGAACTAAAGGTTAATCCTAGTCTACACCCTCCTTAGTTTGAACTAAGGATTGAACTAAGGGCTTAGTTTGAAATAACTGGCAGGTCTTACTAGTTCAAATTAAGCTTTCTTTAGTTCAAATTAAGGAATTCCTTAATTTGAACTAATGAAAGCCTGTTGTGGTCAGGTATTAAGTTAGTTTGAATTAAGTCTCCTTAATTCAAACTAACTTGCAAGTGTAAACATACCCTGAGAGTTTGAGTTCCTGTGTTTTACTGCAAGTAATAAATGCAGTTTTGTGTTTTTGTTTGTCTTGATTGTTTCTGCTTATGGCTTGCATTGTGTTCAAACAATTACATATCACATTGTCAATCATAGTACTTGTATTATGCAATGTTTGCTAGTTTGTGACAATAATTCATATAGGCATAAATGGCATATAAAATTATAAATATTTTTATGGAGCAATAACTGATGCATATGGCACTGAGAAGTGGTTGCAAATGCCTACCTGGGCTGGGACCTACACATGCCTGAAGAAGACCTAGAGAATACGGGAAGGGGACCCAGAGATATGGAAGGTTCCGGGGCCCGTCAAATTATACATTAACTGCTGGGCATATTCAGAGATAGTTATTCTCACAGACAGCTCAGCTTTGGAAGTCTGAGGCTGCGAGAGCAGCATTACAGAAGGACCACCTGGAATCTTTCCTTGGTATGAAGAAATAGGAAGTGTTGTCACACCACAGATATTGTTTAAATTACACTTAAGACTTTCCCATTTTAATTCCACTGCCCTCATTTTTTTAGTGAATGGCCGTACTCCAGTGTGGCCATTTACTCTGCCTTTGATCCAGTTTATCTGTGAGAATCTTTCCTTTCCCTATAACAGGCTTTGGGTCAGGTTGCCAGGTAGGTCCATATAGGCTGTCACACACAAATGGTATGAATATCTTAATCTCATCAAATCTCCCCAGGGTTGCACATTTCTAGAGTCTTTTATCCCAGAATACCTTTTGAGGAGCTGCTGGTCCTCTATATGAGGATGTACAAGTAACTGCTGCTACAAAGCAGCCATGTTGTAGCTGTGTGTTTGCTGTGCTGTATATCTTTCTCTTCCAACTGGTAAGGAATCTTAATTCCTTTTGTACCTACTCTTCAATGTTTCTGAGGGTGTATCTGATGAAGTGGGTTGGAGCCCACAAAAGCTTATGTCTGAAGAAATCTACTAGTCTTTAAGGTGCCATAGGGCTTTCATTGTTTTTGAGGGTGCAGGGTCTCACAAACTTGAGTTCCTCAGTGAATTTCATTGAAATAATGTTTACTCTCTAAGATCACTACAGCAATAGACTAGCAAATTCCTTCTTACATAATCCTTTGTATTTGTCATACCTGTTTGTATAAAACCTTCAGAGCTCACAAACCCAAGCCCCTCTAAACAATTGGTTAGATTTTTCTGCCAAAATTTGTTCATTGTAGGTCCATGCTTCTAACATCCATCATTTAATTACACTGGACAACAAAGATTTTGCTTCCTGAATATTTTTGGGTGTATCTTATGGATTCTAGGCTGCTGATTATGAAAATCACCATGAAATTTCTCTTTCATGTACTGTTTTTTTGAAATTGCCTATATTTGTTATTTCAGTTCATAAATTGTCTATTAAAATGTTGCCCACAATGTAAGCTGAAAACTTTTCTATCTTGTGTCCAAGCATGCCTGGGCATGCAGTGACACTGCACCTAGTGCAGGCCACACAACATGCAGTGGGAATGCTAAGGCTTAGGCAGGGTGGATGCTGGCAGGACAGGTTTTAGAAAGGCCATAAAAGCATTTTGCACACACCGTTCTATGAATTGCGTTTATATCAGTTTGCATTCATGTTGATGTGCATGCTCTAAGCACATAGCATATTGTGTGTACTCACAATAATAAAGCAATTGTATTTTCAGGAGGATTCGTGATAGCAAAACGTCTCACCAATGTCACAACAGCTGCGATACGTTCTGTTACATTTGTGGTGAATATATGCTTAAATCTCAAAGGCGGAGCATGACTGCACATATTAAGAAAGCGTATGAGCTCTACTTTGTCTGTAAAATTGGTGATCAGGACAAAGCCTGGGCTCCTCACATTTGTTGCACAACATGCGCTGTCGATCTTAGAGCTTGGCTCAGAGGTACTTGGAAGTCAATGCCGTTCACTGTCCTGATGATACGGTGAGAGCAGAAGGATCATGTGACAGACTGTTACTTCTGTCTGACCAATGTGTCTGGGTTCTCTGCTAAAAACAAGAAATCCATTGAATACCCCAATCTCCCTTCAGCCATGAGACCTGTGCTGCATGACGACAGTCTTCCAGTACCAAAGCTACCAGAGACATGTAGCCTAGAGGGGGCAGACAAAGATGCCATGATGCATGAGCCAGGAATGGAAAATGACACTGATCCAGATTTTGAACCATTTACGTTGAGTGATCCTCATCTGATAACTCAATCTGAGGTAAATGACCTGGTCACGGACTTGGGTTTGTCAAAAGCAAAAGCAGAATTACTGAGTTCAAGACTGCAAGGATGGGGGTCTGCTGTCACCAGGCATGAAAATTTCTGTCTTTCGCAGCCACCAAGAAGATTTGACACAATTCTTTGGTCAGGTTGATGATCTGTGTTTCTGCACTGACATTGATGGGCTGTTTTCTGCTTTGGGTTGCCAGCAAGACCCACAACAATGGCGTCTTTTTATTGATTCATCAGTGTTAAGCCTGAAAGCTGTGTTGTTACACTATGGCAATGTCCACCCTTCAATACCAATTGGCTATGCAGTATACCTGAAAGAAACCTACGGAAATATGGAAGTTTTATTGAAACACTACAGTACAGCAACTACAAATGGAACATCTGTGGTGATCTGAAAGTAGTCGCGCTGCTACTAGGAATGCAGCTCAGATACACCAAGTACTGTTGTTTCATTTCTGAATGGGACAGCCGTGCTAAAGAGTCTCATTACATTAAAAAGGACTGGCCACTCTGTAAACAGTTGGTTCCAGGGCAGAAAAGTGTGGCACATAAACCACTTGTAGACCCGACAAAGATATTTTTGCTTCCTCTTCACATAAAACTTGGACTGATGAAAAATGTTGTGAAAGCGATGAACAAGGAAGGTGAAGGATTTCGATATTTGAGACAGATGTTTCCCAGAATAACTGATGCCAAGATTAAGGAAGGCATTTTTGTTGGTCCACAAATCAAACAGGTAATCAGTGACAGGTAGTTCAAAGAACTTCTGGTAGGGCCAGAGAAAAGCACATGGAAGGCATTCAAGGGTGCTGTTGAAAATTTTCTTGGCAGCTATAGTGCGCCAAACTATGTGCAGCTGGTTGACAACATGCTTCAAGCATACAAAACCATGAAGTGCAACATGTCACTAAAGATTCATTTTCTGCATTTGCATTTAGACTTTTTCCCTGCAAATCTTGGTGCAATCAGTGACAAGCATGGTGAAAAGTTTCACCAGGACATTGCAATCATGTAGAAATAGTATCAGGGCAACTGGAATCCATCAATGCTGGCTGATTATTGTTGGACACTTAAACGAGAAGCCTCAGACACTGAGTACAAATGAAAATCATCAACAAAACATTTTTAGCTCAATTGAACTATTGCAAAGCATCAGCACCATTATGTGATTAAATGCATTACATTGAATAAAAGTCAATTTCTTGTTTCTCCAAATTCCTGCGTGATGAAGTAGTCTGAAATTATATTTGTGTTCAGCTTCAAGCGGTCTAGCATAATCAAAAAAAAATTCTGAGGAAGCAACATGTTTGAAAAAATTTGTTGTCCAATGACTCTAGATGATGATTTTTAGATGTTTTTTAAAAAAATGTTTCTCAGCTACATTTGAGTCATCATTAATTTCATCAACTCCTTCCTTTGTTAATTAATGAACATACTTCCTTGCTACTGCTACTTTCCCTCTTGACACATTTTTAAATGTTTATCTTAACCACTGTAGTTTAGCATCAGCTCATTTGTTAGTGGTGAAAGATCAAGCTTATGCCATACAATTTGAAAATTTATTTCATGATGGATTGGAAAGATCTCTGAAAACACAATGGCCAAGCAGAGGCGGCTTTTGGGGTAAGGGAAGTAGGTGGCTGCCTAGGGCCCCCAGCAGTAAGGGGGCCCCATAGCAGCTGTCTGCTCCACCCACCCTTGCTCCTATGGGGGAGTGGGGGCACCACAGACTGTCAGGGCCGGAGGCTGTTCTGCCTGCCTTCCCATCTGGCCTCCCTGCAGAGGGGGCAGAGCAGCCAGCCCAGCCTACCCCTGCCTGGCCGCGCCCCCCCAGGGGGTGGAGAAGGGCGGCGCTGAGCTGGGGCATGCGGGGCTGGGGCCCTGGAGTGGCTCCTCCAAAGAGTTCGCCCCCCAGCTCCCGCCCACCTCAGGCCGTGGATCAGTCCTCTTCTGGCCAGGGGGGCTGGGGAGGAAGCGATCCAAGCTTTTCACAGTGGCCACTCCAGGGCCCTGCGCCCCCATGCTGCAGCTCAGCACCAGCCCTCTCTGCCCCCTGGGGAGGCGCAGTGGGGGCGTAGTCTGGACTGGCTGCTCCACCCCCTCTGTGGGAAGGCCGGGCAGGCAGGTGGGCAGAGCAGCCTCCGGCCCTGACGGTTTGTGGCCCCAACCGTGGGAGTTGGAAGGAGGGTGGTTATGGCAGCAGGGGGGACTGGGGCCCCAGAGAGGGCAGTAATGGGGGCCTATAGGGGCCCCCAATTGCCAAAAGTCACCTCTGTGGCCAAGAAGTAATCAAGAGATCATACAGCCACTGTACTGGCCCCACAGGTGACGGAAATCACTTCAAGCCAGGTGATGCTAAACCCCAAACACCCTTCCTTCCAGCTCCTATAATTTATTATTTTTTAAAAATACCTATAAAATAATAGACTACAATAATATTCCAACCCCTTTCAAAAGGCTATGCGTCTAGTCCAGTGGTTGTCAAACTTTTTTCTTTGGGACCCAGCTCCAGGCCCCTTCACTGTGGGGGGTCATGGGCTGCCCCACCTCTCAGGAGCAGCACCAGGCAACAGGGGAGAAGCAGCACTGGCCGGCAGGGGATGGGAGGGGAAGCCTCCCCCCCTCAGAATCAGTGCCAGCTGCCTGGGGAGTGAGGGCAAGCCGCCCCCACCTTCTGGGCTCAGCACCAGCTGGCTGGGGAGTGAGGGGCAGCTGCCCCCTCCCAGAAGCAGTGCTGGCTGGCAGGTGAGTGAGGGAAAGCTGCCCGCCCCCATGCAGCTTGGGTGCTGTGACCCAGTCCCTTCGGGGCTGCGACCCAGTACTGGATTGTGACCTGAACTTTGGTGACCACTGGTCTAGTCTTAGCGAAAATACTTCTTATACCAAGATTCATGCGCAGTATTTGAAACCTAAGCATTAGAGCCACTCACTAAGACAGTGAAGATGAAATAAATTAAAAATAAGAGCTGCTTTTTTATTGTTTATTCTTAGGGAAATGCAGCAAGTAAAGCATATAGGTACTTAACAGCTACATTAAATTTTTAAAATTCTTTCATTTGTAGTGGCAGAAAGCAGCCATATGGATGGGAGGGAGGGATGGAGGAGAGAGGCGGAACTTGGGTGACAGCCAGCTACCCTTTTGCTTCTTTCCTCTCCAGGCAGCAGGGATGCATGGAGATTTGGGGGAGAGGGCATGCTCCTGCTTGCATCCTCATTTCTTCTGCGTGCCCTTGCACAAGAAGAATAAACATTAGATATTCAGAAGCCAAAGCTTTAGATGCTGAGGACTGGCATACACTCTCCTATCTGCAGTGTGTACTTGGCAAAATAAATATGGGTAAAACTGTATTTGGCAAAATAAATGCAAAATGCTTGGCAAAATAAATACAATTAACTGTAGTTGGCAAAATAAATACAGTTAAAACTGTACCCTATAAATGATAGTCACTCCTATATATATATTTTTAAACATCACTAACATCTGCTAATGTTGTAAACACCTCTAGGAAGATTTAGATAGCTTTGAATATGGGAGGCTTAAACTGCAGTTGGCAGCCTCCAGGTCTGTAAGTTCCCTTTGTGCTCACACTGACTGCGACCTGTGGTCTCACAGAGACTTTTGGGGGCTCTCACCATTCCCTTGCTTTTGACCCAGTGATAAGGTTGCTACTTGTGCACATTTTTAACAGGGAGGTTATTTAACCATTGGAACAGCTTACCAAAGGTTGTGGTGGATTCTCTGCCACTGGCAATTTTTAAATCAAGAGTGAAAAATTTTTAAAAAGATATATTCTAGGAATTCTTCGGGGGGAGTTCTGTGGCCTGCATTATAAAGGAGATCAGACTAGCTAATCATGATGGCTTTACAGTCTATCAATCTACCCTTACTGACACTCAAGCTATCCTGACATCAGAATAAAGAATTTCCCTCCCCTCCTGCCTTGTTGCTTGACATAGGCCATTCCATTTAAATAGTTGAATTTAAATCAAGTTCCTTAGAAACAAACGTTAAAAATACTTCCATATAAACTCATCTGACATTGGTCTCTCCGAATGTTGAAACTCCCTCACCAGTTCAAGTATTTCCTGTTCAAACAGTGCATCTTTTTTCTTTCTCAGCAAATCAGTAATTTCTCTCTTTCTAGTCTTGTATGGCAATTTGTCTTCAATTCTCTTCTGCATTGTCTCCATCAGATATAATTGGATACACTACTATTATTCTGAATACATTTATGTGGTTTACATAACATGAAATGCTGATGATTTTTTTTCTGATGCACTGCACCTTTACATTTCAAAGCACTTTTAATTATCTTAAATCAGCCTTCTCAGCTCCTGCTTCTCTATTCCACTGTTTGAATCCAAATATCTTATTTACTTTAAAGAGAGAGGCTAGCATTCTATCCCTCTAAATCAGTTTGAACTAACCTTGTAATTTGCTCTTCTCTGTTTCTATAGATTTACAGTTAGTGTTATAGTTCCTATTTCATTCAGCTGACAAAGTGGGATTGTGCCTATGAAAGCTCATGCAAACAATAAATTTGTTAGTCTTTAAAAGTGCCGTGGAACTCCTTGTTAGTTTTGCTGAAATAGACTAACATGGCTATCCCTCTGGAGCAAATAATGTGAGACTCATTATAAAACCATTGCAGTTTTGTGGATAAATTCTATAGTCGATTATTTAATACATATTGGTTCATTATGAAATATATACAAGAAGCCAATAATATAGTAGAGGAAAATGGGACTATATGACACCAGTCTTCAGGAGGCTGTCTCGTGTAGTCATGTTACATTCATCCTACGTAGGAAGTATGTTTCGAAACTCACACACTTTAGTTGATATTATTTGTATGATGATTTTACACGCTACATATCTTCTTAATATGTCATTAAGGCTATGTCTACATTCCAGTTTTAGTTTGGATTTGCTAGTGTGAAGTAAAGAAGTTCGAGGTTAGTCTGAACTAACCTCAGGCTAGTTTAAACTCACCCTGGACTTTTTAGTTCAAACTAACCACATGTTCTAGTTTGAACTAACACTTAGTTTGAAATAGAAGGTGTGGTTAGTTTGAACTAATGGCTTAGTTCAAACTTAGTAAATTTGAACTAACCCTGGGTTTGGGTCTTGTCCGTGTTTAGTTGGAACTAAAGTTCAAACTAAGAGTGGAAGTCCAAAGTAACATTGGTACCAACTTGTTTGGACTAAGCTTTCCCTAATCCAAACTAAGAAATTTCTTAGTTCGGACTTGGCAAATTAGTCCAGACTAAGCAGGCTTAGTATTGACTAGTTTGGCCTATGGCCACACGAGGGTTGTCAGAGCTGCAGGTGGTGGCCCCTTGCAGCCCTGGCCAGGAGGTTCCCCCAAGTCAGAGCTCTGGTGGTGGCCCCAAACCAGGGAGCAATGGCTCATGAATATTCATAAGTTAATTTGAATATTCATGAATTTATAATGGCAGTGTACCGCAGCATAATTGAAGGCCTCAAGGTGTGCCACAACAGAGAAAAGGTTGGGAACCACTGGCCTAAAATACAACCAATCTGTTTCTTCCAGTTCTCTTAAGTTATTCTGTTTCTTTGTTTTGGAGGCTAGCATTACAGATACTGCTCAGTGAAGTAAAAACAATGAGTCCTGTGGCACCTTAAAGACTAACAGTGGCTCTAATCCACTTTGTTGGATGCATGAAGTGGAAAGTGCAGTTGACAGTTTTATACACACACACACACATGCGCGAGGATGGTGCACTGACACTTCTGTATTTTTATATTTGATTTTATAAGCAAGTAGTTTTTAAGGGAGGCTAAATTTGGTTTATGAAAAACAAATCAGACTCCTGAAAGGAGTACAGTAGTCTTGAATGGTTGAGAGCCAAAAGATGACAATGCCAGGTTTGAGAGTAGTTGCACACAATTCAAGGAAAGAAGTGTGTTCAGTAGAAAACTATGACTGAGACAAAAATTGTGTCCCTATCTTGACACTCAAACAAACCCAGAAGAGGTGGTAAAAGGGCCAATGTGGTATGAGAGCTGGAGCAGCTGGAGTCTGGTTTGGAAACACTGCACTAGATGACTTTCTAGCTCCTTGATTTACTAAGTCTCTTAAGTTTAAGAAGGAGTTGTGCTTCTTGATCAGAGTTCCCATGGTACTTTCTTTACCAAACCCTTTCCAAATATTAGTAATTTGTAGTTTTTTTCATAGCTATTTTGAGTGCGTTGAAGAAGACACCATGTATTTGCCTCATCCATTTTCTGAGACAGATCCTAGCATAGAGCCAGAGCCTCATCTGGTGTAAATCAGCATAGCTTCATTGATTCCATTTAAATTATGTTGATATACACCAACAGAAAAGATTTGGCCCATACTCTTTACATTTTGGTAGTGAAATTAATTTCTCAGTAGCAGAACTTTAAAAAATTTGCATCCAAATCACAGCTGGGGAGAAAATGGCACCTTCACTGAACATTTCAAAGGGAAGCCAGGCCAGTGTCACTTGACAAAAAGGAGTTTTAACACATTTGGACCCATATATAGTAATATATAAAAGTAAAAACAGGTGTATGGAGAGTGTGCTCCCTGGGTTGTGCTATCTCCTATGGTTCTTGAGATTTCATTAGAACCTCTTAATACACAATACACTCACAAATCAATTGAGTGTTATTTATACACTTAAAATCTATACAGTATTGCAGCAACTGCTTAAAAACACTCTTTTAAAGAGCTTCACAATAAAAGTGATTTTGCCCATGCTGCTAGAAACATTTTACTAAATGAAATGATAACATAGTTGCATTTGTGGAGAAAGGAAAAAGGGGAAAAAAAGAAACAACATGACCTCCACAAAATAGTAATGCATTATTAGTAGCTATTGCATTTCTGATAACCTTGAACAATTGATATTGTCAAGCAATAAATGATTAGAAGCAGAGAATTTGCATGACTATTAGGGCTTATAGGATTTGTTGTTTCTAAGCTCAAAATAGAATGTTATTGTTGAAATGTAAGAGAGAAAAAGCATGTTTTTATCTCCATCAATCATTTTTCAACTTAATTTCTTTTCATTTTTGCCTTTACTATATCTTTCATGTATTATTGTTATTTAGTGCTTATAAATGTGCAGAGCACTTCACTGAAATAGAAGACAGCTCCCTGCTTTCAAGAGCTGGGTCTGTGTCTTAGGTACATTACTCACCATACAATCTCTGTGCTTTTAAAATCTTACAGCCAGATGCTGCTTTCTGCTATGCAGCTGCAAATCAGAATAATTTGGTTCTGCCCTAGATACATCAATGAATCCAACAACAGAAACTGATGCACAGAGAGAGATTCTCCATTAGCAATTTCTTTTTTTGGCTGAGATATCTACCAAATCTTTTTCCATGAATATGCACTTCTTAAGGTTGACGTGGGAGCTTGGGAATAGAAGGAAGAGAGAATCCGTAATATACTTAAGGCTTTTCCTGTGCTCTGTGTTGTTACTTTTCCTATATTCAAAAGGCCACACCACACCTTTAAGCAGGTAGGAATTTGTCTAGCTGGATGAATGAAGCAAAATGTGCTTTATGCCTGGGGTGCAAACGGGGGGGGAGGTCAAACTGCTGTCAAAGGTACAAGGAGACAGTATGGTGACAGGGAATGAGATGAGCAGAAAAGTTTACATGAGGCAGGCTGAAGGAGCTCTCTGTCTGCCTACCTCCCATTTAAGTGGTGAAATACTAGGTTTGGTCAAGACCTGCTGTGGTCTGTGCATTAACTGCCCCTCTTATAGGGGGACTGGGAAGAAACTTTTCCTTTACCACCCAATTGGTCTCAGCTGGGTTGGGTTTTTTCAGCTTCCTCACAGTGGGTTCAAGGAGGGCTTTGTTGGCATGTGGAAGGAAGGAAGGTAGACCATATGTCGCAACTCATTATATAAGTGTGGGGCAGATGTCCAGTGCAGGTACTCTGTAGGGAAAGTATACAGTGACCAGATAAATGGTTTGGAAAAGGACTTAAAAAGGAGGCGTTTGTTAAAGGAATGGAATGACAGGTGGGGCTGGGGTGGGAGGGTTTATGACTGGTATGGCAAGGAGCCAACCGTCCTATAGCTCATCTTAACTTATTTTTTAATGGGGGGGGGGGTGGATGGGGAAGTCCAAGCAATGGGTGGAGGACCTGGATGAAAAGAGAGGGGGAGCTGGTGGGAGCCTTTGGGTAATTATTGAATGAACATGGGGTTCTGTTGGGTAGCCCCAGAGATCTAATAATAAAGTTGCAGTCTGATTAAAACCAATTAATCATCTGTTATGCAGACACCCAGACACCATTTTCCACATATAGCTTTTGAAAATATGATTTTTATTTTTGGACTATTGAAGCAGGTATTGGAATGAGTGAATTACTTGGAAATTGTCCTTCAGATATTTTAGGTATTTGTAAGTATCCAGGCATAGTACGGGTAGGTTGTTTTTTTCCTACCTCCCCTTCTTTCTTTCTTGATAGATGAGAGCAACTCCACTGAAAGTCTGAATCATGTAAAGTGCGTAGGTTTCCAGTTGTCTAAATCGGGTGACTGTAGCAAGATGCAGGCTTAGCCTGCCCTCACACTTGAGCCCTAATTGCAAGGAAAATGGAGTCACCTGGGAGTGTCAGCAGGAAAGGAGGCTAATGAGGATCAGCTGAGAAGTCCACTCAGTCATAGACTCATAGACTCTAAGGTCAGAAGGGACCAATATGATCATCTAGTCTGACCTCCTGCACAGTGCAGGCCACAAAACCTCACCAACTCACTCCTACAATGAACCTCAAACCCATAACTGAGCTATTAAGGTCCTCAAATCATGATTTAAAGACTTTAATATGGAGAATCAACTAGCAAGTGAGCCATGCCCAATGCTACAGAGGAAGACAAAAACCCCCCAGCACCCAAGCCAATCTGCCCTGGGGGAAAATTCCTTCCTGACCCCAAATACGGTGATCAGTTAAACCCTGAGCATGAGGGCAAGTCCACAACAGCCAGTCAAGAAGAACTTCTCTGTAATAACTCAGAACCCACTAGATCAAATGCCCCTTCCCACATCCCTATCATACCCATCACCAGTAGTAAAAGACAGACAATGGCCAAGCTACACTGTCCATCATATTATTCCCTCCATAAACTTATCAAGCTCAGTTTTGAAGACACCTAAGGTTTTTGCCCCCATCACTTCCCTTGGTAGACTATTCCAGAACTTTACTCCTCTGATGGTTAGGAATCTGCGTCTAATTTCAAGCCTAAATTTTCAGAAGGACAGTTTGTATCCATTTGTTCTTGTGTCCACATTGGCGCTGTATTCAAATAATTCCTCTCCCTCCCTTGTATTTATCCCTCTAATGTATTTATAAAGAACAATCATATCTCCTCTCAGCCTTCTTTTGAGAAGACTAAACAAACCAAGCTCTTTAAGTCGTCTCTCATAGGGAAGATTTTCCATTCTACGAATCATTCTTGTAGCCCTTCTTTGCACCTGTTCCAGTTTGACTTCATCTTTCTTAAACATGGGTGACCAGAACTGTACACAATACTGCAAATGAGGTTGCACCAGGGCCTTGTATAATGGTACTAACACCTCCCTATCTCTACTGGAAATACCCCTTATGATGCACTCTAGGACCGTATTAGCTTTTTTCACTGCCACATTGCATTGGCTACTCATTGTCATTCTGTGATCAATCAGTACACCCAGGTCCTTCTCCTCCCCCATCACTTCCAGCTGATACATTCCCAACTTATAAGAAAAAATCCTGTTATTTGTCCCTAAGTGCATGACCTTGCACCTCCCATTGTTGAATTTCATCCTATTTCTAATGCTCCACTTTACAAGGTCATCCAAATCATTCTGTATGCTATCTCTATCCTCTTCTGTATTGGCACTACCTCCCAGCTTGGTGTCTGCAAACTTAATTAGCACATTCCCACTTTTTGTGCCAAGGTCAGTAACAAAAAGGTTGAATAAGACGGGTCCCAGGACCAATCCTTGGAGAACTCCACTAATAACCTCCTTCCAGCTAGACAGTTCACCTTTCACTATGACCCTCTGTAGTCACCCCTGTAACCAGTTCTTTATCCACCTATTTTCATATTAATCCCCATCTCCCCCAATTTAACAAATAATTCCCTGTGTGGAACTGTATCAAATGCCTTGCTGAAATCTAAGTAAATTAGGTCCACCGCATTCCCTTTATCCAAAAAAAATCTGTTATGCCCTAGAAAGGCCCGAGGCAGAAGCTCAATGAGGGTGAGCAGGGAAGCTGACCAAGGAGTGGCAGCTAGAGCTGGGGCTTCTAGGAAAGGGGTGAGTGGCTAGCCCAAGAGTCAGAAGTCATCAGGGAAGGGAGCTGCCCTGAATAAGTGCTGGAACTGTGTGGCTCCTGGGCCTGAAGTGAGTGGAGGGGCCATCTGTAAATAAAGAGGGTGTCTGGGCACATTAAGCTCTTGTCTGGACATGATTTGTGGGTACAGATGACCAGAGCAGTAAGGGGTAAATGTTGAATTTCTTTGAGTGACACTAACCAGAAGGTTCATCCAGAATGCTAGTAGTTTGCCTGAACAAATAGGAAAACCTGGGTGATACAGATGTGTGCGTTATGATGCAAAAATACAGTGCTCACTGTATTAAGTGAAATCAATGGTTCACCAAGCCTACTATCTTTCTTTTGACAATGACCAACAACTGTTACTTAAGGAAAAATGAAATGCCCTTCCCTATTGAATCTTCCTAATTGTGCAGTGCTGTCCAAAAGGGTATGGAAGATTATTTCTGGACACATAGATGATCATTAGAGATCTATGTCCCTCTAAGTGCTCAAAAAGCCCCAGTGATGGACATAGTATTGGAATCTAGATAGATAAAAATGATCTTAGTGTGTATAACTGTAACACAGTGATTACTTAAAATACTGGAGCTGGGTGAATGATTTTGTTGAGGTCATGCAAATTTGATTTGATATTGTGTAATTCTTGTACAGAAAGGAAAAGGAAACATTTTATACAAATTATTAAAACAACACTCTGACTCTACATGTCTTAAGACCCATCTTAAAGGGAAGTTCCAAAGGGATAGTCTTGTTAGTCTAGTTCAGCAAAATGTCAAGGTGTCCTGTGGCACTTTTAAATACTAAAACATTTATTTATCACATGAACTTTTGTGGGAGAAAATCCTGCCTGATTACATCTTCATTTGCTTGAAAGTAGGACAAAAAAAGATTATGCAAGGATTGGACAATTAAAAAAACTCTCTCACCTATGTTGATAATTTTGTCCATTTTCTTTTCTTCTCTGCCATAACTTACTGTAAACAAATTTACAAAGACAACATATCTTTCAAGTTTTATTCCTAACTCTGGTATATTCACAAACAGTGCTTCTGCATGCAGCACTCACTCCCCCCAAGCTTTATTTGTAGACTTCAGTTGGGAGGTTGAGGCATCATTTGAACACCATCAGTGGTTGACTCAGAGAAGGATCTTTCTGAATGATCTCTAAGGCTATGTTTACATCTAACTGCTTGGTACAGACTTACTTAGTCCAAACTAAGTAATTTGGAGTTAGCTGGAACTCACTGAAACTTTTTAGTTCAAACTAACCACACTTTTTTAGTTTGAACTAAAAAGTTAGTTCGTACTAACTTTTTAGTTCAAAGTAAAAAAATGCAGTTAGTTCAAACTAACTGCTTAGTTCAAACTTATTTAGTTTGAACTACCATGGCTACATAGTGATAGTTTGAACTACAATTTAAACTAAGTTCAAACTAAGCAGTTATTTCAAACTAACCTTTCAAATTAACTAGTTTGAACTCAGCTTTGCTTAAAACTTAAAATTTTTTAGTCTGAAGTCGGCAAAGCCTAGTGTAGACAGGGATCAAATTAGTCTGGATTAAGCCTCCTTATTACAGACTAATTTGCTAGTGTAGACATAGCCTAAAAGACTGCAGTGTGTGTATGCGTGTTCTTCACAATATCATTACAGCTGCACAGATGTGGTATGCTGCATGTCTACCAAGAATGGGTTGTAAGTGAACTTACTCTCTCAGTCCTTCTTAGAAAGAGGAAAAGTTGATTAGCTTTTTACTCTTGGCCTAAAGCATCAGACCTCAACTGTTTTTTTCCATCCTACTTTATTTTACTTTATATCCTATTTTACTTTTCAGTTTAGTTGCTGCTGAGTCTAATGTCAACATTGGATTAAATTTAGATCTGTTGTTCTCTTTTGGAAAGCTGAATGCAAACTGTGAATAGCTTTGAATTTGCTATGTTGCTAATGCTTTAAAGAAAATACAGTCTATTCTTGGGGAGATTTTAAATCGGGTTTATATCTTATTCAGATATTTATATCTTATATAGGGATAATTAGTTGCTAGCATCTGCTTTTATTAAATATGCAAATTACAAATTGGAGGAATTTAGGAGAAAATTGGTGTCATGCAGAATGGCCCTTCTGGTAGATAAGAAAATTTTCACCCTGACATTCTTACTAGATGCTTCCACTTCAACACCTGGGGTTTGATTATGGAACCATTACGCTTGTGAGGGAGCACTTACATGTACAGACTTTAATGAAATCAAATGAGATCAGACATATGTGAATGTGCCTACCACTTAAGTGGTAACTTTAAGGTTCACAACTCAGCCTCTTGGAACAAGGAAAAGAGCTCATTTTATTTATTTTTGATCACACTGGCTAAGTCTACAGTAGGAAAAGTTAGTTCAAATTTGTCAATTCGAACTAATAAATTTGAGTTTAGTTTGAACTAAACTTGAACTTAGTTCAAATTAACAAAGTGGACTAATTCAACTTAACGTTAAGTCAAATTAGTCCACTTTGTTAATTCAAACTAACTGCCCTTAATTTGAATTTATTAAGTTCGAACTAAGGGTTAATCCTAGTCTAAACTATCCTTAGTTTGAACTAAGGATCACACTAAGGGCTTAGTATGAACTAACCAATAGGTCTTACTAATTCAAATTAAGCTTTCATTAGTTTGAATTAAGGAATTCCTTAATTTGAACTAATGAAAGGCTCGTGTAGATGGGGACTAAGCTAGTTTGAATTGAGCCTCCTTAATTCAAGCTAACTTGCAAGTGTAGACATATCCACTGGGTTTTCAAAGTTTGGTTGATGTTTGCCGTGATTTCTATTATGGTTGAGTCTAAAGCCTCCAAATGACATCAGGGCTCCATTATGCTAGGAGCTGTACAGACCCAGAGTAATAGACTGCCCCTGCATTGATAGTCCATTATCCTAGGGGCTGTACATATATAGAGCTACTAGTCTAAACAGACACGACACAGTGTGGTTGGGAGCAGAAACAAAGGCACAGGATGGCTGAAAGGACATGACTTGTGTCAGTGGCTATGCTAGGAATAGATCCTAGGATTGCAGGGTCCCAGTCCAGTCTGTTGAATTTACATTCTGGTTAAATGAGCTTGTGGAGGAAAGAGAGAAAGGAGCAGAGATGGGAAGATAGGAAAAGAATAGGATGAAACATGGATCAGAGGGAAAGCCAAATGAAACAGGATTGAAAAAGAGGTCAGAAGGAGAAGAGATACTCTAATGAAAACCAATATTGATACACCAAATTCCATTTCTGACAATGCTACTCATGTAAATGGATGAAACTCCATTGAAGTCTAGCTGTTGGGTAGAGAGTTTCTTCTATTCCTAAAGCATTGCACAAGCTAGTGAAAGGACAGCTTCTGGCTTCATCACTGATTTCTATTCTTCCCCTCCTCCCCCAACCAGGGGGCTGAGGTTATACTAGAAAACTGAATTATTCAGGAGCTGACCCAGTGAATGAACTACTGTAAGTATAACAGTCTGGAAAGTCCACATTAGTACTCATTTTTCTTTTTTTTCTTTTCATGCAGTTTTGCCTCACTTCCACATTAATAGTTTATCCCACTCTAGCACAGAGCCTTCAAGCATCAGCATGTGGGAGATTTCAAAATATCGTCTGGGAGCACAAAAGGATGGTGAAAGAAGAGATCCTCAGAAATGCTGCCACTTGAGAGGCACTTGCCCAAAAATGGAGACTGTGTTTGTTTTTCACCTAGCCAAAAATTTTTCTGCTGCCATTCAAATTGTAATTGGAAAGCATATCATGAGTGGTGGTGATGAGCATCTTGGCAGAACCTGTGAAGCAACAATTATGCAGCACAGTTGATGCAGTAAGGCTAGTTTCCCACCATTCCAGAAAAAAATAGGCCAACAGAAATGAAAACAGATATCTGCACTATTTTAAGATGATCTTCGGAGAGCCTAATGTAGCTTTTGGATCTGGATAATAGCCACACACAGGTGGAATGTAATTGTTCTCAAGATTTGGAATGACCATTGACTGTGCAGCCTAGGGACTATTTCATTAATAATAAGTAATCTAAAAGGCAAGGCAGGGGTATATTTAAGAGATCTTTATTAAGCATGTTGAGTAGTGTGTGTTTGATGCTGAGGCGATGCAGTATGGGTTATAGTGGCTTGAACTCTGCTTGCAGTCCACAGTCCGCTGGTGTCACTCTGAACTAGGTCCCTCCTGAAACTTGACAGTCTTCTTCTAGTTCCACATATTATATTACATTGAAATCTGCAGATACTGTCCATATGGTGCTGTCCTGTTGATGACACTAGACACTGAAGCAGGCTGATATTGGACCTTGCTGGCACCTTAATAACAGTGTGTGGAGGAATGTAGCCTTTGTGACATTGTTCCAGCAATTCTGGCTGGCCTCAACAGGGAAGAGGTGTGCTTTCCTCTTGGTGGAGGGGTGGGGATGTGAGGAAGTTGTGCACACAGCTTTTTTGATGCTAATATATCTGAGGGGCTGGTCATAAGAGGAATGCAGTGACAGAGCAGAAGGTGTTGGAGCTGCAGAAGTACCTGACTGCTTACCCCAAGAATCCATCCCTCTGCAAAGTCTGTTGGAAGATGTGGAAGGACATATGGGCCTTAATAACCATTTGTCCAGGGAACCTTATATAGCCAATTCCTTAAGAATATGGATTGCAGCTCCTGCTTCTTCTGTGTCATGTGAGAATGGAGGGTGCCAAAACCCCCACATCATCTGCCTCTTGTAGAGGACAGCTCCCCTCTAACAGCTCTGGAGGGAATGCAAAAAAATGGTAAGGGCTTTTTAGTTGGCAGCTCCTGTACAGAGCTGAGATTACAGGAGTCTGGCCGGTGTGATTCATGGATGTACCTGACACCTGACCCTTCTGTGGTGAGAGGTACCCCCCACCACATGTTGAATTTCCTCTAGAAATTCCTGCTGAGATGTGGCCTACGCTTCTCCACCTAACTCTTCCACCATGCACTCCCTGTCTGTACTTCCACAAAGCTTCAGGGTCTCTTCCTCTATGAGGAGGAACCTTGAAGGTGAGGTTCTGTGCAACTGTTGGGCATACCTCTTTTTCCTAATTGTTTTACTCTTCTGGGTGGAATTCTTTTGGGTGGCATCTACTGACTTGGTCTCCTTTGTGGAGAAGTGGGCACTAACTGGGGTCCTCTACTTGGTGTCCTCTTGTGGGTCCCTCATATAGACATTTGGACTGGACTCTCCTTCCTGTTTTTTTCATTTGCTGTTTCCATTGTTTACTTGATTTCTGGACTTTTTTTTCCTCCCACCCCTTATGTTTGAAGGAGGACATCATTATTTTCTGATAGGCTTAAGTCTATCTCTTCCTAGAACATAAAAAGACTGATCCTGGATCTTTGCTTTCTCCCATATACTTAGTTCACTCTGATTCATTTCTGCTCCTTTTTATTTTGAGACCAAGATTTAGTCTCTTTTGGGAGTCTCGTCTGCCAAATGAGCTCAAATGGGCTAACAGGTTTTAGGGAGTGCTACATTCACTTTGAAACCTCAATTTCTTTAAAATACTGTCACTGTCACATGAACTAGGTTAACAAACAGTTAAATCATTACACTCAACTCCCCTACAAATAAAGTGCGCGCACACACACACACAAAAAAACCGTTTCCAATAGCTTGTTCGAAAGTCCAAGTCTTTCCCACTGACCAGTGGGTTTTGAATTCATGCCTTAAGTGCACTTTTAGTAATCACTCTATAGAGATATCACACGGTTTACAACTGCAAAGAATAACAACCTACTGCAAAGAATAACAATCTATTACAGTGTTGTTTATACCATCATAATTTCTGGGACACTGCACCAGATCTATTCTTCAAATCATTCCCAGTGTAATTACTTTCATTATACGATAAGTATACTTAAGTTATTATGCACAGCACAGGGCCAAAGAAAAATACAAAAGGCCCTCAAGTGTAATGCTATGCTTTTGAAGTACAATATACTTAAAGTTGCTAACAAAGAAATATTAATTATTATACTTTTTGTAAGCAACAGTGAACCTTTGACATATAATTCCCTACTCTGAAAACAGACATGCAGATAAACAAGATACAAATTTCTGGATTTTTCTGCCTGATGCAACACCCACTGAAATGAATGGAAAGACTCCCATTTGTGAATTTCAAATATCCATAAGAAGTTACATTGCACTGATGAAAGTTTCACAAAACCTTCGCTTGCTTAAAAGGAGAAAAATGGAGTATTGAGAGTGAAGGTGAGGAGGGAGGAGCCAGGGTTGTGTGTGAACATGTAAACAGTCCAGCAATTTCATGTTGTGGGAACTTGCTCAAAGCACTAGGGCTTTCTACCAGTCCTAAGGAGGGATTAGCTGGGACCTTGGAGATCTAGGTGTTAAAGGATTCAGCACTGTCTCCACTGTGGTCTGAGGTTAGTTTGTAGACCGAGATCATGACTTTTGAGGGGACTGATGATCTTTTGGGCACTAGGCTGGGTTTCAGGAGATCTTGGTTCAATTTTTAGCTTTGCCACAAACTTAAAGGAAGACCATTGATAAAACAATTAATATTCCCTCAGCCACTTGCTGTCTATAAAACCCATCCTTTCTCTTTGTTTGTCTTGTTCATTTCAGTTGCAAGCCATTCAGGGCTGGGACTGATTCTTTTTATCAGTATGTAATGGAGCGGTTTTCAATCAGTGTGCTGCTGCACCCTGGTTGTGCTGTGAAAACTGTCCAAGTGTGCTGTGAAATTTGTACAAAGGTAAATGAAAATGAATGTAAACACAATATTGTTTTATCTTAAACAATATTCCATCAAACCAAAAATACAACTCATAAAATTCATGAAAATTAATCATCAAAATAAAAGGGAGGTATTGGTCCTTCCATTCTAAAATGTGAGCATTCTAAACTCAGGTAGCCAAAGGGCACAATCGAGATGACTTCTATTTTTTTCCAGTGGATTTGAAACATTAATGCATTTGATCCTTCTTTAGTTTGTAGTATGCACTATTTTGAAAACCACTCTAGTAAGACCATAACTATAGTAAATGTAAGTAAATGTGACATTTATGAGCAGTCAATGCAGCTAAAAAAAGCGGGTGTGCCATGGAATTGTTTGTCTCGTTGAAGTGTGCCATGTTTCTGAAAAGGTTGGGAATCGCTGATGTAGTGTCTAGCATACTGAAATTCTAAGTGAATAACTGATGTTTTGATTGGCTAGCAATACCCACCCACCTCCCCCAGAAAAAAAAGTGGACCTGAAAATGATGGTTTTTATAGATATTCAGCAAATGGAAAATAATTTCATTTCACTCCAACCAAACCATTTTGTTTTACCTAAAACATATTTCATGTAGATTGAGGCTTGTTTTTTTTTAAATGTGTTAATTGTTTTAATAGAATGGAAATTTCCAAACACAAAGTATTTCCATACTGAAGTGTTTCATTTCAAAAATGAAACATTTTGCTTTTTTTTAGGGTTTTATTTTTTTTGACCAAAATGATTTGGCAAAAATTGACAAATTCATGTACACTTCAATCTGCATTATTGCTTTTATTGGTAAAAAAAGGTTTCAAATGGAAAATTACATCCAGCTCTAGTCCTGATTATAGTTTCAGGCTCTAGGCATTACCATGACACAAATTAATAAATATTGATTTCAGTGTGTGCGCATTAGGATTGTCCCAGAGTCTGCAGGGACTAGACTTTTGGAAAGGGCTGGATATTAAGACAGAAAATATTGTATTGCCTCTTTATAAATCCATGGTACACTCACGTCTTGAATTGTGTGTGCAGATCTGGTCACTCCATTTCAAAAAAGATACATCAGAATTGGAAAAGGTACAGAAAAAAGCAGCTAAAATGATGACGAATATGGAAAAGTTCCCATATGAAGGAAGATTAATAAGTGTGGGACTTTTCCTCTTGGAAAAGAGATGATTAAGAGGGGATGTGACAAAAGTCTGTGAAATATAACTTGTGTGGAGAAAGTGAAAAAGCAACTGTTATTTACTTCTCATAACACAAAAACTAGGGACCACCAAATGCAACTAGTAGGCAGCAGGTTTAAAATGAACAAAAGGAAGTATTTTTTTCATACAACACACAGTCAACCTGTGGAAATCCTTCCCAAAGGATGTTAGAAAGGCCAAGACCATAACAGGATTTAAAATAACAACAACAACAACAAAACTTAGATGAATTCATGGAGGATAGATCCATCAATGGCTATTAGCTAGGATAGGCAGGGACTGCTTTTTGCCAAAGACTTGGGATGACTGACAGGATGACTCACTTGATGATTGCCCGTTCTATTCATTCCCTCTGAAGCACCTGGCATTGGCCACTTTGGATGACAAGATACTGGGCTAGATGGACCACTGATGTGACCCCTTGTGGCTGTTCTTATTGATCTTTAATTAAAGATTGCAATATGACGATACCTACAGGGAAAAGTCCAGCCAAAATTGGTAACTCTATTGTGTGTGTGTGTATAAATAGCTAGATTTCTGGACCTTGAGAGGTCCTCTTTTTTTTTTTTTTTAAACTGGAATGCATAATTTTCAATAACATTTTATGGGAAGATTTTTTAAACTATTTGCTTCAATGTTTTATTTCAGAAACATAAAAATATTTAACTTCAATCTTGTCCAATGTTTCATTTAAATTACTATTCAGTTACATTTTGTTTTGGTTATTCTATAACATATAGGGTGTGTTCACACAGGCTTCTTATTTCAAAACAACAGCCCTCTGCAGACCCTGGCGGGGTGAGCCGCCGGCTCCTCTCACCCCGCGGGGGTCTGCAGCCCCCCCGAAGCAAAATATCATGTCCACACTGTGGACATGCTATTTCATTTCCCTTATTTTGAAGACACTTTTTTGTCTTTTGAAAGAAGGTGTTTCAAAATAACACATTATTTCAAAATGGCTTGTTTTGAAACAAGCACTTTGTGTGTGAACATAGCCATATACTTACAATGTTTCAGTATTGTCTAAACCATGTTTTACTGTTTCTGAAACAAAAATATTTTGAATTCCTTTTCACAGGATATTTTGGTTTTCACTTCAGTTTGGAATTTTTTCCTCCTGAAATACTGGAATTTCTCATTGACAGATGATTCCATTTCCATGACCAGCTCTAGTGATAATGTGATACATGAGCATGCTATGATGCCATAGGGCCAGATCCTTTTTCTTCTGCCATGTGATTAGGCTCAGTGTATGGTTCTCCAGAACAGCTGGCATCCTCTTCTCTTACCTTCAAGTGTCAGCCAATGTGAAATAGTAGAATTCCACACGATCCACTTACTGTGTTTTGAATCCGGCTTTTGTATTTTTAGAGATTTTGGGAAGAAAGGGAGTCAACTGAGGAATAAATATCAACAGCAGAGTAATTCCTGACAGACTACATGAATTCATATAGTTCCTACCAGTAATAAAGGAATTGAGTAATAAGACAATAACAAAAAATGTGTACCTCAACAGATAAATATCAAAGCTAATTGTGTGTGTGTGTGTGAAAGTGCTGATATACATTATGACTGCAGAGATACTAGTTACTTAAAATGCCTCCTGTAGGTAGAAGGCTAAAGGCTGATGTCTCCTCTTTCTTCAAAGGCTTGTACACATGGAATATGCAATCATTACTGCCAATTTATATACAGCCACTTGCATGTAAGCTAAACTGAGTCTTTCTTCAGGGCTATGTCCACACATGGGGAGCTAAATTTATTTAACTTGAAGTGATTTAAGTTAAATTGATACAACAATCATAAAATTGATTTAACTAAAATGGATTGAACAGGTCCCTACAAAAAAAACCAAATCAAACTAGCATGTCCAGGGACTGGACTTGCTAGTTTGATTTAGGAGCGGGGCGTCCTGGGAAGTGTGGCAACATGGCCCCCTGGCAGGGCCATGTTGCCACCCAATCCCCTGCCTGACTCTCCCCAGGAGAGTCAGTGGCAGGAGAAAATCATCCCCCACTGGTTCTGGGTTCCCTGGGGGTTGGGGGAGACATCCCCTAAGACTGGCTGCAGCCTTGGGCTCAGCCAGGCATGGGGGAGAAGGGACCCCCACACTCCTTGCTCCCCAAACACTGGCCAGGACAGCGGGGGAAGGGATCCCTGCCGGGCTGCAGGGAAAGCTGGGCAGCAGGGAAGGGACACTTGGGTCGGCTAGAGCCACACTAGCTGGGCTGTGGAGAATGCTGCTCCGGCACCCAGCATGCTCATCGGGCAGTGGGGGAGAGTGGAGCCCAATGCCTGGCTTTTGGAGCATCCCCCACACCCCAAAAGCCAGGTCTGGAGCTCCTCTCTCCCCTTCTGCCTGGGAAGCATGCTGAGAGCTGGGGGAGCATTCCCTGCAGCCTGGCTAGCATGGCTCTAGATGGCCTGAGTGTGCCTTCCCCTGGCACCATCAAATGCACTGTCGCTGGGTGCAGGTGGCTTTTCTCCCCAGTGCCCGGCCAGCACTTCAACAGCCGGGTGCATGGGGTTTCTTCCCCACTGCCCAGCTTCCTTGCCAGGAGTCTGGCATGCAAAATGCCTTGCCTCACTGCCTGGCTAAGGCTGGGGAAGCCAGCATGCAGGGTCCCTTCCCTGCAGCCCGGCTTTTCCTGCAGCCTGGCCAGCTGCAGGGGAAGCAGGGTGCACCGGGATCCCTTCCCCCACTTACCCTGCCAGCTGTGGAGGAAGCGGGGCAGGCGGGGATCCCTTCCCTGCCACCCGGCTTCCTTGCCGGGGAAGCCAGGTGGGCAGGGGTCCCTTCCCTGCTCCTCCCTACTGCTTGAGGAAGCAGGCATGGGAGGATCCCTTCCACGCTGCCCAGCTTCCTTGCTGGATGCTGGGTGCACAGCATCCCTTCCTCCACCGCCCCAGTATGGCTGGGGAAGTCCAGTGTGGAGGGTCCCTTCCATCCACACCCACCCCAGGCCAGGGTGCTGAAAACTGGCCATTCATTTCAGGGTGCTATGCACCCTGGGAGGAAGGTCTAACCAGGGTTCAGATCGATATGACTGTTAAATCAATATAACACCTCTGAATAGTGTTATATCAATATAACAGTTTCACTTCAACAGTCATATCAATATAAAACTAAGTTTAATTATATTGATATGACTTTCCTTGTAGCAAAATGATGGACCTCATCATTTTGCTATAAGGAAATGTTGTGTGGACCTAACTATTTTTAAATTGAAATAATCAGCATTATTTCGATTTAAAAGCTGTGTGTGGACATACCTGAGGAGTTTACCTAGAATACATAATTTTACTTACTGGCTTCAGAATAAACAATGACTCCCATCTGAGGCACTTCTATAAATTTGCCACCATTAATTTGATCTTTCTGGTTTGATTGAGTGGTCAGTGAAAATGCACTCAATCAATTTGGAAGTCAATCTGTCAGCATCAGTCCCTCCTGTAGAGTAGCACTGAGCTTGAAGGGAAAGCATGTCCTTTTGACTCAATGAAGTGGAGAGGCTGAAGTACGTAGGTGTTAGGAAGTTGAAGGGTGATAGAATCATAGGGTTGGAAGGGACCCCATGAGGTCATCTAGTCCAACCCCCTTCCAAAAAAGCAGGACCACTCCCACTAGATTATCCCACCCAGGGTTTTGTCCAACTGGGCCTTAAACATCTCCAAAGATGGAGATTCCACCACCTCCCTAGGTAGCTTATTCTAATGCTTCACCACTCGCCTAGTAAGAAAGTTTTTTCTAATATCCAGCCTGGACCTCCCCAGCTGTAACTTGAAACCATTGCTTCTTGTTCTGTCCTCTGTTACTACTGATACACCAGTTATTTTGTGTAATGTATGTATCTCACTTTACCTGCCACTGAATTCCATGGCCAATGTGGACCTCAGGGCCGTAACTGGCGTGGGCAAGTGGGGCAAAGCCCCAAGCACCAAATTTTAGAGGATGCCATGGAGGGCGTCCCACCAGGGGACCTGGCCAGTGGGAAAACCAGCCCCGCTGGGGAAGCTGGCACCACCGCAGAATGCACCCCACCGGCAGTGGCAAGGTCTGGATCCAGCTCCTTGTCAATGGTCCGGGCTGGATTGGGCCCCAGGTGAGTGGGGGAGGGCATGTCTGGGGCTGCTTGCCCCAGGCACCAACTTTCCTAGTTATGGCACTGGTGGACCTGGCCTGTGTCTTTGTGGTTTTGGAGTGGGTGCCCCAGTATCAGGAAAAAGAAGAACTCACATATCCTTTAAGAAAAAAGAAACCTCATACAGAGCATGGATACCTACATCTACAGTCAGAGAGGCTTGAAACTCTGTTACACTGTTACATATTATTACACTGTTTCGGTTTTCTTTTGTCACACTATAAATCTTCTAAAGTTCAGGAAATGTTTTAATAGAGGGCATTTGGGGGTTGGAATGTCCTCAATATCTCTTGGACATAATTTATTTTATTGCATTCAAAGATTCAAGCCAGAGTGCTGAAATGTTGAACATTTTATGGTGTTTGAAAACTGAAACTAAATAAATTTTTGTTTAGGAATTCCCAATCAAAAACTGGAAAAACAATTGTCTAACGGCATTGCTAATTTAAAAAAAAAACAACATGTTTTCAGTGAAACACCATTTTTCGTAGAAAAATGTGAATGATTCTAATATAGCATTATGTGTGTACTTTATATTTAACACTGATATGCTTAAATAATGAGGTAAAGCGAGCTATGTAATAACCTACATAGTGACACTGTGTTGATAGTGTTTTAACAAGGGGGTGCCATTCAACTTGTGATTTAAAAGGTGTATATTCCAAAAATGTGTATTTATAGCCGTGTGTCTATGTTGGGGTGGCTAGTCACTTGTTTATCTGATTAAAGAAAAACACTTGTTCCCAATAACCCATGAGGGAAGCAATAAGAATAAGTTAAACTGCCCTTTACTAGATGTGTCTATCTTTCTGCCTAAATGTTATTGGGACGGGAGTTTACTGATAGTGCAACACACAGTGTTGAGCCTGTGTAACCTGGAACAGGCAGGGAGAGGTTGAAGTAAAGACCCTTTGAAGAAGAACAAGAAGTCTCTTCTGAGAAACTTGTTCGGAAACATTGGTGCAATGTGATATAATCTAAAGGCATGTTAGTTGCGCCTCAGAAGTCTCTTAATAAATCATCTCTGATGGTGCGTATTCAGAGGTGAAGGAGTGTGACCTTCACAATTTTCATGAAAATCATCCCACCTTTTCCTTCAGCTTATATGGCTTGCCATTAGGTCAGCCGTTCTTTCCATTAATCTCATACCAGATGGTAAATATTGCAGCTACAATAATGTTGCTACTCTAACAGACACACTCTAGCACAGCATTTATCTATTATTTGGCATTTAAAGTGATAAAACCTTTGGTTTCGGGGGCAGTTAATTCCCCCGGCACACTTATACATGCAGGAGTACATGATTTGTGCATTTGCTCACAGATGTCATGGAGGGCAAGATGATTTTATCTTATGTGGAGCACAAGGAGTGGCAGGGCCAGCTAAAGGTGTTGTGATGTCCTGAGCCATCTTTTGCTTTTGCGCCCCACTCCCCATCCCATGTGCCTGGAGCATGCTTGTGGGGGGCAGGAAGGGTGGGGCCAGGCGGTCATGTGGTGGTGTCTCTGTGGCAATTTTTGGCACCAGTGCCCCTAAGCTTCGGTGCCCCAACCCAATGCCACACTGGCTTGACCGTTAAGCTGGCCATGAGGGGTGGTGGGTGCAAGAGGTTCCTCTCCTCTGGCCACAGTTACATTTTTGCTCTTGCTTGATTGTAACGACTGCATGAGGCTAGTGGTTCTAGTGGTGCTAGTGCCCCAAAGGGAACCAGAAATCCAAGGCCCAGACTTTTCCTACAGCTATGAATGGGGCTCTAAATTCTTTTCCAGGGCTGTACGCTTTTGGGGGATGGTGAAGAAGCTATGCTACTTAGAGCTTCCAGGCTGTACTCTGCCTTTAGAAGAGACCAGGCATGGCCAAACTGCGGCTCGCAAGCTGCATGCGGCTCTTGAAAGAAAAACTGTGGCTCGCAGAAAGCGCAGCGGGGAGAAGCACGGCATGGTTGTGGACAGCAGGGACAAGCGCGGCATTTTTACTGTAGGCCTAGTTTTCATGGTAAACTTAATTATTAGATATTAATAGGATCAATATTTGGTCTCTTTTTATGATAAAATTTAAGTGTGCAATGAATTTTAATCTTAGTAATTTCGGAGTAGGTAAAAGTATATGAGTATATGCCTCAGTGCAGCTCACGAAGGTTTAATAATCAATTTGTGTGGCTCTTGAGTTCCATAAGTTTGGCAACCCCTGGAAGAGACAATGCTGCTTAGATTTCCTCATTGGGGCGATATGTCTGAGCCATACTAGGATCCTTAGGGTAGCTTTTTTGAAAATGACTAACACAATTAGGCTTCCAAACAAAATTAAATTTTAGTGGAATTCAGGGGGTCTAAAGTGTTTAGGCTTGATTGACAATCCTTCCTTAGTCTTGAGTTAAAAGATGAGTGGCTTGATGGCTCAGATCAGTAAGAGTCGCATATTTGCTCCCTTCACTATCTAATTGATTCTTCTTTTGTCCAAAGTGGAATTGTGCATCTTTGGTTTCTGTGGGAATAAAAGATTTTTGTGTTAGTCTGAAGTTTAAGAAATCAGGTTTGCTTATACAGCTAGAGTTGAAAACTTTCACACTTCAGCTCATATCCTTAAACAGTTTTTTTTTCTGGGAAAGATGCATGTTCACATTCCATTCTCACCTATTTTCTAACAATGAGTATGTGACACAAAAATTAAAATACATCAAATGAATGATGCATAATATGAGCTGAGGATGATCTCTGATGATTTATTGCATGCCCTGGGGGTAACTTGATAACATTCAGTAAGCTTATTGCACTTTTAATAAAGTAACATAATATGAAAAAAGCAGCAATATTGAGCTATTGGAAATGCCAATTGTGTAATTCTCAGACAGCTTGTGAGTGGAACAGAATCCGCAAAGAAATATGTCAAAAATAGATTTTTCTTGCTGGCCAGTGTTTAAGAATTACCAGGTATAGACAGTCTTCATATTACTTCAGTGCTGGTACCTTTATTCCCCACTGATAGGAGTTCTACCAATATTGTTTGAGAACTTTTAATGTTTTTCTTGTATAAATCTTTGCAAAATTAAAAGTTACATTTTATCCACTTAAGAGACAATTTTCTAAGGTCAGGTAGGCACTCAAATCCCCCTAATTTTCAATGGAAGTTGAGCATGAATGAAATAACCTTTAAACTTGACAGTTTATTCATTTTAGCAGTCTTAATATGGAAAACCTGAGGCAACATAGGTGAGTCAGTGTCAGTAAGGGAGTCTGAGTTTAAAGGGGGACTTATGGCCTAATCTGACTCCCATTAAAGTCAACAGGATTCAGCTAAATCTTTCCATTGATTTCAGTTGGACTTATATTGTGCCCTCATAGGTCATAAACTTACATCTGCTTACATACCCCACTGAGCTTGAATCTCTGCCTCAATTTCATCTGGGGAAAGGAGCTGTTAATGCTTGCATTACTTGTCCCACAGGTGTGTTTTGTTTGTAAAGCATATTTTGATCCCTAGATTGAGGGCACAATATACTGTAAATGCAATGGGCTATTTGTAGGCTTGGCAGAATTCAATATTATTTTCATAATTTTGAAATGTAATTATTTAATGTCAGGTACTGATATTCAAAGAGTTAAAGCTTTATAATGCTTAAAATTCCGATTGTCAGCATCGCATGTCAAAACATATGAAGTAAATATCCTTAAATGAAATTCCAACAATTTCTCAGGCACCATTTGTTTTACTTTGCCTATCTGAAATTTCCTCTGTCATTGGAAATAATTTTTGTCTGTGTAGGTGTTCAGAGAAATTGATGTTTACTGATATTTGCTGAGTAAAAAAATTAATCTTTCCAAGTCTACTTATTTTGTAATACAATAAGAGTAACGTTCATGGAGCTGGGACAAGCAGAATGGTGAGGGCTGCCTCTAGCAGTGGATGGGGCCCAAGGAACTGGGGGTGGTGGTGGTGGTGGTGGATGGGGCTGCTCTGGGCCAGAGGCCGGCCTCTGCACTCCTGCCCTGCCTTGGGCTGGCTGGTCTGCCCCAGAGGGGAGGGGCAGGACAGGACTAGCTGGCATGCTGTACGGCCTCTGTTGCTGTTGGGGTAAATTTTATACTCATGTTTTGTTATAATCAGAAGTGTATATTTAGGTATGCTCTAACCCAGCAGTGGGTGACACTTGAGGAGGCTGTGAAGTCCGCCTGGTAACAGCCTCGAGAACCACTGCCAGCCGGTCGCCAGGGCTGCAAAGTCTGCCTGGCAACAGCCGCGAAGTCTGCCCGGCAACAGCCCTTGGACTATGGGGGCTGCCATGTTGGATTTGTGGGCTGTGTGCACAAAACTAGAGGGCCGTGTGTAACAGATTAGAGGGCCGTGCGCACAGGAGCCTAGAAGGTTCGGGGCTACCTTTAAATTGATTGGTTAGGGGCTTTTCGGCGCGAAGAGGGCGAGCTTTGATTGGCTGGGGCCCTGCGCATTTAAGGGGTATTGCACCCCTTGGAAAGGGTTCCGTGTGCTGGGTTTGTTTTCTTGTGCTCAGCCACGGTTCCTGCCTGGAAGAGCTGGACCATCGGGGCGTCTGAGGGACTACCATCGAGGGCTCGAAGACTCGGTGCGTGAGTTCGACGCATGGTGCGGTTCCAGAGGGTTCGGTGCACAGGTCCGGTGCACAGCGTGAACCAAGAGGACTCGGTGCACAGGCTCGGTGCACGGTGTGGGTCCAGGATCGAGAGGCTCGGTGCATAGATCGGTGCACGGAGGGGATTGACTCGGCACGCGGGCTCGGCGTGCGGCGAGGATTTAGGCCCCCGAAGCGGCCGAAGCGGACCAGAGGCGCAGAAGACCTGAGGAAATCCCTGAAGAGGATCCAGGACTCTGTTAAGGGGGTGAAAGGACTTTACAATACAGGACTGGCCACAAGAGGCCCAGAAGCAGACGTTCCAAGTCTGGAAGTTCCTGTAACAGTCCGGAGGTCGAGTCCAGCGCCAGGAGGCGAAGACAACCGTAAAGTTGTTGAAATCCTATTGTGGGAGCCTTTACGGTGAGGCAGGGTGCTTACCCAGCCTGGGAGCGGGGGTGGTTCTATAGCCTGTATGGGCTGTCATTGACAGCAGCTTCTTGCTATTCCCTCACCTCTCCCTTTGATTGTCTTGCCTGCCTTAAGTATAGTACTAGCATTGTTCTTGGTTGTCTTAGGTATAATAAACTGTGTTTTCTGGTTAAGTTATACCTTGGTGTGGTCTGGTTTACTGGTAACCCCTCACAAAGGAGTTAAGGGCACAAGGGTTGATTGACGCCCGTGGGGACGAACTGGTGGGGTCCGAGTAATCCTTTCGAAAAGAAATTTATTCGGAACATTGCGGCCTTCCAGGACCTGTGGCCTGGAGGCCCAGAAACAGCACCATGTGCCAGTTGACCATTCGGGACCCACCGAAGCACAGGGCCCAAGGCAGATGCCCCAGCTGCCCCCCTCCAGTGTGGCTCTGAGAACTTATATAATTTTACTCATTGCCAAAGGCTCCCTTGTTTTGTCTGATAAACTATTGTTAGAGCAATGCCTGCGAACCTGAGTTGAGTTCATGGCTCCACTGTGTTAGGCACTGTACAAACAATCTCTCCTGAGGTGTTTACAATAAATAGGTAAAGAGTGAGATGGAAAACAGAGGTAAAATGAGTTGCCCATTATCACAGAGTAGGTCTGTAGCACAGCCAGGATTTATAACCCTGACTCCCAATCTAATGTCCTATTCACTGGACCATGTTGCATTTTTTAAGAGTAGTCTAATTTACAATAAATGAGTTGGACTGTTGGTGGTTTTTACTTTCACAGCATTAATAATATGATGGCATCATTGAATAATTCATTTATTTTATGCAGGTTTATTGAGCAATGAACACTTTTCTGCTTAGTTTGTGCAGATTTTGATGTCAGTCTGCTTCGTCTTGAACTAAGTATTGATTTTGCATGTCAAACTGTTGTGGGAACATGATTCTCTTTCATGGCTGCCTGAGGTGTGTAGAATTTTTCATCTTCTACAGAAAGAGAATTTTCCCTTCATCTGTTCTGTCTATTCACATGAATATTTCATTAAGTTGTAAGTTGATCTGTATTTGCATTAGCGTCCATTGCCTTCTCTGAGTGTTCACCACCCTGACAAACAATAAGGCCTTATCATCCTTTTCAAAGTGCTAATCATGATATGTGTAATATGACTGTATAAACAGGAACACTGCTATTCAGCATACCTTTGTAGATCTGTTTGTTATATCTGCATACCTCCTCTATCATTGATCTCCCCATGCTTTTCCCCCAGGCTATTTTTTGGCAGTTGAGGGTATTGGAGTATGGATTTATTTTATCATCCCATTTATATTTGTTCACAAATACTTATCGGTCAGGGGAAAATGAGCTATCTAATTGTTTGTGCTATGATTTTAATTTATGGAATGGAGAGGCCCAGCTGGGCTTTCAGACATAAAACAAAAAATCTTAAAATACTGTGGGATCTAATTTTGCTCTGTTGTTTGCCCTCATGTCAATCTCTGAAGAAAACATGGGAAGATATTTTTTTAGTGGCAAACTGTTTCTGGCATTTTTGATTCTATTTAAGCAGAATGTCTCCCCGCTCCATACTAATTAATAGTATCAAGCTTCTCTGGTGACAACTAACTTAAAGCCAGTACAGGCTCCTTTCTGGAGCTAACAATGAGCTGTGTTGAATTTTACACACAATGCATTGCATGGTGATGTATTCAAGTGTCAAGGTGCTTGCTGAAATGCTAAAGAACTTTACACTTCTTTTCAGCTGAGACAGTCTAGCAATGCATTTTTTCCTAAATGAGACAGACAGATGTAACAAGGATTTCCGTTACTGATGAGTCACATTTGCTGATGGTGCCTTAAACGTTAGACATGACACATGCCAAATGTACTAACTCTTGATTCTGTGTGGAGGAAGGAGGAAGGAGGAATTCCAATGAAATAAAAGCTCACTCTGAAAATCTGAGTCCTAAGCCTCCCCTTCTGACATGAATATATGCTCGCGCGGGAGTAATTGAGCCTCCAAACTCTCTCTCTTAACTTGCAAATCAGATAATTGACTGTAAAAATGCTCACCTCAAGTGCTCTCCCAGCTAGCAACACAAACTTGACCCAGGATCTTCATTGCTAAAACATGTTCCCTTGCCACTGGATTTACTCTATTAAGTCCATTAACTGGTAGCAGTAGTAGGCTCCTGCCGATTTGTGTTGACCAGGCACTGGGGTTAGGGAGATGCCGTGGGACATTTAACGTGGTGAACCACTGAGTTACATCAGGGCCTAAACAAGAGTGTGCAGATATCCATTAGCATGCACTATAAACCCAACTTCTGTAACATGACTGCACATACCTATTAGTTAAAAATACACATTGCCAGCTTATGTATACAGGGTCTAGTAGACACAGGTCAAGATCTGAATCTTGACAACTTGGCTGTATAAATTTTATGAGGGATTTGTGAACTTTCTTTAAAAATATTTGTGGGTTTACTCAACTGACCACATTTCTTTGAAAAAGCTGAGCTATATTAAAGTTCCTTTTGGGGTTTTTTTTTCATTTTTTTTGTTTGTTTTTGTGTTGCTGTTTTCTAAGCATTCCTTTAAGACTGTGGCTGCACATTTGCAGGACAGTTTGTGACCTATGTTAAAATATGACACTCACTTATGGTATGTTACAAATACAATAGAATAAAAAGTTGACTCTACCACTATTGATAACTTGCAAATGGATAACACCAAGTAACTTCTAACAAGACCCCCACATTCTTCTTTCTATCTTGAGAATTTGCTTAATCATATTAGTTATTCTGAGTTACACAGATTATCTTTTACATAGCTTTTATGAATTAGTTTATTTAACGATGGAAAATGGGATTTAATTCTTCAGACGTTCTCAGCCCTAGATCAGTAACTGGACTTTTCTGAGGAAGTATGAGATAGAGCAGGATTACATTAAGCTCTGTTCCTGAGGTATCATTAGGCTAATATCATTCCCTGGATCAGTAGCTGAAGATTTAATTATGACTTGGACTATTCTTATGAAATGTGATTTGATAAATGAGGCTCACATGAAATGAATCCTGAGGGGCTCCTCAATAGAACAGTGGGTTACTTAGCAGTAACTGTCCTTCTTCGAGATGGGCTGCTTGGATACATTCAGTATTAGGTGTCTGCATGCCGCAGTGCATGATTGGTCAGAAGCTTTTTGCCCTAGTCTGTCAGAGCAGGCTCCCATGGCTATATATATGGCCCCGACCCTGACCCTTGCGAGTCCCTTTTAAGTCTCCAACTCCGGATAGTGTGGAAGGCGGGAGGGGGGCCCTGAATGTATGCAAGCAGCCCATCTCAAAGAAGGATGGTTACTGCTAAGTAACCCACCATTCTTCTTCGAGCGCTGCTCGGATACATTCAGTATTAGGTGACTACTAGCTGTACCATGGACCATGGGTGGAGTTGGAGTTTTCTGCCTTCAGCACGGCTATCCCCATAGGTGAACTCCAAACCAGGAGGCTGCCTGATGTAAACATATTGCTGACATGTAGGGGAAGAATATATAGCTCTTTGAAGTCCTGCAGTAAGCAGAGTTAAGGGACCCTGGAGAAAACTAAGTGTCACCTTGAGGCGGGTTGGGTTCGTAGCATCAGCTATGCAAGCCTAGCAGGTCTCCAACCCTGGAAATTGAGAAAATTTTAACGAGCTAGGGACTTTTCATCCATAAGCGAAAAGACCACTATTCTCCAAGCTCTATGAGCACTAGACAGGGAAAATGAAATAGGAAAGTGAGTCACTTCTGCAGTGGGTTGGCATAGATACTGCATGGGTTTTTCCATGCACACCGGAACAAAGACCAGCCCTTACACAACTAGGTCCTACCCACCTCTCTAGAGGAGCCATGTTTTCCTTCTGACTGAGGGGACCATGGAGATAAAAACGCCTCCAGAGGCCTAGGGAATAGGCTGAGCTTATCCGGAGAGTGTCTTATAGAAAATGGATGAACCATAACGGTAGCCTTACTTGACAAGTTGCATGTAAATGGAGAGGGGAAATTCTGGTGTACCCAAAAGTAGGCCCTGCTGGAAGAGAGGGGTGAGGAGGTTCCCCATGTGGAGAGCGGCACAGCACTGGGATGCCCAGTGGTTGACGACCAACTCCAGTTCCTGTTCCCCACTAGCCTGAGGTGATTGCGGGATGGAGGGGGAAGAAAGGGAGGTGGGAGGGAGCATTCACTTGCCCCTCTCCAAGAAACAATGCATGGTGCTCACCTAATAACCTAGTGTACAGTGGTCTTGTTGGTCTGAGAATTGCGGCTATCCAAAATGAACTAGCACAAGTACATTCTCCCCATAGTAGAGTAATCCCTAAATAAGTAGTTTAAGGGCCACAACCTAAAACTATAGGGTGCCATGGGGCCTCTATTTGCTGATGTGATCGAGCTCTGCAGGATTGGCCCATGGCTTGGCCTCTGTTCTTAGTCATGCCTCCTTGAGACATGCTAAGCTAAGCCATGGCAAGCGCTGAAGCTCTGAATGAAGCGAATAGCTTCTAAGGTTCCCGAATATGAGAAGTGCTAGAATGTGAGAATGGAGGGTGATAAAAAAAGGGATGGGTCTTGAAAGGTTGGCCCCTATACAATCTTGGAGAGAAGGCAGAGGAGAACCCAGGAGGTAGGGGGGGCGATGTGCCCATAGGGGTTAGATTAGTAGTAGGGTCTGCTGTGGGACTGGCTAGTCTCATAGAAAGGGTCCCCTATCTATAGGCATATAAGGGTCCCTGGATGGACATCCAGCTGTAATATAGGAAGGTGTGAGGAGATGGAGAAGGTGTCTATTCATCCCTATCTGAGCTGTAGGCCCTTCTGCTAATTTCTGGTGGATTTCTGCAGGAGAGGAAGAGAAGGTTGTGGGAAAAGTGAAGTGATTATCTCAGGCAGGTCTGCTAGGCTAAGGAGGGAAGCCCTGTGAAAAAAAGAGTTCAGGGTCCCTGAGAGGCTCATCTTGAACTCTATTCAGCCAGGATGACTGGCACTCTCTATGATGGTGAAGGTTGAGATGGCAACTAGGCGTTTGAGAAGGGAACGTACCCAGAGATCAGACGTCCAATCTGGGGTCCCTGGTGCCACTTAAGAGGAGTTCTGCGTCCTCCACAAATAAGGACCATTCCTCAAAGGGAAGGTCCTGGCTGGCCTGTTGCATGGTTTGAGGTAGGCCTGCCTCCTGGAGCCACGCCATGCGCCTCATAACAACAGCTGTGGCTACTCCTTGGCTTCCTGTGTTTGTGGCATCCCAAGCAGCTAAGAGCGCATTGCGGAATGCCAGCAAGTCTTCTTTAAGGAGGGACTCAAAAATCTTCCCTCTGATCCTGGGGAAGGAGGCCTGTAAATCTCTTTAAGGA
Organism: Podocnemis expansa; assembly: GCA_007922195.1. Classification (NCBI taxonomy): domain Eukaryota; kingdom Metazoa; phylum Chordata; order Testudines; family Podocnemididae; genus Podocnemis; species Podocnemis expansa. The sequence goes on from ML682034.1 coordinate 4,982,974, forward strand.
GTCCCAAATATCTGAAATGGATCTAGCCACCAGCGCCTGGTGGTTAGCTATATGCATCTGGAAGGCCAAGGTCAAGTATATCTTTCTACCCAGGATTTCCATCTGTTTGGCCCCGCTGGACCTTAGCATGGGATCTGGAGGGGGGTTTACTCCATGCCCTAGGGTGGCCTCAATTACCTGTGGACTCGGGCTTGGATGACAGGTGAGGAAGGAAAAATCATCTGGTGGGACTTGATACATGTGACCCACTATGTCCGACACCGGGGAAATAGAGGCAGGGTATTGCCACTGGGATCTGGCAATGTCATGCACCCTAGGGTGCAGGGGCACAGCCACAGAGTCTGATGGGGATGATACACCTGGATTGAATGGGAGTCTCTGACCTCCCTGACAGGTTCAGCCTCTAGGCTCGTGTGGGCAGATACCCTGCACAGAAAATCAAAATGGGCCATGGTGTCCTCTCTAGATGACCCTGGCCTGGGTTTCACTTCCCATCTGGGTTAATATGGTGGGCTCTTCCATACCATGATAGATCCACTGTGAAGGGACTTCTCTCGGCAGCGACCATTCATGAGGATGGTGCTGATAGGGACTCGGTGCTGCATATCTGCCCCTTCTAGAGGGAGTGATCTCCTCCGGCTCGGGAAGTGGGAGCTTTCTCGCGGGGCAGGAGGTTTGGCGTCAGGCCGTGTAGATAGCACCAGTGAAGCGGAGGTGCTATGGCACCAGGGAGAAGTGAAGCACGACCTATGGTGCTTCCAAGTCCAGCCTAGGGCGGTATTGCCTGGTTTACTCAGGGGAGCTTCTTCTCACAGTGCCGGTGAGCTTGGCACCATACTAGGTGCTGGGGAGTGGTGCCATTCAGGAGGAGTCCATTTCCCTGACAGGAAAGCAGGCTTTCCTCTCTGCTTAAGAGGCCTCGGAGGATTGGGTGTAGGCAAGAGCAACGGGGCCTTTGCTGTATTAAAGGCATCCGGTGTGGTCAGGATCCACACTGCTTTGTGTCCACAGTGCTGGGAGTGGCTCAGCTGAGGTGCTCTAGACCTGCGGGAGCATTTTGGCACCAAAGCTGGTGCTGACCGTGTCTTCTGTTCCATAGGGGAGAGGCGCCGAGGTGATTCTGGTAACAACCTGGCACACGGTGCTAGCGCCAAAGGCAACCCCAGTTCTTCAGGGGCAGGCTGCCATGCTTGCTGTAAGACCAATGCACGACGCCTTTGCTCCCTGTCTTTCAGCCTCCTTGGCTTGAAGGACTGACAGATGGAGGAATCGATGGCCCGGTGAGATTCACCCACGCACTGGAGGAACTCCTTGTGGGGGTCATCCCTCGGGAAGGCCTTGCCTCAAGAAGTACAGGGTTTAAATCCTGGCATCCTTGGCAGGTGTTGGGAACGATCTTCTGACTCCAAACATGCATGTCCTGTAAAAGTGCCAGTTCTTGGTGGAATGATATCCACAAACAGGTCCTCTAACTTAAACAGATGGTTCATATAATAAGCTAACGACAGGCACCTGTGATCGCAAGAATGGGCTGTTCTGAAACTGTCACTGAGGGCAGAAAAAAGAACTGGGGCGGGTCAGGGTCAGGGCCGTATACTTAACCACAAGAGTGGCCAGAGGGGGCGGTGGCCACTGACCTTGCTCTGACAGGCAAGGGCAAAAATCTTCCAACCAGTTGTGCACTGCGGCACATAGACATCTAATACTGAATGTATCCAAGCAGTGCTCGAAGAAGAACTATATGAAATCTTGAAGGCTGACTTTACAGTGAATCAGCCGAAGCCCTGCTTTGGTTCTGATTGGCTAGGATCTTCATGTCCTATATTTTGGTTGTATCTCTTGTTCAAATTTAAAAACAAATAAAAAACTCCCCAGACCCATGAAGTGAAACTCTATGAAACCCTCTGGATGCTTTAGGCTGAAAATGGCATTATTCTTTTTCCATATAGAAATGATAAATGAAGGTCACACCGGTTTCACTCAACTCAGCCAAGGTTCCAGAAAGGGCAGTGAAACATGATGAATCTGATGTGAGTTTTAGGACTGGTCTACACAGCATGGGAATTTCAGTAATGCCTACTTACCTCAGTGTCCCCACAGTGCTGAGTAGATGCGAAATGCCTTCCTGTTGAATCAGCCCTATGCTACTTGTTGGGTAGGTCTTAACAAATTGATCTCTAGCTACTTCTGGGTTTGATTGATTGCATCTTTACAGATGCTCAATCAAATTTGCACAATTGATGCTGTGCTGTCAGAGCTGCCACTGACAGTGCAGCCTACCCCTTAGACTTGTGACAAAATCAGAAACACGTTGAGTTTTGCCTGGTTTCAGCAGGGGTGTTGCTGCCCTGGAGAAGTACCCGGGGCACCGGCCCAGGCCACACCCCCTGCCAGAAGGCCATGGCCCTTGGCTGCAGGCCACACCCCGGCTGGGGAAGGGGCTGTGAGCAGCTGTGAGTGGCTGAGCCCAGGATCCCCGGCCAGGGACGGGGCCAGGAGCAGTCTCTGTGGCCACGGGCAGCTAAGCCCTAGATCCCCATTGGGGACGGGGCTGCCGCAGCCATGGGCGGCTGGGCCTCAGATCTCCGGCCTGACTGGGCTGGAGACCAGGAGAGGTGGACCCCGCCAGACCCGGGGCACTAGTGCTGGGATTCGGGGCACGTGCCGCATGTGCCCCGTGCCAGCGATGCCCCTGGTTTGAGGTTCCATTACGAAAGTTCAGCAAAACTCTGTTCTTGTACTCACACCACTCCCAGTTTGACTAGGTAAACTTTTGCCATGATATCTTCTCTCCTGGGTTAGCTATGACTTTGATAGAGTCCTGTGTAAAGGAGGGTTTGTAGCTGTACTGGTTCCAATGGAGTGCAGGGAGAAAAATTTGGAATAAGAGGAATAAGAGGGAGTACAAGCCAATCCCTCTGCATGACTGTATTGAAATTCCTTGCTTTGCCCCTTGGCTGGGAATCAGGAGTTTTTTGCTTCTTACTTGCCATCCCTTGTGGTGATGGTTGGGAAAGTCGAGTATGTGGAAGGATAGCATCTTGTTGTCAGTCAGATGTGCTGAGCTGTCACAGTGCGTGTGGGTGGGTGGGGTGGGCAGACTGAGCTGTACCCATTCAAAGGCTGTGGTAAATTATTTCTGTCTGGAGCAAAAGGCAGTGTCTTTTGGAGGCAGTATGGCTTCATACCACCCGTTTCACAGGGCTCTGCCTAAAGTTCGCCCAGAAAGAGTGTGTGCAGGTGAAAAAGCTGCCAAGTTTCAGGTCCACCATGAATCTGCAGACACATCACAACATAAGATGATCCCGAAGAAAATTAGGAATGGATCTGAACCCTCTTTGGGCCTTCATGCAGTATTCAAAACAAATACAAACTGAATGTTATTTTAGGTCTGGAAAGCTTTGTTCTTTTCCTCTTCTTCCTCCTTCTCCTCACTCTCAGCTACATATTTATTTTTCTGGTTTGTATCTATAACAGCAGTATAATACTATGGCAAAAAGACAAAAGTTTCTCACAGAAGTTTCAACCTAATCCAAATGGCAAACGGTGCATTTTCAGGGCCTGATTCTGATCTCATAAAAGTATAATCACAAAAGCGTAAACTCAATTAAAGTCAATGGAATTATGCAGGTGTAAAACTGTAATTGTCAACAAAAAAACAGCCTGTTACTCTGAGGCACTCAAAGGACTTTACAGTCATTAATTAATTTTGAACTGATAATATCTCTGTAAAGTATGTGAACTGCCATATTTTAATGTTCCCATCACTGGATTTGGAAATTGCTTTTGAAACTAGCGCACTTCAGTAGTGAGGAAAGAGTTACTGGTAGTTAACAAGTGCTACCTTGCATGAAAGCAATGCTGTTGATAGCTGGAAATGTGTAATATGCTCCACAAATTATGGAAGAAGTTTTGAAAGCTCAGTCCTTCACCCAAATGACTTGATTGTAATGACCTATCCAAACCAAACCGGTATTCCTTTGTAGCTCCCTAGGGAACATGAGTTCTACAAGCTCTGTTGGCTTCACCTACTTGATTAGAAAGACCATACTTAATATCAAGAATAAATTCATTGAATCTTGCAAGTATTTAGCTTTGATAATGTAAATTATAAGATACAGTGGATTTAACTAGCCCAGAAAGAATGCTTGATAAAATCTTCTCGGTTACCCTGTTCTTTTAAGAGAATCAACTTCACCATTATTAGACTTTGCTAGAGGGTCATTCATTAAGAAGTGAGTCTGCAGCAATTAGTGTTTAATCAGCCTGGGCATTATTTCTGACACTTGCTTTTCAAAAATAGGTTTTTATTTGATTTATTAACTTTAAATGCAGTGCCACCATTGTCCAAAGTGTAATCAGCGATGGCTTCTGTGCATGATGCCTTTCCTCCAGAAAGATCCCTTGGCATTTTACTAACCAGCTTACACTGGTGTGCATGCACGTGTGTATCAGACTTCACTCATTCTTGAAACACAATGGCTTCTGGAGTGATATGTAAAGAAATAAATTTGCTAGTCTTTAAGTGCCACAGGACTGCTTGCTTCTTTCAAAAATACTTTGTAATACTTTAGAACAGAAAGTGTGTGTGACCAGTGTAAAGAAACATGCACGTTTTGTTTTAATAATGTCTTCCTATAGAGTCCTTAAGTGAATTGTCTTAATCCTGCTATTTGTATTCCATGGTGATGAAGGCCATACAACTTAGATGTCGCCAATGGAGAACTGTCCATATGACACATGCATAGCATTTGTTTGGTGTCTTAACACAAGTCAAAGACTGAGTGATCATCTTTTTATTAGTAGTGGTTCTGTCAAGGCAGAGTCAAAACACATTAGCAGAGGGCGGTATGAAAAAGCTCTGGCTATCTCTGTATGCAGGCCAATACAAAAACTGGGTTTTAAGGGTTTCCCAGCTTCACAACATTCAAACTGTCAAAAAAAAAAAACAGGAAAAAAAGGAAAAAAATACATTGTATATACAGAAATAGATTAAAGAAAAGGAAGGAAAAGTCCCTCTTTTTAAACAATCATCATTTGGGACCCAAACTTGAGTTTGTGCAGGTTTTTTTTCTTTTGTTTTTCTTTTTTTGCCTGTGTGGCGGTTCCTTCAGAGAAGGATTTCCTAGAAATGCCAGCCCTTTCAAATAGTTCCCATTATTCCTTAAAACATATCTGTTTGTATCACAGCACTCCTTAGTTGAGGAAAATTTGCTGCAAGAAGCATTATCAGGAAGGTGGACAGCAGGAGTAAGTACTCCAGGGGAATGTAACCCTATGGGTAAGAACAAATGAAACAGTTATATGTTAGTTGAATAAAAGTACAAGAAATTTAATAAGATGTCAATTAGCTGAGGTTTCTAAAAAAAAAAAAAAAAAGGAGTCAAACCCAATTTCTAGAAAAGAAAAGAATGACTATGTCAGACAGAGCAGCAAAAGGGACAAGAACTCACTTCTGAGTCCCTGATGACCTTGGTTTTCAGATAACTACTAAAAGGGAACAGTGGAAATAGCAGGGGGTGCTAAAATGGCTTTAGTGATGCTGCTTCTGAAACTGATTGGCTACATTCACACACAGGGGGTTATTTCGATACAAATTGTTTTGATACAAGTTGTATCAAAGTAATGCCTTATTTTGAAATAAGTTAATTTGAATTAACAGTTTGTTAATTCAAATTAAGGAAAAAAGCAGGAATCTAAATAGCATGTTCAGACAACAGTTATTTCGAAATGAGTCACTGTTGTTTTGAAACAACATGTTCAGACGGCATTGTTTCGAAACAGTTGTTTCGAAACAACGTTGTTTCATCCCCCCATGGGGTTTAAGTTGTTTCGAAACAACGATGCGTCGTGTGAACTTGGCCTTTCTTATTTTGAAACAACCTCTGTTGTTTCGAAATAAGACTGCTGTGTGAACACACCCATTGAGTAAACAGTCACAGGCCTTGCCCAAAGATGGACCCAGAAGCATGACCACTTTGTACCAAAGATTTCTTCTGGAATTTTCAAAAGTCCTTTGTGTTGGCCTAACTGCTCCCACAGCCAGTGTGAAGGCTGAACGGAAGGGCCACCTCCAAAACCAGGCCGCTTCAGTGTTTCATTTTTCTTTTGAATTTCAGTAGGATTTGGGTGCATCACTCTTTTGAAAACTCTGTTTGGTGGATCAGAGACAGACCAAGACTGAACGCTCTGGAAAATCCTACTTTCTTTTGTATAAGGTTTCTCTTGTCTGAACTTAGTAGTAATACCAAGAGACAGTTTTGAAGTTCTCTCTTATCCTTTGACTGCCA
>ML682034.1:4994263-5043228 GCA_007922195.1 Podocnemis expansa
GGTATTTCAGGCATAATGTACTTTACTGGTAGTGGGTTTTTCAACCATCTTTACATAGTTTTAGTGTCACCTTTGCATCATTTATAACATTTTTAATATATATTTTAAATGTTTTAAGCTCTAATGTACTGAACTTAGTTTGCATAGTGTACTGTAAATATAGGTAATCTGAGAGAGTTGATGCGAGTTCTCGTACATCGCCATAATACCAACTCATCAGAGAGCCGGTCATAACTCTGAGGGGTCACTAAACGAGTAGGTCACTAAGTGAGGACTAGCTGTAATTAAGCCACAGTGCTTATGACAGGGGGTAGGGAGTAACTGGAGAGCTGAAAAGATGACTTTTTGCAAGGTTCTGGAACGCTGCTCAGAACAGAGTGTGACAAGACATATCTTGGAGCGGACTTTGTTTTGTTCAGTGGGGATGGCTATCAGGGTTTTTGATGAATTTTTTTAGAACACCTAAACCTCATTAGTTTTAACAGATGTTCTCCTTCCATCAAGATGGAGACCATGACTACTCTTCCTTTCTGATCCCCAGGTTATACAATATGGTGGGCCGACAAGTGTAATTAATTGATCCCCTGTAATTAATTGTTCAGTCAGCTGCTAGAAAAATTAGCTTGTCTTTGTCCTCTGGATCATTATTCAAATGACTGATGTTCCTAATAGAATGGGATAAGCATGAATAATCAAGCAGTGCCAAAAGAATTAGTGTAGCTCTTCTGTGACGCTTCCAGGAAAACATGCTGTTCTGCAATAAATTGACAATGTATAACTATGGGTGATCTGATTCACCATGGATTTTGTTCTTGTTTAACCTTACAGCAGAACAGGCTATGATGGCCTGTCAGTGGTTGGTTGAGGGAGCTCTGAGGAGAAAAATCAGGTGTTAATAGGAAGTGTTGAGCAGTCAGTTCCTGCAGTGTCTGCATACCAAATGCCATCACTGCTTTGCTGTGCAGTCTTTCAGTTGAGATGTAAATATTAAGAACTAGATCCTGTGAAGAGCTGGGTGCCCATCACACTATTGGCTTCAACTTGCTATGGCTGAGCAACACTGGTAAATCATGCACCAGGCTTTCATCTGGGATAAAGGTTTGGTTTACACTTAAACTTTTACTGACAAAACCACATTAGCAAGGGATGTGGTCTTTAACTGAGAGCTTTTCTGGTAAAAGTCTTAATATGGATACAATTACACTGGTGTAACTTATTTTGCTTCACAAAACTGGAATAAGTTGTGCTGCTTATGGAAGTGCTTACACTGGTTAAATTGTCCTAAACAAAAGGTTTCTTGCCCCTCAACTTTTATGTGTAGATAAGACCCAAGAGTACTTTTAGCTAGGTGAAACACTTCGGCTAGAGAAATGAGTTTTGCACATGAAACTAAAAGAAAATGAAAGTGAAAGAGTAGGTTGTCTCTAATTCTAGGCAAAAAATGTACAGCTGCAGTTTTTATATGTGCTGTGTGACTCAAGAGACACTTGAATCAAAATTAACTGAAGTCAGTGGGACTTTCTGGATGAATTGAATGAACAAATTTTATTTTACCTAAATAAATACATAGAAAATTATTAGATACACATGAACTATAAACACTAGGCCTTGTTGTCCTAGAGAGGAATGAGGAAACAAATGATGTCCTAGATCATCTAAGTACATTCATATCTGAGTAATTTGAAGTGAGCAGTTCCACTGAACAAGATGGGACCACTCACGAATGAAGTTAATACATGAGGTAAATGTATGCAGGATTTGGCCCTTAATGTGCAAATTTGTCTGTAGTGTAAGCCCATCTTCAGTGGGATTAAACCAGGCATGGCTGCAGTGCATCATGTTCTCACTAGTAGGATAGTCTGAGAAATATATTCATAATTATGGCATGATGCAGGCAATCGAACCAAGGGAGGCTGGTGGTACTGTTCCATCCACTTAACATTAGGTTACTCTTGGGGTCCAATGTACGTGTCCCCATTCCAAGAAAGGAAATGCATAGTTTGTTTGTTTTCTTTAAATCATTGCCAAATCCTGTTCCTGTCAAATTGATTGCAAATGTTGCCCTTGCCTTGCAAACAGGATTTGGATTAGAGTTATTAAAAGGGAACATTAAAGTGTGCACTTTCTTTCTTGAAAAAGGGCATCTACATTTGGCCGTGGAGAGAGAAGGCTATGTGTGGAGAGAGGATGCTATTCTGCTGTCATTTACATTGATGTAAAACCAGAATGATTCAGTTGCAGTCACTCCTGTCTCTCTCAGGAATAAAAGAGATCGCTATCTGGCTTTATGGTCCTTATCTTCCAGTGAAGTCAATGAGGCAGCAAGTGCTCAGCATCTCTGAAAATCATACCCTATGGTTTCCTACTTTTGTGTGACTTTAAGTAAATATAGTTTGGTGAACTAAGACCACAATGGTGACTTTAACCCTGCCCTTACTGATCCTGATTCTCCAGTCTTCACAGAGAAAAAATTCACATTGTAGGTCAGTGAAATTCCCAACTGAATTCAATGGGACTTTTTTTGAAAGTGAGCATCAGAGTGGTTTCCTTTTGTCAGTTCGTATCTCGGTGTTGGTACTTTTTTAATATCATTAACTGTGTTTAGTAACATATTTGGTTAGGTCAGCTCTTTGCTCTGAATAAATTACATGCTTGAATAAATTCCTGTGAATAAATAATAGCAGCACGACAGAGCTTCTCCCCTGAGATGTAAATTTACAAGCTTATTACAGTACTCACTGAAGCATGAGGAGCTCCTGTCAAGCTCTTTTCTCCTGCCATGGCTTGAGTATTGAAGTGGCTAACTCATCCTTTTGAAAACTGGGAATGGTTGTGATTCTACAGCCTCATATATAAGCAAACTGTTCTCAGTTTTCCCTGGTAGTACTGTGTGTGAGTGCACATGAACGCACAGCAACTCGTTATACAACCGACAGGACTTGTAAGAAAGACTGTTTATTAAATGTGGTGAAGAGTTGGTGCAACACACGGGCTGTGCTGTTCACCTCCCAGCTGGCAATGTAATGTTGTGTGCCTGGGTGGTTTGTAGCAGCAGGAACTGAACGTTACCTGTGGATGTTAACAGCAGGAACTTCTATTAACTAAGCTAAATGATCCATTTGTGCTCACCAAGATGGTTGCAAACTCATAACCCTTAAACGTGCCTGACCTACCACCAGAAGAGAGAGAACCACACTGAGCAGGCATGGGTTACACTAGTATTAGCCCCTCACCAATCTAAGTCCCTTCTGAAATCTGAGCCTCTTTCTCCAGTTCTACTCACTGGTGCACAAACTGTAGAAATGTCATAATTGTGGTGGCAAGGGGGTTAGTGTGCTTCAAAGACACCAGGGCCAGGGCCCATTTCAGAAGAGATCCATAACACTTGAAAAGTGTGGTTCAAATTTGTTAGTGATGTAGACTGTGGTGTAAGTGGTAATGTTGGGTGAATGGCATATGTACAGTATAGAAAGTATATCTCTGTTTATGCCAGTCCTGTCAAAGTCTCCAGAGTTGTGCAATTCAAAGAGCGTTCTCTCTGTCTCTTTGTGTGATATCTGGCCCTAACTAGCTCTGTCTGTATCTTATGTGCCTCTTTCATCAGAGAATGGTTCTTGTCATATGTGTTCTGACTGCATGTGTGATCTCTAAACAAAGGGCTGTAATTTCCCTAGGTGGGTTATTCACACATTTGTTCTCATTAGTTTCAACCTTGCTGTTCTATTAGAGAAGGCAGAATTATGGTTAGGCCCACCAAACCCTCAGATGCATTGAGATATGCTGGTGTGGCCTACGCTGAGCCCTTGAACCTTGCTCTATTTGCCCCTCAAGCCCTTGGGTAGCATGGTTCTGATGGAATGATGATATGGGATTTCTCAGTAGGTTGCTGCTTCTGATGACTCCAGTGGAGAGGCTGGTGGTGATCGTTTACTTCTATTCCTCCTTTATACTTTGAATTTCACATTGGCCAAGGCAATATTAACTTGAGAAAGTTTTAGTGAGTTAGTGTGAGGAGGATGATGCAGATGGCAGCCATCCTTCTGGCCACACACTGCTGCGCCTTCAAATCAGCCACAGATCCCAATGGCAGTAGCAGATAGACGCAATCACCATTTAGAAATAGGCAGAGCAGTTAGCTTGGTACAAGAGAGGGATGAGTTTTGGTCAGGGGGTTGTTTTAAGAGAGGTGAGCTGGGCTGCACGTTTAGCCTCTGAAAAGGAGTGAGAGGGATAATGCCTGGCAGATTTGCTGGGAATGAAGTCTTTCTCTCACAGAGGAGCCAGAGATGAGTGGACCAGGTGGAAGAGGAGAGGATTTAATATGTTTTTTGGCTCTAGATTCCAAACTGCTGCAAGCCCTTAGTTTTGCAGTTGATTTGAGTACCAATTTAGGCTGCCCTCACCTTTTATATTTTTCCCCATTCACCCATCTGCAGCCATCAATTTAATATTTCATAACTTGTCTTGAAGTGCACATAGTGTGACTAAAACAAGTGCTGATTAACCAGTCTTTGTATTTTTTCTTAAGGACTCTTACTCATCTGCAGAAAGCTAAATCTAGATAGATGTCAGAACAAAAATGAGATTTACACTGCAAGTTGAGCAAATCCTCTAATCTGGGGAAACATCCTGCTACATTATATTTTGTCTCCAACAGGAATCCTCAGGTTTGACAGTTCCAGTGACTGACCTATTTATAGACATGAAGGTTCCCTTAGAAGGAAATATTGCAGTGAAGTAGCTTTTGATAGCTTTATTTTTAGATATCCTTTGTGAGACCACAGAAATGTTTTTACTCTTGAAATCTTGGTGAAAACAAAAGAAAAATACTTGTACACAGAGAAAATTCCTAGCACTTTTTCTGTACAGAAAAAGTAAAATGCACTTTCAGTCTAAAATGACTCATTTTAGATTAGGAAAACAACTGAAAAGAATATAAGTACAGTTTCTAGGAAGAAGCGGAAAGTATGATTTCTTTGCCTCAGAAACAGGCACTAGAAACAAAAAGGGTGATGAGCTATGCCCAGTGAGAGTTAAAGACATTTAGGCTATGTCTACACTAGCCATGGTTAGTTTGGGTTTCTTAAGTTTGAACTAAAGTGTTCAAGGTTAGTTCGAACTAACCTCAGGTTAGTTTGAACCAGGGTCATCCTTAGGGGGGGTGCAGGGCCCTCACTCGGCTCCACCCACCAGTATTGGGGGAGGGCCGGCTGGCCCAGGGGAGGGGCAGGCCTCTTCGTCCCTGCGCCAGCTGTTCCCTATGCCGGGGACTGAGCCAATGTTCCCTCTAAGGCAACTTAGGCAGCTGAGCAACTTATGTTGCTCACTGTGCAGGGCCCCCCCAGCCCAATCCTGCCCCCCCCGCTCTTCCGGTCACACCCTGAACCCCAGCTGGCCTGATCCTGTCCCTGCTCTCCTGGTCAGGCCCCCCAAGCGAGTCTGATCCCCTTCCTCCCACCCTAACCCGCTCCCCTCGTAACCCTCCCCAGCTGGCCTGACCCCCAACTCTCTGCACCCTTACCTGGCTTCCAGAGGGGCATGGTCAAGCCAGGGCTCCTCTGGCCAGAGGGGGCACTGATGGAGCATGCTCAGATCTTCTGAGCATGCGCTGTCAGAGCTTCTCTTGGCAGGAGTTTTAAAAACTCCTAGCTCCAGGGGAGCTCTCAGCCAGCTGGAAGACAGAGTCTTCCAGCCAGGTAGGGACTTGTTCCCTGCACCGGGCTGCGGTGGGGGCTGCGAAGCCAATACAGGGAGCATTGGACCGGGAGAGCCAGCCAAAAACGGTGGCCGGGTTCAGTGCTCCCAGTCTGACCCCCCTCCCCCCCCCGGCACGCGTGATGCTTTCGGCTCTGTGCCAGAGGCAGTGCAGACAGGGAGGGTACCGATATAAGCCCCACACTGCTTCCTGCCCCCTCTGGCACAGAGCCAAAAGCAGCACACGTGGCAGGGTGTACGGGGACCAAGAGTGCTGAACCACGCCACTGCTTTCGGCTGGCTCGCCCCCTTCCCCAGATGGGGAACAGCGCAGCAGTGGTGGGGGGCGGCAGTTCTAGCTCTGTACTGCCCTGCTCACAGAAGGTCAGTGTGGGGCCCATTGAACTGTGGGGCCTGGGGCGATCACCCCTCTCACCCCCCCGAAGGACAGCCCTGGTTTGAACTAACCTTGAGCTGGTTAGTTTGAACTAACCACACATTCTAGTTCAAACTAAGCCTTAGTTCAGGTCTTGCCTAGTTTGAACTAATGTTCAAACTAAGTGCAGAAGTCCGAACTAACCAGGGGTATTAACTAGTTCAAGCTAAACTTTGCTTAGTCCAAACTAAGAACTTTAGTTCAGACTAGGGAAAGTCTAGCATAGCCTTCTTAGTCCAGACTAATTTGCCAGTGTAGACATAGCCATAAAGTTGCAATGTCTTTTTAAAAAAACAATTATATGCCATAAGTTTTAAATATTGTATAAGATTTAGGGTTGCGAAATAACAGTGTAACTATTTACCTACTAAAAGTTATTTTAAAATGAGTTTCTTTTAGTTGACCTCATTAAAAATAAAATTCTTACTTAAGGAAGGTATCCTGGAGAAGCTTTGTAATAAGACTTTTAGTGTCATGGGGTGTGAGGAGAGTGCAGTGTTTTATTTTCCCCTAACTGCTGTTTTGCCCCTCACTGGTCATCCACAATTTTTCTATCCTTTGTGCAACATATCAACCACATACAAACTATAGTTTTGTAAAGCACTACTGGTTTGGAAATGAAGTATATGTATCTTTGTAGTCAAAATTACCCTAAAATCTCTTTTCTGTGATGTCTTAAAGCTTGCATCATTTCTGTCTTCTCTCATCTTATTTTCTTAACAGTTCTAAGAGCAGTTTCTTTTATGGCATTTTCCTGCTTCATGGTGGATTTGGGATAAGGAACATAAGAACAGGCGTACTGGATCAGACCAATGGTCTATTCAGCCCAGGATCCTGTCCTGCCAATTCCAGGTGCTTCAAAGGAAATGAATAGAATGGGCAATCATCAAGTGATCCATCACCTGAAATCATGGCTTTGCACCCCCGACCATTTTGACTAATATCCATTAATGAACCTATCCTTCTGGAGCTTAACCAATTCCTTTGTTTTTTTTAAACCTATTATAGTTTTAGCAAGCATGAAGGACTTCAAATGGACAGCTCACCTGTTCTATACTGAACTGAGGATCTGAGACTTCAGTAGGCAGAATCTGAAATCCACTGAAAAATCTGCAGCTTGATTTATCATAAGAAAAGGCATTAAAATTGTGCCCAATGGCTTAGGCTAGAGAGGTATAGCTTTGCAGCTGTTTTAAGGATTGCTACTGTTGTTAATTAAAAATGATCCATGTATATTCTATAACAGAGTTGTCACTAAAAGTTTGCAAATATTATTTTCCATTTTATGTTTGAGACCTACAGAGCTGTTCTTGTTGGAAATCAATACCTTTAGCAGAAGGCTTTACTGTTTCTTGAAGTTTGTATCTTTTACTCCAAAGCTGTCTAATCTTTCTAATTCCAGCAGAAATGCACAAAGTCATCAGTTCTGAGTTACAGGAAGCATGGATGGCACACATCACAAATTGGGACAGTGGTTTCTGTAAATATCTCCCACAGAATAATTGCTCAATAAGCAATTAAGGCTCTGGAGGAAGAAGATAGTACATCCTTTTACTTAATGAAGTGTGCACAGTGATTAGTGGATAACCCCTCCTGATACCACTAAATTGTAATGCAGTTAACTTCTCTAGTCTCCTATTAATGCTGACATAGTTAAAAGGACTCCAGCTGAATCCCTTTCTGTTTGTTTGATGGACTGTGTGATAAAAATTTTCACTTTGGTTGGCTTTCTGGCACAGCCATTCTTCGCTGTAACAATCTGGCCCAACAGCAGGTTTTGAAAGCAATGTGAACTTACTGGAGCCAGTCTTTTCTTAAATCAAACCATTTCCCAAACTGCATCTTTGTAAGTAATTTTCCCTCTGTACTCCCAAAATCCTATGTCCAACAATAAATGGCTGATCCATGGCCTGGACAGTGTCATTCTCAGTCCTCCTTCATCGCTCTGTCCAACTTTTATCAGGTTCCTCTCTGGTACCTCTGTAACTGAGGATGTCTGTACTGGGCCTGCATCAGTCGCTGATTTATAAATCTTGTGTCCTTCTGTTTTTATTTTATTTTATTTTATTTTATTTTATTTTATTTTGACTCAGAGCAGAGGGGGATCTGTAGGCATGTGTAGTGAGAGTGAAAATATTATAGACCAGGGGTGGCCAAACTTATGGAACTCAGGAGCTACACAAGTTGATTATTAAACCTTCGAGAGCTGCACTGAGGCATATAGCCATATTTTACCCACTCCAAAATTAACAAGTTTAAAATTCATTGCATGCTTTAATTTTATCATAAAACGAGGGAAAATATTGATCCAACTAATGTCAGATTCTAATAATTACTTAAGGTTACCATGAAAACTAGGCCTACCTATACAGTAAAAACTTAAGTTTCTCCCTGCTGTCCCAACCATGCCACTGCTTCTCCCTGCCCTCTCTGACCATGACGCACTTCTCCACACGACCCCCAAGGCCCCAACCATGCCACTGCTTCCCATTGTCTCTGACCATGCTGCACTTCTCCACACTATCCCCCAGTCCCCAACCATGCCTCCACTTCCCCACTGTCTTTCACCATGCCGTACTTCCCCGCTATTGCTGACCATGCCGTGCTTCTCTGTACCATCCCCGAGGTCCTGACCATGCTGCCACTTTCCCACTGTCTCTGACCATGCCGCACTTCTCTGCACCATCCCTGACCATTCCACAGTTCTCCCTGCCATGCTCTTCTGCAGTCCACACTTTTTCTTTGAAGAGCCGCATGTGGCTCACAAGCCACAGTTTGGCCACGCTTATTATAGACGATAGTGTGGGTCCAGCTCTGACTTCTAGTGACCTACAACCTTCTGAGAGACTCTCACCCCAATGAAGACATCAGGAACCTGTTGGAGGCCAGTGAGGATAAAGAGACATGTGCAAAATTGGAACATTATGGGCCTTCTTGGATACAGGCTGTGTGCCAGCCCATTGTACTGTGGGGAATAGTGACTGAGGCTCAGCTGGGGAAGAAAAGGGAAAGATAGTGTTAAGGATTAAGGAAACAATCTGAATGGATTGAAAGGCAGAGCAAAACAGGTTTGTGGCACAAACTCAGTGAAGGTGGTTCTCTCCCCCTCCTCCTGGGACCAATGTTCCCTCTAAGAGGTGCTGGCAGCTGAGCAACTCATGCCGCTCGCTGTGCTGCCCCCCCCCGCAGGCCCGCTCCCCGCCACCCCCCCCCCCCGGGGGGCCCCCCGCCCCCGCCCCGGGGGGCCCCCCCCGCCCCGCGGGCTTGCTCCCGGCCATCCCCCCGCTCCTGGCTGGCCCTCCTGCTCCAACGGGCCCAGTCCTGGCTGCCCCCCCTGCTCCTGTGGGCCCACTCCTGGCTGTCCAGCAGCCTCCCCGCCCCACTCCTGGCAGCCCCCCTGCCCCTGCTGCCAGCAGCCCCCACAAACTTACCTTGGGGCTGGACCCGCACAGCCCAGCCACAGCTCCTGGGGCCAGAGAAGCACTATGGAGCATGCTCAGATTTTCTGGGCATGCTCCATTAGAGCTTCTCTGGGCGGGAGTTTTGAAAACTCCCTGCTCCACAGGAGCTTTCAGCTGGGACTGTGGCTGCCAGCCATGCGTTGCTGGCAGCCTTCTCTGCACTGGCAGCTGTGGTGGGCTGTGCTGCAGCGCCCCAGCGCAGCTTAGAGGGAACATTGCCTGGGACAGAGGTGTACAAACCACAAAATTGAATCTGTTGCACCCCACTGTGAAGTTCAGCTTTGGAGAGCAGCCAGAGGCAGCCTTAGGCAATTGGGGGCCCTTTGCAATGGCCCATTGTGGAGCCCCCTAAAGGGCCTCCTAGAGGCCCCCACTGCTGCCTTTCCCATGGCCCCAGTCCCCCTGCAGCCCTAACCACCCCCTCCCACTCCCTAGGACTCCTTGTTTGTTTTGCTGAACCAAACTAACATGACTACCCCTCTGGAACTTGTAAATTATTCTTGGGTATGATATTTTTAATGATTCTGCCATCATGAAGCTTGTAAGTTGATCATCTTTCACTTAATGTAAATGAGTGAATGCTGAACTATAAAGTTATGTGCATTAATTAACAAATAAAATGTGGTAAAATTAATGATGGATCAAAAATAACTAAAATACCACATTTAAAATTTTGGCAGTCAAATCTTACACATTTTTCATAGAGGCTTGGTTTTATGTGCACTAGAAGTTCAGTACAAATAATTATAATAATAATAATAATAAATAAAAATAAGTGAAAATGTTTCTGGTCTGTAGCTATAAATGAAAAAATACCAAATTTCAATGAAATTCTCATGTTTATAAGACTCTGACCCCTTCAAAAATATTAAATAGTAAGTGCAAAAGAAGCTAAAAAATTACTTACCAAAAGAAAGACAGACATTACACACAGCTGTAATGATTGCCTGAGGGCAGCACTGTATTTTTATGTAGCCCCCTATATGGACCTTCTTGGTAACCTAAACTAACCAAAGCCAAAGGAAAAATTGTCACAAATGGAAAGGAAAAGACAAAAGAAGAACAGGTAAAAAAGAAAAGGGAATGGCAAAATTTCACAACTGGGAAAGAATTAAAAAATAGCAGAATAAATGACCACACTGAGGAACTAAAAGATGAGACTACTGGAAAAGTTCCTGCTATTGTGCTTGCTCCTGCTTTTTTAGCATGTCAGTGTGAAGGTAATGGGCAGATAATGATGAAATCTGAAATTCAGACAAAGCACAGATCCTAATGATAGTTTGCCTTGACGAGCCAAGACTGAAAAATGTTGAGGTTTCCAGCACTACTGGCCCTGTTAGATGGGAACAATTTCTATATTTTTTTATATTTTAATTTCTGTCCACCAAGTTGAGGATGGGGCCCCTTATTGCTTGGGGGCCCTAGGTGGCTGCCTGCTTCACCTAGCTCTAAAGCCACCTCTGCGAACAGCAGGTGGCGGTCGCATTGCAACTTCTCTGAGTGTTCTGCCAGGGGAGGGAACTTTAAAAGGCTAGCCAGGGCTCTAGATTTTAATGGCTATTGGCCCACCAGTGAATAGGTGATTGTGGGCTCCTTGAACCACCACTACCCACTCTTGGCAGAAGCTATGTCCTTGGGCACCCTGCAGTCTGGGCTGCATGGATAAAAATGGGACTCAAGTACAATTAGATGAAGACCGCCTCCTGTATTACAAAATATTATATATTACAAGCTCCCTAGTTCCTGGATTTACATGAAGCCTAAAGGAGGGGAGAGGGTACACAAGCCCTTCCCCCTAGTCTCAGTCAGCCACAGAGTGACTAGGAAGAATACCTGTCCTTGTGCTCCACTTACAGCACTAGCCTCCTCAGCAGGCCTTGCCTCCACCTCTGCTTCTATTCCAGATAACAGTGCTGTGCTGGAGTCACATTGTGATGCACAATGCATCCACTCTGGGAAGAGACACCTCTGTACAACCCATGCTGCAAGTGGGCTCAGCATGTGTCCTATGTGGGTATGTCTACACTTAGAAGTTATTTCAAAATAAAGAGGCTTATTTTGAAATAACTTTTTTCCTGTCCATGCATGCATTTTGTTATTTCAAATTAAGTATTTCTTTATTTTGAAATAATAAAACCTGCTTTTATTTTGAAACAGCACTTAAATCAAAATTATTATTTCAAAAGAATAAGCCATTCTGAGCCATGGAATAGTTTTATTTTGAAATAATGGCCCTATTCTTTTGCCTGCCTTCCCCTATTTCAAATTAGATAGTCTAGTGAAGACTCTCTACTTTGAAATAATAACTCCTACCTTATTTTGAATTAGAAAGTCTTCCCTGGACTCCTAACTTGAAATAATAAATTCAAAATAGTGCTAATTTGAAATAATTACTTCAAATTAAAATCAAAGTAGTTATTTTGAAATAACTATTTCAAATTAGTTTTGTAAATACAGACATAGCCTCTGTGTAGGACTGGTTAAGATATTCCGGTCTCCACCGGCATGTCCCTCCTCCAATGCAGCCAGATGGGATTCTTCTTGTCTCCTTGCTATCTCCTGTCTCCCTGCCTGCAGCAGGGAAATTGCATGCATCTGGTAGCCCTGTGTGCTGCACATGAATCCCTAAAAAGTGGTTCCCTTCTGCAGTCAGGAGGATGGAAAATCAGTGCTCCCTTCCCTTTGACAGGGACCTTGACATCTAGGGCAGTGGTTCTCAACCACTGTGTTGGGACACATTACTGTGTCAACAGACAATGGGAAGTGTGATACAGTGAGCCAAAGAGATGGCTAGATTTGGCCTGGGGTTGGTGGGCTAGTGTGTCCTGTACGGTTGCAATATTCTGCCAAGTGTGTCATGACCTGCAAAAGGCTGAGAACCATTGATCTAAGGAGTGGCTACAGCAAGGAGCTTGCCCTGATCTTTTAGCCTTGTGGAAATGTGCTCTGTCTGTGCCCTATAAGAAAGCCCCTCCCTTCTGCATTCAGCAGATGGGAATCCACGGGCAACTTCAAAAGCTCCCATGGGCCACTTTTGCACCCTCTGTCATGGTTTGGGATGGGAACCACTGCCATATAATCTAAAACAAGTCTTTTTGTGACACCATATAACTGCACATACCAGTGTCAAAGAGGAGTATGGAAAGAATATATATTAAATTATAATTTTATATTCTGTTACATGTTCATTTTTAAAACATGGGATGGCCAGGAACATAGAGTTCTTGTTAACTCTTTCAAATGCCCTATTTTCATGGATAGCTTAGAAAAACAAGAATGGGAGAACTGCATGTCAGAAAACCTAGCTGGAGTTTTCTGTTGAGATCTGCCTACTCTGAGTGAATTGGTTTACGGAATAAAGCTTGCTTACTAGCCATTTGCTTCACTCTCAACAGCAAGACCTTCTTCAGCTCTGCATTGCTGAGAAGTGGCTGTGAAGTACAAGATTGCCCCACTCTGTGACCAAATAGTTTGGGAGAGGGTCTGGTGAACAGAAGACTGAGCATATTGTGCAAAGGTTTAGAACAAAGGGAAATGAAAGCTTTCTAGAAGACAGCTGTGCCCCCATCTGTATGTAGCCACTTTAATAATAGCCAATACTTCAGTTTTCCCCAAAGGCAGATTGGCTTGGGCGCTGGGCTTTTTTGCCTTCCTCTGTAGCATTAGGCATGGCTCACTTGCTGGTTGATTCTCTGTATTAAAGTCTTTAAATCATGATTTGAGGCCCTTAATAGCTCAGTTATGGGTTTGAGGTTCATTGTAGGAGTGGGTCGGTGAGGTTTTATGGCCTGCACTGTGCAGGAGGTCAGACTAGATGATCATATTGGTCCCTTCTAACCTTAAAGTCTATGAGTTGTGTTCCATGGTCATTTTAGCAGGAGAAAGTGTTGATCAGAAAAATAATTGTGGGGTTTTTTTTTTAACTTTGAAGGAAAGTGTCTAAATCTAGTGTAGTAATTTTCTGGATGAAACTAACACGGGTTGTTGATTTTATTGTCTTAGGCACACAGTAGCCATTGTCTGTTAGACAGTTAACCAACTTTAAATGAGATAGGTGTGAGTGCTTGCAGCTAAAATGCTATTTTGGGGTTAATTGGCTCAGTAGATTCCAAATCTAAATAACCCTCACAAATTATTTCAGTGAGTACTATGAGTGTGCTGCATCCCCCACCAATCAAGATGTTTTCAAAGTGTTTTATTGGTGTAGTGGAAGTTAGAAATAGGGATTTGTTTCATCATGAGATGCATGAATCCACAGGAATAATCAAAGAAAATGGTCTCCAGAGCCACCTAAGAAGCTAAATGAATAATAAACACATTCTGTTGCTTAGTTTCAAATACATTTTGTTTTGATATTTGGGTATTTTCTTTCCTCTCTCCCTCTTTCCTTGTGTGACAGGGGCAAACTGGATGGGTATAGGAGAGTGGTAGAAGGGGTATATATTAGCCCCAGGCTTAGTAAAGCCTTGTTTCCTGGGCTAGGTTAGCCAGGACTATGCCTGGGTAATTGGTTCCAGGTGTCTCAATTAAGAAACCTGCTACATTGCTTAAAACCCTCCTTCTCCAGCAAGGTGAAGCAGCTCAAGGAGACTAGAGGGGCGTAAAGTTGCTGGAAGAACAGTTGGAGACATTTTGGTTGCAGTTTTGCCATAACACTCAAAAAGGTACAGAGGGAGTGGGAGAATTCTTACAAACAAGGCTGTTAGACCCTGCAGCTCAAAAGAGGACTTGCTGTGTTTCAAGAACTGAGGAAGGGAGTGAAGGTGGGGCAACCCCAACCCAAAAAAAGAGAGGAGTACAAAGACTGAGGCTTTGGATCAGAAGGCTGTGAGTCCTCAGTCCTAGAGGGTGGTACAAGAACTGTGGGGCTACACTTTGGCAACCCAGGGAAGAGAGTAGCCTCCTGAACTCAGTTTGAAGGCTGCTGCTCATAGGATCCCTGGGTTGGGGCCCTGGGTAGAGGGTGGGACCAGCCCCCCTCCCCATTCCCTTCAGGGGTGCAGCCCCACTAAGGGGTTGTGGAACAGGGAAGAAGCCCCAGTGAGAGGGACCAACCAGACTTTGCCAGCCCACAATGTACATGTGCAGGACGTCCAGTAGGCAGACTAGGCCTCGCTGCACCACACCTCCTACCCTTCGTTCCCCCTCCCCTTTTTTTTCTAGTAGAAAAAGAGGAAGGAGGTGGGGAAAAGATTTAAAACAAAAAGAGCAAGGAAGTGAGGAAGGGGGAGAACTTATGGTACTTTATGTCCATATATATGCATGCATATTTTTTTACTATTTTTTCCTCCTATAGGAAAATATATAGGAAAAAATTGGGAGAAATTACAAAACGGGAAGAGAAAAGGAAAAAGAAACCCAGAATAAAAATCCAACAATATTTTTTTTGTTTTTAGAAAACTGGATTCTCAGGTGCTCAGATGCTGAAGCAAACGGAGTAAAAGGGGAAAGCCTGCTAGTACCAACTCTGTTTTAATCTTGATTGTTGCTGTTATGGCTCTGATCCAAAACTGAACAGGCATGGAGTGGCAGACAGGGATCTGAATCTATTCCTTAGCTCTTTGTTCATACAAGGATAGTAATACCCATAAATACATTTTTATATTATAACTGCCCAATCAAACTATGTCAGGGGATTTAATTGGCAGACTCCTGTTATCGTAGGGTTAAGAAATCGTAAGGTGGTTCATAAAATACTTTCATTTGGGGTCAATTTAGATTCTGAATTTCAAGTTTACTGTCCATGTAAAACACAAACTTGCCAGGGAAAGCATATGAAAAGATCAATGTTCCATGTAACTCATTGAGAAGAATAAGTATGCAGCGATACTCTTATTGAACTGTCATTGCCTCTAACTAGTCTGAACAACATAATCTGTCTCAAAGCAAAAACTGACACCTTTGCAAATTAAATTACCGTTTATTATTTCAACTATAAGCTAAATGTCATGTCTGCTTGTCTCAGATGCCACATTAGACTAAAGAAATGCCTTTGATTTACTGCCTTTTTCAAAAACAGATATTTGGCTTCTTTTCCATAATCATCCAGTGCCTGGAAAACTTCCTCTTGATCTGTTGTAGAAAGTGTCTTCATTTCTTGTTCTAAACTGTAAGAAATCTTATAGTTCTTGAAAATGGAATCACAGAATCATAGGCTGTGTTCACACAGCACTTTTGTTTTGAAACAACCTCGTTGTTTCGAAACAAAAAAAACCATGTTCACACAACTGTGTTGTTTCGAAACAAGTTAAACCCGACTTGTGGGCGAAACAACTCGTGTGAACATGTTGTTTTGGAACAAGACGTTCCGAAACAACAGGTCAAGGGCTGCCCCCTCAGCACCCTGGACAGGGAACACTCAGCACCCTGGCCAGGGTGCTGAGGGGTGTCCCCAGGCCAGCGCCTGCAAAGCCAGGCTGCAGGCATCGGCGGGATTCAGCGCTGCCCGGCGCTGAACCCCACGGGTGCTTGAAGAGCCGGGCGGTGCCTGCAGCCCCCTGAGGAAGCGAAATAGCAGGTTCACAGTGTGAACCTGCTATTTCGTTTCCCGCTTGTTTTTTCTTATTTCGAAATAACATTTTGTTAATTCGAAGTATGTTATTTCGAAATAAGGTGTTATTTCGAAACAAGTTGTTTCGACACAACTTGTTTCAAAATAACCCTGTGTGTGTGAACACAGCCATAGGGTTGGAAGGGACCTCATAGGTCATCTAGTCCAACCCCCTGCCAGAGGCAGGACCACTCCCACTAAACCATCCCAGTCATCGTTTTGTCCAGCTGGGCCTTAAACACCTCCAAAGATGGAGATTTCACCACCTCCCTCGGCAGCTCATTCCAAGGCTTCACCACTCTCCTAGTAAAAAAGTTTTTTGTAATATCCAGCCTCGACCTCCCTAACCGCAACTTGAGACCATTGCTCCTCGTTCTGTCCTCTGTTATTACCGAGAACAGTTGAGCTCCATCTTCCTTAGAGCATCCCTTCAAGTAGTTGAAGGTTGCTATTGAATCCCCCCTCAATCTTCTCTTCTGCAGACTAAATAAGCATAATGCTTTCAGTCTTTCCTCACAGGGCTTGTGCTCCAGCCCTTTAATCATTCTGGTTGCCCTCCTCTGAACTCTCTCTAGCATGTCCCTGTCCTTTTTGTAGTGGGGAGCCCAAAACTGAACACAGTATTCTAGATGTTGCCTCACCAGTGCAGAATAGAGGGGAATGATCGCATCCCTTGATCTGCTGGTAATACTTCTTTTGATGCAGCCCAGTATGCCATTGGCCTTTTTGGCAGCAAGAGCACACTGCTGACTCATATCCAGCTTCCCATCCACCATGACCCCCAGGTCCTTTTCTACACTGCTGCTACTTAGCTGAATGTTTCCAAGCCTGTAGCGGTGCATGGGGTTTTTTCGTCCCACATGCAGGATTTTACACTTGTCCTTATTGAACCTCATCAGATTTCTGCTGGCCCACTGCTCCAATTTATCTAGATCTCCCTGAATCCTGTCCTTGCCCTCCAATGTGTCTACTGGTCCCCCCAGCTTGGTGTCATACGCAAACTTACTGAGAATGCAGTCTATTCCATCATCTAGATCACTGATGAAAATGTTGAACAGAACTGGCCCCAGGACCAACCCCTGGGGCGCACCACTCGTTACTGGTTGCCAGCTAGACATGAAACCATTGATTCCTACACGCTGAAACCGTTGATCTAGCCAGTTTTCTGTCCACCTATCCAACCCATACTTTCTTAATTTGCCAATGAGAATGCTGTGGGAAACTGTGTCAAAAGTCTTGCTAAAATCAAGGTATATCACATCAATGGTTCAATGGAGATCTATGACATAGGCTTTTCCCCCAGAGGTCAAAGAATTTCAGAATTGCAGGCACAGAAAACCCAACAAATGCTTATGCCTTAGTAGATTTGTTAGTCTTTATAAGTGCCACAGGACTCCTTATTTGTTTGGCTGAAATAGACTAACATAGCTACCCTCTGAAACTTATATGAAGTTATTATTCCTAGCATTTCTGAGTAATCCTCTTTACATGGATTACATTCAAGCAAAGTAGAACCCTTTAGTCTGTGCCTGCAGCATCCATGTAGGCCAGTTATAGCACAGCACTTTGGTGCATGTTGCTATTTACTGTCTAGTAATCCAGACTACTGGGCAATGTCAAAAAGCCCACAGCATCCCAATCCCTTCCATGTCCTGCCTCCCCCTCTCTCTGGGGGCAGTAAGGCCCCAGTTCAAGAGACTAGTTAAGCATATCAATCTTCAATTAAGCACATGCTTAAGTGCTTTTCTGAATTGGCACATTGAGGATTTCTTTGTGAGAAGTAGCTTTCTGCCATCTCTGAGTCCTATTCATCTACTCTTGTTTGTGACTGATGAAAAAATCCACAGCTGCTTCCACTACTTGTCACCTCTCTGTCCATGGATGTGCAGTCTTGCTGTGCCCACATTATGATCCTACTGTGTGAGTAAGAGGAAAAAGGGAGGGAGGCTATATCTCCCTATCTGGCTGAGTAAGAATTATGAGAATCTAGCCCAATGTGATTTTTTTTTTTGCCATCCTGAAAGAAAAAAAAAAGTATGAATGGATTCATAACACTGAAAGCCAAAATGAGTCATTAGACCTCCTGTGTCTCACAGGCTACTAACAAGGGCCAGCTCAAAGGGTTTCTGCCAGTTTCGGCTTTTGTGTGGGCAGGGGGGGAACCCAGCCTCAGCTTTGGGCTGGCTTGCCCCACTCCCAGGACAGGGAACAGCTGGCCCAGGGGCAGAGCAGGCCAGCCCAGAAGCTGGGCTCTGCTCTCCTGCCCCTCTCCTGGGCCAGCTATTCCTTCCTAGAGGTAGAGGGGGTCAGCCAAGGGCAATGCTCCCCCAGAAAAAGACCTGGGGTTTGGGGCCCAAATCTGATCCAATCCCTGGGGCCCCAAGCAGGTGCTGGATCAAGGTCCTGCTGCCGCCAGCCCGCAGCCAGCTCTGAATCCCTCCCTGGGGCCAGGGCTGGGGCTGAGAAAGGTGGCCACCACCAGTGGCAGCCTGGCTGGGTAAAGCAGCTGCTGCCGTGGGTGGCCCAGCTCTGGAGCCCCAGATGAGGCTGGGGCTTTGTCTGGCTGCCACCACTCGGGGCACTGGCACTGACACTTGGGGTATGTCCGCACAGGCTTCTTATTTCGAAACAACAGAGGTTGTTTCGAAATAAGAAGTGGCATGTCCACATGATGAACCATTATTTCGAAACTGTTAAACCTCGCATCTAATTGAAATAGCCATTGTTTCGAAACGGTTGTTTCAAAACAATGGCGTTCGGACACGTTGTTTCGAAACACCACCATTGTTTCAAAACAACTGTTTCGAAACAACAATGTCCAAACGGCCTTGTTTCAAAATAACTATTTTGAAACAACGGCTATTTTGAAAGCAGGCTTTCCCTTAATTCGAATTAACAAACGTTAATTTGAATTAATTGATTTTGAAATAAGGACTTTATTTTGAAATAACTCATTTTGAAATGGGTTATTTCGAAATAATGATGTATGTGTGGACATAGCCACTGGGGCCAGCCCAGAGGTGGGGCAAGAGAGCAGAGTCTGACCCATGGGCTGGCCTGCTTCACCCCTGGGGGTGGAGTGAGTGCAGGTTCTGGCTTTTGGACTGCCCTGCACCACCCCACCCCAACCCGCCCCGCCCCTGGCATCCCTACGCTTCAGCACTCTGCTAGAGCCAGCCCTGCCACTAACTGTCACATAGTTGCCACTTTATTGAGCCCAATAGCTTGTGTTTAAAGTTATGTTTTGGAAAGGCATCCAGTCTTAATCTGAAGACATCATGATATGGAGAATCCATCTCTTCCTTCCGGATGTTTCTCCAGTGGTTAGTCACTCACTGCTAGAAATTTTTGCCTTCTGTCTTATTCTAATTTTTCTAGCTCCAGTTTCTAGTCCTTGGCTCTTACTAAGCCTTTCTCTGCCAGTTTCTAGTCCTTGGCTCTTACTAAGCCGTTCTCTGCCAGACTAAAGAGCACTTAGTATTTTCTCGCTGAAGGTGCTTATACACTGAAATCAAGCCACCTGTCTTCTTTTTGATAAACCAACAATTTAGTTCTTTAAGTTTCTCACTGGAAGGCATTTTCTCCAGCCATCAAATCATTTTCATGGCTCTTTTCTGCATCATCTACAGTCGTTCCTTGTCCTTAAGATGTGGATACCTGAACTGGACACAGTCTTTCAGTATTTGTCTTGTTAATGATTCACAAAGGTAAAATGACCTCATTATTCCTTGTCTGTACCTCCAAGGATCACCTTAGCACTATTTGCCACAGCATTGCATGGGAAGCTCAAGTTCAGTTGCAATATATAAGGCTTGTGTTCTTTCATGCTATATATATGACTTGTGTTCCTTGTTCCTAGGTACATAAGTTGGTGTTTGATTGTGTTCAAACCCAGTTTTGTTTGGCTGGGACCATCTTACAAAGTGATTTATACATGGAGGTCAGTATTGAGGAAAGCATGGCTTCTGGACAACAGGCTAATTTTTATTCCTATTTAACAGATCAGAAAGTTTAAGGCAGTGAGAGTATCATGGTTATCATTTAAAAAGCATGAATTTGTCAATTGTCATCACCCTGTTTTCATATGTGAACCTGCAAGGGAGCTGTGCGAGCACTGACAATGATAGAATTTATCTCAGAATGTTTCAGTAGTGATCTCTTTTTTTTATGGCAACAGTTTGTTGTCTCAAATCCATGAGTTTGTTGATGAACCACATGGAAGGTAAAGCTGTGATCAAGCAATTGTGCAGGGAACAATAGAAATCACCAGCCTATAAAAAGCTAGCTTTTAACATTAAGATTTTCTAGTGTGAAAGTGAATAAACACAGGTAATGGGGCAGGAGACACATCCTCTGAACAAAACACCGCACTGCACAGGCAAATCTCACCAAAGAGGAGAAGGGTGTAAGAGAAGACAAACCATACACAACAGCTGTTATGTTGGTTAATTCATTACTGGAAGGGACTCGTATTATCTAGTGACTGGGTCAATATAAAAATCTGTATATAGTAGAAAAGCTTTTCAGATACACTGTTTAAAAGTTTCATTAATATATGGCTTATAAATAGTTAATAAATAATTGATGTTCCAACCATGTTTCAAACCTGAATGATATATCTTATGATCAGAAAGTTATGAAGGAAGGTTATAAGCAATTCATTGATTTTTTTCAACTCAAAGAATCTATAATTAACAATTTCTAAAAACATCTATTAATCATTATTAACCCAGTATATATGAAAGCTATAATATGAGTGGTTTCTCTTTAATGTACTGTTTTATTACTTGAGAGTGAAAGAAGACTTAGTCAATGAGCTATTCATTATTTTCATAATGTGTGATGAATCTGATATCGTGCATTATTCATAGTCTAGAGGGGTCAGATCCAAAATGCTGATATGGTCACTCTTTAACTCTAGGGATGTTTACATCTGAACCAGATAAAAATATTACTGAGACTTTGTCTTAGTTCTGCTTATTTAGTTTTTGGTTCTATCTATTTTTCTAATCCATTTTATCTATATACTTATATTGCAGTGCCCAAATAACCAACAGGCCCTCTGTACCATTCCACTTGGAGATGTTCTTTCCAAGTCAAGCCCATCTCTGACATAGCTAAGGGAGATGCTGATACAAGATTTCTGGCTGCCTACATACTCCCCTAAAACAAGGCTGGTGGCTGTAGAGGAGAAGAGAAAAAATTTCCATTTCAGTCTTCTAGAACAGTGTTTCTTCAGCCTTTTTGATACCAGGAAGCAGTTTGCTGCCTTGCTAAACTATGTCAGGGAGACCTCAGGAGCCATTGAGTCCATGGACCAGCCATTGAGAAACACTGTCCTAGAGCAACAGCTGTCTTCAGGATTACTTACAGGCTTCCTTTTTCTCATGGAACAAAAATTTTTTGATCCGCAGGCAGATATTGACAACATCCTTTTCATAGAAATGGAAACATATTTGCATCAGCACCAACAGCACATGATGATGACAACACATATAAGTAATGGCAGCACAGAACGTTCATGACAGATGTAATTGCTGTCACTAAAATAAAAATGACAGCTGTCAACATTTAAGTCCTACTTGCTTCATTGTAAATTCCATTCACAAATTTTTTGTGAGTAACTTCTATGCTGCTTGTTAGCAATGGTACAAATTCAGAGCCAAATCCTGGAAGAAGTCAGCACCTGCATCTTTCAAATCCAGAGATCCTTATTTGTTTTCCATTTAGTCTTTACTCTGGAGTTTGCCTAAATGAGGGCAAAGATGAAAATAAGAGCCTGTGTTCTCAGCCAATTGACTTCAATGGGAGTGGCAGGAGTTTAGTACCTTTGGGGATTTGGTCTATAATGAAAATTTCTTTTTATTCTTATAATTAAACACTACTAAACAAAAGATGGTATTAAATAGTGATTATAATTTTGTATTGACCTATGACCTACTGTGTTTGGCAGACCTACTACTCTCTATTATTCTTACCTGTTCGTGAATATTCACAAGGACATAATTGCCGATCCCACATTCTAGGAATGCTGTTAATACTCATTCCTTGTCCCTTTTACCTGGCTTAGTGATCAAAAGGGAATTATGGTGAATTCCAGTGCTCAGACTGCATAGTATGAACATGTGTTTTCTAGGAGAGGTAGCTGAAGTAGCATGATGCCCTAACTAAAAAAAGAAGCCTGAGAGGCAGTTTTGAATTTATGGCCCACGTGCAGCTCAGGAATGTTATGATGCCCCACATCACCACGTGACCAATTGAAGAGCAGGCACTAGCTATTCCTTTATATAAGTGTTGGCCAAAATGTGGCCTGCTGAGTAAGTGAACCTCATAGGTTTATGCTGTGGCGAACAGCATTGCTGCTGAGATTTTGAGTCCCTTCACACAATGTTCCATCTTGATCCGAACAAAGTAAAAATAGGTGACTCTAACCTGCTTGGTAATAAATGAAGTGTGGCCTTCCTCACCCCAC
This sequence comes from Podocnemis expansa, assembly GCA_007922195.1. Lineage (NCBI taxonomy): Eukaryota > Metazoa > Chordata > Testudines > Podocnemididae > Podocnemis > Podocnemis expansa. The sequence continues at coordinate 5,016,877 of ML682034.1, forward strand.
CATGTCCTGGCAGTTACTAATGGAGTCAAATGTTGGATAGGGTATAAAATACTTTGACAATGATATTAGCTGATATTACCAGCACATAGTAAACTGCCAAAAGGCAACTTCTCAAGGTGATATCTTGTATGGTTTTCTTTGTAAGTCCCACACTCTTGGTGTCAGTTCACCCCCATCCTAACAGCAATGAATTTTTTCAAGGCTCCAAATTTCTCGGTGTGAATGAAAAGCAAAGAATGCTACCTTCTCTTTCAGAAGTGCAGACAAATCTCTAGGAAACCATTTACTGCTTTTGTAATAGATGTGCATTGCTGATATCACTTAATGAACTAGGAGCAAAATTATTTTGTTTAAAGGACAGACCAGCTCAGAAAAATATCAAAAGGAGACACTAGCCATGGAAAGTGTGGATAATCAGCAAGAGAATCTTTGCTAGTATTTTGTGGGGAGATTTTGATAGACCAGAGAAATGGCCAGGGACCACTTAAGAGTGTAATATTGCTTATCATAGTCGCAGTTAACAGCAGCCAAAATTGGCTGGCCTTTCTGCAGGACTGAGCAACCCTAGCATGACTCAGCCAGCAGGGGAGGGGAGCCTCTTTCTCAACCTTTGCCTGACTCTGTGCCTATCTCTGATGCTCTGGCGGATGTCCTGGGATCTGCTTCAGGGAAAGACCAAGAAGCTTATTCATGCAGGCCCTCTGGGAGATGTTTGTCTGAGCCTCAAGATATGCATATGCTATAGGAAAACATCTCATTAATTATTACTCTGGTGACTTCAGGTCTAGCTTTTGACACTGTTGGCCCAACAATTTTATTCTTCCCTGATCTGTTATTGTCTACTAACAAGACTAAATGGAGGGGAGAGGTTTGGACTCTTTGAAATCTATTCTTGGGCACAGCTTTGGGATGCTCCAGTGACAACTGGATGATCACGCCAGTCAGAAAGTTGTTACTGTTTTCATTGGAAAGTCACCTCAAATTTCGGTAATTATTGAGGGTTGGGGGTGTTTTACTCATGTGTTGTAGATATGTGTGAGTGCTTGACCTTGAGTAAAGTATAGCTTTAAAGTAAGAGCGCTCTTCTGTTATAATGTTTCTTCTAGCACATTTTAGCTGGACAGCCATGTCTCCAATTGTCTCATTTCCTGACACAACCTCACACAGAGTAATGTTACTGAAAGGTTTGGGTTGGCAGCATGCTGGGTAACAACATGTCATGTTTATCCTTAAGAGAGCAGACTAATGATCAACCCTTACATTATATATTGGGCACAGGATGAGCTAGTGGGTGTAAGATCATAATGAATGGTGTTTCATTTCATGTCCAGATAAGCTCACCTTGTGGCTCCAAAGGGGGTTATTAATCTCTCAAGCCATGCCTGTGTAAACATTGATACACGTAATGGATCAACTCAGTGTCCAACATGTTAAATGCAGGGGTAGCAATGAAGAACTCAGAAATCATACCTGGTGTGTATTTATAAAGGGGGTTATTTCACATTAATAAAATAAATATTCCTTTATATCATTCAAGTTCACATTTATTTGTATTACTCTCCTCTGAGCCATCTATGCATCCGTAGGAACTTTATTAATCTGGTGATAGAAACACATAAACCAGTGAACATGACTCTTGAATCTTAGCACCAGGTCCTTCTGTAATTTTACTGGGATTGCAAGTGAGACTGCAGGTGGCTGCATTACAGTATGTGTTATATCATCTGGACTGAGAATAAATCAAGAACAAACAAAAAAAGCATGGTTTTTTTCCTCCAATAATTTTCACCTATTCAGGCCTCTCTGAATTGAAATGGTGAACTTCATGGCATTTGTCCCTCAGTGTGTGCATCACTGTTCTATGACACAAAGGAAATGGATACAATAAGGAAAAAGTTCACATGCCCATTTCTCAAAATAGGATTATCTTCAGGGAGCCTTTCCTTTTTTAAGAGGGGAAAAAAAAGAAAGGAAGATGCTGAGAAACAGAGTTCTGGTATATCATTATGAGAGGGTTAATGAACAGTTTTCCCTTCCATTCATAAACTATCCACTGACAGCATCTTGAAAATTACTGGGTTACCACTCAAAACTCATTAGGTCAGGCAGTCTCTTCATATTCTTATATATATTCATATTCTTCATATTCTTAAAAAAAAAAAAATCCAAAGTCTGGTGGCATATGGTTACTGGCTTTCTGTTCTTTTCAGTGGGAAAGCACCAGTCTAATTTACATTAGACAGTGCCAGTGAAGGAATAGTTGTCAATTTTTTAAAGTAAAATATCAAAGCCTAATTGTGCTCTAGCCATCTGAAAGTTAATGAATCAAAAAGGTAATTAAGGTTAATGAGCTTTCTGTATGTATGCCAAAAGCTTAAAAGGCTAGAAGCAAAAGGAGGAGTACACCGTTGGCCTTGGCTCCTCTGAGGTTTAGAGCTGCATCCAAAGCACGTGCCAACAGTAAGAGAGTCTCTCCTTAACTTCCACTGGAGTTAGTTTGGACTTCTAATTTGGTGTTGTTAGATCATTTTGGGCTGTGCACCATAGGGCTGGCATTGGAGGACCAACTCACATTTAGATGAAAAAGCACAGAGCTGACACCTCTTCCACATGATTGGCCAATGCAAGGAACTGCCTTTTGCATTCCCATTCCTGCCCCCTTTTGTGGCCTTGTTCACCTGAAAGGGAGTAGGTAGGGACTTCCATAAGGTATACAAGCAAAGCTGGCAACAGTTTGTTTATGCACATATGGACCAGATATTATATGTGAAACCCTAGCCCCTTCAAATAAATGGAAATTTTGCTACTGACTTGTATTGAGCCAAGATTTCACTCTCTTTCTTGTCCCAGTTTTTTAATAAAAGTACTGTGATAGGCTGCTCCCCAGATCTAGTCCCCTGTGTCACTGTGACCCCCCAAATCTCCACTCTTAAACCCTAATTCACCCCACTTTGCCAGGTGACTGCTCACTCCAGAGTTGGTCCACACCAGCATGTGATCAGTTTCAGGCAGTGATCATGCTCTCTTCAGTCAGGTAGGGAACAGTCCCCAAAGCAAGCACCTCCCGGCTCCAGTTACCTCACCAGAAGCCACTGTATTACAGGGACTGGAACCTGCTCCCAATCACCACACACTCAAGTCCATCCCTTGAACAAAGAAATGGATCATGCCCAGCCTTCTTCATTCATACCCTCTAAAGACCACACAGCTTTAGATAAAACAGCTACTAGCTTATTGTTCTGATTACAATTTTAAGTAAGAGAATGGCCTATCAAGGCAGAATCATAATATAAATGAGTCACGAGTGACTACAAGGAAATTAAAGGTAAAACACACATACAAACCTAATATCTCTACCTAAACTGACCACATAGTCCAAGTTTATGCTCAAGCTGTTTGGCTGTCAGATATTTCTACAGTCAGTCTCTGCCTGAAGCCAGGAAGGGCCCAGATCTTGCTTGCAGTTGTTTCAGGATGGAGATTCCTATGGAAAAAGCCCCAAATCATTCCAAGCGTCTCTCATTGTTTCCAAATCCCCTCAACCCCTTCTAGGCAAAGGTGATCTCTTTGTCAGGTCTGGGCCAGGGACGTCAATTAACATATTCTTTGTTACCCCCTCCAAGTACTTGCTTGCTCACAGCTGTGGCTGTTTACACATTGCTGGTAGAGTTTGGTCTGTCACCCACCCCCCTGAGTCATGAAAACATGCTACACATCTGTGCACATACATGGTGCTGCAGGAAACCTGATACCATATTAATCATGTAGAATAGGTAATGAACATCCATAAAGAATCCTTGCATGGCATAATTGGCATCAAATCATACAACCATGCTGCACAAGTGAACAGAAAAATCATACAGATCATAACCCAGGGGTGCAGAGATGTGCATCTCACGACAAGTATAGCCCTGCTTTGAGTTATGAAGTCTCTTATGTTTTTCTGTCTTGACTATAAGCAGTATCTAAAATCCTACCATGGAGGGTAGTGAGGCTTTTCTCTGTTTGCCTTTATCTGTGCTTCCTTGAAAAAAACACAGGATTGCTCATGAAATGACTTATTGATCCATGTGTATCTGTTCTTTCTATTTCATCAAGAGCTGTGTAGCTAGGCCATTCTGCAGTTTGTTTTACTATTCTGTATTTGGCATCTCAAATTCATATGCAATATTCTATTGTTGAATCCAGAATTATATTTTTTATAATCTAATGTATTGTGTAGGTATGTTTTGAATAATTTAGCATTTATAGATATCACTTAGTCCATTCTGTGCTTGTCTGCATGTTGGGCCACTCACAATCTCCATTTTTATGAGTGGTTTCTCTAGCTGAGGGATTTTTTCTTTTACAGTGGGCAGTCACCCTCCCGATCAGCTCTCCTTTTGATTGGCACTTGGGACCAAAACAGGCAGAACTGAATTGGTTGGAAAAATTCAAAATGTCTTAATTAAGAATGGAAGGGTTGGTTGTATACTGACAAAAGTGTGGGCCTGATTTTCCACTCACACCAGTTGTATACCACTATAAGGCCACTGTTTTCAGTGGTGTTATTCCTGATTTACCATGGTGATGTAAACAAAGAATCAGATCCTTTAACTTCTAACAATATATCCTTCTGGTCATTGTTTTGTACTGCCTTTCAGCAGAGCCTTTTAGTTCCAAATGAAGGCTGATGTTCTTCATTTTTATCTTAGGAGAGGTGAAGGAGCCAGCTTGATAACTCAGGAGAATGAAGTCCTGGAAACAGTAGCAGCATAGACAGTAATATATAAGGTATTCTCTGTAGAACAAAGAAGGATTTCTGTGGCCTTTTTAAAGACTAACAAATTTATTTATCTAAGTTTGCATTTTTGATAGTGGTTTTTGTGATGATGCCTCATTTCTAGTAGGTAAGTAAGGCCATCCACTAATTTCACTGAGGTCACCAAGTAGCTCTACAAGAGCCCTGACTTTTAGTCATTGCTGCTGTTGGAAGGATTTTCTCTCCTGCTAAAGGAAGTTTTGCTTCACACCAGTTCCCTACCTCTAGGCTCCTAAAAAAGTAATTGAATATTCAGGTTTGGGGCTGTGGTTTGCTGTCATAGGAGAAAAGCATTTGCAAGTGGATTGCTCCGTAGACTGATCAAAGTGAAAGGGTTTGATTTGATGCTGCTGTTAGACTTCAGTGGAGTTACACTCATGTAAAACTGGAGTACTAATGGCAAGTCAGGCCCAGAGAGACTTTTCTTAGTTTGACATTGGATCAGAGCTTGTTTACTAGTATCTTTTACAATCAGAGTTATGATTCAGATGGTTTCTCCTTTAAACAAAACAAAACAAAACAAAACAAAAAGATTATTCTAGGAAGTCTTGTCTTCTCAGTTTACTCAGAAGCTCTCTTGCAGGAAACAGTGTAACAGAGAAAATTCTCCTCTTGTCAGAAAGAAACTTTATACTTCAACTACACTTTTAAATTTTTTACTTTTTTGTTAGAACTGTAGGAAGGGTCTGGGAATGATTTGATAGACATTAAAAATGACTCTCTCCTGCGTCATTCTGTCTTGTAAGTCTTCCACTTTCACCTTGTAATAATTGCAAACACTGTGTGAATCCATGCTGTCACAAATAATTTCTGATCAAAGTGTATACATTATTGTAGTAGATGTGCATCCTGACGGGTTTGCCATTCAATAGTTTTATTCCCGCTTGTGAAATTAATTTTTTGAGACTACTTGATGCCTAATCTTACCCCAGTAACTGAAAAGTGATACAAATAAATGGACTTTCTATTATATAATAATAAATTTAAAATGTGGAGACCCTCTGCTGAGAATGGAAAACTGCTAAGAAAAAAGAACCCCAGGGTTTTGAAACCATTTTACAGGTAAATGCACAGTTAACAGATCATATACCGACAAATGGTTGCAAAGTCCTTATATAAGGTTTGTAGCAATGATGGAACAGATTGCTGGCTTGTAAAGTCTCTCTGGTACCTTCCAAAAGATTGGAAGGTCCATAGTTTAAGATGCTGCTTTTAGTAAGTCCCAGGAAATACACAAAATTGAGATGTCTCAGAGTTCTTTTACATTCTTTGCCATGTACCTCGAAATTTATTGTCCTAAAAAAGCCCACAACTCAGCTGTATGGAAAGTTACTGGCCCAAGATGGAGTCCAGGCTCACATGTACTGACATGGGAATTTTGTAACTGTGGTAACAATAGAACTATGAATCAGTAGTTCTCAGCTTTTTGTGGGTTGTGTCACACTTGGTAGCATATACAGGATATATCAGGCCACCCCCCCCCCACCAAATCAGCCATCTCCCCAACTCTCTGTGACACACTTTTTGCTGTGCAGTGACCCAGTAATGTGTCCCAACACTGTGGTCGAGAACTGCTATTATAAATGGCCACCTTTCCTACACAGAGCATCAGAGATGCATCTAAGGGTTCCAGCTCTCTTAGGGTACATCTACACTGGAGCCTTTGGTTGAGTTAAGGAAGCTTAAGTTGACCTACAAATCCCCCCATCCACATTGGGCTTTTATTAAGTCAACATAGTAACATCACCTCTTAAGGTCAACTTAATGCTTAAGTCGACTTTATTAAGTTGATTTAAGCCAGTTTAGATGGGGAATAGCCCCTAAGTCAACTTAATTGGCCTTCAGGGCCACTCCCACAGTTCCTGGCCACCAGGAAGGGTCGACCTCGCACCTGCCAGTGTGGATGCAGGCAGTCGACAGGAGTTTTCAGTGTGGGTGCTCTAAGCCCACTTAACAAGGTTGACTTTAAGTCAACTTAAAGTCAACCCAGTTAAGTTGACTTAACAGAACCTCCAGTGCAGACACACCCTTAGTGAACCAAGAAGGTATTAACTTGATACTCTGTGATATAAATTGTTTTTTGCTTTACTAAATGCCTGGGGAATTGCTCAATTAGCTCCCAAGATTGCTGTTTGCACAGGAAATTGTGCTATTCTTGTTTCTCTAGTTTCTTTCCTAGAATTATGGGAGCTGATCTGAACAATACAAAGCCTTGCTGAAAAGCTTTAGAAATCAGTGTTGTGGATTTTTTAAAATTTATTCCTAATGCATGCTTTTGCCCCATGTGGTGCTGGAATTTGTTATTCACCTTAGAAAAATCAAGTTGCCATGCTGAATTTGTGCTTTCCCCAGGTCACCTCTTAAAGAGCTCCTCAGACCCATTGCCTTCATTTTCAAAGATATAAGGTAGACCATAACATTTGTAAGGATTGCTTGAGTGAAATACGCTCTTCTTAGTGTTTCAGAATGATTGATTTTCTGAATTGCTAGGGCAATGCAGTAACAACAACAACAAAGTCTAAAGAGGAAAACCAACAAAAGTGAGGAATTTGTGAGTGAAGACAAAAATTCTGGGCTATCACTTGGATCTTAAGATGTTCCATTGTCATAAAAAAATGAGAACAGCAGTACTACTTCAGAGCAATTATCCATCTAGCTCGGTGCCTATCTGCTGATGTTGGCCAGTGCTAGGTGCTTCAGAGAGAATGGATAGAATGGGGGAACTGAGTGATCTATCTTCTGTTGTCCAATCCTTGTTTCTTGAAGTTGGAGGTTTGGGGTCACTTGGAGTATGGGGCTGCATCCCTAGCCATCTTGGGTAGTAGTCATTAATGGACGTGTGCTCCATGACCTTATCTAATTATTTTTTCTTATTTTTTTAATTTTATTTTTATTATTTTGTTCCAGTGTTATACTTTTAGGCTTCACAATGGCTATGTTCACACAGGGCAGGCTTGTTTTGAAACAAGACATTTCGAAACAAGCTGTATTGAAAAAACTTTTTATTTCGAAACACCTTATTTCGAAGGACAAAAACTTTGTCCTGAAAATAAGGGAGCGAAATAGCAGGTCCATAGTGTGGACCTGCTATTTTGCTTGGGGAAGGGATTGCAGGCGCCTGCAGGGTGCAGCGCAGAGGGGCGCTGCACCCCACGGGTGCCTGCAGAGGGCTGCAGGCACCCGCGGAGTCAGGCGCGGGGCTGCGCCTCACTCCGCGGACACCCCTCAGCACCCTGGCCAGGGTGCTGAGGGTTCCTTGGCCAGGGTGCTGAGGGGGCAGCCCCTCCTCCCAGGGTGCTTAGCACCCTGGGAGTTAGGTCACATGTTGTTTGGGAACACTTTGTTCCGAAACAGCTTGTCTGCACAGGGCTGTTTCAAAACCGCTGGTTTCAAAACAACCCTGTTTCGAAACCAAATGAGGTTTTAGCCATTCTGAAACAACGGCGGCAATTTCGAAACAATCGGTTTGATTGTTTCAAAATGGCCGTGCGTCGTGTGGCCATGGCAGTTCTTATTTCAAAACAACTTCTGTTGTTTCGAAATAAGAAGTGTGTGTGAACATACCCAATGAGTTCCACAGGTTGACAGTGCATTATGTGAAAAATTAGTTTTTGTTTGACTTAAGCACGCTGCCTGCTAATTACACGGGGTGACCTCAAGTTCTTCTATTATGTTAAGGGATAAATAATACTTCTCTATTCACTTTTCCTACATCATAAATGATATTACAGACCTCTGTAATATCCCCCCCTGCCCTCGACTTAGCTATCTCTTTTCTGAGCTAAACAGTCAGTCTTTTTTAAATTTCTTTATATATAGAAACTGTTCCAAACACTTAAAAAATGTTGCTGCCTTTTCTCTATCTTTTCCAATTCTAATATCTTTTTTCAGGTGGGGCAACCAGAATTGCACACAATATTCAAGATGTGGGAATGCCATGGAGTTATAATAATGGCATTGTATTTTCTGTTTTATTGTCTTTCCCTTTCCTAATGGGTTCTGTTAGAATTTTTGACTGTTATTGCATATTGAATGGAGGTTTTTTAGAGAATTATTGATGATGTCTTCAAGATCATTTCTTAATGGAGTGTTGAAAGCTAGTTTAGACCCCATTTTGTGTGTATAGATAGGATTATTTTTTCCAATGTCCATTACATTGCACTTATCAACATTGAGTTTTATCTATTTAACAAAATGAAAAAGGTACAATGGTACCAGGTGACAATGGACTATCATAGAAATTAGAAACTGAAAAACACTTATTAGATAGTCTAGTTAATATTTCTGTCAGTGCAGGACTGCTTGCTTTTTAAAATATTTACTGGTGTATTTTCCAACTTAGTTTTACTTCTGATGAGCAATGAGGCTTCAACCACTCCTCTTGGGAGATTATTCTAAGATCAGGAAGTCTTCAAATATTAATGTTTAGATTTCAGTTTCTGAATTTCATTCCATTATTTAAAACTATTTAAAAAAGTAATTCTACATGTACTTTGATATTTAGCTCTTTCAAATATCTGTTGATGTATAATCAATAAGTCAAGCTATAAATGCTAAAACCTTTCCTTCCAGGTTTTATTGCCAACCACCTAACTAATTTTGTTGTTCTTTGTTGAGCTATTTCAGTTTGTCAAAAGCCTCCACGAATGGGTGCTGGTAGTGCAGAGAATATTTTGTATGCAGTCACAGCAGACTCAGATAGCATGACATCTCTGTCTGATGAGACCATTCCTTTGCATATATAGCTCAAGTTTCCATTGGCCATGTTTATTGCCATAGCACAGAGTTTCCCAAACTATGTTCTGTGGTACACTGGTGTTCTGCGCAGTGTGAATAGTTGTTCCCTGAAAAATTTTTGATGCTAGTGATGTCATTTTTTCTTTGTAAAATAAGACATCTGAAAAACCCTAACTTCTTAAAATTAACTTTTGAGTAATATATGTGACTATTTTTTGGTATGACTCCCAACTCGCCCCCGGGACCAGAATGTATGAGTTCCATCAATATATTACAAGCCCAAAAGTGTTCTGTGGCCAAATTATTTTGAGAAATGCTGCTGTAACATAATGTAAGTTTATATCTATTTGCTATCCAAGGTGTCTTCTCTTTTAGTCTAGGAATCACTCTCATTTTGGATATTTATAGTTTGCGTTACTTTCTCTCAGATATATGAGCTTGTTTTTTAACTCATCTAAGTTTAATTTTATTTCCCCTATGCTTTTAATCTCTCTGGTTAAGATTTTTCAGAAGTGATTTGTGATTTTAGGTGCCTCAGTTTTTGAGTGCATAGTATGTGATGTTTGAAATGAGCCTGATTTTCAGATAGTGCTGAGCAGTGCATGAATTCTTTGAAGTTCAGGTCCATTTAAGGTTGTATTATGTTCTCAGGGTTTTTTTCTTGAGGCAACAGTTAAACTTTCAGACTAGTAATTTAAGATGATTCCTCCTTCCTTTTCTCAAAATGATTACTCAATAGGTCTTTTTTTCTTTCTTCTTCTTCTTGGAAACAGTTTCTAAACAGGAAATTAGAATCTCAGTTATTTGAAAATGGCCATTAACGTTATCCACACCTTTACTTATAAAGGAAGTATTTTCTCTCAAGAACATTTTAACTTGTTATTTATAAAGGTTTCTTACTCTGCTTAACATGTTAAACATTATTATTGTTATTATTATTGTTATTATTATTAATGTATTTATTGTTTTTAATTTATTTGATTTTATTAATTTATTAATAATTTATTGTTTAACATTCATTATTTTGTGTTATTTGCTGTTTGTGTCATTAACATATGTTGTCTTTTGCTCTTTCTACAACAAACATAAGAAGGAATCACAAAGGCACTGAGGAATTCAAGTAAAGAAGTGTACTTATATACACAATATACACATCTTACAAAATAGATAGACTACTTCTCTGGTTTGGGCTCAGGCAGCTTCTCAAACAGAAAACATGGTGAGGACCACTGGAGAGCTCACAAATAATTCAGAGGGTTACTGCCTTGTTCCTATAGACTGCATACTCCTCCTTAAATATAAAGCAGTGGTTCTCAGTTAGAGGAACCCCCAGGGTATGCACAGATCTTCAAGGGGGTATATCAACTCATGTAGGTACTTGCCTAGTTTTATAACAGATACATAAAAAGCACTAGCAAAATCAATACACACTAAAATTTGATCCAGACAATGATTTGTTTGTACTTTTTTCTATATTATAGGACTTTACTGGACATACTACTATCACTAAATGTACAATATGCTATAAATTAATTGAGGTGGTTTACAATGTCTCACTGGATGCAGTCATAGGCCTTAGAACAGTATCTGGAACAATGTCCGTATTTGGGTTACTCACAGTAGAAACAGGGACATGGTGAGTGCCTAATTCTACTGCTTTAATGCTACCTTGATATTGGCCTACATTAATTTTGAACTGCTATAACAGGTAAAGACCTAATATTATATCGGTCCTTAAATGTTTTTTGTAGGTCAATTAATTTTTTAATACAGTTGCATAGAACTGAAAAAAAAAAATCATTGCCAGCATAATAGATGTCTACTGATCCCAGCAGGCACTTTCAATAGCCACTTATAGTGGGAGATGAAATTAAGGCTAGAGGACGGTCCTGACTATTGAGCTGATTAATCTGATTAATGCTCTTTATTCTCCATTGTCCTTTCTTTATTCTCCAATGTCCCTTCTGTAACTGTCCCTGTGTTGGAGTTTTCTTAAATGATGTTGTAACACTCTTAGTACTACAATAACACTTGGCCTCATTCTCCTAAAAGTACATCTGCCATTAATTTTTTCTTTGTTTTGAGCACAGTCCTTATTAATATCAATTACTGTATCTCCAAAAGGTTCAGGATTTCAGATGCCAAGCTGAGTTGTTTGGGTACTGAGGTCTAAATCCATGAAGTTTAAACTCTTTAGTGATGCCCGGCGCATCCTAATTTTTGGCTAAGATGGTCTATTGTGAGCATAACTTATTTTTGTATTGTACCACTCTTGCTTCAAATCACATCTGAACTTGGATATGTCGAGATTGCATGAGAAAACTTTTCCAAAGCTTGAAAGTGCTGTTAATTTTTTGTAGGTTCTTCTTAGTTCATTTGAGTTTTGCTGTTTAGTATATTAAAAGGTATGCAGCATCTGGAACAGTGACTGGATTGTGAATTGGTAAGGGAGGGCTAATTGTGAGCTGTGAGGATGGAGCAAATAGAAGAAACCTAGTCACTGCTTGTGCTGCTGGTCACTTCCAAGAGATGGGAAGAAACTGCTCCACAGATGCTGTTAAACACATTGGTGAAAGTGAGCTGCTTTTCAGAACAGAAACCTGCAACCACTACCCTCTTACTTGTGACAACAAACAATGCAAAACCCCACTGACCTCTAGTTTGAAAGAAAGTTGATTTGTCTTAGAGCTTGATATTTGAAATATTTCTACCTTTAAACAGAATTGCTACTTGAAGATTTTCCCTGGTGACATGGCAGATAAAGCTTTAAAACAATGCAGCTTGCATTGACAATAGGATCTACAAGCTTGTTAACATGCTAGAGACAAAATCTGCAGAAGTGTAAGCAATCCTTTCTGGCCACTTTTGAGAAGGAAGGGCTGTAAAATTGGTTGAGTTCACTGAACTGTGGATTTATGTGATAGATAGGGGGAAAAATGAGGCATTAATTATAAGCCCAGAGCTTCCCAACACTAGATCCGTTGCAGACATTTTCAGCAACGATTAATCTCTTACTAACAGGAGGAATTGGCAGTTTGTTTAAATGAATTATTCTGAAATGTAATGTATTGAAAATGATCTGCAAAAAGGTACTGGAGTGTTGTACTAAACATAAAATGAAAGACCTGATTCTGCAATAGGCCTACTGAATAGCACTTATTTATGAGTGTTGTAACATTCATTTTAGTTGCTCCACTTGTGTGAAGTTCAGTTGCAAAAACTGAACCCTGAATAATTAAGATTCATAAACTGGATCCAATGGCTGTGCTGCTGAGACCTAATCATAGAAGATTAGGGCTGGAAGGAACCTCAGGATATCATCTAGTTCAACTTCCAATACCAAAACCCTTCTTCTTCGCTACTGCACAGTGGTTGAAATAAAGGTAAATTTAAAAGATCCTGACTCATCCTTAAAAGTGATGTGCTCTGTTGACTTATTTGACCTTGTGTTCTAGGGGCCCCATCATTTTTAGGTGAGAGACACACCTACACTGAAGATAAGCCTGTGCATCTCCAATCACACCAGTTTCAGGGTAGATGAACCCTTCAGTTTAGCTCTGTATCCATACTGTGGAAAACTTCACGCTGATGAAGACTCAACAAAACCATATACATAATGAACCCCAAATGGTCTTGTTTTCATGTTTTACCCAATTCAATTTCTATGGGGAGAAAAAAAAAGAGAACGGGGCAATTAATTGTTTTGCTGCCTGCCCAACAACATAGCAAGTATTGCCTATTTTGGAGGTTGCCTGGTTGTATATACTGTAATGAGGGTTGCAAACTTTCTTGTTTCTGTGTGCTCTTACTTGCTGAGAAATCCACCTTTTTAGTTAAACTGCTCCTGCTCCTGCTCTGCCTAAAGCTGACTCCGTGTGTGTGTGTGTGTGTGTGTAGAGTTTCATTCCTTTGCTTTTTAATTGCATGCCAAGTGGAGAAAATAGACATGTAAAATATTTTAGTCATGCTTTTTTCTCATAACGCTACACAAACAGCTGAATCTGGAAAGCCGAAACATTATTTATAAACTCTACTGGAGAAATCCAGTGTACTACTTGTCCTTTTACACCACTGTCATGAAATCCTTCATAGTCAATTGGAAGCCTCAGTGGAGCCAGGCTTTTGTCTGTGCAGCAATGCATGTAGTCCAAACCACAGAAGATAACAATTTGGTGTGCTGTGTGCAGGTCTAAATGGTTACACTTTCAGATTATAACTTTAATTTAGTGTCTCATCCTGATCGATGTACAGCATCCTCACCACCTATTGAGATAATAACATGTGATTGTAGGTTCCTGAATTCCAATTACTTGAGACTAGATTTCTTGCTGATGTTTGAAGCTGAATATAACTTCTTTGCCTGGGGCATAACATATGAATATATAATATAGCCATATAATGGTCTTCTTTCTGAGTTGTGGTATATTTGCAAGCCTACTATCTCTTTATACTCAACAGGGTGAAAAATAGCAGGGAGCAAAATAAATGCAATAGCATTTATTACAAAGAAAGGGAAAGATCATTTTTTATTTACATGCAAAGCTCAGTGTAAACTTTAAAAGGAAGGTTATGCTGCTGCTAATTGCATTTGTGTTTAATTCAAGAAAGCAATGAACCAGCACAGCCTAAATGTTTAGTGAAAATCAGTCCAGAGGGTATACTCAAATGCTCTTTTGTTACTATTTCTAGTATTCTTTGTCTGTTACAGATAATGCCAGTTCATAATAATATATAAAACAAACATTATTTGGTACATCTCTATTAACTTGATGAAGATTCCAGACATACTGTCCTGTAAATCTCATTTCCTCCCAAGATGATAATCCCATTTAAAGCATCTGACAAAATGGGATTTTCTCCCACAAAAGCTCATGCGATAAATAAATTTGTTAGTCTTTAAGTGCCACAGGACTCCTTGCTTGTTTTGCTGAACGAAACTAACACAGCTGCTCCTTTGGAACAGGGTTTCTTATGTTTGTTTGTTTTCTTGGGTAAAATTTTGTTCCAAGTCAGGCACTGTACTTGGGACATATCATCATCCAGATTTGGAAAATGTAATAGAAATGTGGTATCTGCCTTCCCAACTCCCCATAATTACTGAAATTCACTATCCTAAATGTTAGTTGTTTGTCCTCTGCTCAGAGATCTTGTGTGGAGAACAATGATGTCTCCTTTGTCTCTGAGCCAAGAAGAGCCTGAAACCCCTCTTCCATTTGTCTCTCCTTCCTGAAGAGATACCAAAAAGCATGGTAAGTCACAGTGCAGGGCGACTGGATCTGTAATTCCCTGTAGTCGGATGAGTGTGAGAGACGGAATGAGTGTTTGTATGACAGAGAAAGACAGACAGATACAGAAGGGGGACAGTGAATGTGTTCCCTTGCAACGCTGAATTTAGGTTATGAGGAAATTAAGACGATTAGAAGGAAAGGGCTTAAGTAAATTATTTAGATTTACATATATATTTGCATATTTATTTCTGTAAAATTAACAAATGTACACTCATTTCATTGCTCTCAATGCTTCAAACAAATAATTTTTTCCCTCTGGCTTTAGCTCTGGCAAAGTCACGCATGATGTCATCATAATTCAAAGACTTGACTGTTTCATTCTCAGTGATCGAGGGATAAAGCACTGAGATGTTCTTGAGTCATGGTGGATTGGAGGTGATTTTTAACGGTTGTTAAAAGACAGAAGGAATATTCTCTGCTATAATTAGTGATCGTTAGTGACAAATATAGCCATAATACAGTTTCAACATTTGGGAAACATTCTATCATATTAGATTCAATGATAATTTGGTACATCTGAATAGATTTGCTTTCATCATCTTTTCTCTCTATATATGAGAGTGACGTGAATTCACCAAATTGAAGAAATTCTTTAATAGAATCTACTGAGAGAACATTTGTGTACTTCTGATGCAGACGCTTGATTCCTTAATTGACTTCAGAATGTGAAACGTTAGGTGAAAAATTGTCAGGACTAAAGGTTTTGTCAATATTTTCATAAGTCTCATTCCAGACCTCATATAATGATTCCGATTGGTGTCCTCTCTCTTTGTCAATGAAATGCACTCACTCTTTGTTGAACATCTAGATTCTGGCATTTCTGTGGGCCCTTTTCAGTCCAATATGCAATGAGATCTTCAGAAGGTGGGTCCCACTCACCTGGGTTGTTGGAGAAGGATATTTTTGTATGACTATCACTGAGGTTGTCTTCAGAGGAGGGGGGTGAGACTGCAACTAGCGAAGTCACAGGAGACTGCTCTTTTCATCAGGCACAGCATGTTCTTTTGGGCTGGTATTTATCTGGACTTTCTCACCACTGGACTTACCAGGAGGAAAAATTTAAGTGAGAAGGAGTACCTTTCAGCACTATGTCTTGTCTTTGCTGTGTTTCTTTGGCCTCTTTTAATTTCTGCCATCCTGATTTCTTCAACATGGTTTCAGTTGTCCAGTGGAGGCCTATCATCTACAAAGTTCCATATTGTTGGAGTTCACAAACCCTGACCTGGCCTATAAAGACAAAATCACAACCACCATCAACTGAATTCACAATCTTGATGGATTAATTTGTATAAGGCAATATTTAATGAGACAAAACCTTTTCAATGGCCTCACTTCTGCTACTCAGCTCTTATTTCAATGGGAAAAGGAGGGCCTAAAAATAGGATCTAAAGGAGATCTAAGGCTATAGCCTTATTAGCCTATGTAGTGGTCCCCAACTGATCGATGACGATTGACTTCTGAATGGCAGTTACCATGAAAAGCAATGAGCAATGTGCCATATGCTGGTGAAAGGTTGGAGACCGCTAGCCTATGGATTAATATGACCGTATTCACATGCTGTCTCTTTAAGTTCAGACAACAGTTGGAAGCAACCAATCCCAAGGCAGAAGTTGGTGCACAGACAGCTGGTGTCCCCCATCTCTCCCAGCAGAGACCTGTACATTAGTGGGGGGAAGAGGACATCCTGAGATCACACTCCGCCTCCCTCTCTGGCTCCACACAGCACATCAAGACTCTTTCCTCTGCCCTCTCCCAGCAGTAGCCCATGTGGCTTACATGCCTGCTATAAGAAAGCAGGACTGACTCCTCAGAGTGCTTCCACAGCCTTATCTCCCCATGGACCCAAATGAATGATTCACCTTCTCTCATGTAGTCTGGGCAGGATTGTGTTTGCTGCCGGCAGCTAGCATGCTCAGCTGGATGGTCCCTGTGCAAGATCTCTACACTAGTATTTTAAAATATCCTGATCCAAAGGGGCAGATTTGTTAGTCTAGTTCAGTAAAACAAACAAGGAGTCCTGTGGCATTTAAAGACTAAGAAATATCTTTAGTGTATGAACTTCTGCGGGAGAAAATCCAGTTCATCAAGTGTTTGACAAAGTGGGATTTTCTCCCACAAAAGCTCATGCATTAAATATATTTGTTAGTCTTTAAGTGCCACAGGACTCCTTGTTTGTTTTAAAACATCTTGTGATATCTCCACAGAATATGTTAAAAACATAATTGACATAAACAGCTTATTTTGCCTGAGAGTTAAGAATATTCATTGCATGTGAAGTTCCCCTTATATGTTTTTTTTCCTCTTGTGAAGGGGTGCTCATTCAGTGCATGGCAGGGAAAAGGTTCACACTTTTTTCTTGAGCAGATAATCCAGGGGTCTGCTCTCAGTGCATAACTTGTCAAGGAGCTCAGGTGGGAAGGGCATGAAGCCAAGCTCACATGGAGAGAATTACTGTGCTGGGAGGGTCTATAAGAAGTGAGCATTTAAATTCCTCTCTCTGGATTTTAGTTGATACTTAGAGCCAGACCCAGGTAGGAGCAATAGAATATTTTCTTGTTGTTCTCATTTAATGAACTCTGCTTGCAATAAACTTTTAGACAGCATTGAACTCATCACTAAATCCACTGGCTTGTTCCTACATCACCAGTCACAAATGCTGTTGTGGACATCTAAAAGTAATTCTCTGCCCTGTAATATGGCAGTTGATTATTCAATTTTCCTTTCACTCCCTAAAAGGCACCTGCAGAACTCACATCTCCATAACAATGTGCGGAGCTCTGCTCCCTGGGAGAGCAATGAGGGGAAATAGCCCTTTTACTTTACTCGCCTCAGTCAATATCATTTTGAAAAAACAACAAGGAGTTGTGTGGCACTTTAAGACTAACAAATTTATTTTTTGCATGAGCTTTCGTGGGAGAAGATCCCACTTCCTCAGATGCTTCGAAGTGCCACACAACTCCTTGTTGTTTTTTCACTGGACTAGACTAACACGGCTATCCCTTTTAAAAATATCATTTTGCACATGCACATGGGCCTGACACATCCAACGCACAGATTTTGCAGGTTCAGCTCAGCTAGCCTGTTTTGAAAGTTTGGTTCTTGCTGTTATTGAACAATTGTTCTTCTTTACTTCACCTCTCACACCTATGGTCTTTGAAGTTTGGGCAAGGCAGGAGAGTAAGGAGTTTGGGATCTCGTGGTATGTATGGGTATCTATGCTTAATTTTTTAAATAAGGGAAATAGCAATATATGGATCCTTTCCAATATAAAGAAACCCTCCAGTACTTCAGCCTCATGTGTCCTTGGGCTATCAGTTATCCAGTCATAAATGCTTCTGTCTATTCTGAAGGGGGCAGCATTCTCTCGCTGGTCTCCCTGTTTCTCCTGAGAGCCTTGTAAAGCTGGTTAACGCACTGTATGATTCCCTATGACCATCGCTTCAAAAGAATATAAGCTTTGATTCCTAGCCTAGTTAAGTCCACAGTTGCTGCACTATCACAGAACAGAACCATGTGGCCTGTCATGTTGTTCTTATGGCTCAAGCTCTTTTGCTTGCAATGAATTTTGACACTATATTAGAAACAAAGCTACAAAGAGTAAACCCCAAAAATGTAAGGGACATTTGTCTTTTCAAGGTGCAGGAGGTGCCATATTGTATCAAGTCCTTTGTCTAAGCATAATAGTGATCTCTCACTGGTGACTGAGATGAAAACAACTTTATCCCCACCAGACGCGTCGCTGCCCCGGGGAGGGACCCAGGGCATAGGCCCAGGCCCTGCCCCCGGCCAGCAGGCCCCAACCCCTGGCCGCAGGCCCTGCCCCCTGGCTGGGGCCGGGGCCGGAAGTGGCTGCGGGTGGCTGGGTCCCACATCCCAGGCCGGGGACGGGGCTGCCACCACTGTAGGTGGCTGGAGCCTCAGATCCCCGGCAGGGGATGTGGCCACCGCATTTGGGCCCCAGATCTCTGGCCCGATTGGGCTGGAGACCAGTGGCCCCGCCAGATCCGGGGCATCAGTGCTGGGATTCGGGCATGTGTCCCGGGTGCCCAGCGCCAGTGATGCCCCTGGTCTCCACTCCACCAGGTACCTAGGCCTGTCTCTTCAAAGAGACTGAGGCATTGAAATACTAAATGAGGATCAACAAGGACAAGTGCAAAGTCCTGCACTTGGGATGGAAAAACCCCATGCACTGCTACAGGCTGAGGAGCAATCAGCTAAGTAGCAGCACTGTAGACAAGGACCTGGGGTCACGGTGGATGGAAAGGTGGATATGAGTCAGCAGTGTGCTCTTGCTACCAAAAAGGCTAATGGTATACTGGGCTGCATCAGAAGAAGTGTTGCCAGCAGATCAAGGGATGTGATCATTGCCCTCTATTTGGCACTGGTGAGGCCGCATCTGGAATACTATGTCCAGTTGTGGGCTCCCCACTACAAAAAGGATGTGGACAAATTAGAGTCCAGCGGAGGGCAACAAAAATGATCAAGGGGCTGGAGCACAAGACCTATGAAGAGAGGTTGAAGGAACTAGGCTTATTTAGCCTGCAGAAGAGAAGACTGAGGGGGGATTTGATAGCAACCTTCAACTACTTGAAGGGATGCTCCAAGGAGGACAGAACTTGGCTGTTCTCAGTAGTAACAGAAGACAGAACAAGGAGCAATGGTTTCAAGTTGCATCTGGGGAGGTCAAGGCCGGATATTAGGAAAAACTTTCTTACTAGGCGAGTGGTAAAGCATTGGAATGGGCTACCTAGGGAGGTGGTGGAATCACCATCTTTGGAGATGTTTAAGGCCCGGCTGGACAAAACTCTGGATGGGATAATTTAGTGGGAATGGTCCTGCTTTTTTTTTTGCAGGGGGTTGGACGAGATGACCTCATGAGGTCCCTTCCAGCCCTATGATTCTATAAAAGCCAATGCCTAACTTTTAGGTGCTTATAAAATCACTGGAGTGACTGTGATCCACAAACCTGAATTAGATACCTGAGTCCCTATACATTGCATGGGGAAAGTCAGGCACCTAAGAATGCAGTGCACAAAAACCAGTGTCCACCTAAACACTTCCAGCCCAAGATAGCTGTTGAAGCTACTGATGAGGGATGTGACCTACCCCTTTCATGGAGCCAGGTGCCTAAGTCTGGGCTATAGGGAGACACCCATTGCTAATATAAAGGCATAATGTCATTGGAGAGAGAAGTTAGGTGAAGTAATAGCTTTTATTAGACCACCTTCTGCTGGTGAAAGAGACAAGTTGTACATGGAGATGTTCTGCAAGTCATTGGGTCAGAGAGAGAGTGAGAATGATCTAATGTTCATTGTTTGGAAGAAGAGTCAAGGATCCAGTTCCCCTAGTCCAATGACTTTTTATTTAGCCAAAGTGCAAAAATGTCAACAGTAGGGATTGAGGCAGCACCACAGCACAATCTCCTTTAGCTCGGTGGTTAGAGTACTCTTTTGCAGGAAGAAGTGGGAAAGTCCTATTTAAATCCTTTCTTCCTCTCTGAGGGGAGTGGAAGGGGAACATCCCAGCTCTGTGTTCTAACCACTGGCATAAAAATTATAAGGTGGGCATCATTAGCGCTTCCTTTTCTGGATGGATTTTCAATGGGATCCCATTCAGTACATGGCCTCTGACTATACCTACAGGATAGTGCCCTGCACATGAGTTAGGTGTGTAAATGCCTCCATTACCCCAGTTTGTGGCTCACTCGGGGCTGTAGGCAGGAGATGGGCACCTAGAGAGCAGCAGGAGCATGCATGCTCAGAGTTCACAGCAAAAATGTAGGTGTTGAGTGAGTGTAGGACATCCGCAAAGTTAGGCACCAGTTGAGCAGGAGTTCTGTAGATCACCTTGGAGGCTAAAATTTGATTCAGGCATTTAAGTATCTTTGTGGATCTGGGCACTAGCCACATGGGCAGCGATGGAAATGGTGGAGGGGAATTCTTTCCTTGCACCAGTGACGATCAGATTCTACTCTGAAGCATAAGATCTTACTTCTGTTATCTTCACATTCATAAATAGATGGATTGTTGGTCATACTGTTTATTATCCACCATTTCTAAAACCCTGCCTACAGTATCTGATTCTGTTTTTGCAGCTGTGCACAGGAAGGAAAAATATTTTAATTTTGAGACCATTTGAACCTTTTAAAAAACAGTTTAGCACACGGCAAAACAGGAAAATGACCAACTTCTGTTCATGACAGAGACAAGCTGTGGGGGCACACAGAGTTCCTGAAGAAGAATTCTGTGTAAGCTTGAAAGCTTCTCTGTTTTGCGCTCACCCACAGAAGCAGGGCCAATAGGACATTAGCACACTCCTTTGTCTCTCTAATATCCTGGGACTGACATGGCTGCATCAGCACTGCACACTGCTCAGCACAGGTCTCTGAGATAATACCCAAGAACTGCTTGAGTGTGCAGGTCAGGTGGTCTATGGCCATTGCTGATTAGGAAGAGCATTGCTGACACTGTGTTTCTGGCATATACTTAATCTTTGTTTTGTCAGCCCCACTACTATCAACCCTAAAAAAAAAAATGACCTGATTTAGCACCTTGCCTGCCCTAGGTCTAGCTTTGCACAGGACAGATTGGGATATTGTACACCATGAATTCTGTATAATTAAAATAATAATAATAAAGGACTAGATTCTGATCTCATTCATATTGGGCTGAATTTGGAGTATCTTTGTAATGACTCTGGCTTTACCTTGGTGTTAATGAGATCAGGACATTCCCCCAGACTCATAACTTCTAAGACCAGAGGAGAACATCTAGTGCAGGGATGGCCAAACTTATGGAACTCAAAAGCCACAAGTTGATTATTAAACCTTTGACAGCCACACTGAGGCATATAGCCATATACTTTTACCTACTCCAAAATTACTAAGTTTAAAATTCATTACACACTTTAATTTTATTGTAAAAAGAGGACAAATATTGATCCTACTAATGTCAGATTCTAATAATTAAGGTTACCATGAAAATTAGGCCAATAGAGTAAAAACTTAGCTGCTGCTCAATGTAGAAGACTGAAGGCTAGTGGTGAGTTTTTTTTAAAATCCTGACCATGCCACACTTCTTCCTGCAATCCCCAACCATGCCATGCTTCTCCTCACTGTCCCAGCCCCCTCATGAACTCCTAGTCTGGGGCTGCTTTCCCAAATTGATTTGCTGACGTTCTTCCAGGAACCACAATTTTTCATTCAAGAGCCTCATGTGGCTCCTGAGCCACAGTTTGGCCATGCCTGATCTAGTGTGACCTCCTCTACAATGCAAGACTCAGAAGCTCCCCACAATAATCTTGTTTGAATTAAAGCATGCCTTTTTAGAAAAACATCCAGTTTTTCCCAGGGCCCCATGGTGCTAATCTCTATACAAACACATAATGGTAGACAGACTCTTCCCCAAAGAGCGTACAGTATCAATGGACAAGGTGGACATAGGGCAGTGGAAAAAAGTGCAGTTATCCCTATTCTACAGATGAGAAACTAAGGCACAGAGGGATTCTGTGACTTGCTCATAGACGAACTGCGCTGAGATGTCCTGTATTCAAGCCCACTGTCACAAGCACAAGACCATCCTTCTGGTCCAATTCCAGTGGTTTTCAACCAATGTGCTGTGGCACACTGGTGTGCTGTGAGAACTGTCCAAGTGTGCTGTGAAATTTTGTACAAAGGTAATGAAAATGAATGTACAACAAGCATTGTTTAATTTTAAACAATATTCTATCCAACCAAAATTGCAATGATAAAATTTGTGAAAATTAGTTGTCAAATTAGAAGTGAGATATCGGTCTTTTGATTCTAAAACATGAACATTTTAAACACAGGTGGTCAAAGGACAAAATTGAGATGATGTGTATTTTTTTCCAGTGGCTTTGAAACATTATTGCATTTGATCCTTCTTTAGCTTGTTATATGTACTATGTTGCAAACCACTCTAATAAGACATGACCATAGTAAATGTAAATAAATGTGATAGTCTATGAGCAATCGATTCAACTGAAAAAAAGTGGATGTGCTGGGATTAGTTTGTCTCGTTGAAATGTGCTGTGTTACTGAAAAGGTTGGGAACCACTGTATTAGTCAAATAAGAAACTATTTGAAATCTGCAACAGTGGCATAGCAAAGTTCTTTTTGGTAAAAAATGAGATATGGTAGAAAACACTAAAGAAATATGACTGTGTACTTTTTTGGTACAAATTCACTGGTAACCACAGTGGATTAAAGGCAATTTGGTATCAAGATACTGATGAGCAGAGAAGAAAATGGAACAAATATTTTTGGCAGTTGATCAATACTATTGACCGGAAGGTGCTAAATGACCTGGACAGAATTGGTGTGTGTCATGGATAATTGCCACAGTGTCCTATAAAGATTTATCTTTGCAATTTAAAAGTAAAGACTAACTGAAGATGCCATTGATTTGTAGCAATGTGAGAGGTCCTGTAGCCAGAGAGTCTATTGAATGTTTCTGTGAAAATGACAAGCCTTTGAACATGGTGAGTGTGGGGCTTAGTATCAATACAATCCTATGTGCAAAGGCAGGGTCATGCCTGTAGTGTATTCAGGGCAAATAGGGGAAGAAATTGTTGTGTGTTGTTTTCATACATTATGTCAAGTAAGGAGAAAAACAGCTGAGACGTATTCTGTGGTGGTGTCACCTGCTCTTTGTGGGGAATCCTGCTATGAGGAAGCTTTCTGGGAAGTTGTCATGATGCCCAAAACGGGATCCTGCAGTTGTTGAAGGAAGGCAACATACAGGAAGAAAAGAACAGGTATCTAGAACAGCGTTACCCAAACTAATTTGGCCATGGAATATTTTCAGGTTCGGAATATATTCACAGAACACATGCATGCTGGTCCAGGGTTGTAGGGGTAGTGGGGAGGAGGTTAATACTGAAAAATTGCTGCATGTATTGTTCAAAAGTTGATTTTAAAGAGTTAGTCTTTGGGGATGTCTTTTATTGTACAAAGAATGAAAAATGTCACTAATATTGAAATTTTTTCTTGAACACCTATTCATATCACACAGAACACCAGAGTTCCATGGAACAGTTTGGAAAATGCTGATCTAGGGTAAACTACTGATGCCTTTTAGACTGACACCAGGCCAAGGAAGAAGGCATACAATGCCTTCTGCACTGAGGGAAATTAATGGAAAGGTGCAGAACATAAATGCAAATACTTCACCCTGTACCAAGCTCCTTTTGTGGCTCTTCAAGGGGAATTGAATCCTACCTAGGCTCCAGGGAAACTACTTTGATGCTACTACCTCACAGCCCATAGTCTAACGTAGTCTCTTCTGCATTCTGCCACACCAAGAGGTACTTGGTAGAAACACCCATACTATATGCTGAGTGAATAGTTCTCCTTACTGTATATCAGGAGGTCTCAAACACATCGCCCATGGGCCACATGAAGCCTGATGAGTTACTTTCTGTGGCCTGCAACAAGAGCTGGAATTCAGGGGATCCCAACACCTGGCTGGCTTCTTAAGTGGCCCAGACCCCACCGGCTGGGAGCCAGCAACTGGTCTGCAGACACCTGCTTCCCACCCGAGGTCCAGCACATCCAGGCTGGGCCATGCAGGCCTTTCCCGGCCCATGCTGTACTTCACCCTGCTCAGGTCTGAGCAGGAGCATTTCGCCCAGCCTCTGAGCCAGACTGCCCTGCCTCTAGAGCGAAGCAGCCAACCAGGGGGTGGGTGCATGGGGCCAGGCCTCTCTGGGTCAGTGCTGGCCTGCTCCACATAAGTCAGGCCCTGGTTGGGGCTGGCCCCTGCTGACAGCATGGCCTCGGCTGGCCAGGGCACTGGTGGTGGCACAGAGGTGGCTCCCAGCAGTGACTTGCAGTCCCTGTCCATGGCCAGGTGCCAGCAGTGGTGGCCTTGGCTGGATCCTGACCAGAGCCAGCTCCCAGGGGTTGGGGCTGCAAGCAGCCCTTTCCATTTCGCTTTTTCTTGTTTGCTTTCTTTTTTGCATGCTTCCTTGTTTCTTTTCTCTTTCTTTTTTTCTTCTTTCTTTCTCTTCCTTCCTTTCTTGTTCCTGTTTTCTTTTTTCTCTCCTCTTTTCTTCTCTTCCTTCCTTCTCTTTTTCTTCTTCTCTTATCTTATTTCTCTTTCTTCTCTCTTTCTCTTCTTTCCTTCTCTCTTTCTTGTTTTTTATTCCTTTTCCTTCCTTTTTCTTTTTTCTTTCTCTTCCTTCCTCCTCTCTTCCCTTCCCTGTTTCTTTTTCTTTCTTTCTCTTACTTCCTTCTCTTCTTTTAAAAAAAACTTTAAAAATTTTGTTTTAATTAAAAAGATTTCTAAAAATTAAATTTCAATTAAAATTCACACAAATTCAATTAATTAATTCTATTTAAAATCACTTTGAAGTCATTATTTTTAATTTAATTATTTTTAATTTAATTTTAATTAAACAAACTAGTGGCCCTGCTGTAATGTGTTTCAGTAATGTGGCCCTTGGGCCAGTATCCTAGTCCTCATGTGGCCCTTCTGGTGATTTGAGTTTGAGACCTCTGCTGTACATTGAGATAACCACTGTTTGCCTTGCTTGCGCAGCAACAGCAAATACGGAGAGAACAAATGCTGGAGTTCTGTTTTCTCAGCAGTACATCTGTTTGTTATGTCCATGCTCACTAATAGCAACCTACAGTTATAATCCTTTTCAGAGAGCAATTTACATGAAATCCCCCCAATGATCACTAAAGCTCACTCTGTGTGATTTACCAATAAACAGCATGGACAAATGTAAGTGTAATATAATTCCCCAGAGACCTGTATTTAAATTATTGATCAAAGAGCCCAGGATGAGTTAAAAGGCAGAGATCGAACTGTATATCAAATTTAGATAGGACAAGACTTACCATATCTAAGAACTCACTCCCACTATTGTTTAAAAGGCAGGAAATAATTTATATCTTCATACAGTGCAAAGACGTTATACAATGAAAGAATGGGGTAATGGGAAAAAAATCTGTTCCATGTACTTATTTCCTTTATGTTAATGGCACACCTTCCATTGACTTTCTAGGGAGCAAGACCTAGCCCACCAGTGTTGTGAGAATTTGCCAACACTGACACCAAAATCCGTAACTCACAGTAAGTGCCTTGATAAGTACACTGATCTTCAGGATGAACAGAAATAAATTAGAGACCAAACTGAAATTTATAGTTGTTTATTTACCACTTTATGTAGTAGCAAATTGTCCTGCAACAGGCACTCACTATCATAATCACCCTCACTCTTCCTGTTTGGAATGTGTCTAACTTGTTTTGAATGTTTCAGTCAAAATGGGTCAGTAGTTTCCAAGAACAAGATTAAAGAAAATAGTATTATTTTTGCCCCTGTTCAAAATTCCAGTATCCTTAAAAAGCTCATGCACCCTCATGCTTAAGAGCAGGGACTTCAAGTTTGGTGGGACAGTGGCCTTTATCTCAGGGGTATGTTTGCTTCTCTTCTTGTGTAAAGACACTCAAATTTGATAAAGTCATAAGCTTTTTAATAGTATCAATTTGCACATGCTCA
>ML682034.1:5053076-5181592 GCA_007922195.1 Podocnemis expansa
GATGTTGTCAGCAGCACATACTGGCACTTCAGAGGGCCCCTGGGCTGTCTTCCCCCTCTGTCCTTACAGTTCCTTATGCCTGCTCTCCCCTTAGGCCAGGATTCTTTTCTCAACCAATCAGAGTCTCTGACACACCTTTCTCTTCTCAAATCCAGTTACCTTCTACAAACTCTTCTGTTCCTTTGCTTCAAACTCCTCTGCTCCTTTGCTCTGCACAGCACCATCCTCCTGCTCCTCCTCCAGCTTGTGCAGCTTCTGTTTGGAGCACGGAGGCTACTTCTTAATTGATCTCAGGTGCCTCTAATAAACCTGCATTAACCCTGGTTAGCCACTGGGGAACAAATCCTTCAGGATTCTGAGGCTCACATATCTCCTGTCTTTTACACTCAGGCCATCTCCTGGCTTTGATCTCTCACATATCCTCCCCCCCACTCAACACTATAGGGTTGGGCTACTTGGGAAATTAAGCAATGCTGATGTGACAGGGCACCTGCATTGCCATGTTGGTTTCCAGGTCTGTGTTGTAATCAAAAGTGAAAAGGTTGCAGGGAGAGGAACCATCTGGTTACTCTTGCATTTTAGTCCTTGTTCATGTGCATCCACTGGAGTGGGGCATGGCCTGTGACCAGAGTGAACTTCCTCCCAGGGAGGTAATAGTGGAGAGTTTCCATGGCCCATTTGGTTGCTAAACACTCTTTCTCAACCACCGCCTACTTCTGTTCTCTGGGAAGGACTTTTCTACTAAGAAGTAAGACTGGATGCTCCTCATCACCTACCATCTGTGGCAGGACAGCGCCTAGCTCAACTTCAGAGGCATCTGTGTGGAGGATGAACTCCTTCTCAAAATCTGGGGCTATGAGTACTGGATGGCTACACAGGGCTGTCCTCAGGTCCACAAATGCTCGCTCCATTTTGTCAGACCATTTCACCATGTCTGGATCGTGAGTTCTTATTAGGTCAGTCAGTGGTTCTGCTCAACTGGCAAAGCGAGGGACGAACCTCCTATGAGACCCCACTATACCCAGGAATGCCCTGACCTGTTTCTTGTGGACTGGTCGGGGCCAGGCCTGGATGGCCTCCACATTGTCCCGCTGGGGTTTTACTAACCCTCTTCCTACTATGTAGCTAAGGTATTTGGCCTCATCTAGCCCTAATGCACACTTCATGGGGTTTGCAGTGAGGCCAGCTCTCCAAAAGGTATCTAATACAGCTTCCACATTTCTAGATGTGTTGCCCAGTCAGGGCTATGAATGACTACACCATCTAAGTAAGCAGCAACATACTTGGTGTGAGGTCTTAGTAACCTGTCCATTAGTCGTTGAAATGTTGCGGGCACTCCATGGAGTCCAAAGGGCAGAACTGTGTGCTGGAAAAGGCCATCAGGTGTGGAGAAAGTAGTTTTCTCTCTGTCCTCTTTGGCTAAAGGGATTTGCCAGGAGCCGTTAGTTAAGTCGAGGGTGGTCAGGTACCAAGCTTTACCCAGCTGGCCCACCAGTTTGTCAATATGCAGGATTGGATAAGCATCAAATGTGGATACTTCATTTAACTCCAAATGTCATTGCAAAATCTCCAAGTGCCATCGGGCTTGAGGACTAGGACAATCGGGCTGGACCACTGGCTGTGGGATTCCTCAATCACACCGAGTTCCAACATCATCTTTACTTCAGTCCTAATTTCTTCCCTTTGTGCCTCGGTATTCACTAGAGCTTCATAGTCACCCGCACTCCTGGCTCAGTAATAATGTGGTGCTTGATCACTGGCATATGGCCAGGTTGCTTGGAGAACACATCTTCATTTCTCCGACTCATGTCAATGACTTCTGACTGCTGTTTTGGTGTCAATTCAGGTGAAATTCTCACATTTTCTTCTGGAGCTTCCAGTTCGTTGCTTGAGTGCAGAGTAACAAGGCAGGCTTCTTGGGCCTGCCAAGGTTTCAACAAATTCACATGATATATTTCAGGGGTGGCCAAATTTATGGAACTCGAGCTGCACAAGTCTATTATTAAACCTTTGAGAGCCACACTGAGGCATATAACCACATACTTTTACCTACTCCAAAATTACTAAGCTTAAAATTCATTGTGCGCTTTAATTTTATCATAAAAACAGGACAAACATTGATCCTACTAATGTCAGATTCTAATAATTACGTCAGGTTATCATGAAATCTAGGGCTATACAGTAAAAACTTAGCTGTTGCTAGATGTAGACCACTGCAGGATAGTGGCGAGTTTTTTTAAAATCTGGGCAGTAGCTTGTCAATGCAGCACATAAAAGTTCTCTCAGGTGCTGATTGCTAAGTACTGCACAATGTTTCAGTTTAACAAATTTGATTGTGGAATACAATGCATCACAGCAGTAAGTTGTGCCAAAAATTGAAAGTAATCTACATTCAGTTTTAAACTTTTCTATTTCCTATTTTCATTTCTTAGTATTCCATGTCATGTTTAGGACTTGTAAAACAGGATTTTATTTTAACAAAGAGTAAACTGCATTAGGGCCTACGAAAAAACCTAAACAAGCTGCAGTTCCCCCAACTATGCCGCACTTTTGTCCCTGTCTCTGACCATGCTGCTGCTTCCCTGCCATCTCTTACCATGCTGCTGCTTCTCTGCTGTTCCCAACCATTCTGCACTTCTTTCCCTCTGCATCCAGTCCCTGACCATGCCACCGCTTCCCTGCCAGCTCCAACCATGCTACCACTTCCCTGCCGGCTCCAACCATGCTGCCGCTTGCCTGCTGGCTCTCATCATGCTGAGCTTCCCTGCCAGCCCCGACCATACCACTACTTCCTGCTGGCTCTGCGCATGCCACCACTTCCCTGCCATCTCTTACGATGCTGCTGCTTCTCTGCTATCCCTGACCATGCTGCACTTCTCCCCCTGGTCCGACCATGCCACATTTCCCTGCAGTGCTCTTCCAGGAGCTGCACTTTTTCTTTTGAGTGCTGCATGTGGCTTGTGAGTTGCAGTTTGGCCATGCCTGATATATTTGTTCAGACTTTCTGTGATTGGGTTGTTTTCACTTTGTAATTTACATCCCTGATGGCCTCCATCACTTCACATGGGCCTTGCCAACTGGAAGCTTTCTTTCTGCAGTTGGCACCATCACCCAGTCTCCTGGCTGAAACTTCCGCATTTTTGCTTGTCGACTGTAGTAGGTCTTTTGGGACTCCTGGGCTCTCTCCAGATGTTCACGTACTATAGGGGTCACCCAGGCTATTTGCTCTCACATCTGTGTCACATGATCTATGACATTCTTTCAGGGGTTAGATTGTTCCTCCCAGACCTCCTTAGCAATATCTAATATCCCTCGAGGGTGGTGGCCATATAGTAATTCAAAGGGAGAGAAACCGATGGATGCCTGAGGGACCTCTCATATTGCAAACATCAGAGAGGGTAGAAGGGCGTCCCAGTCTTTCCCATCCTCTGCCACTACTTTCCGAATTGTACTTTTCAAGGTACAGTTAAAACGTTCAACCAGGCCATCTGTCTGCGGATAGTAGACTGAGGTATGTAGTGCCTGGATGCGGAGCAAAGTGCATAGATCCTTCATTACTGTTGACATAAAGGGATTACTTTGATCTGTCAGCATTTCCTTTGGGATGCCTACTCTAGAGAAAACCTGAAGCAACTCTTTGACAATTGCCTTGGATGTGGGGTTCCATAAGGGAATGGCTTTGGGGTACCATGTGGCATAATCCCCAATAACCAGCACGTTCCGGTGGCCCCATGCTTACTGTTCTAGAGGTCCCACCAAATCCATAGCTATTCTCTTAAAGGGTAGTTCAATCACAGGAAGGGGCACAAGGAGGGGGCCACAGGTGAAGTCGGGGGCTATGCAACTGACATTCTGGGCAGGAGATACAGTATCATTGTATCTCTGCCCATATCCCTGGCTAGCAGAACCTCCGGAAGATTCAGTTCAGGGTTTTCTCAGCCCCCAGATGGCCTCCAAATAAAGGACTATGTGCCAACTCTAACATGGCCCTTGTGTGTTTCCTAGGTACCAGGAGTCGCTCAACTTCCTCCTCTTGAATTTGTGCTACATGATATAGGAGATTGTCTTGAAGTATATAGTATGGTCTGGGGCCCTTGGTCTTCCCCTCCACCGATGTCACATTTACTTCCACTACCTCCTGTTACACATTCTCATACAAGGGGGCATTGGCCTGGTCCTGCCTGAAGTTTCCCCTAGGGGTACTGAACTGCCCTCCCTGCACAGGTCTGACCTCAGCTTCCTCCTTGGGGTCAGCCCTACTAGTGCTGGGGACTGTCCCTGGATCTTCCTCCATAGGAGCAGTTTCCTGGGCTTCTGACCAGATTTGCCTACCAACCAGGGCAACCTTCTGATTTTTCATCAGTATCCTAGTCCCTAGTTTCTCATCTGCCAGCCTTTCATGTCTAGACTTTTGGGGTTTTTGGGAGGGAGGGAACAGTTCCTGGTCAAATTCTGGAAAAACAGGTGCACAACTGGCCACCTGTAGATCCTTCTCAGTCTGGGGCTGACTAGCTACCTCAGGTTCTACTGGGAGAAGTAGACTTTCAAAGCCTGGGAAGTCTCGGCCTATTCGGACTGGATAGGGAAGCCCAGGGACCACCTCTGCTGTTATGCGGGTGACATTACCCTGGAGCTCTGTCTGTATTGGGACTGAGGGGTAAAACTTCACAGTCCCATGTACGCATGTCAGCCCTGTATGTTTTGCTCGAGACAGCTGGTCTTGCCCCAACAACTGACTGGAGACCAGGGTGACAGCACTCCCTGAATCCACTAATGCTATGGTCTCTATACCGTTTACCTTTACAGGTCTTGTATACCCATGGGGAGTTGGCACCACCCCATGAGGTCAACCAGCCCACAGTGGCTCCCCCAATTACACTGCATGGAGTCTTCCCTATTAAGGCAGTGAACAGCCATATGCCCCAGTTCCCCCACATTCTTAACACCAATATTTTAATTCCCCAGGGATCAGTGGTCTTGGGCTACTCTGTCGGGCCTCCCAACCTTCACTCCCCTACTTGCCAGGTCCCTTCACTGTCTCAGTAATTTTTCTGCATTTTTGCTCCCCATCCCTAAATTCTTTAGTTTTCTAATAGGCTGGGGACCTAGAGTGGGTCCGGCTTTCTGTGCTTGCCAGCCTTTCTCCCAGGAGGTTCGTATCAACTGATGGGTTGTCAGCTTTCTTTCTACAAGGAAGACCAGCTCATTGTAAGAAAAGGGGTCACTCTGTCCTACCCAGATGTGGAGATGTAAAGGCAGCCCCCTCATAAATCAGTCTATTATGAGGATCTGTATCATCTTCTCTGGATTGAGGATCTCGGAGCACAACCACTTCCGGGTCAGATGTATCAGGTCAAACAGCTGTGAGCATGGTGTTTTGTCCTCACTGTAGCACCACTCATGGAATCATTAGGCCCGGACTGCTGTTGTTACTCCCAGTCTGGCTAGAATCTCAACTTTCAGTTGTTGGTAATCAGCAGCAGTTTCTGCAGTCATATCATAATAAGCCTTCTGGGCTTCCCCACTTAGAAAAGGAGGCAGAATACTAGCCCACTGATCCCGGGCCCAGGCCTCTCGTAGGGCTGTCTTTTCAAAGGCCAGAAGGTATGCCTCCACATCATGTTCTTGGATCATTTTCTGTAAAAATTCTCTGTCCCAGGTGGCGCTTCGCTTCACCAAGACTTTTAACTGGCCTACAACCTCCTTTATCACTGCCCGGTCCAGGGCTGCCTGACCCATAAGCAGGCAGTTGGTCTCCTGCTGTATACGCACAGCCTCCTGTTGAGCAGCAGTGGCTTGAAGTAATGCTTTAATCACTTCATCCACTTTGGCAGGGAATGGGGTAAACTCCTGATCTGAGTCCATGGCGTGTATATCCCGCCCCTGACACCACATATGGCAAACTGCTGGTTTTCCAGCCCTGGGTCTCACGCTTTTCTTTAGTGGAAGTGGGTCAGGGCAGACCCCAAACTCCTGAGTCCTGCCCCTATGGGGCACTTGCACTGGTGAAACTCCAGGGAGGGAAGAGGGGGTTTCGGACCCAGGCCCACCCTCTACTCTGGGTCCCAGCCCTGGGGCCCTATGAAGTGCCAGTATGTGCTGCTGACAATGTCCCTGCCTCCCTACTTTCCCCTGGGCTGTCTTCCCCCTCTGTCCTTACAGTTCCTTATGCCTGCTCTCCCCTTAGGCCAGGATTCTTTTCTCAACCAATCAGAGTCTCTGACACACCTTTCTCTTCTCAAATCCAGTTACCTTCTACAAACTCTTCTGTTCCTTTGCTTCAAACTCCTCTGCTCCTTTGTTCTGCACAGCACCATCCTCCTGCTCCTCCTCCAGCTTGTGCAGCTTCTGTTTGGAGCATGGAGGCTACTTCTTAATTGATCTCAGGTGCCTCTAATAAACCTGCATTAACCCTGGTTAGCCACTGGGGAACAAAGCCTTCAGGATTCTGAGGCTCACACATCTCCCTTCTTCGACTCTCAGGCCATCTCCTGGCTTTGATATCTCACAAACTTCAGAACTGTAGTACACAAGAACCCCTAAACAGGCTATTTCCTGAAACAGAGGCACAGCTCCTCACACCTTACTCTGACATATTTGTCTACAGACTGATTGCTCCTTCTCCCATGTCCCTCCTTCTAGACCCCCATAACCTGCATGCGGAACCAGTCTTAAAGTGATAGCTTGCAATTCCAACACAGTCTGCAATTGGCCACACAGAATACTGTAATACACTCCCAGCAACCTTTCCTTGAAACTAACCTGAGAGCTTCTACAGCTGCAGGAAGTGGGTGCTCTTTTGGGGCCAGCTTCAAACCCCAGTAAAGTCAGTTGAAGTCTTTTGACTGACTCCATTTGGCTTTGGATCAAGCACATGCTCCTAAGGGCTTGATCCAGTTCTGAAAGGAAAAATGGAACTCTTCCCATTGACTGTAAGAGAAGTTAGATCAGACCCCATGATAGGACTGCTCACGTCAGTTATAACCACTTTCCAAGAATAACACATGTTGCCATCATGCAAAGAATATGAGTCTAGGGCTTAGCAAAATACACCCTCCTCCCTTCTGTCTGGAGTTTTTAGTCATCAAGAGAGGAAAACAATTGAACTGAGACCAGACGTATTTATAAATAATAGCTGCTGCAAATGGATATTTGGCCTCCGCAGAAGTTTAGCTTTTTATAATGACAAAATTCTCTTTCATAGTACCATATTTTGTGATGTTATATCAAGGTCCATTGCCTCATGTGGCAGGACAGCGTGATCTGTCAAACAATTAAACTGGTACATTCGGCAGCAGAAGTTAGAGATGGAAGAACCTATTACCGGTTGTAATTCAGTCTGTCCTTCATGGTATTTATATTATTCTTGTCAATGTCTGAAAATTCTGACTCTGAGAACTAGCAGGGAATGGATAGCATGCAGGATAGCTCTCCCAACTGTCTGAAACTGAATATGGGCACTGGCAGTCATAACTGTGATGTTAGACTTATTTTTTTTTCTCAGTCTAGTGAGAGATTGCAAAGGGTAACTGGAAGAAAATCAAAATGTCTGATGAAATTTCGGCAACCCTCCATAGGTCAGCAGGCTCATAGACCCTTACTTCTGTATGGGGCTGGGTAGACATTTTATAATCTGCCCCGAGTCAGCAGTACCAGGAATTTAATTGTGAACCTCCTTGAATGCTGCTTATTTTGCCTCTCTGTACTGACTCTGCTGACATGTGCATGAGGGAAGCAAAGCCAGACTAAAGTTCTGCCTATGGCCAGCCCACCCACATGGGAGAAGATTTAGATGCCTGATGTCAGAATGCCTCAACCCCCACCCTCCACACACTGTGGCCTCAGTATGAGTAGTCTCCAAGGAAGTCTGAAAGATCATACTTGAGCCCACAGTTGGTACCTAAAAAGGGGATGGCAACAAAGGTGAAAATGAGTGTGTATGTCTTTTCTGCAGGGAGAAATCTGAATAGCCTCAGTGTCTAGTCACTGTTTTCCAATCAAGAGAAAATATGAAATTCTTTGGTTCCTGAGTCTTAATAATAATAATAAATAAAAAATCCTCCAAATGAAAAGAACCAATACTGAATCTAATTAGAATAAATTCAAAGTTCAGCCACAAAAGAGAGGTGATTCTGTTTCTTTATAAGATGGTTTTTAAAAAGCCTCTGTAACTTTGTACAGTTAGCTAAGTAGCTATTAGGTTATATAACCTGGTAACTAAGCAAGTGTCTGAGAACTGGTGCTTTCTTTAGTGTATTTAACACTAAAGGAAAGACATTGTCTGTCAGTCATTTGTTTCATTCGTTCATTGAAGTAATTGTGAGGTTAATCATTAAGGATCAATCAATATGTAAAGCAGACAAGTTTTAACATCATGATTTGCTTTCTTGGTCCTAGAGATTCAAATGGTCCTGGCTCACCATGGCCCTGTATGCTGTGCAGTCGCTTACACCAGAGCAGAGTAAGAGAAAAATGAGTGTAAACTGCTGCCAAATCTTAATGGCAAGTTGTGACAAGGTAACAAAGAATCAGGCCCAATGTGATAAAATAACTCTCCTTTCTTACACACCAAAGTTTTCTGACCACTTCCTCTGCTAGTGAGATTTCCCACTTCTCTTCCCAGAAAATGCAGAGGGAAGTCCCATTCAGGCCCCAGAAGTGTAGGCAGTTTTTACCCCTTATCCAAAGGGGTAGCCATGTTAGTCTATTCTAGCAAAAAACCCAAGGAGTTGTGTGTCACTTAAAGACTAACAGATTTAATTTTTGCATGAGCTTTTGGGGGAGAAAATCCCACTTTGTCAGATGCTTCGGAGATGGGGGAACTTACAGAATGGAATGAAAATAAATGCAAGGGAGCGTAAAACATAGGATCAGGTCATACAGTAACAGCAAATCAGAGCAGTTGTTAGGTTGAAACCCTGGGAAGTCTGAAGTCAGATTAAACAAGGAGTCGTGTGGCACTTAACAATTAACAGATTTATTTTTCACATGAGCTTTCGTGGGAGAAAATCCCACCTCGTCGAATGCTTTGAAGATGGGGGAACTTACCTTTTGTAATGGGAAAAGAACCCATAGTCTCAATTTACTCCTGCTTTCACACAGTTTAATTTGCATATTAATTCCAGTTCAGCTGTTTCTCTTTGAAGTCTTGATGTCCCATTGACATCTCTGAGTACAGTCGTTAACAAATCATTTATAGAGTGATTAGAAAGATGGAAGTGCTCAGCAACTGGTTTTTTTGTCTTGTGATTTCTGATGTCAGTTTTGTGTTCATTTTGCACAGGGATTATCTTGTTTGTCTGATGTATAAAGTGTTGGGACATTTCCGGCACATGATGGCATAGATCACATTCGTGGATGAGCAGGTAAATGAGCTTTTGATGGAGTGGCTGGCTTGATTAAGACCTATGATGGATATGCAGATATGTGGCCAGACTTGGTAGTGTGGTTTGTCGCAGGGGTGTGTGCCTGCTTTAATGTTTCTGTTGTTAGATCTGTAATTGCTGGTGAGTATGTGTTTAAGGTTTGGTGGTTGTCTGTAGGCGAGGACTGGTCTGTATCCCAAGTCTTGAGAGAGTGAGATATCATCTTTTAGAATAGGCTATAGGTCCTTAATGATCTGCTGTAGAGGTCTGACCTTAGGGTTATATGTGATGACTAGTGTCGTGCTATTGTTTTCTTTCTTAGGTCTGTTCTGCAGTAGATGACGTCAGGGTACCCAATTAGCTCTGTCAATTTGTTTTCTTGCTTCCCCAGGTGGATACTGTAGTTTTAAGAATGCTTGATAGAGATCCTCAAGATGTCTGTCTCTGTTTGAGGTATCAGAGCAAATAAGCCTCCATTATAATAGGGCAAGACTTGCATTCTTGCTG
Organism: Podocnemis expansa; assembly: GCA_007922195.1. Taxonomy (NCBI): domain Eukaryota; kingdom Metazoa; phylum Chordata; order Testudines; family Podocnemididae; genus Podocnemis; species Podocnemis expansa. The sequence goes on from ML682034.1 coordinate 5,062,949, forward strand.
CAGTGTGACCAGACAGTCACCAAGATCTTAAAAGAACTGTTCAAAAAGGGTCAAATATTTATCTAATGTAAATGGTTGACTTACCACTGATGTCAAGGGAGATAAGCCTATTTATACAAGCTGAGGATTTGGCCCAAAGCATCCGAAGGTAATTCAGTGTTCAGCAATTCTAGTATTTGCAGCATGTAGGTTATATTGAATCTGAGGAAAGGACAGAGTTTAGAGACAGCAACAAACTTGGGCCTCGCCCTGTGACATGGAAGGCTAATCCCCTTCTGCACTGTTCTCTCTAAGCTGTGTGCGTGTGTGCACACACAGGTCATGAAACCTGCACACACAACAAAATAGAGTGCATACAAAAAAGTTTAATAGTGCTAATATGGGTGCTCACAAAGAAATGTTTTTGCACACACAAAAATTGTTTGCGCACACAGTCTACGAGTAATTAGAGGGAACATTGCTTCTGTTTCCACAATCAATGCATCTTATCAAAGCTTCAATTTTTAATTGACTTCAGTGGGAATTGTGTGTGTATATCCAAGTGTAGGCACTGGCCAACGAACTGTTTCTGTGGAAAGTGTGTGGGCTGTGAATCAGATCAACTTCTGCAGTTTGTGAACCTTTCACTTGTAGTTCGTGGCCAAAGGATAAAAAGCTCTCCAGGGCAATGTAAGACAGCTGAAAAAAGAGGGTGCATTGCCTGAATATACTGTTGGAAATAATTGGTCAGTGCTTACATGGTCTCAAGGCTTAATCTCTGTCCATTTTTAAGATGAAAGACAGGTACTCAGATGTATCTCTTATAGAATAACATAGGGCAGTAACAATCAGACTGAGGCTGGCAAGTCACAAGGGACTCTTTTATGTCTTTCTTGTGGCTCTTTGCAACACATGACTTTAAAACATCATGTGCTTTAGTTGTTAGCTAAGTTATAGTAAAAGCATCCTTGTTAGTTAATGTTATTAGTTAATTGTAGGATACTTGGTCAATCATTTTGCTGTGAGAACAATATATATAAAAGGGAATGAAACAATGAATCATGCTACTGTGGCTCTTTTGGGTAATGTTGATCACTGATTTGTCTCCTGAATCACTGAGGTCTGAGTGTCATTAGCCTGTGTATGTTGCAATACCAACATTTCTATCCAGATTTAAAAAGGGCTCAGTTATTATGAGTCATCTTTTGTTCCTATGAAGCTGCCCCTTTTGTTTCTCTGTATAAGCTATCTCCATTGGTGGTCTGTACAGAGGACCGGGAATGGGACATTTGCCATGGGGCTGCTACTTCCCTCCCACACAAATAGGAGGGCAGCAATGGCAGCACTCCAACTCCCCAAAATACTCTGGGCAGCACAACTGATTTCAATGGGACTGCCGGTGTGAATAAAGTTAAACCATGTACAACAGGTGCAGGACTGAGACCTTTCTGACTTCTTATTTCGTGGCACAGTGCAGAGTTTCCCTTCCTTTTTCCAAAATGATGAGGCATTATAACTTCCTTAAATTCAGCCCTTTAACCAGTGGCTGCACACTTCCTCCCTGAATCTGATCTTTTATTGGGAGCGGCAACATGCGGAGGCAATTCATTACCATCCGTTTGGGCACACTTTTGCCCCCAGCCCCAGAAATCCTATTCTTAATTTACTTTGGCTTGGGGAATTTGCCATTTTCACTGGAAGAAACAAACTTATTTACTTGTAGGCTTAGATTTTTCAAAGGGGGTTAGGGGATTTTGACACTCAATTCTTATTCATTTTAATGCAAACGAGGAGTCCATTAACTGACTTTGGAAATCTCAGACATAGTCTTGCACAAATTAACTAAACACAAACTGCTGATCCTATACTGGTGGTTAGTATTGTGGCAGATGTGATGAGCACAAACATATCTTCAACAACTGTTATACTGAGGTGGGCAGTACACATAAGCCTGTGAAATATTCATCACCCGTATTGATATAGAGGGCTATGTGTATTTTTGTGTTCCTAGAATCACCCAGGCATGACTAATGAAAAAATCCCAGGACTATCTATCTAGATATCCAGTCTTTGACACTTGACCTCCTGGGGAATAGGGGAAAGATTCATTTTATTTGTTTTCAGGAAGCTGGAGGACTAAGCAAGACTTAAGGCATACAAGATTGAGTTTAAAGAGACTCTGGGCCTTCCTTTTGATTCAGCAAAATGACATGATCTCTGATCCAAGCAGGTCCCCAACCACTGATGGATGGTTGGAAGGATGTTGGCCAACCAGAGCGCCCAAAGGACTGACGGGCAAATTCTGGTATGTTCACTCTGGTATGTTGACTTTTATTATTTTAGAATGTTTGCTCTGTGATGCTTTTGCCCCAAGAAAAAAATGTACTTCGCTCTGTGAAGGCTGGTTGGTAACTGATGTACACCATTGTAGCCCCTGAAGAAAGAACAAACCATTAGTGTTGAACCATGGGCAGAGCTGCTGAAGAAATTGTGGCAGGGTACAAAGGCACTATAAGTATAAACCATTGATCTGGAGGGAGAGAGAAGCAGGTCTCCTCCCCAGACAGGTGGTGGTGAGAAATCTTGAAACCTTAATTGGTTCCCCAAAAGGAGGCCAAGACCTCTGTGCGTCAAAGATGCTGTTAACTCAGAAAGTGTGGCAACTGTATCATTTTAAATTTGACTTATAATGCACTTCTGTTCCAGGCAATAGCTTTCCACATAAACCTGTACTTTGTGGGAAATTGATGATCCATGTGACCCATGGATAATACTGGCTGTAATGTATGTATGCGTGAAATAAAATTTTAAATAATGAAACCCCAGGTGTTTCTAAGGGTACATTTCAAATTTTATTGGAATAAGCAGAAGCTGGGGCAAAGTAAAACAGTTGACATTTGGCAGGTTTAGCTGCTCTCTGAAAATATCTAAGAGCAGACCCAATAATAATACTAATAAACAGTATCTTGTACTCTGAAGAATAATAAGAATTGTTTTTATTTGCTTCAGCATGGGGAACAGACCATAAATTTTTCTATATGTAGCCTCAATACCTGAGTTAACACTCTGGGGATACATGGAAGATCATCACCTTGGAGAAACACTGTACTTTAAAAAAAAGTTTTAATCTTTGCAGTGGAAATTTTTTGGGGGTTGGGAGAAAAGCAAACAATCACCTTGTATATGTTGACTTTCCAGAGAGAAGTGAAATTCTTACTGTCCCCCACAGCAAATCTGCTTCCCAAGGCCACTAATAAAATCTTGAGGACCAGAATCACAGCTGGCGTACATCAACATAGCTTCACTAAAGACACGGCAGTATGTTGATTTATTGCAATTTGCTCTCTGGCCCTGAAACATGTCCTTTTGGCTTATATTCACATTTTATATCCCTATACAAAAGCAAAAAAAAAAAAAAAGATCATAACGTGTCTAATAATAGGTTAGAAGTTTATTACAGGAGTTGGGTGGGTGAAGTTCAGTGGTCTTTTATTGTGCAGGAGGTCAGACTAGACCAGGGGTCAGCAACTCAAAAGATAAGAAGAGCCATATTAAAAAAATTCCTTAAAAGCAAGTGTTTCGAGAACACAGTGGGTGTAGCCTCTTGGTGGGAGAAGCTAGGCCAAGGTACCTACCCCAATGTTCCCTAGCCAGGGGGGAGCCCTGAACCAAGGCTGGGCTCCCTTCAGGGTCCCCTGGTGGTGATGGGAGCCCAGAACCTGTCATGGACTGCCCACAGGGTCCCTTGGTGGTGGAGGGAGGGACCAGAGCCCAGACCTGCAAGGGAGCAGCCTAAGAACGGCATGTGGCTCCAGGATACAGACCCATGGACTAGCTAGATGATCATATTGATCCCTTCTGACTTTAGAATCTAGGAATCTATAAAGCATGAGAATTATATTGTATGGTTAGGTTCAAATTATGCTATCTGTTATGTCATTTACAATAGTTTCTGTTGTACCAGCTGCATTTCTTCTGGAAAAATGGGGCATCTTTCCCCCTTACATTCTGTGGCTGAAAGTTATAGTCTTTCTTGGAGTGATCTTTTTTTAAATCGGGTGTCTATTATTATAGATATTAAACATAAACAACTATGCTGGAAGAGTTAAAATTAAAACACTTCCACCAAAAGAAAGGTCAAAGCAGGAGCTCAGCTGTTCAAATGACCAGAGTTGGGTTTTTTTCCTCCTCAGTCTCCATTTAATTTTGATGCTTTTTCCTGAACTCAAGGTCTGCAATTGTGATGGGCTCATGTGGGGATGGCTTTTTAACTTGCTCCCTCCACTGCACATCTATGCAAGGACCCATCGCAATCTAATCCCAAGGATTTTTGCTATATTGGAGACAGACAATATGAAAAATTAAATTAAAAAAATGGAAAAAATACAGATTTTACTGTCATCTAAGGTGTACACTCCTAAATTTCCTAAGTCTCCACTTCACAAAACTGTGCTATTGCTGTCCCATGTGATATCCAGATAGTAAAATGTTAATAGTACTTAGCTGTTAGGTAGCATGTCGTTATCTGTAGATCTCACAGCACTTTTAAGAGGAGAAGTAACTCCTATTATTCCTATTTTACAGATGGCGAAACTGAGGCAGAGAAGTGCCATGACTTGCCTAAGATAACACAGCAAGAAACTAGCAGAGCTGGGAATAGAATCCAGGGCTCCTAATTACCAGTCCAATTCTATGAGCTGAAGCATATTGTCTCCCAAAGCAGTTGTTTTTGTATTTGTGGCTTTATTATTTGAGTTTTGCATAAGACCATGTCTGTCCAAGAGAACTCGCAATTTAGTTTGTGCAAGAAGACAGTGTCAGGAGCCACAATAGCAGGGCATGAGTCTATGTTTTACAGTACATATACTATCATAAAAACAATAAGCAGCAAGAAAATGCTGTAATGTTTCTATCACATTTTACAGGCAAGGTCAAAAACTTGAAACAGAACAAGCTGGTATGAAGGGTCTCCAGGGCTACAGCAGGCATTATGGAAAAGCCATGTTTGTTAAACCTGCCTTTATTTTCCCTCCCAAAAGGCAATAAACTTGAGGTCCAGGACCACAGAATTTTCCAGCTAGCTCTGCCAAAGGGGAGACTACAACAGTTAAAAAGAAAGAAAAAATAGAGACTTTCTATCAGTTCTTTAACAGTGAAATAAATAAATGTATCTCCCTAACCAGAGCTGTCTGATGAAATCTGAATGTTCCTGTGTCTGTGACTAGACATGGATCTGGTGGCGTGCATATCCGAATGCATACCAATGTACCAGAGATTGGAGTCTGGCCTTACATGTGCAGCTATAGTGAGGTGGCAAACAGAGAGACTGCACCATTTGTGGATGAGGCAAAGCTACTCAAACTAGTTAAGTCCAAAGCAGGCTGTGAAAGGTTACAAAGGGATCTCACAAAATGGGTGCCTGGCAACAAAATGGCAGATGAAATTGAATGTTGATAAATGCAAAATAATGCAAATTGGAAAACATAATCCCAACTACAACTATAAAATGATGGAATCTAAATTAGCTGTTGCCGTTCAAGAGAGAGATCTTGGAGTCTTTGTGCAGTTGCAGATTAGGGGCCTCTGGGCTTCCCGCACTGGTGGGCCCCACCAACACTCACCTGGGGCTGCAGCCCCCCTCCACTCTTCAGCCCTGCCCTCTGCAGGAGGGCTGGTGCTGGGGTGGGGTGGGGGCACTGATCAGCCTCCCAGAGCAGCCTGTGCATGCGCAGGACAATGTGCTGTGCAGCCGGCCTCACCCCTAGAGATGGACCAACCAGCCCAGTCGCAGTTCAGGAGAGCAGAGCCCAGCCTCTGGGCCAGCCCTCCCCACCCCAAGGGATGGACCTGCTAGCCCAGGGGTGGGGTGGGAGAGGAACTCAGAGCCCAGCCTCCAGCACAGGGTGGCTTTGCTTTGCCCCAGTACCTCTCGGCGGAGGGCCCCTCAAATTGTGTGGACCCCGGGCCTGGACCCCGTAGGTCCGTGGGTTATTTTGCACATGTCTTTGTGGATAGTTCACTGAAAACATCCGCTCTATGTTCACCAGAAGTCAAAATATTTAACAGAATGATAGGAATCATTAGGAAAGGGATGGATAGGAGGACAGAAAATATCATAAATGCATGGCACAGCCAGATCTCAAATACCATATGCAGATCTGATCACCCAGTCTCTAAAAAGATATATCAGAGTTGGAAAAGGTACAGAAAATGACAACAAAAATTATTAGGGATATGGACCAGCTTTCGGATGAAGAGAGATTAATAAGACTGGGACTTTGCTGCTTGGAAAAGAGATGACAAGGAAACTATGATATAAGTCTATAAAATTTTGACTGGTGCAGAGAAAGTAAAAAGCAAAATGTTATTTACTCCTCATAACAAAAGAGCTAAGGGTCACCACATGAAATTAATAGTCAACATGTTTAAAACTAACAAAAAGAAGTATTTCTTCATACAATGCACAGCCAATCTTTGGCTCTCTTTTCCAAAGGATGTTGTGAAGGCTACGACTATAAAGGGATTCAAAAAAGACTTAGATAAATTCATGGAGGATAGGTCCAACAATGGCTAATTAGCCTGATGGGAAGGGATTGCTATTTGTCAGAAGCTGGGAATGGTCAACAGGATGGATCACTCAATGATTACCTGTTTTATTCATTCCCTCTGAAACACTTGGGGCGTCTGGTTTAAACCCTTTCTAAGATCAGCTTTACACATTTAGCAAGAAGCCCCTGTGACAATATATCTCTTATTTTCCCCCATTGGCTGATTCCACAAATCAAGGCAAATTGACCAGTTATCTGGGTTATTATTATTATGGTTTGACCCATCACTTTAAAGCTGTCTAAATACTTGGCAGACCTTTCTCTTCTATTCATAGTTCCTGCTTTCTGTATTATATTTATTTCTTTTAATTACTGTATGACTTCATTAAAAGATTTAACTTGATAAATTTGGTGGATTGTATTCTGATTTTATAGTTATAAATCAGTCATTAAATACTATCAACTCTGCAAATAATCACCTGCCCAAATGCATCTGTCAGGCTTTCATTTCAGTGACAGTGTTCAGAGGTTGATATTAATGTTTTCTTTGTCCTTCCTTGTCTGCATTTGGTCAGGCCTTCTTGTGGCATTCTGTGCAAAGCTGACCAAATCAACTCTGAGTTATGAAAGTGGAAAATGGAGCTGGTAAAAATGTTTTAAACTGTGAAGTTTTGGTCATGGATGCCAGAGGAACTCTATACAATTTTAAAGTTTTCCTAGATTCACAGATTTTTTTTAGGCCAGAAGGGATAGTTAGGATCACTTGCATAATGCAAGCCAAAGAACCGTGTCACATTTCTGCATTAAGCCGCTAAATATCTAACGAGAAAAAAGCACTTGATTTAAAGACTGAAAGCACGAAGAATCCACCACAACCCTTGTGCCAGTGGGTAATTACCTTTTCTGTTAACAATTTTCATGTTATCCCTCCTCTGAATTGATCTAGGTTTAGTTTCCAACCTCTGCATCTCATTGGCTATGTCTAGACAAGAGGCTTGAGTTGACTTAAGCAAAGCCAGGGCTATATTTAGAATTTATTAAGTCGACTTAAGAACTTGCTTAAGTCAACTTAATAACTCCAGCCCTGTAAGTTGACTTAAGCTTTTAATTCACCTTTACAGTGCAGGAAGCCCTGGGCCTTGCACCTTGCCCTGTCCCCAGTCCAGATCGGGCTCCGGATCTAGCTCCCAGCACCTTGCAGCAAGCAGTGGGGGCTAGGAGCTGACTCCCGCTGCCCACATCTAGGGGCTGGGAGCCCAATCTGGCTCCCAGCCCTTGTGGGGCTGTGGGCAGGTGACTGGGGAGCCTGGTCAGTTTTGCAGGCTACAAGCCTGCGAAACTGACCAAGCCCTGAGTTGCTTGTACCATGGTGCAAGCAGCTTGGAGACAGATCAGGCTCTGAGCCAGCTCTTAGCCTCTGCAGCCTGTGGCAAGGAGCTGGGGACCAGATCGGGCTGCCAGCCCCTCTTTGCTGTCAGCTGAGGCTGACTCCATGCCCCCCTGGCCACTTGACAGCCCCTGCCACCTGCAGAGAGGGACTGGGAGCCGGATGGGGCTCCCAGCCTCTCTCCACAGGCTGCAGAAACTGGCTATTGGCCCCTACTCCCTCTGGAGAAAGGCTGGGAGCTGGATCTGGCCCCCAGCTCTTCGCCACATGGTAAGCACTGGATCTGGGCCCTGAGTGGGCCAGAGATGGGGAAGGCAGCAAGGAAGTGGGCAGGGCCCAAGCCCAGGCCAGGGTACATCTACCAGTGTAAACATACCCCAAGTTGACTTCACAAGGTCGACTTAAAGTTGACTTTGTGAAGTCGACTTAAAATAGCCCCCTAATGTAGACACAGCCAATGTGCCTACTCCTGCTGGGTTGTTACCTCTTCACTTTCTCTTAGATAAACTAGATTGAGTTTATTTAGTTTCTCCATGTTTTCCAGACCTCTGTTTTCCTTTTTACCCTGATATTTCAGCTAGTTATAGAGCTGGAATTGAAACATTTTAATGTCAAAATTTCATATTTTGAAATGGAAAAAAAGCCCAAGGAAATATTTTGAAAATCCTTTGCAAATTCCTTACCTCAGTGCTTTGCAGCTAGCTTCAAGCAGATGACTCCCAAGAGAAGGCTGACAGGACAGACCTGGGAGCTTCCTTTTGTGGAGCTATTTCCAAGTTGTCCAACTGGGAGTGTGATACTCTGAGAAAGGGCAGGGTGTTTCACACTGACTTGCAAATTTCAGAGGACCTCCTTCAGATGTTTTCTCACTCTCTTAAATTTAGGTGTGTTCAAAATTTGTTAATCCAGAGGTGGATAAAATTGGCGCATAGCTAGGCGCAAACAATTTTACTTTTGATTACCAGAGGATGCTCCTCTATTACATTTCTGCAGTGGAGCTAGGTGACAGGCTATTAAAACTGGTTGTCATGGTGACCAGAAACCTAGATTTGTCAAGGCCTGTGTTAATCTTCATATGCTGAAAAGGCTTTGCTCCCTCACATGGTTACTTCAGTGTGGATCCATTTAATGGGTTGGCCAACACTTTTTTTGTTTTAAGGTGATGATACATGTTACATGCAGCACTATTCTGACACACACATCTTGTACCATTTTCCCAAGGTGAGCCACATCTATGTCATACCCAGACACCACTGGGCCATAAAGAGTGGGAATATCATAGGTGAGTCTCACGTAGAAGAATGATACGTAATATCCTTGTGTCGTGCAAATGGCCCTTTTAAACCACATAAAAAATTAAAAGAAAAATCCATATAGTATCTTGGTGAGACAACAGAGAAATAAATTAACCCAAAACCACTCTTACAACCTAAGTATGGTTGGAAAGGGATTAATCATGTAGTTGTGATTAATGTCATGGTACTGCTGTTTTTGCATGTTTTAGGCCTACCTACTCACAGGATAAAAGAGATTATATATCTCTGTTGTTTCAGATAGTTGTTGGCTTAATAATTAAAAGTAATTGATTGTTTCAAAGAATCAGTGCTAGAAAGGGGTCAGATTAATAGGAAATTGATCATATGTCCAGTATTTCTGTGTAACGAGCATCATTAGCTGGAAATGTATGTAAGCAATCTGGAAATGTATTCCACTGTAAAAATGGGGGATGAGGATTAGAGTCTTAGTTACCGTGTAAATCTACGTAGCCTGATGGAGAAACAGACATGGGATGCACATCCAAATTCATCCTGCTGGACCTACCTGCATGATGATGGATCAATAAAGGTATGGCTGCTATCTCTGTGGAGTAGTTGATATGGACTTTGTAGTTTATTGGCTGCTAGGAGACACTTACATAGTTCAGATATGTTTTATTAGTTAGTTCAATATGTTTGTTTAAATTGAGGAGGGACATAGCAACAGTCCATTCCACTGTTGAATCCAGGTCCAGACTCAGACAAATCCTGTGTGGTAATTTCACATGCTGTATTCCTCACTCAGTGAGCTTACGTGTTCGTATTGTGTACATGTGTGAGTGCAGGACTCTCAGTAAGGAACCCATTTTGTGTTTCCTAGTACTGTGTCCTATCTCTTCAGTGTGCCAAAGGATACTACATTAACTGGTATGAACACTAAGCCTTTCTCTTACTTATCCCCAGTTGTTCATTAACTTTCCAAAGATGTTTATCATATGAATGGTATAAATCCACTTCCTTCTGCTCTGATATTGTTGGCCTTTGTTATTCAGCAGTCTTTGACAGTAAATAATGCCGGTGGTGATGAGACAGAGCCAGCTCACAGAAAGGACTGGGAGAGGGGTTCTAGAATAGCATGAGGTGTCCCAGAGGTGGATGATCAGGTAGGAAGGCCTTTGACAAGAGAAGAGAGTCTGAGGCTAAGGAAGGTTAATTATTTCAAAGTGTTTGCATTGCTGAAGGAGTTAACTGCAGCACAAGGAAGTAAGGAGGGTATTCCCTGCAGCTATGGCTACACTTAAGAACATTAGTTCGAACTAAGTTAGTTTGAATTAATTAGTTCAAATTAAGTTTGGGTAATTTGAACTAACATGTCCCAACCAGAAACCTAAATTGAACTAGCATGTCCATGCACAGGGACGTGCTAGTTTGCTTGGGGGGGGAGGGCACCATGGGAAGTGTGGCAACATGGCACCCAAGAAGGGCCATCCCCCCACCCAATCCCATAAAAAGAGGAAGGCACTTCCTCCCTGATGCCATGCACCCTGGGAAGAAGAAGTTCAAACCATGTTTAATTTGAACTAATGGTTAGTTCGAACTAACGTGTCTATGTTGGGTTAGTTCACACCAATAAGTTTGAACTAACCGTTAGTACAAATTAAAGGCAGATTTTTACTATTTCGAAGTAAGCTTTCCTCAGTTTGAACTAAGGCATTCCTTAGTTCAAACTGATGAAAGCCAGTGTGCACGTGCACTAATTTAGTTTGAATTAATCCTCCTTAATTCAAACTAAATTCCCAGTGTAGACATAGCCTTTGATTTCAAATTCTTTCTCTGGTATAAGCCACAGCAGCTTCCTGGCTAACCTAATTTCCAGAGGGGTAGCCATGTTAATCTGTGTACAGCAAAAACAATGTGAGTCCTGTGGCACCTTAAAGACTAACAGATTTCTTCAGGCATAAGCTTTCATGGGCTCCAACCCACTTCATCTGGGTTCTAAAAATGGTATCTGTGGTCTTCGAGCCTAAAAGGTTGGGAAGCACTGCGCTAGAGATCCTTATGCAACTGAGGATTACTACAGCAGAAGGCACTCACACCATTCTCCTTCCTAGACAGCTCTTTTCTAGGGTTGCTGTGAATGGCTAACAGGGTACAGCCTTTTTGTGCCATGAAAGCAACTCATGAGGATTGCAGGTCTGGCCCACAACGTATATCAGAATAAGGTCTTTAGGTATGATGAAGACTTATGGTGCCCAGAGTGTGAATAAGCTCTTCTCCATCTTAATAGCTTCAAAATCAAATTGAAAGGGATGTAATAGAATAGCCAGTGGCATGTAGGAAAAATACAAATAGTCATAATGAGACTGAGGATAATAAGAAACTGTTCCCAATCTGTGCAAAATGGGAATGAAACTAGAACTTAAAGCACTTTTAAGGAGAGTTGATTTATACTGTGCACAGCAATTGTATAAAGAATGCAGATCTGATGGGCTGATGGCTAGATGATTACCGAACAATAATATACAATTGTTCAGTGGCCTTGAGTAGATTTCATATGAAATATTATTCATCTGTGCCGTAGCTCATATTGTCCCAGTGAACACAGGCAGATAAGGCAAGCCTGCCGCACCTAATGAACTTGCTATATGGCATATATGTCTATATTTATTTTCTCATTATATATGTGAGTTATTTACTGCTTCATTCTTCCGACATTTCTTTTACTGCTTCATTCTTTTGACATTCTTTCATGTCAAAAGAATGAAGGTTCTCTGCTGCTACTATCAAAAGATGAGTCCAGGGTAAGAGCCAGTCTAATTCCTCATGAAACCAATAGACTTCATGGAAATTGGACCATGGTCAAATCCTACTTGCTTTCTGGGCCTCCAGTCATGTGTCTTTAATGCAGCTGTGTTGGACAGGAGGTAATGTAATGATGGTGGTGCACAGAGACATATTTTCACTGCTCAGGCTGGAAAGATCATATTCCTGTAAGTCAGGTGGGAAGGTAATAAGAACTGCATTACCTTTATTCAGGTCTCTGCCTCACTTGGATTGCCAGGGGGAATTGACTGACTATAGGAGCCTTGTTAGTGCAGCACCATCTAAACACATTTCTGGAGGCCCAGAGGAAGCATACAGACCTTAGGTGGCTTTAGCATCTCAGTCACCTCCTAGAATTTGTGATGATCTTGAGGGATCTGTGTGGTTTGTGACAGTGCCCTGTGGCTTGTTATATGAAGGGCAGATCCTGCCTCCGAGCAGGGGCATAACCAGCCCCCATTTTCTGGATGGGCCCCAACTTGACAGGGTGGGCCAGACGGTCCTGCTTCCAGTTATGTGACCAGAGGCTTCCTGAAGATCCGGAGCATGGGGAGCAGGAGGGCAGGGGAGAGGCAGCCAAGCCCCTGCTGCATAAAAGCCTAAGCAGCCGCCTGGAGGCAGAGCAACCCACCTCCACCCATCTGCCCGTAGCACCACTGCTTGCGGCCACCCACTGCTGGCCGCTTCACAGTTCCAGTTACAGCGGTGAGGCTCGTGCTGTGGCAGGTGAGGGTGGGTGGGTCTGCTGGCCAACAGCCCACCCAGGCCTACCTGTAGCTATGCCCGTGCCCCGACAGAAAGATCAGCAACAACTCACAGAGATTTCCTGTTCTTTCATCCACTCCACTGATTTTTCCCATAGGAGGAGGAAGTCGGGCCCTATATTCTTTCCTGGCCAGATTACTTTGGAAAGAATATTGACTTGTTTAAAATAACCAGATAATGTTGAGTTACCTAAGAAAATAACAATTGAAAAGCCAAAGGCCAGCTCCTAGATGAGCAGCTGAAACAAGAAACAGGAGCACTTTTGCATGTCAAATAAAAGATAATTGTTAGTACTTCCAACACAATGTTTGCAAAGATGTCTTACTGACCTTATTGGGATGGCATAGTTAGGTAGGCAAAGTCATCTCGCCTGCCGTGGAATCAGTCCCTGTAGTAAGCACTACTCCCTGGTTGTCAGAAATGTTTTCGGATTTGGACTTTAAATTATTAATCTTAGTTTGTGTCTGTTCTCATTCAGCAGTTGCTTGTAAATCTGATGATGGCAGATTTATTTTCTGAAATGTTAAAATCCTATTATACCTGGCATTAGCTAACAGCCTGCAGATACCATACTACCAGAGTTGTTATGATGTTTCATTATCTACATTTTGGTAGCATATAGGTACCTCACACACGGATCAGGAACATCACACTTCCACAAAAGGCACAACCTTTTCTTGCATTGCACCTTGTCACAGCTGTGCAAAGTGTCTGTAACATATGACTACATAATCACAATGGGAGTGTGTTATTTCTACTTTGCACTCACTCTGCCCAGGTGTAAATCACTACATAATATGCAGGCAGTGGAGAATCAGATTTCCTTATTCAAAGCCTCATTTTTCAATAGATTGCTGCCTAATGGTAGACATTATTTCCCTCATACACTGGTGTGAGTCAGTCCTTTTATGTTGGTTGAAGTCAGTGGAGTTACACTGATGTTATGCCAGTGCAAATGAAGAAAGAATGAAGGAAAAGAATCACAATATTAACCACTGCCCCCATCGAAGGTTCTTTTCTCTCTAGATCAGCCCATTATAACGAACCAACAAATAAATAGTATCCAAAGAGTGATCAGCTTCACAGCTGAGGAAGCATAAAGGGGGTGTTTATTTCAAGAGGTGATTAGAATAAATTATATTCAGTGAACTAGGTTCACATCCACTTGCTGCAGACTGTGATGAAGGAATAACATGCAGTATGCATTTGGTAAAAAAAAAAATGCCTACTCTTGATCAAACCACTCTTGTTTCAGGAGCTCTGCCTCTATAAGTATAGAAAAGATGTAGGGCTGGAGAGCCCTGCTTGCCATAGCATAGTAGAACACTACCAGATCAACAGAACAGAGCCTACTGATAAACCTTTTAAAGCATAAATCATTCTGAATTTTTTCCATCAGCACCTGGGAAGAGAGAGAAGAATCACTAGACAAGTTTTTAACACAGCATTCTCTCATAGTGTATGGACAGGTGATATTCTGACATTTTGGCTATAACATACCTATTTAAGGTTACCCTGTGAAAGAGTTCTGGCTTCATGAATGTTTATGGAGAAACAGGCAGTTGCTGCTCCTCGGTCTTTAGAGGGCCAGCATTACAGCCACTGTTTAGACTTTAATGAAAAGGGCCTAGTCCTCTGCTGTTGCAAAGCACTGTGACTTCGTTGGAACTCTGTCAGTTTAGAGAACAGTGAAGGATCTGGCCCTATGAGTTATTGTTAGGCTGACTGCCTTTTCTGAACAGACCTAACTATAGAGTCCCAACTGATTACATGGCTTGATTCTGTTCTAACCACGAGTGCCTCTGGCCCGGAAAAAGACCTGGGATTCTGGCACTGGGACTCAGGGCTAAAGCCCCATAAGCCCTGTACCAGTGAAGCCCCTGGCTCTAATGTTGGTTTTACACTAGCATATCTCTATTCACTCCTGAGTTACACTGATGTAAGTGAAACCCAAATCATTTAAGCTCTAGAGACTAAAACTCCTATGATTCACAGTCCTTAAGATTTCCAAATTTCTGCCCACAAAATCTGACAATTTATGAACTATGTGGCATTTTAGGACAGATCGTCTCACTATATGTATGGCATTTTGTCATTTATTGCTTCCAAGTTTAGATACAAAAAAAAAAAAAAAAGACAGGTCCATATTTTGCAGGATGTAGCAGAGAGGGGCAGCTACCAAGGATACCATTATCACTTAATACGTCAGACCTGATCTTAAACCAAAGAACTCAATGTGAGTTTTGCCATTAACTCAAGTGACAGCAGGAACAAGTCCTCTCTCTCCAACCTGGCCCTGGGCACAGTTTAATGTTTCCTGGAAACTGTGCTGAATAGTACCAGCTGATACCTTAGGAATCATGGCATATGCCAGCACATTTGGGGCGCATCTTACTTCAGCCACTCTCTCACTTGCCCTGACACATCCCTTGTACTCTGGGAGGAAGGCAGAGGACACATGTTTGTTGGGTCTATGCCTGCTCAGTCCTCTCCCATGTGACAGGAGGTGCCACAATTACCTCTAAACATCACTGAATGACATTCGGAGAGTTGTTATATGCCATATGTGTATAAGAAGCAGGCTGTGAACACCAAAGTAATTTGAGATGTCCGAAAAAAAATGACTCTAGATGACAGAATCTCAAGCTGAACTCCAACTAAACAGTATGCAAATATAATGCAGAAAGCTGTTCTGGTGAATGGGCCAGATAGTCCAACAAGAGTGTGAGGAGACTCACTCCTAAGTGATTGGCCTGAAAAGTTAGGGTCCTGATACTCCACCCCACCCCACCCCCTAAGACAGATTCAGACATGCCAGGTCATGGAGAAAGACTTATGTGCCAGACAACTCTGGAGAGGCATATATGAGAAGTCACTTCACCCTCAGGGTATGTGTATCTACACTCTGAACTAGGGGGTGTGGAGTGCTCATTTGAAGCTAGCATAGTAAAAATAGTGTAGCTGTAGGAGCATGACAGTGGTACCACAGCTGAGAACAAATCTGCCTGAACCCCAAGGGTACATTCTCAAGGTGGCTAGCCTGTGCCTGTGCTGTCACTGCAATTGTCATTTGGAATGTGCTAGTTCAATGAGAGCTAGCATGAATATGCATATGGAAGATGGGAATCACAAGCCTAGCTTGTAGTGTAGACTTAGCTTTGGAAATGACCCTTCCAGAACAGGGTTGAAGCACATTGAAGGGATGGGAGGGAGTTGGCATTGCTGCTGTCTGTACTGCACTTGGTCTGTGACTATGTGGAGCACTTCTTTTTCCTGAACCATCAATCCTGATATTTATTCATGTGTGTTAAATTCACTTTAAAACTTCTATTTGGTGAAATGCAGGGAAACATTTAAAAAATTATAAATGAATGCATTGGTGGCTATTTACCCTAATATTACTCTAATATCTTTATGTTCCTAATTACAAGACTTTTTTTTTTGAGTAACTAACCCTTTGAGCCAGCAGTTCCAAAGAGAGTTTGAAATAGCCATGTACAGTATATAAAGTTATATTTTGTCATAGCTCAACATTTTGGCCTGAACAGTAGTGTTTACTTCTGTAATACACAGTGGACCAGGTCCTTAGTTAATGTACATCAACATAGTTCCACTGACTTAAGTGGAGTTATATTGATTTATACTAGCCCGGGATCTGGCCCAGAATTTCTTTAGGAGATTCTTAAATCTTGATTTCTTTTGGAATTCTAAAGCAAGATGTGCAGAAGCATTTTAAGTTCCAGGTATTCTTCCGTTAATTTCTAGTTGTGTTGTGCTGTTTGTAAAACCACATTTGCTCTAAATATTCTCTCAGTCAGTAGAAATTAAAACTGACAGGAACAATATTCTGCGGGGAAAAGGAAATGTAATGAGCACCTTGTTGCCATGGATGCTATTCCATGCAGGTATGTGAGGATGATGACTGTGCCTTTGTATTGAGTTTCTTGTAAACTTTAAAAAAAAAATCAAACATGGAGGATTCCATACAAATGCTACTTGATACTATGTTAAACTGTTTCCATCCATTAAGTATCTCCTCCAAAACTAGTGTACTGACTTCTTAGGAACACTCACACTGACTATCAGACAATTCTTGTAATTTCCAGTGCTACTACTCAGAACCAATGCTATGTTCTCTATTATATTCAATTATTAGTTTCAATATTTTAAGGCATGGGTATGTTGGCTTAATTGTATTATATTGGTAATCTATATATATATATAGCATAGTGGTTAAGACTGCTGTAGTGGTTAAGAGTGATTCCCTTTGATACAGGAGACTGAGGTTCAAATCCTGGTGGGTACCTATCTACCTTTCCAGGAGAGGTCCTTGGGCAAAAGACCCCCTAGCACCTCACTTGCCTACCTCAAATATGAGAAGTGACACGAACTAGGAGAGTCATGCCGGATTGGACATTGCCCAGACTAACAAGGTTAACAAGGTCCGTGCCAGATGTTGGGGAACCAGGACAATCTGATGATAAGTGGGCTACTGGAACAAACCATACATGGATGAGAGAAGAGAACCTGGAATTGATGAAATGCTACTACAGCAGTAGACCTAATGAGAGGGGATATATGAAATGTATGAGGGAACTATGGATGGACAAAAGACCTACATCCACACTAACTGAGAAACAGCTAGTTACCCAATGCTTCAACATAGTAAAGAGGAAGCTGCTCTCACAACTGGAGATAGACCAACTCCACATTACATCCCGGACCCAAGAAGAAAACCCCGAAGAACAACTAGATGTGCAGCCACCACTTGAAGCTGGAACTTCACTGCCACCCCCTCCATTACAGAGCACAGCAGCTGATATGAGGCATAAAATCATGGATAAACTAGCTACAGTCAACCCTTGAGACTGATTACCAAGGCTCGTTGGAGAAGTACCATCAGATAGTATGCTAGAAGATGCCAATAGAGCCCTAATGACAATTCCTACTACCACCATAACTCAAACTAATGAACTGGTATACGCTACAGCCTCTGTAATCCTGGAGATGCTTGGCTACATGACCAAAAAGAACAGCAGTACATACCCCCCCTGGAAAGTGAGGTTGGAGGATAAGATCAAGGCAACCCGGAGAGAAGTTAGTCAGCTGGTGGAACTACAGAAGGGTGTAGAGATGAAGGATAAGACTCGGCTACTGAAAAAATACAAGGGCCTGACTCCATCTGAAGCCCTAGAGACTGCTAAACAAAGGCTCACAGCACTGGCTACCAGGCTAAGGAGATACACTAGAGAAGCAGAGGCCAAAAAGATAAATGCCCTGTTCTCCAAAGAACCATCCAAGGTGTACTCCCAACTGCAGTGCAACAACACAGTAACAGTAGAGCCACCAACAGTAGAAACTGAACAGTACTGGAAGACCATATGGGAGAAAGAGAAGACTCATAACACCAGTGCAAAGTGGCTGCAGGACCTGAGAACAGACCACAGCAATCTCCCAGAACAGGAATCAGTCACCATCACAGTAGCAGACATCCAACAGCGGGTCAAGAACATGAAGAGCTGGACAGCACCTGGACCAGACATGATCAACACCTACTGGCTAAAGAAACTAACAGCAGTCCCTAGCAGCAGAGATGAACCAGCTGCTAGCAGCAGGCTCCCACTCAGACTGGCTAACACAAGGAAGGACAGTGCTGATCATGAAAGACCCCCACAAGGGAACAGCACCGTCCAACTACCGACCAATAACCTGCCTCCCCACAACATGGAAAGTCCTATCAGGCATCATAGCCGCCAAGCTACAGGACCACATGGGCCAGTACATGAGCACAGCTCAGAAGGGCATTGGGAACAACACCAGAGGCTCAAAACACCAGCTGCTCATAGATAGAGCAGTTGCCCAAGACTCAAGGACTAGACAGACCAATCTGAGCACAGCCTGGATTGACTACAGGAAAGCCTACGACTCAATGCCGCACACATGGATCTGTGAATGTCTGGTGCTATACAAAGTCAACAGGACACTAAGGACCTTCCTCAAGAACTCAGTGGGACTGTGGAAGACAACACTGGAAGTCAACTCAAGACAGCTTGCACAAGTGGCCATCAGGTGCAGCATATACCAAGGTGATGCGCTGTCCCCGCTGCTGTTCTGCATTGGCTTGAACCCCCTCAGCCAGATGATCACAAGGACTGGATACGGATACAAGTTCAAGAGTGGAACTACCATTAGCCACCTCCTCTACATGGATGACATCAAGCTGTATGCTAAGAATGAACGAGACATCGACTCACTAATCCACCTGACACAGATCTACAGTGAGGATATTGGAATGTCATTCAGACTGGAGAAGTGTGGCTGGATGGTAGTAAAGAGAGGGAAGGCAGTCAAGACTGATGGGGTGAAACTACCAGCAGGCCACATAGCAGACATACAGACCAGCTACAGGTACCTTGGCATCCCACAGTCACATGGGAACCACGATGAGGAGGCAAGGAAGACAGCAACATCCAAGTACCACCAAAGGATAAGACAGGTCCTGAAGAGCCAGCTCAATGGGAAGAACAAGATCCACGCCATCAACATGTATGCCCTGCCAGTCATCAGCTACCCTGCTGGTATAGTCAGCTGGCCAAAGGAGGACATGGAGGCTGCCGATGGGAAGACCCGGAAGCTCCTCACAATGTACGGAGGTTTCCACCCCAAATCCAACACCTAGAGACTGTACACCAGCCGGAAAGAAGGCGGGTAGGGTTTGGTGAGTGTCAAAGCCACTGTCCTGGATGAAACCCAGAGCATCCAGGAGTACATCAGTATGATGGCAGCCAAAGATGAGCTGCTGAGAGAATGCCTGAGGCAGCAGCAGACATGGGAGGAAGATCAAGCAGAAGAAGTGCCATGGCAAGACAAGACCCTGCATGGGATGTACCATTGAGAGATAGCTGAGGTGGCTGACATTGGGAAATCCTACCAGTGGCTGGAAAGGGCTGGACTAAAAGACAGCACTGAGGCACTGATCATAGCAGCACAAGAACAGGCACTGAGCACCAGATCCATTGAAGCAGGGATCTACCACACTAGACAGGACCCAAGGTGCAGACTGTGCAGAGAGGCCTCAGAGACAGTCCAACACATAGTGGCAGGATGTAAGATGCAGGCAGGAACAGCATACACTGAACGGCACAACCAAGTAGCTGGCATTGTGTACAGGAACATCTGCACAGTG
Source organism: Podocnemis expansa (assembly GCA_007922195.1). Classification (NCBI taxonomy): domain Eukaryota; kingdom Metazoa; phylum Chordata; order Testudines; family Podocnemididae; genus Podocnemis; species Podocnemis expansa. The sequence continues at coordinate 5,082,893 of ML682034.1, forward strand.
TATGAGCTAGACCCTCCCAAGACCAGATGGGAGATTCCACAGAAGGTCGTGGAGAATAACAGGGCTAAGATTCTGTGGGACTTCCAGATCCAAATGGACGGGCAGGTACTGGCCAATCAACCAGACTTTGTGGTAATAGGCAAGGACCAGAAGACAGCGGTGGTGATAGATGTAGCAGTGCCAAGTGACAGCAACATCAGGAAGAAGGAGTATAAGAAGCTGGAGAAGTACCAGGGCCTGAAAGAGGAACTAGAGCGGATGTGGAAAGTGAAGGCCAAAGTGGTCCCAGTGGCGGTAGGAGCACTCGGGGCTGTGACTCCTAAGCTGGTAGAGTGCCTCCAACAGATCCCAGGAACAAAATCAGAGCTTTCTGTCCAGAAGAGTGCAGTGCTAGGAACAGCTAAGATACTGCACAGTACCCTCAAACTCCCAGGCCTCTGGTAGAGGACCCTAGGTTGAGGAAGACACATACCACCCATAGGGGTGAGAGGGGAATTTTTTTTTCTTTGGTCTTGAGAGTTTGACTTGTGAAGATTAAGGATGTGATTAAACTTAGTGGCTATGTCTACACTACAAAAATTAGTCTGAATTAACAAAGTTGAACTAATAAGTTTGGCCTTAGTTCGAACTAACCCTGACTTTAGTAAGTTGAATTAACAAAGTGCACTAATTTGACTTAAATGTTAAGGTGAATTAGTGCACTTTGTTAATTCAAACTAACTGCCCTAATTCAAATTTATTTGGTTTGAATTAAGGCTTAATTCTGGTCTTCACGGCCCTTAGATCGAACTAAGAATTGACTATGTGCTTAGTCTGAACTAAATGTAGATGTTAGTGATTCGAAATAAGATTTCATTAGTTTGAATTAAGGAATTCCTTAATTCGAACTAGTGAAAGCTTATAGTGGACAGGGACTAAGTTAGTTTGAATTAAGGCTCCTTAATTTGAACTAACTTGCCAGTGTAGACACACTCCTGTGTATTTAGATATGCCAAGTGACATCTGTTTTCCAATACACACAAGTGTGTATAATGACTTCTTTGGACAGGGTCCATTCCCATTGACTTCAGTTGTTTTTGGATTAGCTCCCTAGCGAAGATAACCCATGTTAGCATCATGACTCATACAAGGGAAGAACTACAGCCATTCTTTAACATAGTCTGAAACTTAGAAAGCAATTCCACAGGCCTGAAAAGACTTTGATACTTCTTGATGGGTAGCTTGTTGCTAGATTTTAGTGTGGATTCCCCCAAAGCAGGATTAGCATCATATGAGGGTAAACTGGAAGTTTCATTGTCTTCTCTAACACTATTCACATTTTAAATCTTTTATTAAAGGACAGAAGGTATGTCTACACTGCCAGGGCTGCATAGATCAATGCAGCAGGTTTGACTGAGTGGGTTGCAGAGACCCACTCAGTCAGTCCCGGAAGTGGTCTCTGGTCTATGCTGGAAATCCCCCCAGTCCAACGAGAGTAAAGCTGCTTTGACTAGAGGGTATCTCCTATGAGTGCAAAGCAATAGAGAGGCCTCAGTAAAGCAAATAAGTCAACAGAAGGTAAGAAAGCCCCATTGGGTATGTCCCCACACCTGTTTTAAATCGATATAATGGATGCTATATCAATTTAAGGACAGTTAGGTCCCAACAGGTTTTTCTTATATCAGAATGAGGAGCCCCCTCATTTCGATCTAAGGAACAGTACTAGTGATTTAATAAAACCTAGTTTTAAATCACTATGATGCTTAAATCCATTTGTTAAAATTGAAATAACGGAGTTCAGATGTGTTATTTCAAAACAACAGTTAAATCAATTTAAGTGCTTCCTGACCTTCTTCCTCCCAAGATGCCCAGCTCCAGGAAGAGAAAGTGAGCTGGCATCCCTTCCCAGTGAGTTGTCTTGCTCATGCTAGGAATGGCACAGGCACATGCTGGCTCCCAAGAAAGAAGGCATGCCCCTGTCTGGGGCAAAGAGGAGGTCCTCTGCCTCCTCTGCTTATGGGGGTCAGGTGACATCATGGCCAGGTTCCAGGCAAGGCACCAGAACTGGGATGTCTACAGAGACATTTCCAGGGCCCTCTCTGACCAAGAGGACACCCGCACTCCAGAGCAGGTGCAGGCAAAAATCAAAGTCCTACGTCAGGACTATGCCTGGGTCAGGGAGGCAAGGCAGCTGCAGGGGGCAGCAAGTAACAACAGCTGCCCCTACTACCAGGACCTGCATTCCCTTCTGGGAGAGGAGCCTGCCAGAGTGCCAGCCAGCAGCCGGGATTCGGCTGAGCGCTGCCTCCTTGAGGCATCCCTTGAGGAGGACACCACCTAGGGTGAAGCATCTGTGGACGTGGGGGAGCCCAGCCGCTCTGGAAGCAGCACAGCAGCCTCAAGGATCTTGCAGAGCCCAGAGCGCCGTGCCCAGGAGGAGGGAACTACAGCCCCCACTGAAGAAGAGGAGCGGGGGATAGAGAGGAGGCGCGTCCCATGGAAGAGGATGTGGACAAGGGGATGTGTCGGCGGACACCTAGAGCCCCTGTTGGTAAGTGACCCCTCCCCCTCCATGGATGCCAGGGAGCCATTCCTGCCAAACTGGCAGTGTGGGACGGGGCAGGGGCTGGGCATGGGAAAGAGTCCCAGGGAGAGGGAGTCCAAATGTTTCTCCCACGTGGCATTAGGCTGGGGTCAAGAGGTGCGGGGACTTGGAACCGAAGGGGGAAGGGACCAGGATTGAAAAAGGGGTTAGGCGGCAACCCGGGCTGCCAGCCAAGGGACTTCCAAACCCCCCCCCCCCCCAAGCCCTCCATTATTTCCAGTCTTCAGGAGAGGACTGCCACCGGCGGCAGGGTCTGCAGGCATGCAGGCCACAGTCATGGCACACCACCACAGGGGAGAGCAGCAGGGCAGGGCATGCTGCCCTGTGCCCACCACAGCAGGCACCGTGGCAGATCCAGAGTGCCAGGTGTGAACGTGCAGGCCTTAGGGGGGTGTCTTCAGTGGGACAAAGCCACAGACACAAAGGAATCGTAGGGCTGCATATGCCAGCTGCCATCAAGGTGCCAGCAGCACTAGCAAAGCAGACAAGTGACACTAACCCTAACGTTTGCCTCCTTACAACAGGACGCACAGCCAGCCAGCCATTGGCTGATGGGAGCCCCACAGCCGCACCCAGCTGGAGGAGGAGGGCCCACAGGATCATGAAGAAGATTCTGCGAGAGTTCCTGGACCGCAGCCATGAGACAGAGGAGGTGATGCGCACGTGGCGGGAGCAAGTGTCCACCCGGCAGGACCTTGCTATCAGTCTTCTGCAGCACTCTGCCATGCTGGACAGCACATTGTGGCCGCCATCGAGTGCCAGAGTCGGGCCCTGGTCACATTCAGTGTCACCTAGCAGGACACAGTGGCCAGTCTGCAGCGTATTGCCAACTCCCTAAACCCACCACCTGCAGAGGGAGCAGCACGTGGGAAAGCCAGTGTCCCTCGATGCCGTCGTGCCCGTACTCGTGATGGCCGCAGAGAGGGCCAGGGGACAGCCGCTGACCATCCCAGCACACCCCAAACCACCTAGATCTCCCCAACCCTATATGCTCCTTCCCACCACCCACAGCACATCCTTCCAAGTTAGAAGTGCCTCCCTACCTCCCCCTGCCCTGTCCCTGCCCTCACATGACCCCTCAGGCCCCACAGGAAATCCTTCTGCCCTTGGTAATTAAAAGTCCTTGATCCGTCATGTGTGGTGCGTGGTTTTTATTTTTATTTTAGTAGTGCTGGGGGCGGGTTGGGGGAGGATTGGGGGTGGAAATGAGAGGTTTTGGCAGTCCTGGTTGTTAGGGTTCCCCGGCGAGGAACAGGTTCTTTAGGGCCTCACGGATGATGGTCGCCCTTTCATGGGCTCACTCCCAGAGTAGTGCAGGCTCAAGCTGTTCAAAGTGTTGTGACAGGTGTGCAGCCTTGAGCTCCCAAGTGCGAGCCACCCATTCTCCCTGAAGCTTACACAGATTATGAAGGGCAATGCAGGCACTCAGAACTTCAGCTATGGTCTCCTCTGCAAGATGGAGGCAGGTGAGGAGGAAGTGCCACTGAGCCTTCAGCCGGCCGACGGCACACTCCATCACCTGCCAGCAGTGGTTAGATGCTGGTTGAAGAGCTCCTGCCCAGCATCCAGTTGCCTGATATATGACTGCATCAGCCATAGACTGAGGGGTAGGCTGCATCCCCAACAAGGAGTATGGGCACCTGTACATCCCCAAGGGGCATGTCATGCCTTAGTAGAAAGGTGCCTGCCTCCATGCCCCTGAAGACCACTGAATTCCAGAGCGCCTGGGCATTGTGCACCCTCCCCGGTCACCTGTCATAGCTATTGATAAAGATGCCCCAGTGGTCAACCACAGCCTGGACTATCATGGAGTGGTAGCCCTTTCTATTCCAATACTCCATGGCCCGGTGTTCCGGGGCTCTCAGGGGTACATGAGTGGCATCTAAGATACCCGTACAGTTTGGGAAGCTGAGGCTGGCTAGGCCAGCCATGATGTCCGGTAAGTCTCCAGGGCTGACGAGCCAGGGCAGCAGGATGGAGTTGATGGCCGTGCAGACCTCCTGGAGGATAGAACTGATGCTTGACCTCCCAGTTCCAAAAAGGTGGGCAACAGATCCACAAGACTCTGGCATTGCCATTTTCCAAAGCCCCATGGCCAGTCGCATGTCTGCAGGGATGGCAGACCTCATTCAAGTGTCCCTGTGCTGCAGTGCCAAGCCCAGTTCTGCAAGCAGAAGATTAAAGGTTTCCCTGCTCATCCACAGGTTCCGTTGCCACTGCCTGTTGTCCCATGTAGCAAGGACAACGCGATACCACCAGTCCCTGCTGGTGGGGTGTGCCCACATTTGGCGGGAGGGTGGGGGACCTCAGGGGGTATGTGGCAGCATGCAGGGTCTGTGCTATAGTGATGTCGGACACTGTGTCATCGGTCTCGGGGTCCCAGAAGATTGTGCTGCAGAGCACCAGGGCAGCTTGCAGGCTTCCAGACGGCCTGGGCAGCGCTCTGCCATCGGACACTTGCAGGCTACAGTCCATGGCTGTCTCCCTCAGCTCCCAGCTAGACAGAATGGACAGAGAGCTGAGGTCAGACTCTGCTTTTATGGAATTAGCTGCAGACATGGCCCAGCCAGGTGGCCATGTTGCCACATCTCCCATGGTGCCCCACTCCTAAATCGAACTAGCAAGTCCTGTCCCTGGACATGCTAGTTTGATTTCAGGTTTTACTGGGGACCTGTTAAATTGATTTAAGTTAAATCGATTTAATTTAAATTGATTTAACTGCCTAATTGGGCCAGAGCCATTATGTGTTTTGTGTAACTCCCTTCGACTGCTGGCAGCAGTGTAGACCAGGCTGAATTTTTGTCCTGAGTTATACCTGCATAATCTCATTAAGTCAATCGGGTTGTATCTGAGGGCCCTGATCTTGCAATGCACCTCATATAGGCAGACCCAGTGTGAGTAGGATTGGAACCAAAGGTTTGTATCTTAAGCTCTTTGGCAATATTCCTAATGGCTGCTCCATTGAGAAATCCCTATAGGCTAGATCCAGAGAAAGTATGAGAGGTCCCAGCCCACTTCTAGGTAGATTGACCTAAAAATGCCAGAAGCATAGAGAAAAGATGAGGAATTTCAGCCCACTATCACACAGACTGATTCAGACTTGCTAAGTCCCAAAGAGAAATTCACTTATGCAGACAATTAGTTAGATAGGATATGTCCACACACACTGTTTAAATCGAAATAATGCTGGTTATTTCGATTTAAAAAATGGTAGGTCCCCACAAAGTTCCCTTATTTCAAAATGAAGAGCTCCCTCATTTCGATATAAGAAAAGGTATCTCGATATAATAAAACCTAGTATTATATCGATATGACAGTTAAATCAAAATTGTTATTTCGAAATCAAACAGTGCAGACATGTTATTTCGATTTAACTGTTACATCGATTTAACACTTTTTGCCTTTCTCCTTCCCAGGTGCTTTCCTTTTCCTATGTATTAAGTGGGGGCATAGCCCAGTGAGGGGGCCATGTTGCCACACATCCCATGGTGCTCCTCTCCTGAATCGAGATAGCAAGTCCTGTGTCTGGACATGCTATTTCAATTTGGGTTTTTTTTAGCGTGGACCTGTTAAAACAATTTAACTTATATCAATTTAATGATTTGTATATCAATTTTATTAAATTGATATAAGTAAAATCGATTTAACCATGTATGTGTGGACATAGCCATAGAGCCTGAAGGGAAAAAATAAAAAGATGCTAGAAATCACTGTTAAGGAACTTTTCAGAACTGTAGAGCACTATCAAAAAGTAGCATTTAACTCTGCAGGATGGCACACATTATTTTTGATGAGGGATTTTTAAGATACTTTTATTCCCATAAATAGAGGTGCATCTTGTGACAGATTGTTCGTAATGTGTGTGCATAAGTACACGCATGCTTTTGCATGTTCATCTTTAAAAAATCTGGGCATTGCTTTATGTATAAATTAATGCAGCCATGGGATGTTTGTAAACACTGAACAACATGTATCCATGCATTGTCCAGATCGATATCCTAACATTTGCTTTTTCCTCCAGCATGCGATAATTGTTGACATAAGGGCTGCCATAAACAGTTGCTGACGACCTGTGGGATTAATAGAATGGGAAGGGATGGCAAAGTATTAGATTTTTCTGGATTATAGTTGGATCAATTGTATTGTGTCAGGGAAGTCCATATAAAAATAAAGTTCAGGATTAAATGACGTGTATACGGTATTTTGCTGTGTCACTAGTACATTTTTAATGGGCTTTATTTTTCTCTGTTTTCTTTTTGATTGAGCTTTGCATTCATGCTAGATTGGAAAGTGCTGTCTGACATGATTTAGTTTTCTGTGTTAACTGCTTCAGTATAAGAAATTGCCAGTGATTTCTGTTTCAAGAAGGGAGTGGTGAAAGGGAAGAGAGAGCATTTTATGTAGTAATTGTCTTGTAACCATTTTAGACATTAAAAAACATTAAAATAAGTTGCAGCATGTTGTGCCTCTTGAGGACCTTTCTATAGTTACATTTTTTTTCAGAACTGAGGACATTAAGGCTGTGTCTACACTTCGATTGTTAAATTGATTAACTAAAATCGATCTAATTGAATCAAAATGAAAACCATTAAATAGATTTAAGTTAAATCAATTTAATGTTTCCCCACTAAAAACCCAAATCAAACTAGCATGTCCATGAACAGGACTTGCTAGTTTGATTTAGGAGAGAGGCACCATGGCAGTTGTGGCAAGATGACCCCCCAACAAGGGCCATGCCCCCACCTGATATATAGAAAGAGGAAGGCACCCTGGGAGGGAGAAGGGCAAAAAGTGTTGAATTGAAATAATAGTTAAATCAAAATAATGCAGCTACAGTGCGTTATTCTGAAATAATAATTGCAATTTAACTATCATTTAGCTATAAAGAAAGGTTTTATTATTTTGAAATGACCGTTCCTTATTTCAAAATGAGGGAACTCCTCATTTTGAAATAAGGAACACTAGTGTAGACATACATTACTTTAAATTGAAATAATCATCATTATTTTGATTTAAAGTGTAAGTATAGACATACACTAAGTTCTAGAAACAGAAGCAGTTTAAACACTTCAATTTAAAAGAGAATCTCCTTTAGCCACCACAGCACTAAAGGTATGTCCACACGTCTTTTTTATTTTGAAATAACAGCGGTTATTTTGAAATAAAAAGTTTTAGTCCACACAACATATTCTTATTTTGAAACAATGGAGCCTGTCATTTTGAAATAAGAGCCACCATTTCGAAATGGCTTAAACCACTTGTGTTTCAAAACGGCGGTTATTTTGAAACCGGTCGTTTTGAAATAATGCCATTCGGACATGTTATTTTAAAACAACCATTGTTTCAAAATAATGTTTGACATTCCTCCCAGGGTGCATGGCACCCTAGGAGGAAGGTCCCACCTCCCCCCTCAGCACCCTAGCCAGGGTGCTGAGCATTGGTTCAGGGGGGCAGCAGGCACCCTAGCCAGCTTCCCTGCCGCTTCCCCTTGCCGGTGGTGGGGGAGTTAGGTGCCTCAGCCCGCTTCCCCCACCTGCCCCCAGCAAAGGGAAGCAGTGGGCGAAGCCGGCTGGGGCACCTGCCACCCCCCCTACCCCCAGCAAGGGGAAGCGGTGGGGGAAACCCTAGGAGCCCTAGCCCTAGGTAGGGGAAAACTGGGGGAGCCCTAGCCCACATGTTCCCTGGCCACTTCCAGGTAGCCAGGGGCTGGGGGAGCAGGGTGCCCAGCCCCCTCTCCCCACACCCCCACTCCTCCCCTGCCAGGGCTGGGAGATTGCTGCCCTGCTAGGTAAGGGCTGCGGGCGTCCGGTCTGCCCCCCCGCCCATGCTCAGGGAGGGCTGCCAGCCCCCGAGCCCGGGCAGGGGACAGACCGGGCACCCACAGCTGGTGTGGGGCCGGCAGCCCCCCCAAGCCCGGGCAGTGGGCAGAGTGGGTACCTGCACCTGCTGCCCCTCCAGCTGCCGCTGGAGCCCAGGCAGTGGGGCAGAGTGGGGAGCAGCCCAGCGGGAGGGAGCTGCAGCGCCCAGCTCTCCCTACCACCCCAGCTCTGGGAACCTGCCCACCCAGGGTGCCCCACACTCCCTCCCCCCACAGTGCCTCCCCCACTGCCCCAACAGCAGTGGGGGACAGCAGGGCAGGGGGATCCCTGCCCTGGGGGCAGCTTTCCCCTGCCTGGCTCTCCAGGTGAGAGCCAGGCAGGGAATTGGTTGGCAACATGGCCATGTTGCCACAACTCCCATGCTGCCCCTCTCCTGAATCAAAATAGCATGTCCATACGCAGGGGATGCTATTTCAATTTCAGGGTGTCCCTTATTTTGAAATAAGTCATTTAGAAATAAGGCTTTTATTTCTAAATGACTTATTTCAAAATAAGCCTTTGCATGTGGACATAGCCTAAGACTTTATCCCCTGTGAATCAGCCACTGGAAGCTGACTTCGAGAAGCTGGGCAGTCCATCAGACAGTAGGCACTAGTTCAGGGGTAGGTAACCCACGGCATGTATGCCGACAGTGGCAAGTGGTGCCCTCCGTGGAGCCACTGAAATTGCTGCTCCTACCATGAAAAGGCATTTCAGGTGCCTTCTCTCAGGGGTGACTGGGGCTCGGGGAGTCCCCAGGCATGCCACAGAAAGAAATAGCCTGGTGCAGCTCCTCTCTATGGCAGGCCATTGCTGAAAAGAGCCACTTCAAGGATCCATCCCCAGGCATGCCACTGAAAGAAGCCACTATGAGAAGTTTCTTTCCACAAGTGGCTCCTTTCAGTGGCATGCCTGGGAAGCTTCCCTTCCCTACCAACTCTGGTGACTACCTCTGTTTTTTATTTTTGGCAGTGGGAGCTGCCAGCCCAGCTGAGAGTCAGTAAGGAGGGGCTAGCATGGGCTGACCCCCTGCTCATCTGTTGTACACACCAGCTGTTTATGTTACATTTCATCATTTTCTTTGAAAACTTTAAGAAAATTGATGTTCCTCATTCTGTCTTCTTGCCTTGCTCCTTTTTGTGTCTTCAAGATACAAATGTTGAGTAGGAAATTTAATATGCCCAATGAACTGTGTGTGGCTGGAATCACTGGGTAAAAGTCATGTTAGATGCCCAGATGTAAGATAACTATACTCATCCATGAATTTCCTGTAAAGGAAGGTGTAATGGGTATGCCTCTATGACTCTATCTTAGAGCATAACTATACCAGTTTCTTTTCCTTCTTTTTGCTCATCCCCATGGGTGAAGTTTGGTGGGCAATGCCCACTGAAACTTTTTAATTCCCCACCATGCACATCATCTAGTGCTGCCCCCCACCCTGTCTGGGCTTCCCTGGGCTCAATGGCATACCAAGACAAGGGATGAGAGGGGGACCAATGGCGTCAACCTGGCAGGAGGATCCAGCCAGGATGTCCTCAGAGGAATCAACTTCCCCACCCTGCTCACTGACGTCTCCCAGGGCATAGGTGCAGTTCTTTTGCCTCTTGCTGCCATGTTGAATTCAAAGGCGAGCTGTGGGTCACACTGGTACAGCCACTGAGGATGTCAGCAGGTGCAGCTTCTTCAAGTAGGGCTCTGCCGGTGCCCATACCAAGCCAGTGCTAGGAGCGTGGATCGGCTCTCCCCTCCAACACCACTGTTCCCATGGCTGGTAGAGCCTCCTGCCCAATTGAGAGTTCCCAATCCTCAGCACAACCTGTAGTGTCATACTGAGGGGGGGTGATGCTCTTGGTGCTGGCCTGGAGGAAGTGGGAAGGTGCCAGCAGGATCCCCACTTGGAAGAACCACTTACTGCCCCAATTAAAACTCTTTTTCAGCTCTGGATTATCATTCAATTTACACCCAGTTTAAAAAATTCTATCCATTATGAAACTGTACTTCTCTGACATTTTGTAATGTGTTTCTCCATTGCCAGAAGTTAGGGGAGTGATGTGGATGCCTCTGACTTGTAAATATTGATTATACGCTATTGGCTTAAATGGAATCATAGAATCATACTATTAAAATGGGCCTCATGAGGTCATCTAGTCCAACCCCCTGTAAAAAGAAAAAGCAGGACTACTCTCACTAAATCATCCCAGCCAGGGTTTTGTCTAACTGAGCCTTAAATATCCCCAGAGATGGAGATTCCACCAGTTTCCTAGGTAGCCCATTTCAATGCTTCACCACCCTCCTAGTAAGAAAGTTTTTCCTAATATCCAGCCTCAACCTCCCCAGCTGCAACTTGAAACCATTGTTCTTTGTTCTGTTCTCTGTTACTACTGAGAACAGCCAAGCTCTGTCCTTGGAGCATCCCTTCAAGTAGTTGAAGGTTGCTATCAAATCCCCCCTCAGTCTTCTCTTCTGCAGGCTAAATAAGCCTAGTTCCTTCAGTCTCTTTTCATAGGTCTTGTGCCCCTGTCCCTTAATCATTTTTGTTGCCCTCTGGTGGACTCTATCTAATTTGCCCACATCCTTTTTGCAGTGCGGAGCTCAAAACTGGACACAGTATTCCAGCTGAAGCCTCACTAATGCTGAATAGAAGGGAACAATCAAATCCCGCAATCTGCTGGCAACACTTCTTCTGATGCAGCCCAGTATGCCATTGACATTTTTGGCAACAAAAGCACACTGTTGACTCATATACAGCTTCCAATCCAACACAACCTCCCAGGTCCTTTTCTACAGTACTGCTGGTTAGCTGATCAGTCCTCAGCCCGTAGCAGTGCATGGGTTTTCTCCATCCTAAGTGCAGGACTTTGCACTTGTCCTTGTTGAACCTCATGAGATGTCTATTGGCCCATTGCTCCAATTTGTCTAGGTCTCCCGGAATCCTGTCCCCACCCTCCAGCATGTCTACCGTTCCCCCCAGCTTGGTGTCATCTGCAAACTTACTGACTGCAATCTATCTCATCATCCAGGTCATTAATAAATATGTTGAACAGAACAGGCCCCAGGACCAACCCCTTGGGAAACACCACTTGTTACTGGTTGCCAGCTAGACATGGAACCATTGATCTAGCCAGTTGTCTATCCACCTTACTGTCCATGCATCCAACCCATACTTCCTTAACTTGCTGATGAGAATGCTGTGGAAAACCATATCAAAAGCCTTGCTAAAGTCAAGGTATATCACATCAATGGCTTTTCCCTCATCCACAAATCCAATCATCTCGTCATAGAAGGCAATGAGGTTGGTCAGGCATGATTTACCCTTGGTGAATCCATGCTGACTGTTCCTGATCACTCCATTTTCCTCCAAGTGTTTCAGAATGGATTCTTGGAGAACCTGCTCCATGATTTTTCCAGGGATTGAGGTGAGGCTGACAGGTCTGTAATTCTCCAGATCCTCCTTTTTCCCTTTCTTGAAGATAGATACTATATTTGCTTTTTTCCAGTCCTCCAACACCTCCCACATTTGCCACGAGTTTTGAAAGATAATGGCCAGCGATGCTGCTATCTCATCTGCCAGCTCCCTCAGCACCCTCAGATGCAGTTCATCCGGCCCCATGGATGTGTGCACATCTAGCTTCTTGAAGTAGTCCCTAACTTGACCTTCCATCATGAAGGGCCTCTCTTCTTCTCTCCAATCTGCCATACCCAGTGTAGTGGGCTGGGAGCTGGCCCTCCCTGTGAAATCTGAAGTAAAAAAAGCATTGAACACTTCAGCCTTTTCTCCATCCTCTACCCTGATGATACCTGCTTCATTCAGTAAGGGACGTACGCCATCCGTGATGATCTTCTTGTTGTTGACATACTTGTAGACCCCCTTCCTGTTATCCTTCACATCCCTTGCTAGCTGCAACTCCAGTTGTCCTTTGGCCTTTCTGATTTTATCCCTGCAATCCTGAAGAATATCTTTGTATGCCTCCCTAGTCATCTGTTCGAGCTTCCACTTCCTATAAGCTTCTTTTTTATGTTTTAGCTTAGTTCAGAGTTCTCTGTTAAGCCACACTGGGCGCCTTCCACATTTGCTGTTCTTTCTGCTCATCAGAATGGTATCTTTCTGTGCCCTTAGCAGGGTTTCTTTAAAATACAGCCAACTCTCTTGGATGTCTTTCCTCTTCAGATCAGCCTTCCAAGGGATCCTGCCCATCAGCTCCCTGAGGGAGCCAAAATCTGCTTTTCCTAAGCCCAGGATCTGTGTTTTGCTTCTTTCCTTTTTTCCGTTAATCAGCATCGTGAACTCTACCATGTCATGGTCACTACTGGCCAGGTTCCATTCACTTCTACTTCACCAATCAATTCTTCTCTGTGAGCAGCAGGTCGAGAGGTACAAGGCCACTAGTTGGTTCTTCCAGCATTTGTACCAGGAAATTCTCCTCAACTCTCTCCAAAAACTTCCTGGATTGCATGTACACTGCTGTATTGGCCTCCCAGCAGATGTCAGGGTCATTGAATTCCACCATGAAAACCAGAGCCTGTGATCTAGAAATTTCTGCTAGTTGTCTATAACATGCCTCATCCACCTTCTCCTTCTGGTCTGGCAGTCTATAGCAGACACCCACCATGACAGCCCCCTTGTTGCCCTCTCCCCTAAACATAACCCACAGACTTTCAGCTGGCTTGTTTCTGCTTCCATAGTGGAGGTCTCAGCAGTCATACAGCCGTTTTACATATAGCACTGCTCCTCTCCCTCTTCTTCCCTGCTTGTCCTTCCTGAACAATTTATACTCACCCGTGGCAGATCTCCAGTCATGCAAGCTATCCCACCACATCTCTGTTACTCCAATTATGTCATAGTTCCTTGTCTGCACCAGTACTACCAATTCTTCCTGTTTGTTTCTCAGGCTCCTTGCATTTGTACAGGCACCTAAAATACAGGGCTGATTGCCCTACTTTCCCCTGTCGATTTTATGTTCTAGCGCATCTACCTCCTTGCATTTTCTCCTGGTGTTGTCCTTCCCCACTTGCCTTAGGTATTAGGGCTTCACTAGGACACCTAAGACAAGCTTCATTAGGACACCTAAGCCAATTCTTTGATTGCCCCCCCCCCCATGTTCCAACTACCCTCTCTTTTATCCCTGGTGTTACAGTCCCAGCACTCCCCAAGTTCCATCCCTTCCCCCAGGTCTCCCACATTGTGACTTACCTGTGGGCTTTGGTCTCCTTCCCCCTTCAAACCTACTTTAAAGCCCTCCTCTCTAGGTTAGCCAGTCTGCATCTGAATGTGCTCTTCCCCTTCCTTGACAGATGGAGTCCATCTCTGCCTAGCAGTCCCTCTTCTTGGAACAGCACCCCATGGTCAAGGAAGCCAAAGACACTCCTGACAACACCAGCTTCATAGCCAGGCATTCACCTCCAGGATGCATCTGTCTTTGCTCAGTCACCTACCCTTGACTGGAAGGACTGAGGAGAATACTACCTGTGCTCCAGACTCCTTCACCTGTGCTCCCTGAGCCCTGTAGTCACCTTTGATCTGCTGAGGATCACCTTTCGCAGTATCATTGGTTCCCACATGGATGAGTAGCACAGGGTAGCAGTCAGAGGGGCAGATGATTTTTGACAATCCCTCCATAATGTCTCGGATACGGGCCCTTGGCAGGGAATATACCTCCCGAGAATGCTTGTCAGGGAGACAAATGGGTGCCTCCATCCCCCTCAGAAGAGAGTCCCCAACCACCACAACCTGATGTTTCCTCCTGGATGTGATGATTGTGATCCTCCCAGCCTTGGAGGTTCATGGCATCTCCTCTTCCACCTCATCCATCACCTCTAGTGCCATGTCATGGTTCTTCACCACAACAGAGGGTGGGAGGGGAGCAGGGGTGGAGCACTGTCTGCTGCCAGAGATAACCAACTACCAGTGTCTTCCCTATGCTATAGGCATCCCATCCTGCTCCAGTGGTGTGGCTGTAGTCTTTGGCACCTGGATAGTATCCTCATCCTTGCCTGTCTCCTCATGGATGATATTGAGGAACTTCTCCAGGGCATGGATACTCCTGAGCCTAGACACCTCCTCCTGTAACTCTCCCACCTGCCCCCTGAGAGAGTCCACCAGAAGGCACCTGTCACATTGCTTCATCTCCCTAGCCTGGTTGTCTGCGAGTGGGAAATGCAGGCCACAGCCCTGCAAGTCAACACCAAGATCTGGGTAGTGATATTTATTAATTCACACTGATGTAAGTGATTTAGAGAAGAATCAGGAGCTCTGTTTTGAACTGAGTGTGGCTGAGATTAATGTGCACCACTGTTCCCGTACAGTACTTCCAAGTTCAGATGCTAGTTAGGGGCTAGATTTAGGTGTTCTTGCACTGCCATGCAAGAGAGTAAGGAAGAATAGCTTTACTTCCTTGTACTGGTCACTGAGATCATGGGTAGATGCACAGGCAGCACAGTCTTTGTGTGGGGTTGCTGCATTTGCTCATCATGTTCAAGTGAATGAGAAGTGGGTAGCCTTGTCTTTGAGACCACAGTTCAATAGCTGACATAGAGGTACTGGTGTAACAGGAAGAAATATGTTCTGCGTTAGTCTAGATCAGCAAAATAAACACGGACTCCAGTGGCACTTTTAAAGGCTAACAAATTTATTTATTGTATGAACTTTAGTGAGAGAAAATCCCACTTCACAAGACTCTTAAAGATGGGGAATTTGCAGTAAATTCCCCATCTTCAAACATCTGACGAAGTAGAATTTTCTCCCATGAAAGTTCATGTCATAAATAAATTTGTTAGTCTAGGGAGAAATATGCTGCGCCTGGTCTAGACCTGCCACAGAGTAATTCCCCTTCTGAACAAGAAGAAAACCAGAACGCAGCTTGTGATTGTGACTCCAGTCTCCCCTTGGGACAGCCCAACACAGTGCTCAGAACTCACAGCTGAGCTCCAGAGAGTAGCCCAAATCTCCAAAATTAACCTTTAAATCTGAACCTCATCTGTTTGCAGCAAAAGGAAACAAAAGTGGAAATTCACTAGACACTTGTTAGGCATTGCATGAAGGATTTTTAAATGGACAGTTGAAGACACTGTTATCTCTGCCAAAGTAATGAAAAATAGACTGTAAAACAAATAAATAACAAAATCTGTGTAAAAGCAGCTGTACACATTTCAGATTTATTCCAAAGGGAAATATGACTGGGAGTCTATAGAATAGATTGACTATATTAAAATTTTCAGTGCTGCCTCTCATGTTAATCAGCATGAAGAACGCCCATTTCCCCATTCTCTAGTAGTAGACATGATTTGAGGAAGGTAACCAAAATAAACCGTACTTCGTGTGATTCCTGAGTTTTGGATTGGCCTGCTTGATTAACTGTAGGAGAAGCACTGCCCCAGATAGCTTTCTAAGACACTTCTCAATGTATTTAAAATTTTTATGGAAGCTGGGGAATAAGAAACAAATGTGGGGTGGGGAATGTCAGCTGAGCAGTAAAACTTCTAAAAGTTGGTTAGACAATAAAACAAATTAAAAGCTGTCAACCCCAGCTGTCTGATCATAACCAGCTGCCTAGCTGCAAGGCAGACAAAAATGCACATAGGCACACAGGTTATCTATAGACAGGGATAAAAGGTGGGCTTCATGGCTGTGATTGGCCTGGGTCAGCTGACTTGGGCTCACACTGTGTGGGACTAAATGTCATTGTGTAGGCATTCAGGCTGGAGCTGGAGCTGGAGCCAAAGATTGGGGATCCTCCACAGTCACTTTGCAACCCCAGAACAGGAGTCCCATGTGCCCAACTTAGCTGACTTGGGTCAGCTATGGGTATTTTTAATTCAAGTGTAGACATATCTTTCCATTCTTGTTCTTAGCCCAACGATGGATTTAGTTTAGAAAGGTTGGATTAGAGCAATTCTGCCATGCTTGAGGAAGCTATATAGCAGGCATGGCCAAACTTATGGAACTCAAGAGCCACACAAGTTGATTATTAAGCCTTCAAGAGCCACACTGAGGCCTATATCCATATACTTTTACCTACTCCAAAATTACTAGGTTTAAAATTCATTGCACACTTTAATTTTATCATAAAAAGAGGACAAATATCGATCCTACTAATGTTAGATTCTAATAATGACTTAAGGTGACGATGAAAAATCAGGCCTATACAGTAAAAGCTTAGCTGCTGCTCGATGTAGAGGACTGCAGGCTAGTGGCGAGTTTTTTAAAATCCTGACCATGCTGCACTTCTCCCCACCCTCCCCAACCATGCTGCACTTCTCCCCACTGTCCCAACCCCCGCCCGAACCCCTAGGCTGGGGGTGCTTTCCTAAATTGGTTTGCTGACGTTCTTCCGGGAGCCACAATTTTTCATTCAAGAGCCACATGTTGCTCCCGAGCTGCAGTTTGGCTTCACCTGCTATATAGTCTCCCACTAGAGGCCAAGTCTAGCTCCCATCTGCACCAATGGGAGTGCTGAACACTGACGTTCAGCTCCTAATAAGGCTGTAAATTAAATGACCTCTGTGGTCTGTTCCTCACCCCAGTGGGTCTTTGTTTGCTTTACAAAGCCTTTGTGCAGTTTAGCAGATGCTGCCTGTAGTGGAATAGCAGGAAAATTACAAGTCATGATTGAGGGGCATTGGCACAGCTCTTTGGAGTTTTTGCCACACCCCACTCCTGCAACTCTGTACTTCACCATTCAGCTGTGGAGTCCCTGCCTACAGACTCAATTCCATCATAAATGATCCCCTCTTCCTGCAGTAGCTGTGGGATTTTAAGGCAGTGGGACTATATACTGTGGTCCCAGCAGTATTAACACTTTGCACTTACCACCTCCAAAATGAGTACTAGAAACTTACTGGGCATGTGAGTACTAGAAACTTACTGGGCATGTTTGAAGATGAGTACTAGAAAATTACTGGGCAGCCCATCACCACAGTAATTAAATCAGTTGGGTGTGTCCAAACCACTCTCATTGTGTTGGTGGAGTGAGCCCTCACTAGCTGCACTTGCAACAATGCACAGAGCAGTGCACCATGGATAACTATTCCCACAGTGTAGCTAGTTACAGGGGATTTTGGAAAGGACTCACAAAGCCTCATGGGACCAACCTGTTGTTACAGGGGAGAACAGGAACATGGTTTGGCCTCCTATGCTACAGTTTCCTTCCTACCCTGATATCAATGGGTATGTCTACAAGGTAACTGTTATTTCGAAATAAGTCATTTTGAAATAACTCATTTCAAAACAAAATCCTTATTTCAAAATAACAGTTTGTTAATTTGAATTAAGGGAAAGCCTGCTTTCGAAATGGCTGTTATTTTGAAATGGGTATTTCAAAATAAGGCCGTTCGGACATGTTGTTTTGAAATGGTTGTTTCGAAACAATGGTGTTGTTTCGAAACAACGTGTCTGAACGCCATTGTTTTGAAACAACCGTTTCAAAACAACAGTTATTTCACTTTCCTGCTAGGTTTAATGGTTTCAAAACAACGGGTCCCGTTGTTTCAAAATAACTGTACGTTGTGTGGACATGAGAAATTTTATTTCGAAACAATAGCTGTTGTTTCTAAATAAAACTCACATCTGAATACAGCAAATGACATGCAACCCATAGTTTTTAGTACCTTTTTCTGAACTGCATACACCATAGCCTGAGAAGCCTGGACTCCGCTCAGCTATGTACCTTGTTTTAAGCATTGCAAACACTCACATCTTATCCTGCAGTATTTCCAGGGCCAACACAGAGCACAGAATATTGCCATGTCATTCAAACAGCCCTGCTGCAAGCTGTACGATGAAAAAACTCCAAGTTGTTTCTGGTACTTATGCAGCAGCTGAACATGGTGGAGTGCCATTTCTGATCCTGGGAAACAAGCACTGGCTGGTGAGTCAACATGTGTGACTGCTCCTTCATAATTCACAGCATCTCATCTTGCGTGGCATGCTCATGGTTCTGGGATGCCCTCCATGTCAACGCCCACTTTTTCAGATAAATACAGCCTCCAGGCTGTTAGCTCCATGTCAGCTGTCCTAAAGGCATTCATTATCTCTGTGAACATTTCATCACGCATTCTCTTTTTCCACCTTCTACTCTGCAAAAGCCTCTTTGCTGGTGTGGCGGAGACACTGAAGTTCAAATTTTCCAGTGTAAGGCAGGCAAAGCACAAGGTAACCATTGTCAGGGCACATCCTGGGTCTTCTACTGCAAGGTTGCTATTTAAAAACCTTTCCCTTTGTTATACTCAGTGCAAACCAGAACATAAGCATAGTCAGAAGGTGGCTGCCATTGTCTTAAGTTTATAATGTAGACTAAACCAATAATAATAAACTGAAGAGACTGCAATTGTAGCACATTTGTCGTAGCAGTTTCTTTCAAAATACATTTTTCTGAAATCACTTCAGTTTCAAACTAAGTTCACAAGCCATTCATTTTTATTGTATTCAATCACCTGCTCAGTTTGTTTAACATAAAATAAAAATGTTCAGGAAAATATAATGCTAGGAGCTTCTTTAGGTTTTGCTGCTGTAATCAAGTAAGAATCATGTCTGGTTTTTTTCCCTCCAGGAACTGGAGTAATCTTTGTTTGACAATAATGTTATAGGCAATTAGGAAAAGAGACACCGCTACTATACATCTGTGTGCTTTTTCCAGGATTAAATAACAGTACAGATTTTTGAAGCAACTGAAATAAACTAAAATTCAAGTGTAGTGCTGGATAAATTCAACATACTGTACAGTAAACCTATATGAAAGACCTGCACATCATGAATTGTCACTTTAATGGGCTATAAAGATGAGCACCTGGCAAAAAGCTATAAACAAATAAGGAATTCCTCTTTCTATTTTTACTCATTGAACAGGTCCATTGAAGCTGACAGGAATACAGGACTTGGGTGAGCACGATTTGGGGAATTTTCTGTGTGTGTTATATGGAATCAGAGTCAGAGAAAGACACAGAAATTTTAAGTTCCAAAGGGGTAGCTGTGCTAGTCTAGTTCCGCAAAACAAACAAGGCGTCTGGTGGCACTTTTAAAGATTAACACATTTATCACATGAGCTTTTGTAGGAGAAAATCCCACTTCCTCAGATGCTTGAAGATTCTAAGGGATTTTTAACAAGCTAGCGGAATTACAAGAAGGCAGTTTAGTCAAAGAAGACAGACTGGATCATCCCATCTAAACTTGCCCTCCAAACACACCACCATATGTTTATGGAAAAATTCCATAGCTTTTAATAGGGGTTAAACCAATAGGGGTCTTCCAGGTTTGACAAGGGTGTATAACAATAACGTTAAATTCCTATAGAGAAAGCCCACCTTCATAGAGGCATCATAAGCCATTCTATAGACTTCTACAGCAGAGACAGAATTCTCTATTAATTACACAGGTTGATTAAAGCTTGAAAGTTATACGTCTCTATTCCCCTCTTTCTCCTATTTTTACAGGATTTTTCCAAGAGGGATTGTCCTTTCTCTTTCTCTCTTGGAATATCTCCTTTTCCCCAGGCTTGTACTGTCTTTGCATGCAGACTGACAGACTCTCTCAAGTCAGGGGCCAACCCCTTTTCAGACACTCTTTGCTGCTCTTGAAGTGTCCAGTTGCCATTATTGCACTCACAGGCCATTACTAGTTCTGATCATGCAGGTATATTACTAATAATTAGAGATCAGTGATAAAGTTTTGCACTCCTATTGTGCATGGGATTACTTGACAAGGATAGAAAACTCAAAATTGGCACGATGCTCTTTGAAACTGAATCCTTTATAGAAGTCTTTCTTGTGCAAGGAAGTCACAACACTATATTTGGATTTGAGAAAGACCCTCTCTCAGGCAGAAATTCTGCCCCAGAAAGGCAGGAGATTGTTCCCAGGGACATCCTTGATGCCCAGATGCCATGTACCTGCTCTACATGGCTTCTGGGGCCACACAGCATACCCACCACTGCTAACTCAGTCAGTTTTGCTGGCTAGTGATTGATGTTAGGGAGTCAGGGGATTACAGGCCTACATTTTATTTGTCCTCACCAACCGTCTTTGGCTTGTCTAACCTTAGAGACTGCAATTGTTTCTGGCTTCTGAAGAGATGTGAGATGTGGGTATGGAGGCTCTGTGTTCCCAAATCCTCCCTGCAGCTGTTGAGAAACCTGGTCCACTCGACTCATGAGTGAGGTGATTTCGGATGTGGTATATTGCTCTGTTCTCAATGAAGAGTGGGTGTTTCAAAAGTGACCGGTGTCCCACTGTCTTCCCTGGAGCAGCTAGGCCCATGCAGAGCATTTCTGAAGAAAATATCGACCTTACTCAACATATCAAAAGTGCTAATCTACGCCTCTCAGTGTTGTGCTTTCTGCAAAGGTGAGTTCAAGAAGCTGAGAGCATGTCCCCTTTTCTTTAAGCTTACTGCTGGGTTTTCTCACTTTTCTAAATATATGCTTTAACTATGGTTCACAGTCCCAGGCACAGAGAGAGAAAGCCTATCCACAGTCTCGGGCAGGTATTGGCCTAATCCTGGCCCATGTATTCTCTGGAAGTCCCATCCTGGAAATGATTTGTTAGTAAACTTAAACAGGCCCATGGTGAGTACTAAAAGACAAGACAACAATATCTGACAGTCGTCTGACTGACACATTCTGTTTGAGACAGCTTAGCAAAAGGAAAAGCAGTCATTCCTCAAGGGTTTGTGCTCTCTTGATGAGTTTGACAAATAAAATATTTAGTAATAGATGAGCTGTCCAGGTCTATTAAATGCAATACTGTATGCCAGTTGTGAATTTAATAACTTTTGCCAATCACCCTTGTGAAAGATCTCATTTGGTTTTGCAGTCATAGGAATCGTAGTAAAAACAAAGTGCATTTATCATAATACACTAGCTGCTCTGTTCCATGGCATAGCTTTCTAAACAATCTGTAGGGTGTATTTTGTTTTAGGGTGACATATTAGGGACTACGCTGAGTCTAGATGGTAAGCTGAAGTCAACATTCTGTCACAAAACCTTCCACAGCATGAGGCACTTTTGCCCATCTGCATTTAACTTCTATATTGTATTAATTATCCTGTTGTTTACCATGAGCTATGGTTATATTTATTGCTATCTTTAGACTGTTGGCTGAAAAGCTGTCAAACTGCTTAACTGATATTTGATTCCAGGGGCCTCAGTTTGCCTGGAATCTCAATAGTTGGCTTTCCCCCCACACACCCCAGTCTAGCTGTCATTTTGGGTAGCAGACGTAAAGAGAAGCTTTAGGTTTTCTTTAATAACTGAACTTTTTTCCTATCACCATTATTGTTAGGCATTCCTGACATTATTGCCTTTGATCTGTTGCATTTCCTTTCATTGTCTTTCTGTCTTGTGAAATCTAATTTCTTAAATTACTGATTCATGTTTTCTGTGTTCTGGAGTAGGGTTAATTCAATTGCAGTATTTTGGCATTTTCTGTTTTTATTTTCATTCAAACTTGATGAAACATTGGGGACTATACTGTAAGGTACGGATTCTCAAAGCTTTCCATGTCGTGGAACCCCCAACACTGAAAATCGCCCTGCCTCTGGGAGACTTTCAGTGGTGGCACAAACCTGAGAAGCCCCCTGCCTCTCAAATAAAACTGCAGCCGCTGGGAGTTTTGGCAGCAGCACAACACCCACACCTTGCTGCAAGCTGCCCCCTCCCGTGGAAACTCATGGCAACAGCTTAGATTCCACTGGCAAAAGAAACCCCATCACCGGAACAAACCCCTGTCCCCAGAAGAAAACCCCGTGTGGGGGGTTGGGTTTTTTTCCGGCAGCTGGGGTTTCTTTTGGCAGCAGGCCGGCTTCTGACAACACAATCAGCTGTACCACAACACACAGTTGATTGAGAACTGCTGTTGCAGAGAACAGCCCAGCATTAGTGCAAGATGGCCAGGATGATCCACTACTACACACGTTTAACTTCTGAGTTGTGTTATTCTAAATCCTTGGGTTTAGAGCATTCTTCATAGACCATGTGAAAGATGGCAGTGACTAAAGGAGCTAGTGAAGTCTGATGGCTGCATGAACACTCAAATTATGGATGCTTACGTAAATCTTGTCCAAACTTCCCAAAACCTTTTTGGTTTAGCTGTGAAACCAGAGATCTTGTATGATAATATCTTACTCTTACTCTTAGGGAGACTAAGGCCATGTCTATGCAACTTTGTCACAGTCAGATCTATCTTTCTGGATTAACTTAGTTATCAGTTAAGATACAGTAAGTGAATCTGGAAACTGAGTCAGGAAAACCGCCTTCTCAAATGGCACAGCATAATAAAGACATTGTGCTGAAGAGAAGTTAAGAAGTGATCCAAGTGCACCCACTACCAGATCCCTCAAAAATGTGTTCCAATTTTTCACGTGTGATCTGACCACCCTAGGATATTTGCTGTTTTGAGACTTGATACCATTCCCATTTTAGAATTTACATGGACTTCACTGGGCATTCAAGCTGGGCCTAAATGCTTTTCCATTGCATTCCAATTTGGGATGCAGAAGGAGCATGAAACTGACAGCAAGAAATTATTTTTACACTTCAAAATAGCTTTGGTGTCAGTTCATGGATAGATGGTTTCTTATGTAATCAAAGAAATTTCCCATGCCTAAATCTGAAATATTACTGGGTTAAGTCAGTTAGGAATGGCCCTCTATTCAGAGTGTGGATGTGCTTCTCTATCCTCCCAGGATGCTTGCAAGCTTGCAAACAGGGGGACTGCTAACAGGGGAGTTTGAGAGGGAAGGAGTTGGTGAAGCCCTGAGAAGGAGGCAAAGGCAAGCCCCTAGCTGAAGAAGCAAGGGAGAGAGCAAAGCTTGGGTGAGTGAATTACTGTGTATTTGTGTCTTTCCCTATAGGTGATTTCTGTTAGTTGTTAGCTACTGTGGGAATTGGGACTGTGAATGTGTGTGTGTGTGATTGGGGGCTGTTTGGATCATTATTTTCTGCTCACCTTTGATCACCAGCTTCCATCAGCCTTGTGATCACTCTTTCCCTGTGTGTTTAATGAGGGGCAAGGGCTGACCTAGGCAGACAAGGCCTTAAAAGCCAGTGGCTGAGTGGCCAGAGAGACTGCTAACAGGGGAGTTTGAGAGGGAGTTTGCTGAGCTTACAGGAAGTGGAATCTTGGACAGATGACTTAGGAGGCATATAAAGATATTGCTCAGGACTGCAGTGATAAAATCAGAAAGGCCAAAGGACAAATGGAGTTGCAGCTAGCAAGGGATGTGAAGGATAACAGGAAGGGGGTCTACAAGTATGTCAATAACAAGAAAAGGATCAGGGCTGGTGTAGGTCCCTTACGGAATAGTGCAGGAATCCTTGTGATGAAGGATGAGGAAAAGGCTGAAGTGCTCAATGCTTCTTTTACTTCAGTTTTCATGGGGAGGGCCAGCTCCCAGCCCACTACACTGGGTATGGCAGATTGGAGAGAAGAAGAGAGGCCCTTGGTGACAGAAGGTCAGGTTAGGGACTGCTTAAAGAAGCTAGATGGGCACAAGTCCATGGGGCCGGACAACCTGCATCCAAGGGTGCTGAGGGAGTTGGCCGATGAGGTAGCAGTACCACTGGCCATTATCTTTGAAAACTCATGGTGAACGGGGCAGGTGCCGGAGGACTGGAAAAAAGCAAATATAGTGCCGATCTTCAAGAAAGGGAAAAAGGAGGATCCAGGGAATTACAGACCTGTCAGCCTCACCTCAATCCCTGGAAAAATCATGGAGCAGGTTCTCCAAGAATCCATTCTGAAACACTTGGAGGAAAATAGAGTGATCAGGAACAGTCAGCATGGATTCACCAAGGGTAAATCATGCCTAACCAACCTCATCACCTTCTATAATGAGATGACTGGATTTGTGGATGCAGTAAGAGCTGTTGATGTGATATACCTTGAGTTTAGCAAGGCTTTTGATATGGTTTCTCACAGCATTCTTGTCAGCAAGTTAAGGGTTGGATGTGCGGACTGTAAGGTGGATAGAGAACTGGCTAGATCAATGATTTCAGTGTGTAGGAATCAATGGTTCCGTGTCTAGTTGGCGACCAGTAACGAGCGGTGTGCCCCAGGGCTTGGTCCTGCCAGTTCTGTTCGATATTTTCATTAATGATCTGGATGATGAGATTCATTGCACACTCAGTAAGTTTGCGGATGACACCAAGCTGGAGGGAACGATAGGCACGCTGGAGGGCAGGGAGAAGACTCACGAAGACCTTGACAAATTGGAGCAGTGGGCCAATATAAATCTCATGAGGTTGAACAAGGACAAGTGCAAAGTCCTGCACTTGGGATGGAAAAACCCCATGCACTGCTACAGGCTGGGGAGCGATCAGCTAAGTTGCAGCACCGTAGAAAGGGACCTGGGGGTCCTGGTGGATGGAAAGCTGGATATGAGTTAGCAGTGTGCTCTTGCTGCCAAAAAGGCCAATGGCATACTGGGCTGCATCAGAAGAAGCATTGCCAGCAGATCGAGGGATGTGATCATTCCCCTCTATTTAGCACTGGTGAGGCCGCATCTGGAATACTATGTCCAGTTTTGGGCCCCCCACTACAAAAAGGACATGGACAAATTAGAAAGAGTCCAGCGGAGGGCAACAAAAATGATCAAGGGGCTGGAGCACAAGCCCTATGAAGAAAGACTGAAGGAACTGGGCTTATTTAGCCTGCAGAAGAGAAGACTGAGGGGGGATTTGATAGCAACCCTCAACTACCTGAAGGGATGCTCCAAAGAAGATGGAGCTTGGCTGTTCTCAGTAGTAACAGGATAGAACAAGGAGCAATGGTTTCAAGTTGCATCTGGGGCGGTCAAGGCTGGATATTAGGAAAAACTTTCTTACTAGGAGGGTGGTAAAGCACTGGAATGGGTTACCTAGGGAGGTGATGGAATCTCCGTCTTTGGACATCTTAAGCCCAGCTGAATACAACTCTAGCTGGAATAATTTACTGGGAGTGGTCCTGCTTTTTTTGGCAGGGGATTAGACTAGATGACCTCATGAGGTCCCTTCCAACCCTATGATTCTATGATTAGGACTCAAAGGCATACAAAAGATGCACGTCTACTGCCCCAACCTTTTGTGCATTTTACCATTGTCTCATAGCAGGTTAACTGTCCAGTTGAGTGAGGAGGACAATCCCAGAATGCTACCTTATCACCTCTTCAATGGTGTACCATAATAGTAGTGAGGAAAAAGAAATTCTCATGCTTCCCAGGGCAATTCAACCTTGCTTTTCTGCCACCTTCATAGTGAGAGGGAAGGGTCAGTATGCTGTATCTCAACTGTACCCATGCATATGATCGAGGCACAATTTTTAATCAGCCATGTTCTATTTCAGTTTCATTTCCTGCCTCCATGTATGCAGTTAAAATCCAATCTAGTTGACTATGGACTAGATTCTGAACTAGCCCTCAGTAGTTACAAGTAACTGTTTCCATGGCATGCATCCCTTTGACACTTTGGATTCTGGATTGAGCCAGTGTCTAATGACAGGTCTGGCCCTTCTGCAGTATTTATTAGGTTTATGTTACACACAGAAAACCCTCTCATACAGTTCATAATGACATAGCCTGCCCCGATGGCTAAAAATGCAACCTTGAGGCCCAAGTTGTCTGTTGAGTCCAGCAATAGCACTGGCCATTTGTTTTTTGTTAGTTCAGCTCTTGGAAGTCACTTCTTACTTGCTAAGGGCCAGATTCTGCTGCCTTTGTCATTTCTGGGTTAGCCTTAATGCCTCAGCTATACCACTCTTTGTAAATGTGACAAGTAGAATCTGCAGCCAGGAATTGAAGAGTAAATGAGAGAGCAGAATGATTTGTTGTTCAGCATCTTGCTTCCATCTTCTATTATTGTTCTTAGTATTTGAGCATTTAAACCAGTCAAGAGCGGGACCCCATTTTGCTTGGAGCTGTACATACAAAGCTAACAAGACAGTTCTCCCATTTAAGAGTGACAGTTACCCTTTAAAAGACACATTTTTCTGTTAAGAAGAAATGTATGGTACCCATCTAAGAGGAACAAAATGTGCCACTAAGGGAAGAGGGAGAAATTGACCTGGAAGTGAGCATCATTGGGTAAAAATACAGTTTGATCGTTTATAGAATTATTGCAGCATTTTATTGAACAAATGTTTGTCCTTTGTATAATGGTTCATGCTTTATAATGCTCTTTAGGCTAATTGCGGGCTTGTGCCATAATTTATTGAACATCTGCCTGCTAATATTCTATTGAGTTGCTTGACTTATGCAGTCCTTCAATGATTAGCTGCCTATTTTGCATGATGTTTCATTGAACTCATTCTAGAGCTGAATGTAACTTCCCCAGAATCTGGTTTCTGTGGATAACATGGACCAGAACTTGAACAGTCTTCTCAGGTGCTGGCAGAGTGAAATCGGTCTGGGTTTGGTAGGTTTTTCCCTCCACAAACCATCTATGTTAATGCTACACACCTGCCTCCACTTGCTTTTTTTTGTCTTCTGAGATCCCAATCACTTTGTCTGACCCCTGTCCCATCTACCTGATGTGACTGGGTTTCCCCCTCACATGGATTTTTTGAGGCTGCTAAGTAGCTGCTTCTCCATTGTTACACTTCAGAAGAGTAATATATTATTATTATTCCTTCATATTAGGGTAGGACCCATGTGTCCAGGTCATGGCTCAGTATCTTATTATGATATACTCTGTACAAATACAGCTTGAAGAGCCATCCCAGCCCCCAAGCTAGATTAGCACAGAGTCATTCCCGTAAGGAGCTATCATACCCCTGGTCCTGAAACTCTCCAGTCCACCAGTGGCAATGTAAGTGGCAGCAGGTGCAGACACCACTGTCAGGCTTAGCATTCATTTAGAAGACACATAATTATACTGGTAAGAATTTACTGTCTAGAAAAACATTGTTTTTATCCTCTTTCATTTAAAATAAATCCATGCATAAAACAACTTCACTGAACACAAACTGAAGATTAGCCCATCAGCCCCTTTCTTGTTGAGCCTCTTATTATTTGGATTTCACATCCCACCCTTCTTGTATCTTCATGCAGAGACTGAGAAATAGAATTGTGAACTCTAGCATACTGAACCTTGGAGACCCCTATTCATTGCTTCAGTGGGAATAGTGTGCGAAATGCCTCCATTCTGCATTAGCAATGATTGACACCCTGTTGCATTGGTCTAAATGAAGATGGCAGGTGCAAGTTAACAATGAATTGGGGCGAAGATGTTGTATTTGGGGTGTACAGCCTGCGCGCTTAGTGTCACACTTTCTCTGAGTGTGGTATGCGTATAAACATCCTGCTGGTAGGTACTGTGTTGCTAGAAGTGTGATTGTCTGGATGAGACACTAAACCAAGGCCTGATTGCTGGTCGCCATTAAAGAGCCAACATAGCACTTTGTCTAAGAAATAGAACAGTCACTCCTGGTGTCCTGGCCAGATTTCAGTTTGGTCCATTACATTCTGCCTACCTAAAAATTTCCTCTGAGGTTTCAATTGAATAAAGTCTTCTTCTGCCCCTCTTAATATCTTGTGTACTGATGCTATACACTGTTAACCAGCTATTGCGTTCCACCCCAAAGGTGGCTGCATTTCAGTGATGGGCAAAGTGATTTAGGTATATTTAGTGCTAAATAATGGCTCTGACTTAGCAGAGTGCTGGGGACAAGGCAGCTGTGACCCTTAGTGCTGGTGGAGAGAGGGATGTGAGGGAGCATGCTCAGCAATGGCCCTCGTTTCAGCTGTATTCAAGGGGCAGCATGTGCTGCTCCCTACCCTCCCTTACCCCCCCCCCAACACACACACCATGCTGCCTTTTGCGGATAACAGGCCCCTGCATTCAAGGAGTACAAGCTGAAGAACTGTGGATGCTTGAGCACCAGCTTTCAATGTGTTGGGGAGGGGTCTACAGGTAAAAGAGCTCCTTCCCTCTTTACAGTTCAGAGACAACTATAATCTGGTACAAAATTTGTAAGTGGTGACACTCTCAATGGCAACTAGATTAATGGGAGCTAAACCAATCATTTCTTTAAAAATTAACATACTCTTTCCAACTCCAAAAGTTTGGGTTCTGATTCTGTTTCCACTGTGGGTGATAAATACCCACTCAATTCTTTTCATTAACTAAACCACTTTCCCAAAGCCTTAGCAAGATTCCTTTTGTGGCCATGGACATAGGTGGAATTTGAGACCAGATGTGGAATCAATCAAATTTAGCTTCACTGAGGAATAAAGAATAAAACAAAAGTTGCCAACGACCTAAGGGCAGAAATGGTAGAAAAAGAGCTGCAGCAGGACAGATGTGTTTCCTGGGAAATAGAAGCATCTGGCATTATCTTCCTTCCTCACCCCCAACAAACCTCCCCAATTAATGTTTTAAAAGTCCCATTGAAATGCTATTCAATATTTTATTAGATGAGATGATTCTCTTTTATATTTTCCTGGTAAATATTTTATTTGCTTGCATGGATTCAATGCATGAGAGAAGTTTTTTGTTTGTTTGTTTGTTTGTTTGTTTGTGTTTTCCCAGTATTATTGCTTGGAGGAACTGGTCCAAGTATAGCTCTCTTGTTAGTGATATGAAAAGGAATAAACTCTTCTTTGCAGAATCAGAAATCAGAACTGGAAAGACCCATTGTACCATCCAGGCCATCCTGGACCCTCACAGTAGAGAAACTATAGTATATGCTTAAGAAACAACTTGTCAGCAGTTGGCAACACCCCGCACGTGTGCCAAAAATGGCATGGGAGCCAAGCCTGAGCAGCATGTGGGGCCGCTCAGGCTCCCCCACTGGTCCTGCTCTCCCAGTGCTGTGCAGCCTGGGGCAGCAAGAGCCACGTGCTGGAGTTCCAGGCGTCCGCTGGCCATGCTTCCCTGCTGGGGAGTGCAGCCAACAAGGACAAAGAAACTTCAGTGCATGGCTCCTGGCCCCTGCTGTCTTTGCCCCACGCTGGGCAAGGCTAGAGCAGAGTGGGGGGGGGGTCGGCCCCCTTGGAGCCACCACTGCTGGCAGGGGCCAGCCCCAACCCCAATCCCTGCAGGCCACCCGCTGGTGGGGATGGGTGCAGGCCCCGGCCAGAAACCGGAGGCCTGGCTCTGCCCCTTTTGGCCCCACCCCTGGCATCTGCCAAAGATGTGGTGGGCAGGGTGGGCACAGGGGCCAGCAAAGGTTGCCAACCAGTATTTTCCCCAGGACTTGAAATTGGAGGGGTGTAGGGGGAGGTGTGTGGGGGGGTGTTGGTGTGCTCACTAAATTGATATAACACTGTTACTAGCTGACAACTGGGGAGGTGTTCGGAAGTTTGGGGGGGTATGGGGGGTGTTAGGGGAATCCCTGTTGCCAATTCCTGTTAAGTGATCAGCTACTGTCCTTGGGAGATTGTGACTGGGTCTCAGAACAGCCAATTGATCCTGACATTAACAGAAAAAGGAAACAGTACAGTACCAGAAGGAGCCTATTGCAAGAATCCATAAGTTCTTTGCAGATGAAATCCATCTTGTTTCCCCTGCTAAGTTTCAGTTTGCCCCTAGCAAATTTTGCCTTATATCAGGTATTCAAAATAACTCAGTAGCAATGAACTGTTCGTTGAACTGAGGCACATAGCTTCTGGAAAAACCTTCAGGCATGCTTTCCTCTGTTCACATTTTGAGGTGCAACCCCAACCAGTGAAAGGTTCTGTCACCACTTGTCCTGTAACCCCGAGTAACTTAAAATACTCTAATGCCCTAGCTCCCTGTCCGGATGCTTCCAGCCAGCATACAAATATGCACTGAATAACTTTGTGAGGCAGCAGCACTAGTTCACAACTTAGACTGTAAAAGCCTTGTTTACTACTAGCCAAATGACCCAAGTACACCCCCCCAGATTCACATCTCCCCAAAACCATTTGCTCTGAAATGTCTAGCCTTCCACAGAAATATTTAGGGAAGTAATAAGGTCTGTTGTGCTTTTAAACACACAATCAGAATGACCAGAGGTTGTAACTGTTGTGACCAGAGGTTGTAACTGATGTCTGAATCTGACTCTGTGTTTGGCCTATCTATGAATCTATAAAATGGACCTGAGTCTGATCTTATATACACCAGTTCTACAGCAGTGTAACTCCATTGACTCTAGCCAAATTCTTAATGTGCAGTGGTATACGGTCTTGTACACAGTGGAGGGTTTTGATGCAAAACTTAACTTTTTTGTGTCAAAACAAGCTCACTATACACACTTGACTGCTCACTTTGTCATGAAAAGTGCCCTGTTTTGGTGACAAAATAATATCACCTGTATGAGAGTCATAGTGCCTTTTGCGCAAACACTGTTGCTCAAAACAGCATGTGTGTGTGTGTGTGTGTGTGTGTGTGTGTGTGTGTGTGTGTGTGTGTGCTGACTCATTTTTCTGGGATATCAATCAGCCTCTGAAAATGTCCAAGAATGCTAAGCAGCACCACTCTGGTGTTCCACCTGCACTCCTCTGCTCTGAAGCGACTAATTGCTCCCTTTTGTAAGTCCCAGGAATCTTTGAATTTTTCCTGTTTTGACTTGCTGTGCGTTTGGCATGGAGAGTGAGCATGTTTTATTCCCAGTAGGCAATGGAGGCTCCACACAGCAAATGCTGTTCCTCATGGAGCACAGCAGAGCTGCTGGACCTGATCAGCATCTAGGGAGTGCGCACGGTGCAGGTGCAGCTATGCATCAGCAGAAGAAACTTTGTCACTTATGGGCAGATTTCTTGTGCCATGGCAGATAAAAGCTATGGGAGGAGACACGCTGCAGTGCAGAACCAAGCAAAGAAACCCAAGGAGGCAAACGAGCAGGCTGGCTCAGCACCAGCTACATGCCTATTTTATAAGGAACTGTAAACCACCCTCTGGGGAGACCCAGTATCTACTCCCAAGGCTCCCGGGGTATGTCCACACGAGTCTTTTATTTTGAAACAACACTGGTTGTTTCGAAATAAAAAACTGTATGTCCAGGTGACGTTTTCTTGTTTCAAAATGAGGGAGCCCCTCGTTTCAAAACAAGAGCTGTCGTTTCGAAACCACTTAAATCACTTCATAACAATCTTTCACTCATTTAGCATCATTTCACCCCAAAGATCTTTCACAAACATTAATTAGTTCCTGGTAGGGTTGACAAATGCTAAGATATAGTCTAGTATTATTTATTATATATGCTAATGAAATGCCCCACAGGGATCAGGGCCCCACAGCAGTAGGCATTCTATACATCCATACACATGCACAAAAAAACAACCCTAGACCTAGCAAGCTTATAATGTAACCACATGACAAAGGATAAATGGGAAAGGAAAACAGAAGAAGATATGGTAACTGTGAAACAAGCTTATTTGTTATTACAATAAGCGGCACTCACAGCATGCCCACTGCCTTGCCATATAATCACTCTCGATCCAAGAACAAATATCAAGGGGAAAAAAAAATCAACCCTTTGAAAGTTTACTGGCTGAGCCCCTCCCTTACAAAATAAAGAATGGCACATAAAACGTCTGCATCATTTGTTTCAAGGCTCCCATGACACACATTCTTTAAAAGCGTAAAGAAATACATTTTGCTATTGAGATGTGGGCTGGATGTAGCACTCGGTGAAACAATGGTTCTGTCCACTCTCTGGAATTGGTAATTTTATAATCAGCATCTTAGCACAATGAGATTGATGGCCTGTGGCATTAGACAATAGGCTGCACTATCTACAGTACGCTTGGCCTCATACTCAGCCTCTGAGAGGGCTGTGTGGTCACTGAAGCACTAGTGTAGGTGTTTATTTCAAATCTGATCGTAATTCAGATTGCATCAGAAATGTTAAAAAGTGTCAGTGAAATAGTGTGGTGGCAGGTAAGAATAAGTAGAGCCCAGAGAATTTGGAAACATCCTGTGTATTAAGTAGCACTGGTCAAATACCAGAGGAGAATGTGTTGAATAATTAATGTCATAAATATTGCCTGTACTAAACAAATAATTTATTCAGTATATATTCCAAGCATTCATCAGATTTATTCAATGAATGGGACACAAGCAGCTACAGAGCTGGTTACATCCATCTTTTTTTTTTTTTTTTTTTTTTTTTGTTAAATAAACTATTTAACAAGGCAGCAATTTTAGTTGAACAATATAGTTGGTAAATGTTGTTTGTCCAGGTCTAGTAGTAATGAACAGGTTCACTTTAAAACATTCTTCTAGTAGTTTGTGAAGGCTTATAAAGCTACAGATGTATAATTAATGTCAGAAACAAAAGCTCTGCTCAAGAAATGTTGCAATTCAGGCTTAAACCACAAAGGACAAGGAATATAAGTCTGTACTCTTTCCTTTAGTTATCCTATGAATCATATTCCAACATTGCCCTACAAGTGACATACAAGGCACATAGGATGCAGGACTTTCTTAGCTCCTGAACAAGGGCCTGCATCTGGAAGTGAGTTGTGGGGAGAGAAATTAACTAACACAAATGCACGTATTATTTCCTATGCTATTGTTCTTTACAATAGTTACATACTTCCTGTTAGTGCTATGATGAAAGACAGTTTAAACAGAAACAGGAGAAAACCTGCAGCTCTAAGATGATTTTCAGATTTCCAGCAAAGCAGCAGTGATTTCCTGCAAAGCAAGTTCTCAGCTAGCCAGACTACTCCCATACACATACATGAAATGTTCTCAGCTGCTGTGCAAATCCTCCCTATGCCACCTTTGCCTGGCACATTTTCTTTGGTGCTATGTGCTTCTTGGGCAGTTGCTTCTTCTGCAAGAATTCACTCACTTTAACTAGCTCCCAGAGATTTCTCTGGGTACAGGCATTAAAATCAGTTGAGGCACCATAAGTGTACTGCCAATAGAGACTCCACAGGAGAAATGCTGAATCATGTGTTGTTTTTTTTGGTAACTAAATAGTGGTGGGAAACTAGGGGTAGGAAAGTTTATTTTTGCTGGAATTAGTGTGTATTTCTGCCTGCCTCTCTCTCTCTTTGTTCAGCAACCATGCAACCCTCTATTGCATATCACAGCATTGCCTACATCCTCTGTCCACAGCGAGCAAGCATTTCATCTCATTACATGTGAAGCCACGATACCACCAGAAAAATCTCCATTTTTTTCCTACACTCACGTTGTTGTGTGAATGTTATGTAAGTAGTAAATTGGGGCAAAATACAGCTGTGTTCATAAACATCTTTTTCTCAGTTTAACATGGACCATTTTGTCTGTGTACCACCCCTGAGAACACTCACACCATAACAATGCCACTTTTGCTTTGGGAAGGAGCATTACTGGTGGGGCGAGGGGGTCTGGACCCAAGGTCCACCCCCCATGGCCCTTTTAGTAACCCTTGGGGAGGAAGGGGTTAACACTCTGGTCAGTGAGTCCCAGGGGAGCCAATGGGAACAAAGCACAGGTTTTTGAATTGGAGCAGTAGCCTTGCCTGTTCCTGTTTGGATGCAGCAGAGCTCCTGGAAGGATCAGGAGGAGGCCAGGTAGAAAGGCCTGAAGAAGGATCCAGCAACATCCTTACCAGAGATAAGCTAAGTTTGTTACTGACCAGGCATTAGTAGAACAGGGAATGTTTACTTAGATGCGGTCAGGGTCTGTCTTTGTTTTTGGATTTCTCTGTGCTGAGCATATGTACCCCCTTCCTACCACCCTGTAACTACCTAAGTTAAATCCCAGAGAAGCAACTCTCTGTGTTCTTATCTGTTCTTCTTAATGAAAGATTTTACCTTTTAGAGTAAGCTCTGGTTCTGTGTCTGAAAGGCAAGAGGTTTGTGTGCATGTGCCTTAGACTGCACAGCCAGCTACTAAGGGGGATTCTGTTCCATTTCCAGCTGATATCCCAGGTGGGGTTCAGTCACTCTCCTGAGAGAGAAATAAAAGTGATTAAGGATACCTCACAGGAAGGAATTCCCAAGTGCACCTTTCTGGGCTTCAAGAGGTTTTTGCATTTGGGTGGTGGCAGCGATACTACTCCAAGGCCAGGAACTGGAGGTCTTGGAGAGTTTTAAGACCAAGCTTTAAGGCCAGTGGCTTTTAAAGCCTGCTGCAGGCCCCCACCTTCTGCACTAAGAGTGCCAGAGTGGGGAAACAGCTTTGACAGCCATGATCCTGCTCCGTGTCCTGATTCCTTACCATCCTCTGCTGCTTGCTGGCAGCTGCAGGGGCCTGCCTTCAAGATGCTTTCAGGAATCTCAACACTGGACCTGATTCCTGCTGATTCCCACAATTGACTGGAGGCTCAGAGAGAGCTCCAGCCACTTGGAGAAAGTGGCAGGAACTGTCTCCCTTTTTGAGCCTTCTGCAAGAAGCTCGAAGCCAGAGACAGTTCATGCTGCTTCTCACAAGGAGCTGGAGCCATCTCCAAGCCTCCACTGCTTGCCAGAAGTGGCCCAGAGCCAGATCAGGCCCCTTCCAGCTGCGTTTCCAGGCAGCATATACAGGGCCCATGCCCCGCAGCGACTTCCAGGCTTTGGGTAGCAATTTCAGTTCATGACATCCCCTTGCTACCGCTGACACAGTTTTCTGACTGTAACCTACTATGTGTTTATTTTGCTAAGTGAGTCTTATGGCTCTGAAATGTCTTCTGTGCTCATAGACAGCACAGGTTCTTCAACATTAATCGAAGTTAACTTAGCAGGGGGCAAAGTGAGGCTACGTCAGCTTCTTCTGCTCTTATTGCTGTTGAGTAGTATATAACAGAATAATGCCACCTAAAGAATAATGTGCTGTCAGTGTTGGCTACCAACCAGGAAAAAAAAACAAACAAACAAAAAAACGCCCCCCAAGAAAACAAAGGAACTACTCATTTAAGTTAACTTCTTCCATCTGGGGATAAAATTCAAAGATGAGAAAGCTGTGTTGTTGGGGTCTATTTAGATTGCTGGGGGGGGAAAGGTTGGATTGGGTTGGAGCTACAACCCATGCAGTCTTAATCCACCACTGTATCCACATCTTTGGTTCACAGCTTTGGAATAGGAAAATGGAAGAAAATTTAGAATGGGATTTTCACCAGTGCTCATTGCTGCCCTGTCTGCTCCCACTGATATCTAACAGGCGCCACTGAAATTAATTAATGCTGAGCACTTTTGAAAATTCCACCTTTAATGCTCTTTAAGTGATCCACTTCATGAATAATCCAGGTGAGGTTTTTAACTGAGGCTACCAGACAATTAAAATACGACATGGCCATTTAAGCTCTTTACCCCAAGAGGGAACAGAATATAGTTCATAGCCGCAAAGACTTGTTAAGTTCTTGCTTACA
This sequence comes from Podocnemis expansa, assembly GCA_007922195.1. NCBI lineage: Eukaryota > Metazoa > Chordata > Testudines > Podocnemididae > Podocnemis > Podocnemis expansa. The sequence continues at coordinate 5,118,545 of ML682034.1, forward strand.
AAGGGAAAAAAGTCTGCATGGTCTCTTTAGCCATTGCCCCTACTAAAGAATGTGTTATGTAGCATTCTAAGCACTCTTGTAAGCACAAGAGTGATATTTAGCATCAGGTGTTATGCAAAGAGGCAGAGTGTGACAATATGTGCACCTAGCTTTAGACTCTGCTCTCTGCCATTGAAAGTAGTTGCAGAATAGACAATTCAGTAGAAACGCATTTGCAGGGAGAAACAGGAGATCTTGCACTAACTTTTGGAGAAGAATATGTGAATCAGTAAGATCAAGTGTACTCTTTCCCTGCTTCCACCTCCTCCCACTCCTTCAGGACTCAGGCTGCTACTAACAATTTTAAAATCACACCCTTTTGTGCCAGATACTTAACACTGTATGTATGTCACTTCTGACCTGCAGAGCACGGCAGACCATCACTCAGAGAATGGGAAAAGACCATGGCAAAGTTAAAAGATCTTTTTCATTCTCCTTGCATCACCTCTTTTATCTTTCTTCCTCCTTATGCCTGTTTCACCTCCTATACCCTTTCACAGTGGTGCCATATGCTGAGGAAACAATGTTTGACTAAACACACACACACACACACACACACAAAAATCTCATTGATGGCCATGAGGGATGGGCTGCTTCAGTTTTCCTCTTAAAGGACTCATTCCTTTAAAGTGTCAAGCGCCCATAACCCCTTGTCTTTCAGGAGGCACTCAGTCCCTCACAGGATTAGGCCCCAATTACATGCTAATTTCATGCTCCTTTCCTTCCAGGCCATGCATAGTGCTGGCGCTGATTAGTTCTTCTGTCATCTCCTTCAAGTCCCTCTCTGACTCAATCTTCATATTCCACAGAACCTATAAAGCACTCAACTTGCCCATACCATGCCTCACCACCTACACCCATGCTTGCCGAGCGTGCAGTGTCTGTGCTCTCACACTGCTGTAAGTACAGCTATACCTTTAATTGCACCCTTTGGACACCTGGAAGTGTGAAGTGGCACTGGGGTTTTATGCATTCCCACTCTATTGAAACTGCAGTAGGGCTGTGAAAACTGGACTTGCCCCCAGAACTCTAATTGGTAGAGGGACAAGCCAGCAAAGGCTGGGCAGAGAAATAGCAGGAAATCCCACTCTACATTGTGGAGCAAGGTCTCTTGGGGAAAAGAGATGGCTAGGGAAGTGGTAGCGTAAGAATGACTGCTGCTGCAGGCTACAGCAAGCTGAGAGCAGAAGGATTATGTGGTCCCAATGAACCCATCTCAGAAGAACCAGGCAGAGCCCAAAAGGAAAGGAGGCCCTTATCAATGACTTTTGTGTCCAATGGGATTGGGCTACATGGTGCTGCAGGTTACATTGCTACAGATTTTTTCCCACGAAAGCTCATGCAATAAATAAATTTGTTAGTCTTTAAGTGCCACAGGACTCCTTGTTTGTTCTTCTTCTTTTATGTCATCTCTTGTGCCTGCAAAAACCTCCAGTGCCAGGAGTCCCAGTCCTTCCATTTCACTGCCAAAATCCTCCTTAAAACCTGTTTCTTCAGTGAAACGGGCAGGTGTTAATAATCAGGAAGTGATGATCTGAATTCTCAAGGCCACCACATAAGGCCACCTTACACCACTCTAGCAGAATATAAGTCCTAATGTCTATTTATCCCTTCTACCAGGGGCATCACTGGGCACTGGCCCATCTATTGCAGAGTGCTCTGAGTCTCGCAGGAGCAGCCTCTCCTGCTCCTCTAAAGCTCTGGTCCTGGCCCCAGCAAGTTCCCAGTAGTGCTAGTGGCAGTGGTGGCTCGTTGCTCCTTGCTCCTTCCTCCCTCCATAGTCAGGCTCAGCCCCTTGATGCAGCAGGGCTCGGCTGCCACCAACTACACACACATAGGAACTTGCTGGAGCTGGTGCCCTTTTAAATCTCCTGCCCTGCACTATTGCTCCCAGGCACGTGGCCCAGGGCAGGGACAACAATGGGAAATATAAAACACATCACCACTGGCTTCATAGGTGATCAAGTGCACCACTGTGGTGTGCTCATTCTGTGCAGGGCTGCAGAGTTGGGGGGAGGGAGGGAATAGGACTGCTTTGCCCACCCCAGCAGCTGGCTACACACTCTAGGCTTGGAGGGAGTTAGGCCAGACTGCTGGCCCCATACTCTGGGCAGCCCTCCTAGGCTCAGCATGGAGGAAAGGGAGCTTCCAGGTCATAACCAGGCTTAGCAATTGGGAGGTGGGGTTGCCCAGACACTCTGCTACAGGTTTCATCGCCAGACTCAGCATTGGAGTGGGGGGAGGAAGCTGCCCAGCCCTGCTATGCTCTGGTAGGGATGACACATGGAGGGGCTGCCTAGTGCTCACAGGCCCCAGGGCTCATGCCTGAAGGGAGATGGGTTTAGGGGACTGTGCCCCAAATCTTTTTCCTATGTAGCAATGCCCCAACAATCCTGGAGTGGTGCAAGGTAGCCTTAGGGTTGCTAAGGATCAGACCTAAATTTTCATGTGTTCTTGGGCTTGAACTGGTGGCCCAAGATCTATGTATGGCTGGATTAGGTTGTCAGTTCAGAAGACCTCACCAACTGCATGCTGGTAAAACGTTGTCATGTTTCCATGAACTAGAGGTAAACTTACCCTTGGATTATAGAGCCAGACATGTACCCAGAAGTCAACTACTACAAGAGAAGCCCAAGAAAGAAAAAAACAGAACACCACTGGTCATCACTTACAACCCTCAAGTCAAACCTCTACAGCAGTGGTTTTCAAACTTTTTTTTTCTCAGAACCCAGCTGAAAAAAAAATCTTGTATGCTTGCGACCCAACAATTACATCTTTCAGCAATGCATTCCAATCATTTGGCATTGGCAGCATGGGGTGGCATGACCCAGTACTTGAAGGTTTGCCATGCAGTACTGGGTCCCAACCCATGGGCTGAAAAATCACTGCTCTACAGCACATCATCAAGGACCTACAGCCTTCTAAAAGATGATCCCTCACTCTCTCAGGCCTTGGGCAGCAGACCTCTCCTCACTTACAGACAGCTCACCAACCTTAAACAGATACTCAACAGCAACCACAGACCTAACAACAGAATGAGCCACAGTTAAATCCCCAACTAGACAGTCTTCTATTGATGTTGTTATGATTCACATCACACTGAAAACAGAAAAGCCTTTGAAGTAGCTCCCAAAAATTTGTGAAACTTATGTTTCATTACAAACTTCATATTCAAGCAACATTTGCACAAGGGTTCATGGACCTTTTGGCTATCCAGTTTCAAGTGAACCTACACAGATTTTTGACTTTCAGGTGAACCAGGCAATTTTAGTTGTGTTTCATTTTAAGATTATGGGTAAAGCTAGTTGGGAACTTTTTTATTAAAGGTTCTTCCAGCAGAAAATGCCAATGTATCAAAGACTGAAACTTTTCATGGGAAAAGCTCACTTTTGATTAATTTTTTGCTTGAAAAAAAATTCATAATTGTCAAAACTTTTTTCAGTGTTTTCAGAGTAAAAGTTTCTGGTAGAAAAAGACTTTTTGTTTTCAGATTTAAACTAATTATAGAAAAGAAATACATAAATGGTCAAAATCAAAATGAAAGTTTTCTACTTGGTCAAACCAAATTTTGGGGCCAGACTTTCAGTTGTGAATTCATCAAGAAGCCAGAATTTTCAAGACATTTTCTCTTAATCCCTATTAGTACAGGAACATTTTCTTAATATCTCAAAAACTTTCATGGGACAGAAAAAAACAGTTCTGTTTCAGAATTCATCAGAATACAAAACCCAAAGGAAAATTTAGGAATTGCCCAATCAGTAGTTGGCAAAGTTCTACCAACATTTCCCAACTCCTAATTTCTTTACTCTGCTTTTGCTTTGACAATGCCACTAAAAAAGGAAGGTCAGTTGATTTATTGAGGAAGTTTCTGTGTGTAAATTATATTTCAATCCAAAAAGAGAAAGTAGGGAATTTTCAATATAGTATTTACATACCAGCACAACATATTGTTTCACAACTATTTGTTAAACTACATGATCATGCCTAAGCACTATCAGTACATAAGCAATTTTCAGTGTAATTTCCCTGGATAATAAAGAGAAGAGGGGAGAGCCCCATTAAAAATATAAAAATGTTCTTATTTAAGCATACTATCAGAGCAAGAAAATTCAGAATGAATTCTCTTTTTCTACTCCTAATTTATCTCATTTTACACAAACATTGAATGCTAAGAGTAGTGAATGAGTGTAAATAGCGTACACTATGTACTTAGTACATAGGTGAGTGTAGCTAGTATACACTGTGTACTTCTTAGTGTAGCTAGTGTACACTATGTACTTCTGTAAATGAGACTGAATGATGACACCTTTGCTTCTGAGAGTCCTTGCCTTGATCTGTCTTCATTAATTCCTATTCCCATCTATGTAACCCAATAAGTAATTGCAGAGGGGATCATATTTGGGTTTAAGTGCAGTTCAGTAGGAACAATAGCCCCATTTCTGTGATGATGTTTCTTATTTGTGCTATCATCTTCTTGCCCTTGGTTTAAAGCAATAAGATATTATAGTGCCCCTGATGACCCATCCATGAAGTCCGGAAACAGCGAATGCTGCTGGTGATGAGTAACAAAGTTTGATGAGTCCAAATTCCATTTGAAATTATTGAAAAATAACATAGCAAAATGAATGCTATATAGCCAAGTTCCAAATTTAGGCAGAAATAAAAAGTTCTCGGGCAGAAAAATATCGCTAGATCTGAGGTCTATATGGTTCATGTTATTTATTTACTATTTCATGTCAAACAACATTCCTTTGATTCATGGTGTGAGGGAGGATATACAAACCCCACACTGGGGAACTTAGGATTGATAAGCAGCCCAGAGCCTGTGGGGCATTCTCACAGTGCAAACAGAGCTCAAAAGAGAGCAGCCCAGTTCAGCAAGGATGGACAAAGTAACGGAGCAGCCCCAGGCAGTTAGCTGCTGCAGAGTGGCCACAGGATCTCTCTACTGACTGGACCAAGCAGCCAAAGCCCCCAGTGGAGACCAGGAATGGTTGGCCACCACTGCCAGAGAAGAGTTTCCAGATTGCTGCCAAGGAGAACCACCCCCAATGTGGTGAATCCATAAACAGACTCGCCTGTGACTTTAGAAGAACAGAGGCTATGCCAGGAAGTGACCCAGGGAGCAGGCTTGTGGAGAGACAATCACTCACTGTCACATATTTGACTTTCCGGTCACTGGGCCTTGAGTTGGAACCCTACAGAGTAGAGAAGCTGTGGGTACCTTTACCACCAATTGAACTGACTCTCATCATTTGGTGATACTGCCGCAGACTCTTGCTGCTGGGCAACATTAGCGGGGTCAGGTGCCAAGCCCTATGACACATGGATATATAAGATATTAGCTAGACCTCATGTTTTAAGTCAAGTAAATGACTTTACAACATAAGCTGTGTCTGCATGGTACAGTTGACCTGGCTATTGGCTCTCAGGTCTGAGCATCTAGTTTAGCCTAGTGTGGGTGCTAGCTTCCCCACAGCAAAGCCTTCCCATGCTGTGATCTCAATGTTTCTGCACCCCGCCATGTGTGTCTGGGGCATGTCCCAAGGATGTTTTTGCTGAGACACTTTAGCATTCTTTTTCAGTCAGTTGTGGGAGAACTTGTCTCTACTTTGAGGCAAATTGTGGGACGGCACTGGTGGACTATCAGCAGTAGAAGCCTGTGTCCTCATTACGGTGTGAACAGAATGCAGTCTGAGTTATACCAGAACCTATACCCTCTGGTGAGTAAGCTAGCCAGGGATTGAAGAATCTGCAAAAGAGGTTTTTCTGTTTGGCTGCTAGTGGGAACTGGTTTAAAACCCAGGGTAGCTGCAGTTTAGGCATACCTAAAGTATTAAAATTTGAGTCAATGTCTCTGGTGAAACTTTTTTGACTTACTTGCCTATTATTTTACTACAGACAGTAAGAAGTCTGAGGCAAATAGAACATTACAACTTCCTCATGCAACTAGAATAGCATTTGAGCATTAGTGCAGAATTACCGTCTCTTCAGTAAGAAAACAAAAGCAAAACTTAGAAATAAAGAAACTCAGAAATACAAGTGCTGTTTCCGTTTTTTTTCTCATAATCTCCTGAAATTTCACAGATCCACTGTTATTTGTATGTATATGAACTTAACATTCTCTTTCCTACTCATCTGGGTACTTTTGGTAGTATGTGAACACTTCACAACCATTAATGAATCTATTTGCACAAGATCCAAAGGGGGTAGCCATGTTAGTCTAGTTCAGCAAAACAAACAAGGAGTCCTGTGGCACTTTTAAAGACTAACGGTTCTATTTATCATATGAGCTTTCATACGAGAAAATCCCACTTCGTCAGATACTTTCTGGCGAAGTGGGATTTTGTCCCTTGAAAGCTCATGTGATAAATAAATTTGTTAGTCATTAAAAGTGCCACAGGATTCCTTGTTTGTTCTATTCTCACAATATCCCTGTGAGAAAATGAAGTTTAATCAATCCCATTTTGCAGATGGTGTAAAGCACTGGTTTTCAAACTTTTTTCCTTGGGACCCAGTTGAAAAAAAAAAGCATTTATTTACACAACCCAACAATTACATCTTTCAGCAATGCATTCCAGTCTTTTTGTGGCAGCAGCAGGGGGTGCCACAACCCAGTACCTGAGGGTCTGAGACCCAGTACTGGGTCCCCACCCAAAGTCTGAAAACTGCTGGTGTAAAGAGCAGCCTAAGGAGGCCATTTGCACTACATGTGATGCTGTCCAGATTTAGGGGGCCATTTATGATATTATTTCATATTACTATTTCATAATTGCAATAATCTGTATGACCTATGCCATGTTTGGTACCAGTAGAAAGGTTCAGATTTGCTGGAAATGATTATAGTGTTTATGTATAGGTGTCACATCAATATGTTTGTTTTTCTGTGTTCCAACCTATATGTATGTCCACACAGGCTTCTTATTTTGAAACAACAGAGGTTGTTTCAAAATAAGAACGGCATGTCCACACAACGCACTGCTATTTCGAAATCATTAAACCTCGCATCTAATCGAAATAGCCGTTGTTTCGAAATGTTTTTTTCAAAACAACGGCGTTCGGACACGTTGTTTTGAAACAACACCATTGTTTTGAAACAACTGTTTCAAAACAACATGTCTGAACAGCCTTGTTTTGAAATAACCATTTCAAAACAACGGTTATTTTGAAAGCAGGCTTTCCCTTAATTTGAATTAACAAACTGTTAATTTGAATTAACTTATTTCAAAATAAGGACTTTATTTCTAAATAACTCATTTCGAAATGGGTTATTTCAAAATGATGTATGTGTGGACATAGTATGATTCTAGGGGGGTATATCAAGAATGCTAAATTAGTCTGGACTAAGTAGTTAGTTAAGTAGTCAAAAGTTAGTTCAAACCAAGCGCTTTTTTTAGTTTAAACTAACTTTTAAGCTTGAACTAAAAAAGTGCAGCTAGTTTGAACCAGAAGTTAGTTTGAACTGAAAAAGCATGCTTAGTGTGAACTAACTGCTAGTTCAAACTTATTTAATTTGAACTAGCATGTCTCTAATGAGCAAGTTAGAACTAAATATGCAACTAGGAAATTTTTTAGTTCAAATTAGGCAAAGCCTACTGGAGACAAGGCTCAAATCAGTTTGGATTAAGGATCCTTAATTCAAACTAATTTGTTTGTGTAGACATAGCCATTTAGCCCTTGGCTACACTAGGCTTTGCCTAGTCCGAACTAAGGAATTTCTTAGTTCAGGCGAGGCAAAGTTTAGTCTGAACTAATAAGTAACAATGCTAGTTCAGACTTACTCGCTTAGTTCAAACTTTAGTTCAAACTAAGCACATGCAATACCTTAACAAAGGGTTAGTTTGCACTTAAAAAGTTCGAACCAAGAGATCAGTTTGAACTGGCCACACGTGCTCATTCAAACTAAAACTTTAGTTTGAACTAGAACACATGGCTAGTTCAAACTAAAAAGCCACGGTTAGTTCGAACTACCTGACGTTAGTTCGGACTAACCTCGGACTTTAGTTCAGACTAGCAAGTCTGAACTAAAATTGCTGATATAGACATAGCCTAGGAAACTCCCCAGACTCAGTGGCTACAGCTGTTGTCTCCCTGATAGCCCATTAAGGAAACTTCAGGTACAATGAGCTTAGGGAGAAAATTGCTCAGTGAGGCACGAAGACTGGTCATGTGCCTCAGCTCCATTTTAGTACTAAAGAATTCCACACAGCATAGAGAAGGCTAGAGGAGATAAAAGCAGCTGCACCCCCCTCCATTTTGTCTTCAGCCAACACGTATCTCTTGATCAGTTCATCTGAAACTGAACAAAGGACTAAGGCCCAGCGATATTGTGAGTTTCTATCAGAGGAAGTGAAGAAGCCTGTAAAACTCCAAATTCTTCCAAAGATGTGCTTTACGTGGACTCTAAATCATCATATGGATGTGATGCACTTTAATCCTTTAACATCCCTCATATTTTGTTTCTTTCCTTTTTTGCAATAAATCTTTAATTTTAGTTATTAAGGGTACATCTATACTTGCAAGTTAGTTTGAATTAAGGAGACTTTTTCAAACTAACTTAGTAGCTCTCTATACTAGGCTTTCATTAATTTGAACTAAGGAATTCCTTAACTGGAACTAATGAAAACTTAATTCGAACTACTAAGACCTGCCGGTTAGTTCAAACTCAGCCCTTAGTTTGATCGTTAGTTTGAACTAAGGATGACATAGGCAAGGATTAACCCTTAGTTTGAACTTAGTAAATTCGAACTAAGGGCAGTGAGTTCAAATTAGTTAGCTCAAATTAGTCCACTTTGCTTAACTCAAACTTATTAGTTCCAATTAACTAATTTGAACTAACTTTTCTGAGTGTAGACATAACCTAAGGGATTGACTGGTAGGATGGCATTTTGGGTAAGAGCCATATCCATATTGTTCTTTCTAACGTGGCTGGTTCTTTGGGGTCAGGAGAAACCTTTCTGAGTACAGAGCTTAAAATTTTGAACAACTTGTCTCTTAACTAAACCGAGTGGCTATTTGGAAACCAGGGGCTGGAATGTAGTAAAGGCTGTTTGTATCTTCTTATGCTTCTTGATAACTAGTGTGGGGAATCAGAAGCATGTCTTGTTACTGACTGTGAGTCTGACTTCAGCACCACCCATCAATGTTGGAAGCATCTGGCTCTCATCTTTGCAGTTTGCCCTGATTTTTGGCTATTCAGGTGGATATCCCAAGAGGCCTGGGTCACAGTGCACAAGAAGTTTTATCAGTCCTCTGAACTCGAGGACCTATGCTACCAGATATTCTTGAGCACCATTGACTAGAATCTTAACTATTTACAAATGTAGAAATACAGAGCTCTTCAGCAATAGTTAATGATTGAGCCAGGAATTAAAGCCTGGAATTTCAAAGTAGTTTTAAAAGCCAGGAGCCCAGTTATTATTGAATTTCAATGGAGCTTGGGCACCTAACTTCTTTGAAATTCCTTTCTAAAGCCATGTCTTTAGGCAGCTACAAGGTCATTCTTCTTCCTTGTTCTTTTCTTTCATTAGGTTTGTGCATTTGACTCAACAGGAATTTTCCTTCTGTTTGTTACAAATATGTAGATATAAAACTATGGTATCTGCGGTGCCTATTATGGTATAGAATAAATTGCAAAGTTCTTTCCAGAAAGCAGCACAGCCCTTCACATTCTGGATCCTTGATTATGCCATTATTTCAATGAGCAGCATAAACAGCAACATATTCAATGTATCTTTGAAAAAGAGAAGTAGCATACTTCAGAACAAGAAGTATTGCTGTTAATGAAGTTTGGAAGCCCTTGGGGGCAAGAAGGACAATAGCAACTTTCTCTACAGAAACCAATCACTTATAAAATATTTCCTTCATAAATTGTGGAACAGAAGGGTTGTCACCACTGATTTCATTTCAAAGGACATGTTTGCTCTGAATGAAAGTCCATGCATCTTGGACCTAAAACATTGTTATGCAGTTTTGTCCAGTGGTGGCTGTGCTCATATTCTAAAGGTCTTTTAATGTACTATTTTATAAAAGCTTTTTCCATTTACTGCCTGCAAGATAATTCTACAAAGATAGATGAAAAGAAAACGCAATACTTCTGGTGATCTATTAGTAACTCACGTGACCAAAAGATTAAAATACTTTGAAAATGGGCAGAACAGTATTTAAAAGTTCTTAGTACTTAGCACAGGTCTTATGAAGAATTCCAAACTGATCAAACTGGTAAGTAAAGTCTCCTGTGTAGCTACAGCACAGACAAAGTCAATGTACACTTCTCACCATGGCAGAATACTACAGCCCTGATGTGGAGAGACCATCCTCTGGGCACAAGAGAGCAATTCAGTCTCCACGCCTCTTCAATCCACTGCCTCTCAAATGAGCTTGACAATGAAATTGGGTATAGCTACACTGAAATAAAAGAGTAATGGTTAGACCAGTGGTCTGCAAACTTTTTTTCTCAGGACCCAGGTGGAAAAAAATAATTTATGCCAGCAACACAACAATTACATCTTTGAGAAAAGAGTGCATGATCACTGCAGTCCTGGCTGAGCTCTCCCTCATTGTAGGACATCAGGTAGCTTTACTGGACCTATTCTTTGGATCTCATGTGCAATTAAGCTTACTGGGTCTGAATAGCTTCCAGAAACTGTCTGTAAATCCAACAGCTATGTCTACACACACATCGTTATTTCGAAATAAGGATTTCGAAATAAGTTATTTCGAAATAAAGTCCTTATTTCAAAATAAGTTCATTTGAATTAACGAAATAAGCTAATTCGAATTAAGGGAAAGCCTGCTATTGAAACCGCTGTTATTTCAAAATGGTTATTTTGAAATAAAGCTGTTTTGACATGGTGTTGTTTCGAAACAACATGTCCAAACGGCCTTATTTCGAAATAACTATTTTGAAATAACAGCCGTTTTGAAACAATCGGGGTTTAACCTGTTTCGAAACAACAGTTCTTATTTCGAAAGGACGGGATCTGTCCTTTCGAAATAAGAAAACGTCATGTGGACCAAATATCTTTTATTTCGGAATAACCCAGTGTTATTTCAAAATAAGTGCTGTGTAGACATACCCAACCTCTTTGACATTCCCATGGCATAGACCCCCAACACTAGTACTCCCTTCTGAGGATGTGGAATCCCTCAATCCAGCTGTCCTATCCCCCAAGACCAGTTTTGATACCTCATATCTCTGGAATAGCTGAAGCACACTCTCCCCAGAGCTGCACCGTGATGGGTATTCTGTGTTGCTGTTTAGATTTTAGCAGACTGCATGACAGTGAAAATGTGGAAACACATAGACCTTGCAAAGGGATTGTAAACCAGACACACTTTAATCATGGACAAAACACTAGAGTTACAGATCTAGTAAAAATAACAAAAACCTACACACACACACACACACACACACACACACACACACACACACGCACCCTCCACACCAGCGCCCTTTCAGGATCCCAGGAACATTCCACACCCCTTTCCTTCTGCTTTAGCTGTTGTCAACTGAGATATGATTGGTGAAAGAGGCTCAGACTTGAGGAGTTAAGGCCTCCCTCTATCAGGCAACCTGCTGAGCAGCTGTAACCTCCTGTTAGATTATCAGCTGTTGAACTCCAGCTTCCTCTCTGCTCCCAGGTTTATATTGTGAACTGCAGTTCCCTTGCTCTGCAGCCAGCCTATTGTTCAGAGATGGAGACGGACAGTCATTAAGGTTGAGAACCCTTAATGGTTTTCCCATTATTAGCCCCTCTAGCTGGTATGAAGATTTCCCCTAACATTTCATGGTGTTCCAGTTCAAGATGGAGGCTACAATGCAAAAACAAAGGACACAGCCCAATTTCTAATTCAAATGATATTTACAAAATGGAATGGAGTTTGTAGCTAGATACAGACATATACAAATACACGACAGTGATCATCATGGACCTCAATCTTAAGGCGTGCAGGCAAGGGGATAGTGTTATGGGTCTTAAGGCAACCTTAACTTTGAGATTTCTGGTCTTTTAAGAGTGTCACTTTACAGCTTTTGTTTTCTTTTCATGTTTTTTCCTATGGAATTTCTGAGACTAGTTAAAGAAATCATAAAACAAAAAAATACCATTAACATACATTACATGCTAGACAGCTGCAAATCACAATATCCACACCTATTTACACAATGACTGTCGCAGAAGAAACTGGGGCTCTCAAGTCACATGTACCTTTATGTATCATATCGCGGGTGCACTGCACTCTTCCATGTACCTTCACACACCCTATTAAAAGAAGCAGGGCATGCACATCATCACAGAACATATTCCACAAAGTGTACCATATTAAAACTGAAATTCTACTCAGCTTTCTTCAGGGCTGGCTCAAGGGGTTGGGGTGCCCCGAACCAACTTTTGCACCCTGTGGGGGGTGGAACTGGCCTGCGCTCTGGAATGGCTCGTCCCATCCCAGGGTGGGAACAGCCAGATGAAGGGCAGAGTTTACTAGCCCAGAGGCCGGACTCTGCTCTCCTGCCCCTCCCCAGGCTGGCTGTTTTGCTTTAGGGGCGGTGAGGGACAGCTCAGAAGTGGGGCAAGAGAGTGGAGTCCGCCCCATGGGCTGGCCTGCTCCACCCCTGGCGGCAGAGTGGCTGGCTCAAGAGAGGGGCAGGTGAGCGGGGTCTAGCATCTGTGCCAGCCCACTGTGCCGCCCCCAAAGCTGCGGTGCCCCGAGCCAGTGCCTCACTGGCTCATGGCTAGAGGCGGCCCTGGCTTCAGGGCTGGTCTGTCCATAGGCGACTTAGGAGGTCACCTAGGGCACCAACAGCTAGAGGGCTCACAGGGCTAGGCTGGAGCCTTTCCCACCCTGCTCCATATGTAGCCTAGGGCAGAGCGAGGCTGGAATCTGGCCATGGGTGGGGCTTCAACTCCAGCTAGGGAAGCAGTGCTGCTGCTGCTGCAATTTGGCCCAGCAGCCGCTGTGGCATCCTCCCACCATTTTGACAGGCTTGGGTGGGGGCCCACCATCTGGCCCGGCCTGGGCCACTGGGTAGCAGAGCGGGCACCAAAATCTCAGGTGCCTAGGGCACCCAAATGCCTTGGGCCGGCCCTGCCTGGCTTTCCTATAGACTCCTGTGCAAATCTAATGGAAAACAGGGATGTCATTTATTCAGTGGAAATTTCCACTCAGCTTATATTAATATGTATGATTAGTGGCAACAGGTTATTGGCAGCCCAAATGGCTTCTTAACACTTCAAAACAATATAAAAATATTTAAAGTTTAGGCAGAATGATTAAAAACTGCTAGTAGATTTGTGCTATGGAAAAAAGCATAAAAATAACATTAAGCCTGGAAGTGAATGGCAGTGTTTCACAAAAGAATACTTATCTGAAGTCCCACATGCTTTTCTGAAACTGTGGTTTTGCATTTCTTTCATTTGCATTGATATAACAGTTATAAATAAGAGACTCTGAAGCTGTCAGTGAAGATGGCAATTTGGATCCATCATTATTCTTTATGTCAATCAAGCTGAAGAGCTTGACTGGGGGTAAGAGGATGCTCCTGCAAGCTTAACTGAATGCAGTCCTTCAGCAACTTATTTGTAAAATAGGAGTGTAAACTGTAAAAGAGTTCATATAGAGTGTTTTTCATAATGTTCAGGTGCATGTCACCGCTTTACATATTCTTTCCCCTTATGTGGACAGCCATAATCCTTAAGGAGCTGATCTCCAAAGCCTAACTTCTACCTGACCACTTCTCTTCCTCCTCCATCTTCAGCCCAGAGAGCTCTGGATTCTTTTAAAGGAGTTATATCTTCCTCTGTAAGCCAGTTCACAGACAATGGATCCTCTGAACAGATCACTAATTAAGCCCTTTTAAGAACACTTTTAAGGTCTCCAGCTTGCATTGATAGTATACACACTAGATCCATATAAAAGTATTAGGTTGTGGCAATTCTCAAAGGGTATATCTACACTTAGACTTGAATTCAAATTGATGACAATCAATTTGAATTCATTTAAGTGTACGGCCACACTCACTTTCCTCGATTTGAAAGGAGGAACTCCTCAGTTTGAAGTGATGAAAGCTGACTTTGAATTGGTCAAACCTTGTTTGATTTCGAAGTTAGGGTCAATTCGAACCCAGTAGTTCGAATTGACCCAGTGTGGCCATGGCAATCCAAACTCACTAAGTTCAAACTGACAAGGGTTGATCCTCCTCCCAAGGTGCCATGAACCCTGGGAGGAAGACCAGCCCTATAGCACTTGGGGCCAGCAGCCCCAAAGATGCCTCCACCCCCCAGCCAGATCGGGATGGGGGCACAATGGGCTTCCCGTCCCCTGGCTGGGGACAGGGATCCCAGCCCCCACTCCAGGCCCGCTGGTCGCATACCAGGAAGGTGCCCTGGCATGCAGCTTCTCTTAGGCTGGCCACATGCGGGGAAGGCACCCCAGTGCATGGCTCCTGCCCACCTAGCCACGCGCAGGGAAGGCACCCCGTGTGTGGCTCCTCTCTGACTCAGGATGCAGCCGTGTGCCGGGGTGCCTTCCCTGCATGCAGCCAGCCCAGGAGAAGCCGTGCATGAGGGTGCCTTCCCTTCCTGAGGCCAGCTGGGCAGGAGCCACTCGGGGTGCGTGCCTTCCCCGCTGCAGGGGCTCCTGCCCTGCCGAGATCCCTTCTCCCCCCACCCCTGCTGCACTGTCAGCACTGGGCCAAGGGATTCCCCCGGCCCCGCATGCTGACAGCGCAGCCAGGGTGGGGAAGGGATTCTCCCAGCTGCAGCTGACAGTGCCAGGTGGGGGGATCCCTTCTCCCCTGCCCCCACTGTGCTGTTTTGGGAGGTAGGGGTGCCCTGGCCCCAGGAAGTCCTGGGAGGGGAAAACATCCCCTGCCAGGCTCCTGCCTTCTGAGCCTGCAATGGGGAAAAACATCCCCTGCCCACCTCTAGCCATACCACAGCTAGAGTTGGGCAGAGGTTGCTTTTCCCTGTGCTGGGCTCAGAGTGCTGGAGCCCCGCAGGGGATTGGGTGGTGGCATGGCCCTTCTAGGGGGCTGTGTTGCCACACCTCCCATCGTGCCCCTCCTCCAATGCAAACTAGCAAGTCCAGTTCATGGACATGCTAATTCCAATGCGAGTTTCTTGTGTGGCCATGTCAATTTGAATTGACTCAATACGAACTAATAATTATTAGTTCAAATTAACTAGTTCAGATTCAGTCGTTCAGATTGACATGGTAAGCGTAGACATAGCCAAAACCAAAACAAACCACAATCCCCAAAAGAAAAAAAAACAGCCATATTTGGAGATTAATGTACCTACACCATTACATCATTTGAAAGTTTATTTTCTTTATATTCTGCGAGCCCCGCAGCAGGAGGAGGGGGCACGGGGCTCCCTGCTGTGGTATTCCCCGCTGGCGGGCTTGGGGGCACCCCCCCCCATAGCCCGCTGCGCTCTTCCCTCATCACCCTGGGCAGGGCGCTGAGGGCTCCCTGGGCAGGGTGCCGAGGGGGGGTGGCCCTTCCTCCCAGGGTGCTAAGCACCCTGGGAGAAAGGTCAATAGTCATTTTGAAACAACCGGTTTCAAAATAACTGTCATTTTGAAACAAAAGTGGTTTAAGCTGTTTCAAAACTATGAGCTCCGTCGTTTCGAAACAGGAAAATGTTGTGTGGACATAGTCTTTTTTATTTTGAAACAACTCGTGTTGTTTCAAAATAAAAGAGACATGTGGACATACCCTATGAGCTGCAGACAGCTGCTTCCACATCTTTCAGATTCTATATTTTGAGTCCTGCATGGCTATCAAATTTATAGCCACATCCAATCTACAATCCACAAAAGTGATCTGTGAATATAAAGCAGATATCCAGATTTCCAGGTCTCTAGTTATCAGTTCAAAAATCATTTTCCATGAAGCCTAGTCCTTAGCAAGATGCAACTATAATGTTTCTGTGGCAACTGTTCTGAGACATCCAATAGGAAATGTGACTATGTCCTTCTTCTATGATGGGGTGGGGAGCAATAGGCACCTACTCAAGAAAAAGCTCTAAAAATTGGAACTGTCCCCATGAAATCCAGACATCTGATCACCCTATCTTGAAGCAATATATAGAGCACTACTTAAAATAAGAGAATTTAATACAAATTATTCCAAATTGGTCATGGTTTATCCCTGTTTCTATAGTAATTGCTTCATATCTCATCTTGAAGTAGCCATAATAAGATTTCAAAAGACATATGATATACCTATGTGTAGAGAGGGTCCATTAAGTCAATCAAATTTGTAGGGTCAGCTACTCACCTATACAGATACACTTAATATTATACAGGTGTGGCCAAAGTGTGGCTTGGAAGTTGCATGCCCCTCTTGAAAGGAAAAGTGCGGCTCACTGAAGAAGGACATCAATGTGACGATCCCTGTTGAGGGCCCCAGAAAAACCAGAATTCAGGGGTTCTGTACCCTTGGCTGGCTTTCAGAGTGGCTTGCCACGTCCCCACTGGCTGGGAGCCAGCAGCTGCCTGCCTTCCTCCCAGGGTCCTGCCACCAACCACGCTGCAATGCCTCTTCAGACCCCTCACCCCAGCCTCGGCACTGACAACTGCCCTGCTGGGCAGCTGGGGAAGAGATGAAGCCTGTCACATCTGAGAGTTGCGCAGCAGGCAGAGCCCTGCAGGGCATCCCTTGAGGGGATGGGCCTAGGTGGGGTCTCCACATCCCCCCCATGCTAGAGAGGAGCATGGCGGGCCAGCCTGCTCCATCCCCCATGGATTCCAGTCATCCCCTGGGACTGGGAGATGGCCTGAACTGAGGACACACCACAACTGGGATGGGACCATCATCATGCCCCTGACCCACCTTTCTTTTTTCTTTCTTTCTTCCTTTCTTTTTCTTCCCATCTCTTCCTTCCATCTCTTTTTTTCTCTATTGCCTTTTTTCTCTTCATCCCTTTCTTTTTCTTTCTTTCTTTCTTATCCTCCCATCTCTTTTTTTCTTACTTTTCCCTTTCTTTCTTTCTTTCTTTCTTTCTTTCTTTCTTTTCTGTCTCTCATTTTCTTTTTTCTTTCTTTCTCCTCCTTTGACCTCTTTCTTTTTCTCTTTTCTCTTTCTTTCTCTTCCTTCCTTGTCTCGTTTTCTTTCTTTTTCTCTTTTTGCTTCCTTCCTTCTCTTTCTTCCTTCTCTGTTTTTTCATTCTTTCTCTTCTTTTCTCTTCCTTCCATCTTTCTTATTTTCTTTCTTTCTCTATTTTTTCTCTCTCTTCCTTCCTTCTTTCCTTCCTTCTCTTTCTTTTTTCTTTGATTGTCTTCCTTCTGTCCTTCATTATTTTTTCTTTTATCCTTCCTCTTCCTTCCTTCTCTTTCTTTTAAAAAAGTTTAAAATATTTAATTTTAATTAAAACCTTTAAAATTCAATTAAAATCAATTAATTGTTTTATTTACAATCACTTGAATTCTATTAATTAATTTTTAGTTTAATTTTAATTAAATAATCTGGTGGCATTTCAGAGTTTTAAATACTGTTGTATGAAATGGTTTTGGTGATGTGGCCCTCAGGCCAATATCCTAGCCCTCATGCGGCTCTTGTGGTGATTTGAGTTTGAGACCCCAGGGTTAAGGGGAAGCAGGCAGCAGGGGCTGAGGAGCTGTTAGAGGGAGGGAGAAGGGATCGTGGTTGGGCCTGAGTGGAGAGGCAGAAGCCAGGGCCTCAGTGTGGCTCTCGTAGGCTTAATAATCAACTCGTGTGGCTCTTGAGTTCCATAAGTTTGGCCACCCCCGTGTAGGTATTTAGAAACAAATGAGCTACTGATGGATTAAGGGAAGATTGACAGTATCACAGAAGTATCATTATTTAGTACATGCATCTCTTAGCTTTTCCATTTAATTTTTTTCCATTTTACTGTGAAGAAAATAATTACTTTATTATGATGAGTGAAAATGTCCACTTACTGAATGTAATTTCAAATAATGTTATTAATTTACACAACATAGCAGGTACCTTCTTAATCCAAAAACAATTGACAGCTATATCTTGACACTTTCATTATGAGAGCTGTTTAAAATAATCTGGAAAGGGGGAAAGTGTCTTACTGGAATGAGCCTATGTATCTTCTATAATCTAATAATTAATCTTCAGCGGCATAGGTCAAGTAATTGTTATGATACAGCCTTTAGTCCTTTCTTTGGTCATTGCTTTTAATTACCACAGAGAATGTCAGATTTATGTAGTGATTTCTTGGAGATAAAATGAACAATACAGTATTGGCCTGAATAGTGCTTTATTTTAAAAAAAGATGGCAATAGTTTTCTTTTCATTCTCCATATGAATTTAGTGGGTTTTTAATATGCTGTTCTTATTACCTGTAAAACTAAAAATTTTATTATTAATATTAATTAATGTCATATTAATCACATATCCATGAAAGAGACAAATTAAGGTTGCACAGGAACTTTACTTTGCCATTTCTGAACTTTCTGACTGCTTGATTTTTTTGCCACTGTAACAGTTATTTGGCAAATGTTTTACACTTACACACACACACACACACACACACACACACACACACACACACACACACACACACACACAAAATACCATTTTTCCTAATAAAAGATTAAGAACTTTTTCGGAAGTAGTAGCACTTCCATTGTTTGCAGCAGGATCTCAGAAGTCATGTGCTATCTTCAGTCAGCATTCCATGGCCCATAAGCTTCTTGAGAAGGGAATGAAGAATGAAGGCCAACACCTTGCTGTGTCATTCTCTTATGATCTCATAAAAGGAATAATTCAACTGCTGTCTTTTCTTAGGCCAGATACTGCTCTTAATTATACCTCTGCAATCACATTTACCTCCGAGAGGAGTTGAAATCAGTGGGATTACATGAGTGACACAATACAATATAGTCCTTGTTGATCCTATATAAACCAAAACAGCAAAAGTCCTGTTTTAAGTTAACAAAACCTACGAGACTCAGGAAACAAATAAGTAGTTCATACCAAGAAAAAGATTTTCTCTTCTATATATTGAACACTTAACTCCAACACAAATAAGCCTTGAAAATAGAACCAGTATGTTTCCAAAGCTGAAATTATTTGTCAAACCATTGCTCAATAATATTACATGACATTTGTCATCTCTCTTCTCAGCTTCAATTCTTACTGCTTTTAGTTATTTTATATCACTCAAAGACTTTTGTTTGGAGGGAGAAATAGTAAAGAGGGATTTTATATGACTATTATTTAAGTGAAGGATTTTCATTCCAAAGGAAGAATGGACAAGAATGAGTTTGATGGCCGAGTAAAGTGAATTAGATTCACATACAATCTCCTAAGCCTGAATCTTTATTAACTAATTTGCATAACTCCCAATTCCACTGACTTCTTTTGTCCTCCATTGTTTTTCTTTAAATTCAATTGCATATGTATTCATTTTAATGCTCCTGGAGCCAGCATCCCTTTGAGATCTAATTTAGGCCCACTATTAAAACAAAAACAAAAAAACAAAACAAAAAAAAACACCACACAAACAAAAAAAACAACCCACATCTTTGAAAAATGAGAGACAAGACTATTAGAAATGAAACTCCAGGACAACTGCATCTTTGAAATAATTGACTAAGAAAAGTCAGATTCTGTTTCACATACAGGTCTTATAACAGGCCTTGAAGTATATTTTCTCCTTGGGAGATCTGCCTAGCTAGGGAATTCAGGATCTGGTATGTGAACAATAAGGGATCGGCTGCTCTGGCAATGTTGACTGCTCTGTGAGGCAGCATTGGCACAAACTAATCCTAAAGTTTGTGCAACCAGCCTGGGATGATCATCTCAGGGTAACATGATATTCCTGTGAAAGAGTGCCAGCATAGGGATTTACACCACTCATTCTTTCCCTCTTACAGGGGAAAGGGCCACAGACAATGTATTTATCATCTCCCTCACCCTGACTGTAGCAGCCGCTTTGTTGTGAGTTCTACGGAATTTTTAGCATGTGCCACTTCAAAAAAGTCTCCAGTTGATTTGTCCAGAGTTGTCACTGGTGTGAATTCATCAGAACTGTATCTGTCAGCATACGTAACTGAGAGCAATATGATTGGCTGAAACTCACATGGCAAAAGCATTTTTGTAAATAATGGACCAGATTCACCAATAGATTCTATTTGCTTTTCATTTGTCTGGCACTGTACAGGGGCCTTAACATGGATGGATTGGCTGGGTAAAATACACACAGCTGCTCTGCATTACTGAATTAGTGCAAAGCCGCTTGGGTGCACTGGTGAATAACAACATAAGAACAGCCATATTGGGTCAGACCAGTGGTCCATCTCACCTAATATCCTGTCTGCTGACAGTGGCCAGTGCCAAAGTGCTCCAGAGGGAATAAACAAAACAGCTCATCGTTGAGTGATCCATCATCTGTTGTCCATTCCCAGCTTTTGGCAAACAGAGGCTATTGATACCCAGAGCATGCAGAGCCTGACCACCCTGGCTAATAGCCATTGATAGACCTACCCTCCATAATTTTTCTAATAATTTTTTGCACCTTCTTAGTTTTGGCCCTCATACCATCCCCTGGCAATGAGTTCCCAAGGCTGACTGTGCTGCCTGAAGAAATATTTCCTTTTGTTTGCGTTAAACTTGCTGCCTATTAATTTCCTTCAGTCACCCCCCCGCCCAGTGCTTGCATTATGTGAAGGAGTAACTAACACTGCCTTATTAACTTTCTCCATACCAGACATATATATTTTTAGGCCTCTCTCATACCCTCTCTTAGTTATCTCTCTTCCAAGATGAAAAGTCCCAGTCCTTTTAATCTCTCCTCATACAAGTTGTTCTGTACTCTTAATCATTCTTCTTGCCTTCCTCTGTACCTTTAAATGGCTGCAGGGACATTGTTCCCACTAAGCGTTTGAATCTATTTTAATGTTCTTCCAAAGCAACAATAAAAGCATGTCTGCTGAGGAGGACAATACCTTATTTCCATTGAAGACAAGATGCCTTTCACATCAAATTTAAGCTTTTCAACTCATCAAACCTAATGTTCCTGCCTATGTTCTCTGTTTATTTCCTCCATTTTCTGTTACTTACAGTTACTCCAATTCTGCATTCTAAAGGCCCCTTTTGATCTTCTTCTAGGCTAACCCCTGCTCTTTGAATTCCTGCTTTCACCTTCTGGAGAAATAATCTCCATTCTGTGAAAATATTCATCACTGATCCCTCTAAAATAGAACAATTTTACACTACAAAACTAAACTCTTAGGCTGTGTCTCAGACATGTCTAACCTGTCAGTTTCACGTTGATGGAGTTTTATGGACAGAGAGATCTTCCTCTGTCTTATCCTCATACTGACAGCACTCAATAAATAAAATAAAAGTAATGGCCAGAAGACATCATGACCACTGGTCTCTGGATCTTCTGAGGCATGCTTAGAGTAGGCCCTGCTGGAAGGGCAAAGGCACCTTTAACTGATCTTTACACTCTTCCTTCCTGAGCCTGAGTCCTCAACTGGTTCCCCTTAGGGCCTTGGCCCGAGGAAGGGCTGTAATGCCCCTGCCGGATGTATCTGGAAACTGCAGGGCTCAGAGCTACTGAAGTGGGGTGGTGGGGCCAAGACAGGAAGGGGAAGTATAAAAGGCCAACCCAGGAGGTCAAGCAGGAAGAAGCTTCTGAAGGAGGAGGATGCTTCTTCCTTTAGACTGTGTTCTGAGCCTGACCTGGGCCCCTCTGCAGAGTAGCCCAAGCCATCCATGAGCTGGCGTCTTGAGGGCCTGCCAGGGCTACTGTGCCTAATGGCTGGGATCAGCTGCCAGAGGGTGCTGACTGGGAAGGACTACTCAAGGGTAGCAATGACCTAGAAGAGTTCTGGACTTGGTGAGGAATAGGTTACAGCTAGGACGCTCACTAGCCATCTAACCTACAGAAGCTGGGGATGACCTGTGTCTACAGGTACCCAGGTTCAGGTTGGGAGGAAATAGTCCAGGGGCAGCTGACTTCAGTCTGGCTGAGCATGCAATTGCACCAGTGTCAGTGTGCTGTGGCTGGAGCCCCACTGACCTAGTGGTAGAACCCTCTGCCACTGGTAGGGCTGTGGTTTGGGATGCAGTAGAATCAGGCAATCTTGTATCCTCTTTCCCTTAAGCACCCTGAGAATTCTTGTACCTCCCTGACCTGCAACCTTGGAGGCCATAAAACAGTTTTTACCCTGCCCAGGACCAGAGACTGCCTAACCAAGGTCCTGGGGGACTCCTTGCCTACCCTGCCCCACCTGAAGGCCAAGTGCAAGCTCAAGCCACTACTGAAATCATGACTTGATAGCCCTGATTCTCCTGAGCAGACATGCATGGAGTTGTGGCTTTCCTCAGAAACTGGGCCTGAGGAAGGGGTGTGATGCCCCTGCTGGGCAGCCCCACTGCCACCTTACACACCCCATAGATCAGAGCAGGGTCAGCGGCCGATGCTACCTCTGACCACTCCTATGGCTATATATATGGCCCAACCCTGACCCTCCCCAGTCCCCTATAAGTTGCCAGCTTTGGATAGAGGAGACAATGGGGGGACCTGAATGTATGTGAGCAGCCCATCTTGAAGGAGGACGGTTACTGGTAAGTAACCCACCGTTCTTCTTCGAGCACTGCTCGAATACATTGAGTAATAGCTGACTACTAGCCGTACCATGGATGGTGGGTGGAGCTGGAGATTTCCACCTTCAGCATGGCTATTCCCTTAAGGCAAGCCCCAAACCTGGAAGAGTGCCTGAGAGCAAGCATTTTGCTTACATGGAGGGGATATTTTATAACTCTTCAGGGCCCCAGAAAACACTGAGCAAGGGGCCCCAAGAGAAGCTGTGTTGCCATGAGTTGGGCTGGGAAGTGTAGTGTTGGCTATGCCAAGTCTGGAAAGTCTCCAACCCTAGGAACTGAGGGAGAGAGAGAGAACTGAAGATCTGGAGGCCTTTTTGCTGCTGAGCAATAGCACTACTCTTCTCACGTGCTCAACAAGCACTTCCCAAGAAGAACGTAGGAAGTGAGTGACTTCTTCTGAATGCTGGCATAGATACTAAAACTTCAGGCCCTCAATCCCAAACTATAGCAGTAGGATTGTGGATAGAGGAAAATTGCAAGGACGGGCCGACTACCCCGGCTGTCCCTAGGAGGTGTGGGGCCCTGGGCGACTCTCCCTCTGTGGGCCCCCACTCACCTCCCTACCCCAGGGCATTGGGGGGGGCAGGACTGGCTCACCCAGGGGAGGGGCAGTCACCTGTGCCAGTCGTCCCCTGCCAGAGATGGGGCAAGCCAGCCAAAAGTGGCGGAACAAGAGCGTAGGGTCTGGTTTCTCAGCTGCCCTTAAGCCACTGGTTGTCAAATTTTTTTCCTTGGGACCTAGGTTAGGACCCCGCTGCCATGCGGCAACCCTCCACTGGAAAAAAGCAGCCACCGCCAGAAAATTGAACAGTGACCATGGCTGTGGCAGGGAAAGGGGGGGGGTTGGTGGGGTGGCAATCCCACATGGCTTTCATCCTTTCTCTTGAGGCTGCTACGGCTATGTCTACACTGCCACTTTTATCTCAGAATAACTAATTTGAAATAGCTATATTGATTTTTTAAATCAAAATAACTATTTTGAAATACCACATCTTCACAGGACTGTTATTTTGAACTAAAGGTGACATAACACACTCGGAATAGAGTCCACACTTGGTTTGCTATATCGAAATGGAGGCTGGATCAACCTGTGCATTGTGGGAAGTGTGACATAGCTGAAGGTCTCCCCTCCCCTGGGCAGCCCTTTAAAAGAGGCAGTGAGTCCTCTGTTTCCCCAGTGTGCCTTGTAAAATGGCAGGTGAGCAGCTCATGGCTCTGACTCCACTCCTGCGGTTCCTCAGGCACCTGCAGGAGATCTGGCACAATCTGGGAAGGCTGCTTCCCCTGTGGGGCACATGGCCTCACCACAGGCAGCCTGCAGGGTACTGTGCACCCCATCCTGCTAAGCCACAGGACCACCATGTTACACTCTGTGCCTCACTGTCCGTGGGCATGAGTCCAGCACTGAGAGGTGGGAGTGTGTCATCATCACCACCTGGGATGACTGTCTCTGGCCGCAGAACTTCAGGATGAGCAAGAGGATCCTCCTCGCCAGGGCCGGTGCTAGGGTTTCTGGCTCCCCCCCCCCAAAACCTATAAATTCGCACCCTCCTCCCTCCCCCTTCCCCAGGCAGGCGGTCCCTAGAGGAATGAGAGGCCCTGGGCAAATTAGCCCTCCGAGGGGCCCCGCCACCCCCCTACCTTGCGGGGTGGAACTAGCTGGCCCAAGGGAGCGGCAGACCCCCCCTCTGCTGTCCTCCCCATGCCGGGGACTGGGCGAGCAGCCAAAAGGGCAGCCTGGTGCAGCGCTGCCAGTCCAGCCACCCCGCCATGTGCACTGCTCTGGGCTCCAGTGCCGGAGCAGCGGGCAGGAGGCACCGCGGGGCCAGTATCACGCTCCCCCCCCCCCGTCCCAGTCATGCTGCCTCCTGCCCCTCCCTGCTGCTCCATCACTGGAGTCCAGAGCCGTGTACATGGTGGGGAGGGGAGGTGGCCAGACCGGTAGCGCTGCACCGGACTGCCCTTTAGGCCGCTTGCCTGGTCCTCAGCATGGGGGGGGCAGTGCTGTGGCTGCATGGGGCCCCCAAAGCACAGGGCCCCAGGCAGTCACGAGGGTCGCCCTAGCCTAGAGACGGACCTGCCCCCTGGCATGGGGAGGGGGCTGCCTGGCCAAGAGAGGGACCGGCCCTTGCACTGCCTGGGTCCATGCTGGCAGAAACTGGGCAAGCCAGCCAAAAAGTCAGCCCAGTTCAGTGCTGCTGGTCTGCTGACCCCCCCCCCCAAATCTACCCTCGGGCCCCCCCCCCCCATGCGTGCTGCTCTTGGCTCTGTGTCGGAGCAGCAGGAAGAGGGGCAGAGGCAATGTAGCTGGGGGGGGGGGAATAGCAATATTGGCTTTGCGCTGCTTTCTGCCCCCTCCATGCTGCTACAGCACAGAGCCAGGAGCAGCACGCATGGCCGGGGGGCGGGGGGGGCAGATGGAGGGTCAGCAGACTGGCAGTGCTGAACTGGGAACCCTTTTGGCTGGCTTACCCCATGCCCACTGGCATGGGATGGCCTGGCCAGGGACACTTCCCTCGCAGGGCATTTTGGTACCCCTCAAATGGTGGCAGCCCCCTGTGGTGCTTATCGTGTTGTGCCAGCCCTGTTCCTCATGCTGGTCCAGGAGCTCACCCCCCCCCCCCCTTCTGCAGCAAATGGCCACCCACCTGCAACCCGCTCTGCCTGCCGAGAAGCAAGTGGCCATAGTGCTCTGGAAACTGGGAACCCAGGATTCCTACCATACTGCAAAACTCCTCCCTGTACAGGAGGATGCAGGCGGGTACCATGTTCCCAAGCACAACATCACCCTCAGGGTCATCCAGGTGCCCATTGTGATCCTGGGGGATGCAGCCTAGCTGCTGATGCTGTGGCTCATGAAGCCCTACACAGGGCACATGGATGCCACCAAGGACGTTTTTAACCAGAGGCTACATCTGTGTTGCTCAGTGGTCAAGCGAGCTTGCATCCTCCTGTACAGGGAGGAGTTTTGCAGTACACAGGTGTCATGCGCCCTCTCCGGCCAGCCCACATAGGGATCTTGCCAAGAACATCCCACAGGTTGTCAGCACTTGCTGTTGTCTGCAGAACCTGTGCAAGCTGCAGGGAAAAAGGGTCCCACAAGTCTGGGAAGAGGCACAGCAGCTCACCAGGGACTATGAACAGCCCCAGGACATCTTGCACCACTTGCAGTGGGCCCACCGCCAGACCCAGGCCATCAGAGATGTGCTGGCTGCCAATCTTCAGCGAGAGGCGGACTGAGGGGTGCACCTCACACCACACTTGTACAGCAGGACCTGCCCACCAGCAGCTGTCCAAGGCCACCCCCTTGCACCACCACCCACCTATGTGCCCCACTTACCCATACCAATAAAAAAACAACTTGCACTTGATTATATGGTTTCAAGGATTTTATTTACAAAAGGGTTTGGTGGAGCAAGGGTGGATTTGCAGGTGTGTGAGTGGGGTCTTTAAGGGAAGGGGGAGTTTGGGGAGGGGCCTTCTGCTGGGGTGCTGAGGGTGGGAGACTGAGGCCATGGCTATGGACCAGGAGCTGCTCGATCCTGGGCTTGCAGGCGGCTGCCCTGAGTTCACACACAGTGCTGTGGAGGAGTTGGGGTGGAGTGGGGAGCGGTGGTGTTACTCCAGGTACTGGAGACTCCAACTTTGCTCCTAAAGGAGCTCCACCATTGTCTCCAGCAGCCTGTTCTGGGCTTCCCAGAGACCCTGGTCCACCCTGCAGCTGGCAAACTCTTGATCCAGCCAGTGCTCCATTTGCTACTCCTTGCTCCCGGCGAAGCGCACAATATCTTCAAATTGCTCTGCCCAGGACCATGGCGCCCTCCTCTGACGTCTCTGGCATGGCATTGTCCTGGAAGGGCCGGCAGGTGTTGGTGATCAGGCTGGCTCTGGAGAGAAACAGAAAACATAGGCGCCTGTTGGGGTGTGGGCTCCGTTGGCTTGGGGGGATGCTCCTGTCCCCCCACCATCCCCATGCTTTCCTGCCCCTTTCCTTGGGGTTGGCATCCCACTGCACCCAGTTCTGTGCTGTGCTGTCCATCCCCCCTCGCAGGCCAGGTGTGTTCCCCATGGTGGCAACAAACCAGCAGCCATGCTCTGGAGCCTTCTCTGGAGGCCACGTTCCAGCACAGTCTGTGCCATGATGCCTGGCCTGACAGTCCAGCTCTGCACATAGCACCACTGTGCCCGGCTCTGTCTCCACCTGGCAAGGACAGAGCCTCCCAATACTTTCCCCAAAGCTTGACATGAGGTGTGCGGTTGGGGGGGGGGAGTGGGGTGGGGAATAGGGCTGCTCACTAGCTTTGGACATTACTGAAGGCAGCCACCTGAGGATGTTTGTAACATGGGGGGGGGATTAGGGAACTCTCTGGTGCCTCCAGCCCGTGTTCCCCCTGCAAGAGCCTGTACCCACCCCTGCAAGGCTGCCTGACCCTGTGCCTGGTCCCCCTGCAGTGCCCCCCCCCCACCCACAGGTGTGCCCATCCCTGCCTGCAGCCTGGTGGGGAGGCAGTACTCACCAGCATGTGCTGGAGGTGCCTGCTCCGAAGCCCCCTCGGTGGTCTCCTCAGTGGAGGGAGCCTCCTCCTGCTCCTCCAACACTGTGGACTCTGGTGTCACTAGAGCAGGGACCAGCTTAGGGTTTCCAGCTGGGTGAAGGGCTGGCTGGGTGGGCTGCTGCCCTGACGTGGCACCTCCTCCTCCAGGGACGCTGGCTCGCCAGAGTCCACCACATCTACAGGGAGGGCGCTGGGCTCCTGGACCAAGAAGGAGTGGAGCTCCTCATAGTCCTGGCAGCTGCTGGTGGGCTCAGCACCATTTTGGTCCTTTGCCTCCCTGGCCCGCTGGTGGACTGCCGGAGCTCCTTCACCTTAGCCCTGACCTGCTCAGTGGCCCTGTGGTGGCCCCAGGCTGCCAGGTCCCTGGCATACACCTCCCTGTTGTGGTTGCAGGCAGTCAGGCAGCTTTGGATGTCCTCCTGGCCCCACACAGCCAGGAGGTCCAGGATCTCCTGGTGAGTCCAGGAGGGAGCCCTCCATCAGCGCTGCCTTGCCTGCTCCGACATGGCTGCTTTGTGTGGGGCTGGCCAGTTCCAGAAAGACCGGCCCAGGAGTCAGGGAATCCTGCCCTGCCATTGGCCAGAGCAAGCTCTTTTTCCTGTGCCTGGAACGCTGGGAAGAAGGTCATTCCCAGGGGAAGGTCAAAGGAAGCCCTGCTATCTTGAAATAATCCTATTCTATGTCCAAAATAGGGTTATTTCAATTTGAGGGATCTTGAAAAAGAAGCTTTTTTGAAATATAATGGTTTACCAGTATCAAAATAGCAGTTTGCTATTTCGAAGTACCAGAGCCCCATTTCAAAAAAGCAAAAGCGACAGCCCAGACATGAAAAAGTTTTTTCGAAATAAGCTTCCTTATTTTGAAAAAACTTTTCAGTGTAGACATACCCTAGTGCATCTCTGAAATTTACATATCTAATTTGAGATCACCTGCATGGAACATGCAGAGGGTGATCCCACATGCCATACTCCTGTCTCAAATGACGAAGTATGTCAAGTCTCTAAAATGGCATGTAGTAGCCTGGAGTGTGTGTATGGGAGCTCCTTGCAAATGGGGGTGGAGGGCGACTGGGTGCAGAAATGAGATGGAAGTGCTGAGATAAAGGAAGAAGAGGAAAGCCAGTGCTAGGCTGGAAGGAAAGGTCCTGGAACATCCTATTTGCTGCTGAGCCTGTCCAAGTCCCTCCAGGCCCTGGTCCCTTCTCCACTGCCAAATCCCAGGAACTGAAGCAGCCCCTCTGGGTGCCACTTTCACCTCTGCACTTCATCTGCTCCCTCAGTCTGCATGAGTTTACATGAACACACAATATTGTGATTGAAGGGGTGCTAGCCCTCTCTGCTTGGTCTGGTGACCCCTGGCAGTGTGCATAAAGCAGCAACACAATGGGCCTATCCACTCCCCCCTTCAGATTAGGATCTTGTTATAACTTCTCCTTCCAGCAGATCCATCCCTGAGTTGAATTTTAGTCTGTTACTTAGGCTTTCTCACTGTAGAAAAAATACCATACTTTGTAACACAGGCTCGTACTCGAATAGTTTGCTTTTCTCTTCTCTTTATCAGTCAAAAAATCTTTAGCATTTTTATTAAAAATCTACAAGTTATAACTTATGTTGCAAACAAGGGAATTCTCAACCCACTGAAAAAAGAGGCAAGTCCAAATTTGCAAAAATAATTGCAATCCCCATATCCCAGAAATGGTAGAATAACAAGGTGTTCAGAGTTTTTTTCTTTTCTTTATTGGTCCTATCGATAAAAAAAAAAAAAACAAACACGAGGGTTGCTTGCCAGTGACCTCAGTCCTTTTCATATGAATGAGAGAAACCCAAAGAGATACTGACTCAGAGAGAAGGCATAGAGGTCGTTTGGACAACCATTAGCACCTCATTGTTAGTCCTAATGAGTCACCTTGGTTGCAATGCTGATCTTCTACTGCCTGAAGCAACTTTCACCCCAAGCCACTCCTCTGGTCTCACAGTACAGATGGCCCTGTGAACTGAGCTGCCGCTTTTGGCTGGCTCGCCCAATCCCTAGCATGGAGGGGGGCAGCAGTGCAGCCCTGTGCCCCCCCCCAAAGTGTGGGGCCCTGGGTGGCTGCCCATCTTGCCCTACCCTAGTGACAGCCCTGCCAACTACTACAAGTTGAGAGGTTGACCTATGCCTCCTTGGATAGCATTGGATAGAGGTCGCCCTTACCCATCTTGGGGGGAAATGGTGGAGATGGTGTCATGGCCCCTGCATGTTGCTAAGTCAGGTGAGAAGAAAAACACCAATGAAAGGGTTTTGTGAGGTCACCCTTGTGGGAGGGTTCACCTCAGGGTGGTATAGGTAACCTCGAAGACCCATAGCTTTATGGGCATCAGTCTGAAAACTCCCAAACACGGAGGCTTTCTCCATTCCCCCATCTGTTGGGGGAGTAATGGACTGCACTGTCCCCTGATGCCAAGCTGAGGGTGAGGGTGGGAAATTTGCAACCTCAAGGCAAATTCCTTTAGGATCCCAGTAAGCAAGCATATGGTTGATCCCTCCTCTAGGGTAGATGTGGTCCTGGAGTATAGAGAAAGGGATACTGGAAAAGAACCCCAACAAAGCGGGGAAGGAAGGGTATTGAGGGTGGAAAAAAACTTCAACTCCACACCCCTCCCCTTGCAATGTGAGGGTAGAAGTAAAACCCAGGATACTGAGATCCTCTTTTATGGTAATGAGGCTGAGGGTCAAAGAGCAGGGAAGAAAAAACCCAGCAAGGGGCTCAAGGTCAGCCTTTGCTTGTATCAAAATTGCCTTGCCTCACAAGGAGGGGAGATCCAAGTACGTTGGGGAGCGGCCAGCCCCCTTAGGTACATGAGCAAGCCCAAGGGCCCAAGGCCAACACCTTTGCTCCTTGTCTTTGAGCACCCTCGGCTTGAAGTACTGACAGATGGAGCAGTCGGTGGCCTGGTGGGACTAACCCAGCCACCGAAGGCACTCCTCATGGGCACCATCCCGTGGGAAGGCCTTGCCACAAGAAGCACAGGGTATGAAGCCTGCCATCTCTGGCGGCTGTTGGGAGTGATTTTCCAGCTCCAAACTCACACATTCCGTAGAAGCGCCAGTTCTCAGTGGAAAAATATCCAGAAATAGACCTGTAACTCAAACAGGCGGCTCATACAAGGAAGTAATGACAAGCACTTGCGTTCACAAGGATAGGGCCGTTCTGAAACCATTGCTGAGGGTCGAAAAAGGAAATGGGGAGGTCAGGGTCGGGGCCATATATATAGCCACAGGAGGGGGTGTCAGCTGCTGAAACTGCTCTGACAAGCTAGGGCAAAAAGCTTCCGACCAATCGTGCACTGCGCACATAAACACCTATTACTGAACATATCCGAGCAGCGCTCAAAGATGAACCTGTCATACACAGGGGCTGTGGCCTTTGTTTGTGATAGTAAATTTCCACGCATGTGGCAAAGAATGTAAAAGACACATGAGACATCTCATTTTGCCTCTTTCCTGCTCTAAGGCCCTGGACTGTGGATTTATAACTAAAAGGCATATTGAATGAGGACCTTCAAGTCTTTTGGAAGTTATCAGAGAGACTTTTGCAAGTCAGCAGTCTAATCCATCACTGCTACAAACCTTCTGTACCTACATGACCAATTAACCATCTATAACTCTTCCTTTTTTATTAATAAATCTCCAGTTTACTAAGGATTGCCCGACATATTCGGGTGAGATCTGAGATACATACTGATCTGGATGTAAGTGTCTGATCCTTTGAGATTAGTAAGAACCTCAAATATAATGAATTGGGTTTCTAGTAACCCGTCATTATGTTAGATCTGTTTGTCTGAATAGAGCCAAAGGCTGGAATGCCATCAGGGGAACCGAGTTTGACTTCTGATGATCTAGTGTGGAACTGCAGAACCCTCTTGTTACTGGCCTAGTGAAATAATTATAGAATAAACCACCAGCTGGGGGTTGTGGGGGAAGGTTGTCTGCTATATTTCTTGCAGGCTGCCATGAGTCTTGCATTTTAATTGTGGTCCATCCCAAGCACCCAGTCCCATAAATGTCAAGCTGAGGATATAAATTCCAGTTCTAGGAGCCATACCCATGCTAACGCTGATTGATCTGGCATGCTAAAAATAGAGTAACTGTGGTGGTGTCAGTGGCAAGAAGGCATAGCTCCCCCCCCCCAAAGTACCTAGTATCCTGCATATTAGGGGCGGCTAGCACCTCCCAGCAGGCCACCATGACTTCATTGTATTTTTAACATTGAAACTATGTCAGATGTAGCAATGTCCATCTCCTGGAGCTAGAATTTACACCTCCAGTTCAAAGTGTAGTCATATACGAGAGGTGGAGGGTGAAGTACACATTTTAAAGCATAGAGAGTTCTGCATAACCAGAAAGTAGCAAAATGCCCCAGCATGACTTCACTCATGTATCTATTTCAAGAAGAAAAACTCAGATTCACAAACCAACAGTCTCTAGGCTATGTCTACACACACAGTTTTATTTTGAAATAAGTCCTTTTGAAATGACTTATTTCACAATAAAACCCTTATTTCGAAAGGGCTCATTTCAAAATAAGGAAAACCCCGAAATCGAAAAGGCCGTTATTTCGAAAGGGAGATGCCGAAATAACGCCAATTGGACCGTTGTTTTGAACAGTTGTTTCGAAACAACAGGTCTAAACAGTGTTGTTTCAAAAGAACAGATCTAAACGGCGTTATTTCGGAATATCCCTTCTGAAATAACAGCCGTTTCAAAAACATCGAGGTTTTACTGTTTCGGAACAACGATTCTTATTTTGAAAGGACAGGATCCGTCCTTTCAAAATAAGAAAACGTCATGTAGACCTAATTTCTTTTATTTCGAAATAATGAGTGTTATTTCAAAATAAAAGTGCCATGTAGACATAGCCATATTAATAGAACAATTCTTAGGCATCACAGAATGATCATGAGAACAAGAGTTCTATGTATCATTGATGACCCTTCATCAATGAAAAATGATCTTTTTCATGGGTTTAATTTTATAGGGGTCCTTTAGTGACTGAGAAGTCCAGCCCTTGAGCCACAGACTCATTGGCAAATATTACTAGTGTTGTTGGAAGGCAGGGTTGGACCACAATTGCTGCATGACAGTTGCTTGTCCCCCCCCCCCCTTTTTTTTGCTACCAGAACAAGATGATTTTCATCAGAAATGGTTGTTCCTTTTCTGACAAGTCTTCACCAGCCCCTGTCCTGAGCTACTGCCTCCTAGTGTTTGATGTTGATGCCATAACTCTTGTTGTTTGTCTAAAGGGTGTCTTTAAAATGTTTCTTTTGGCTTCCTTGTTTCTTCTCTCCTTTGCTGAATTGGGCATACAGCAATTGTTTTAGCAGGCACAAATCAGGCAGCTGCACAGACTGCCCACTTCACCTCATCTGGTGCTGGATACTCTGGCCTTTGACACAAGATATTGCCCTTCTAGGTTTTTTTTTTTTTTAATGGTCACTCACGTCTTACAGCTGTAGAGGAGAGATGCAATTGCTACAGCCTTGTAAACTAAAGTCTAGTGTGTGTGTTCTGATGTTTTGGTTATTGAACACCCTGTGAGACAGTCTGCCAAAGAAAAGGCTGGTGTATTGGTTTCTGTGCTGAATTTTGATGTCTGTGTTTGCCATCTGTGATGGATGGCTGCCAAGGTAGGCAAAATGATCTACACTTTCCAGTTCCTCCCTATCAGTGTAGATCTTCGTTGCTGCGTCTGATGACTGACTGGGAGCAGGCTGGTGGAGAACTTTTGTCTTGCTGATGTTCAGTCTAAACCTGAACAGCTTTTGTAAGCTTCAAAGAAGCAGTTAAGAGCTGTTTCTAGATCCTCATTTGGCTGTACAACTACAGCACAATCATCTGCACACAGTTCATTTATTTCTGCCTATGTTACTTTAATTCTGGCATGGAAGTGAGAGGGGTCGAAGAGCTTTTGTGTACTATGTAACAATGAAATGTATGAGTAAACATAATTGTTTATTTTAAAAGAAAGGGCTGTGTCCCCCCTTAGGCAATGGTGATTTAAAGCAAACTAGCATTGACTGCTCAATGGAATCTGCATATAGAGCAAGGTTCCCTTTATTTCAGAATACTTCAATCGTTTGTCCTGAACTTGATTAATGCGCAAATCTATAGTAAGATGGCTCTGACTCCAGATGAAATCTGCTCCATTTTTAAGGAAAACACAAGCTTTATCTAACTCATAAGTCTGGAAAAACAGCCTGGAATCTGCACATCAGTTTAGATTATTTCTTATCCAAAGGGAGACCAATAATTAAGAGGCTGCCAGCCATGTTTTAGTGTAAGTGACACCTGTGCAGCCCCATTCTTTTCATTGGGGATAATACAGGTGTCACTGATGGAAGACTTTGGCCTTGCAATTAGTGATCAAGTCTCTCCAGGCATCTTTAGTTAAAACACAAGGACTGGGAGAACTGCCTTTGGGCTCAATTTTACCACTAACGCAGAGTCTTCTAAAGCAGTGGTTTTCAACCTTTTTTTGAGCTGCGACAACTGGAGGTGGGATGTGAGCCTACAGGACACACCTGTCTACCCCGCACAAATGAATCCAGCCCTGGCTCTCCACAACACACGTACTGCTGTGTGGTGACACAGTAATGTGTCCCAACATAGTGGTTGAGAATCACTGTTCTACAGCTCTCAGGGGTCAGCACAACCTTAGGATGGTGCTGCTTCTGTACCCACACCTAGCCAGTTCTGCTGCTCTATGCAGAAGGGATGGGATAATGGTCCCACCTGTCTCCTCTCGCCTCCTCCGGTGTCTTATGAATTTCCCAAGACTGGACCTACTTGTCAACTTGACACCTACTTGTGTTTTCTTTGCTGATAATTTCTAGCAGGTGGAAGGTAGCTCCTGAGAAATGAGCACTGAAAATTTTCATTCATTTTTGCTGTAATAAGATTCACAGAAGTCTCAGCCACTGGCTGCAGGGATGAAGTAAGGTAGGGATTTTTCCTAGTTTTCTCTCCCTTGTCAATTTGATCCTACTGGAAAAATTACTTTAAACTTTTTACCTTCTCCACCTCACAGTGGTAAAAAGAAGGGGCAGATAGAGAGAGAAAAATAGGAACTCTAACCAAATTGTTCTATAAAGAAAATGAAAAATGTCACCCAATATGAAAAAAAAATCATTTGGGCCATGATGATTTTTTTTTGTGCTTTCTTGAAGGAGAAAATCCATAGTATTGTCAATTTTTTAAAACAAGTTTCCTAACCAGCTCTATTATCTCTTCTCTTGGCCTGCTTTCCACTGTTGAACCAGAGTAGAGGTGCTGCACAGTAAGTCCGGCTCGAGGCTGGCGCATTTCAGGTAGATCAAAAGCAGTAGTTTTTGGGAATGTGAGCCCATAGGTATGTGCAACTCAAAGTTTCTGACAGTGGGACTACATTTAGGAACTTTAATTGCAGCTTTAACTGCTGTTTTTGAAATCCAGGTTTCTCATTTGTCTCCTGTTCTGATTCCAGAAGTCCTTTCTTATCTTCAGTTGCTTAGAAGCTGAATGCAAAGGCTATGTCTACAATGGGGGGCCCTGGGAAGTCGACTTAACAAGAACGAGTTTAAGTCGACCTTGTTAAGTCGACTTCAGGGTATGTTTGCACTCGACACAGTGCAGACATACCCAGGGCCACCCTATTCTCTGCCTTGGCCCCAGCCCCAATTGGGCTTCTAGAGCCAGGTTGACTCGGGGGGCCTGATCCAGCCCCAGCTTCTGCTGGCAAGCTGCAGAAAATCTGATCTGGCTCCCACCCCTTGCAGCAGGCTGTGGAGTTGGGAGCTGGCTCCTGCCACACGTAGAGAGGGGCTGGGAGCCCGATCTGGCTGGCTCCCAACCCCTTGAAGCAAGTGGTATGGACTGGGAGCAGGGGGCTAGGAGCCCGATGGGGTTCCCAACCCTCTCTGCAGGTGCCAGGAGCTGGCAGCTGACTCCTGCAGCCTACAGAGAGGTTTGGGAACCCCATCAAGCTCCCAGCCTTTTCGTCCCAGTCCCCAATGCCTGCCGCCAGGGGGTGGGAGCCAGATCAGGCTTCCAGCTCCTCTCTGTGGCTGGCAGAAGCTGGCTTCTGACCCCAGAGCCTGCTGCAAGGGGCTGGAAGACAGATTCAGCTCCCAGCTGCTTTCCACTGGTGGCTGGGGTATGATCGGGCCCCCAAAGCCATTAGGCTCCAGGAGCCCAATTGGGACCGGGCTCAGGGTAGGGGGTGAGGTCCAGGGCTTCCTGCTCTGTAAAGCTCAAGTCAATTTACAGGGCAGGAGTTATTAATCTGACTTAAGCATGTGCTTAAGTCGACTTAATAAATTCTAAATATGGCCCAGGATTTGCTTAAATCACTTAAGCGCCTAGAGTAGACATAGCAAAAAGGATCCTCACAGCGATGTTAGTAGACTTATAGCTAGATAAACAAATATTGTTCTACTTTGAAAAATAGAAGCTAAGGCATCTCAGGGGGACTAGTCCAAGACAGCCTCAAAAGAAAGAGGAAATAGAGGCAACAGAAGTTCTGAAAGAAACCCTGGTGTGACAGTGGATCTTGCAATACTGAGTGATGTTAAAGATCACATGAACTATAGTCACTTTTCTATATGGCACTGGTAAGACAACAATTAGCTTTTTCCTGGAACTCTCAAAGTCAATGGATCCAATTTGCACAAACTGTGGACCTGGCCTCAAGTGAGCAAAACAATCACAAGGAGCTGAAGATAAATAATTTATGAGGGGAAACTATGCTAAAGATTTAAAGACTGCATTTTCAGAGCTGCTTGGGAGAGTAGCCAGAAAACTGAAAAATCCAAGAATTTCACTGTCTGTAAATGGAAATCTCCAGGTAAGTTAAACTTAGAGCACCCATAGTTGCCCTGCCTCACCACCACCCCAACCCACCCCAGTGCCAGGGGCCTTTCACAGAGAATAGGTCACTTATATTCCCAGGAATCTCTGACAACTGGACTTGTTTTCTGGAGCTATTAGTCCCTGGCTGCCTCAAGACTGCAGGAGTATAAAGATGGTATAATTTGATGGTTGCTCTGCTCCTGCATGAAGTAC
The DNA here is from genome assembly GCA_007922195.1 of Podocnemis expansa. Classification (NCBI taxonomy): domain Eukaryota; kingdom Metazoa; phylum Chordata; order Testudines; family Podocnemididae; genus Podocnemis; species Podocnemis expansa. The sequence continues at coordinate 5,154,833 of ML682034.1, forward strand.
AGCAGGTTGAAAGAGGGAAGCTGTCTAAACTACGGGTAATTTGGCCAAACAATGTTTAAAGAGCGTGATGATAAATATCACCAGTTTTTGAAAATTGTAAACCCCAAGGCTGATGAAGTGTTCAGGAGGTGAGAGGTGATAATTTTTTGATTAAATTAAACAAATGTAGAATATCAGGAAAAGTTCTCATCAGTGATGTCTTTTAGACTGTGGAATAATCTCCCAAGGGAAGCTAAAGAAATTCAATATTCCTGGGACATTTACAATACATGTTCTCTGCATCTGGTTTTAAGGTACAATCTTGCACTGGTTATGAGATGGCCTTGACAAAACTCTCCCATCTCTTATACCTTTTTACAATGAACTGCAGTGCTCATTCCTAGACCCCTTTAATCAAAAAATAATATAACTGCTATATGCTACCACATTATATCCCACAAACTCCAGTGCATCTCACCTTCATGTTATTAATTAGAATCACAGAGAAGTTTGTGGAGTATTTCCTAAAAGTCTGATGAAATAGGCTGAAAGGTTAATCATCAGTTACAGGTATCAGCAATCCAACAGCTTTTTATGTTTACCATTCTTTATTCCTTTGAAAGTAACAGGCCAGTCAACTTTTGATTTTTACAGCCAAACAAACAAAAATAACTCACCATGATCATCATATAAAGACTCTTCTGGCAAGTTGTTTTGTAATATCACAAAAATGAACATGTCTTGATAGTGTATAGCTGGACAAATGCACTGACAAGTTTAAGAACCTAATTTCAAACACATACATCTGTGAAGATCTTCTTGCAGTTATTGTCAGATGTGACACTTAATATCAAGTATTTGAATTATATGATTTATGAATTTAATAGTCTCCTATGAACTCTATTTTCCAAAAATAATAGTTGAATAGGATTGATTTCTTCCCCAAACCAATTTATCTCGAGTGCTTACATTTTACTTGCCTCATTGACTTTTATGTTAATGCCATACATCATCTCATTGGAAACTGCAAGTAAATCAATGGTGCTTGCTATGTATATGTTCGTTATTAGTTTGTTGCATGGGCAATTTACACCTTGTTAAAAGTTCATCCAAAGCTGTATCAAATATGCAAAAATGAATATTTTACTGGGTCAATCAAGCGATTATATCCTTAGCCCTGCCCCAACAATAGAGTGGAAAACCCTTATTAATGATTCATTTCAAGTGCCTACATTTTTAAATAACATCAGCAAAATGGTTTAGGGTCATCTTGTAATTACTATACTTGAGGGAGATTAAAGAAATGCAAGGTTGATGTTTAACTGTGCCATGGTCTTCCTACATAATCTTGTGCAACTCACAGGGTTTTCTGTGGCTCCAGTTTTCTGCTTATATGTTGTGTCCTTTCCTGCCACCTTTGGTAGCTGCCTTACCTATTTAGACTGTAAGCTCTCAGGGCAGAGCTGTGTGTACATGTTTTGTCATTGTTTTTGCATTGTTGGTAGTCTCAGGCTCTTAGCTAATGTTAACATTTGTGATTTAGAATATTTTCATATACTGTCATTTACCCAGACTGACTTGCTGAGTGAATATTAATACACCTTGGTACTAAATGGACCCAGATGGCTCAAATAACAGAATAAGAGGGTTTCCAATCATGCCACCTTGAAGCCACTCAAAGTCGGTATCATCTGAAGGTAGTGTCCTCATATAGAAATAATTGATGACTATAGTCCAGCTTTTGCTATAAAGGGAGTCATGTCACAAAAACCACTGTTGCAACTGGAAACCTCAGTAGTATCAGTTATGGAGAGGGTAATGTATTAGATTTAAGGACTCAAAGTCTTCATTTGATTTTACCTATGCAACTGGATAGTGGCAGAAGACATACATTCACTGTAGGATGGCTTGAGCATATGGCCCACTGGACATACAGGGCTCCATTTTTCGCACAGGAGTATAGGCACAGCCCCAGATCCTCAACAAGTAGTCAGGCATCTAACTTCCATTGATTTCAAACACAGCGAGACATAAACACCTGTGAGGTTGCAGGCTGCAGTGACTTCATAGGAGCTGCATGCCTCATTCCCTTGCTAGTGCACTGGAAACGTGTCCTGTAGTATGTTCTATATCCTACTCTGCCCCTCTGAAAATAGAAGTTCTGCTTTTCCTTAGAGTGGGGCCTGGCAAGGAGCCAATCACAGCTCCCTTATTCCCTCTCAAAACCCTGACCCAAGGGCAGAAAAGAGGAGCTTGAGGGTTCTCTACTTTGTTATAACTTGGCTCTAGCCTCTTATGGAATTTCAACACTGCAGCTTGGAGGTGCAATTCTTCTGCTCAAGCTGGAGCACTGAAAATTGCTGTGGAGATGTTATGGCACAGGTGGTGGCTTGGGCTAGCCACCTGAGTTCAGACCCAAATAGTCAAGCTAGTTTGACTCAAGTGGCTGATGTGCGCCGCCAGCCATGAATGGCACCTCATCAGAGGAGCATTCCTGGTGGCTGTGCTGACTTGGCCCCTCTGCCTCCTGCCTCCACCCAAGGCTCAACGAGGGAGCCATGAGCTTGTTAGGGGATATTAGCAATGGTGGCTTCTCTGACGGCCTTGCCAGTGGGGGCTGGGAACACTCGGGATGGGGGGGAGAAACAGCACTGGGTGTTGTGGAGAGCAGAGGTTAAAGTTGGGGGGGGGCATTGTTGGGGTGAGGGTAACTGCAGGAGAAATAATGGAGCCAAACCTGTATTTGCATGCCCTTGCCAGGCCTCACACCCCCTCCTGCAGGTACAGAAACTCCTTTCTGGGGCAGCTGGGGGGTGATGCTAGGCTAGTGGGGAGGGTCCACAAAATATAAGAGCCCTGGGCGCACAGGAGAGGCAATCTCCTGCTGTTGGCACATGTTTAGTCACCCACATTGGGACTTTCACTTCCCAGATGCAGTATAGACATAATCTAAGGCAGGACACTCCCCAAGAATTGAAACTGGGGGGGGGGGGTGGAATTTATGGGAGGGAGGGCCGATGAGGTGTGAGACTGTGGTGGTGAAGAGAGGCTATATGGCACTATACTAAAAACTGAAAAGTGGTTCATGAATGACCATTTTCTTAGCTTATCACACAACGTTGGCTACTGGTCTGGGCCCAATACCATTCAACATATTCATAAATGATCAGGTAAAAGGGATGAACACTGAAGTGGCAGGTTTTGCAGATGGTACAAAATTACTCATGATTAAATTGGAGTATTATTAATTTTGGATTATTAAGTCCAAACCAGGCTGTGAAGAGTTTTACAAAGGGATCTTACAAAACTGGATGACTGGACAACAAAATGGCAGCTGAAATTCAATGTTGATAAATACAAAGTAATGCTTATTTGAAAACAGAAACCCAATGATACGTATAAAATAATGGGGTCTAACTTAGCTGTTAGCACTCAAGAAAGAGATAGACTCTAAGGTCAGAAAGGACCAATATGATGATCTGGCCTCCTGCACAATGCAGGACACAAAACCTCAACCACTTGGCTCCTGTAATAAATCTCTAACCTCTGACTGCATCAAAGTCCTCAAGTCATGATTTAAAGACTTTAAAGTACAGAGAATCCACCAGCAAGTGAGCTATCTCATGTGCCGCGCAACAGAGGAAAATAAAAACCCCCCACAGCCCTTGCCAACCTGCCCCGGGGGAAAATTCCTTCCCAAATTCTCACTCAAAATATGGCTATCAGGTAAACCCTGAGCATGTGAGCAAGTCTCACCAGATGTTGGAGTCTATTGTGGATAGTTCTCAGAAAAACTCTGTTCAGTGTGTGTACACAAAAGCTAATGGCATGTTAGGAAGGAACCATTAGGAAATGAAATGGATTTAATTAGACAGAAAATATCATAATGCCACTATATAAATCTAGGATACTCCCACATCTTAAATACGGCATGCAGATCTGGTTGCCCAATCTCAAACATATATATTGGAATTGGAAAAGGTACAGAGAAAGGCAATTAAAATGATGAGGGGGTATTGCATAGCTTCTATCTGAGAAGAGCTTAATAAAACTGGGACTTTTCAGTTTGGAAAAGACATGACTAAGGGTGGATACAGAGGTCTACAAAATTGTGACTGGTATAGAGAAAGTGAATAAGGAAATGCTATTTAATGTTTCACATAACACAAGAATTAGGTGTCCCTCAATGAAATTAATATGCAGTAGGTTTAAAACAAAAGGAAGTATTTCTTCCCATAATACACAGTCAACCTGTTTAACTCTTTGCCTGAGGATGTTGTGAAAAGTCAAGACTATAACAGGGTTCAATAAAGAATTGAATAAGTTTGAAGAGAATAGATCCATCAATGGTATTAATTGGGATGGGCAGGGATGGATACACCACCATGCTCTAAAATGTTCCTAGTCTCCTTTTGCCAGAAGGTGATGTCAAGAGATGGATAGCTCCACAACTGCCTGTTCAGTTCATTCCCTCTGAAACACCTGGCATTGGCCACTGTCAGAAGGCAGGTGTCTGATGAAGTGGGATTTTCTCTTATGAAAGCTCATGCAATAAATAAATTTGTTAGTCTTTAAGTGCCACAGGACTCCTTGCTTATTTTGTTGAACTAAACTAACATGGCTACCCCTTTGGAACTGGGCTAGATGGCTATTGGTCAGATCCAGTATTGCTATTCTAATACGCTTCTGTAAAAATTAATTAAAACATTTTTTTTTTTAATTACAGAAAATATCCAAGATAATGACCTCTCAAGGTAGTGATGATGTGAGATAATGACCTTGGCAAATAAAGCATTTTAAAAATCTTGGCCTACTAGGAAACATTTATATAAGTTTCCAAGTCACTAATCTAGCATTCTGAAGCAAAGTCACTAAAGCACAGTGAGATAATAAATTTGTTAGTCTGTAAAAGTGCTACTGGACTCCATGTTTGTTTAACAAACAAATGTTCCTTTAATGTGTTCCTCTCCCTTTTCCATACCTCACTCACTTTGTTGCCCTCCTTGTCAGTACTGGAGGGAGACCCACAGTTCAGAGGTACTTTCACAAAGGCAGTAGCAGCACCTTGCTCATTCCTCCGGCTGGTGACCGAGTTGTTCTTTACTACTTCACTCAGTCACCTCTGTTGTGGATATAGTTTCTTTTCCCACACTTTGTGTGGTTAGACTTCTGTGATTTTATGTCTCAGTGGAGGAAGTCTCTACAAAATATGATTACTTTCCCACATTCATGTCTAAGCACTAGCACTTAGACCTATCTGATTATCTGTGATTTCAGATATAATGGTCACTTAAAATAACAAAAGACTCTGTACAGAGCTGATTGCAAATCAGCTACTTCTTGTAAGTCAGAGCCCACAACATCAAGCAAACATGACCCCCTTCCCCCACAACTGAGATGCAATCTGATATTGCATCTGAACCTCCTTAAATTTGCCAAAGTGCCACCAGACTCCTTGTTTGCTTTCCTTACTTCTTAGTGAGTTCAGTCCAGTCATTTTCAACCAATGACTAAATTGGTATAACACTATGGGTATTTCCACACACACTTCTTATTTCAAAACAGAGCTTGTTTCAAAATAAGAAGTGGCATATCCAAACGACGTTCTCTCGTTTCGCAACAACGGGTTCCATTGTTTCAAAACAAGAGCCGTTGTTTTGAAATGGCTTAAACCCTTTGCGTTTCAAAACAACCCCATTGGGACATGCTGTTTCGAAACAACAGTTGTTTCGAAATGAGTTGTTTCAAAACAACCGTTGTCTGGACGTGTTATTTCGAAATGACGCTTGTTTTGAAATAACCATCTGACCTTCCTCACAGGGTGCACAGCACCCTTGGGAACAGGAAGTTCCTGGTAGGGCGTGCCTGTCAGGCAACGTGGCCACAGCCTGTTGCAGCCATGGCAGCCCAGGCTGGCACAGCCACTGGGGGTTGACGGAGGGCCCCTGTCTGGACCCCCAAGGAGTTGCATTGCCTCCTCGGGATCTGGCAGAGGCCAGACATCATGTCCCAGTTCCAGGCCTCGCACCAGAACTGGGATATTTACACGGACATCGTGGTGGCGATGTCCGAGGTGGGCCACCCCCCGGACCACTGAGCAGGGCCGCAGTAAGGTCAAGGCCCTGCAGCAGGACCACGCGTGGACCTGGGAGGCCCAGGAGGTCCAGGGGGCAGGGAGCTCTGCCACCTGCCCGTACTTTGAGGAGCTCCATGCATTCCTGGGTCCAGAGCCCAGCGGTCTCCCCACTGAGGCTCTGGACACAGGAGTTCATCGGAGCTCCTCATTGGGCCCAGAGGCACAGGGCTTGGATGTCTCGGTTGGGGGGCTTCCAGCCGCAGCACCACCAGCGGCGGAGGCCACCCCAAGCAGCCCGGACCTCTTCACCAGCCCAGAGGTGCTGAGCAGCCCAGAGGACCAGGGGCCCACCACCATCTCGGCCCCTGGGTCTGACACCGAGCCTGGGACATCGCGCCAGACTTCTGGAGCCCCCATGGGTAAGTATTCCCCTCCCAGTGGGGCACACAGGGCTGGGCCTGTCCAGCAGGTCACAGGCAGTGAGTGGGCCAGGGCCGGGCACGTAGGGCACAGGGTTGGCGTGTGCAGAGGCCCCTCCCCGGCCACGGCTCTCACAGAGACAGGTGGCACCGGGGTCACGGGCCCCTGTGTGCCTGGGGGCGGCGAACAGGGGCTGGGTGTTAAAGGTGCAGCCGCATCTTGGGTGGGGAGGGGGGAGAGCATGCAGGCCACACCACCGGCAAGTGGCCTTGGGAGACCCCCTAGAGCAAGGCGTGGCTGAGTCCAGCTCACCCTCGTGGTCACCACTAGCATGTGTGCCTCCAGGGTATGGTTCCCAGATGTCTGGCAAAAGGAGAACATGGTCCCCTTTTTACTGTCCTGTTCTTTTTATCCTCACATTTTTTTTCTGTCTGGCAGGCAGTTTAAAATACAGGAGTTTGTCAGGCTTTTTACTGTAGGTGTTGAAGGAGCCTGGAATGCTATAGCATACTGATTTGTACAGGAAAGTGTCCCAGGGCCCCCTAAACATCGACGACTACCACAGCCAGACAGCATTTTTGCCCACTGTCCTCCAATGTCCTCTGTTGGGTACTGTCCTGGCCTCCTTCTGAGGCTTTGGGGGCCGGTAGCCCTACCCTAGGGCAATGTCCCATGGGATCCTGGGACCTGCTGATAGTCAGGGCAGAGATGTGTGCTGCAGACAGGCTGCACACAGCCAGGGCCAGCAGGCGGCAAGGGCCAACTGTGTTTTATACTTCCCTCCAGCAGGTCACCCAGCTGCTTGCTGTGCCGCACCACCAGCCCGACGCCTGAGCCCCAGGGCACCCCGGCGGTGGAGGAGGGTCCCCCGGTTGCGTGCTGAGCTCCTCAAGAGCCTCGAGGAACGCATGGAGGCATATACCCAGGGCTGGCGCCACAAGCTGGCGCAGCGGCAGGACACTGCCCTCCGGGTCATAGATCAGGTCACCACGGCAGACGACTGGCTGGCCACAGCCATGGAGCACCTTGCAGACCAGCTGCCAGCCGCCATCCAGGAGCTCGTGGACAGGATGGCCCTGCCAGGGCGCGCCGAGGTTTCACCGCCTGGCCCTCCCTGGAGGCAACAATGGCCAGAAGGTGGCCGTGAGCATGGGCGGGGTACGCCACCCACCCCCCCCCGGACCCTCCCACAGGAGATGCCTCATCTTCCCCCTACCCCCCGGACTCTTTCACCCCCTTCCAAGTTGCTGCTCCCTCTTCTGGACTGCCCCCACATTGCCCCATCCTGTAACCCCCCCCCCAGACCCACCCTGCCCCAACCCCTGATTGTAAAATAGATAATTCAAAACTTATTTGTGGTTTTGAGTGGTTTTATTGGGGGTAGTTGACAGTCCGGGTGGAGGGGTGGGGGCTGACTGTGGGTGAACGGGGGAGAGGGTTGTGTGGGGGCAGGGCAGGCCTGGCCCTCAAAGTTCCTCCTCTGTGAAGGTGGTCCAGAGGGCATTGCACACAGACAAGGCTCGCTGGGATGGCTGCTCCTGTGTGGGCACAGGTCAGGGCTCCGCATAGTCCCTGCCAAGGATTCAGGCCTCAGCTTCCCACACAGGTGGAATGGGCTCACCGTGCTGCTCACAGTAGTTGTTGAGGGCCACACATGCGGCGATGACCTGTGGCAGTGTCCTCTCTGCGAGGTGGAGGCGGGTGAGTAGGCACCTCCTGTGGGCCTTGAGGCGGCCGAATGCCCGCTCCATCACCTGGTGGCAGCGGGTCAGGTGGCAGTTGAAGATCCGCCGTGAGGGATCGAGGGGCCCTGCATACAGCTGCATGAGCCATGGCCGTAGGGGGTAGGCCATGTCCACCACAATGAGGACGGGCACCTCTACTCCCCCAACATTGATGTTGGGGGGGGGGGGGGAGGTGCCCACCTCCATGCCTCCGTAGAGGGCAGAGTTCCGGAGGACCCTAGCATCATGGGCCCTCCCTGGCCATCCCACATACAAGTCCTGGAACAGGCCCTGGTGGTCCACAACGGCCTGCACAATAATGGAGAGTAACCCCTTACGGTTTTTGTACTTGGCGGCCCTGTGCTCCAGGGCTTGCACAGGTATGCGCGTGGCATCAAGGATCCCTGCACAGTTGGGGAAGCCGAGGGTGGCCATGCCTGGGATGGTGTCCTGCAGCTCCCCTTGTCTCACCAGGTGTCCCAGCAGGACCTGGTTGATGGCCCTGGTGATCTCGACGAGGATGTTCCTGGTGGTGGACCTCCCGCTGCCGAACAGGTGCGCCACTGACCTGTGGGACTCTGGAGTGGCCATCTTCCAGAGGGCAATGGCCACTTTTGTCCATGGGGATGGCAGGCCTCATGAGGGTGTCCCTGCGGCGCAGCTGCAGGGCGAGTTTGGTGACCAGGAGGGTGAAGCTGGCCCTGGTCATGCGGCAGTTCTGCCTCCACTGGGCATCCCCCCGGGTGTGCAGCACCATCCACTCCCACCAGTCTGGGCTGGTCTCCCGGACCCAGACCTGGCGAGGCACAGAGAGGGGCAGGGGCAGTAGCTCTGCCCTGCGGACCAGCTGGATGAAAGCCTTGGGCAGAGGCTGGTCACCCTCTGGCTCCGCAACCACAGTGTCCCACATGAGCAGGACACTCTGCAGGCGGTCAGCCTGGCTGGGTGTCGCACAGCACTGTCTAGGCAACCGGGTGAAGTCCATCGCTTGCAGTGTGCTGATAGCCTGAGTGGACAGGGCAGTGAGGTAGGAGCCAGCTTTTATGGGATTGGCTGCCAACATGGCCGCAGACATGGCCCAGGGAGACAGCCATGTTGCCACACCTCCCATGGTGCCCTGGGTCTAAAGCGAAATAGCAAGCCCACAGTGTGGACATGCTATTTTGATTCCCGCTTATTTCCTTATTTCGAACTAACTTTGTCATTTTGAAATAACTCATTTTGAAATAAAGCATTATTTCAAAATGGCTTGTTTTGAAACAGCTTGTTTCAAAACAAGCACTTGTGTGTGGACATAGCCTATGTTACTAGCTAGCTGACCACTGGGGAGGGGGTGTTAGGAAATTCAGGGAGGGTGTAGGGGGAGTGTTAGGGAAATCCCTGATCTAAGGGACCATATACCAGCTAGAAATAGCTGGATCAACACCTTGTTACTCTGGCTAATTTACCAAGGGAATGTCCCAGTAGGGGAACTAGTGGGGCTTTGGTGGTTTGTGTATCCCAAACAGGCCCTGAAAGACCAAATAACATATGAGGCTGTACTGGAGGGGGAGCTAGGCTTAGGTGATCATGACATCCAGCTGGACAGGAGCAGGCTTGATGGCAAAAGAACTTTGCAGATCTGAAGGGCTCTATATAGCTTGCAAGCATGGATCTCTCACCAGCAGAAGGTGGTCCAGTAAACAATATTAACTCACCTCCCCTTCCTTTGTCACTTTAATGAGGCTGTCTGTCTACTTGAGAAATAGCCCCATCTTTAATATAGAAGAGATTTTGGCTTATTTGTCCTACCTTTCCTCAACTGTACCTATAGTTCTAATTTTGCTTATGCCAGACTCTATTCTTGGATCTTATATGGTGACTTTTAGTCACATCCAAGGCCCATCTCCTGCCACATTTTAAAGATGTTAGGATGATTCAGTGGAGATTCCCCTCCTTGCCCCAAAAATGCATTTCTACAGGATACTGCAGTCATACTTGTACTCAAGAGCTCTGCCAATCAGAGATGAGCCTAAGCCATAACCATTTCCTCCTGCCCTGAAACTCAGCAACACAACTTTGAAAAAGGGGAGATCCAACCATTGCAGCACAAGCTTATCTGTAACCCTTAGAAGCAAACACTTGTATTAAGTGTCCACATTAAAAGTGCCCCAAGGCTTCTTTGTGCATTTGTATGCAACCATCAGTTAACAATAGTGTTATCAGGCTATCACTTACTGTGTCACCTCACTGCATAGTTTACTGCTTCCCCTTGCTTTACTACTCAGCTGGAAAATATACAGTGTATACTGCCACCTAATGTCCATACAGAGTGGCATAAAGTACATTCCATGAATTTTAATAGTCGCTTCACAGCTAAAACCCATAAAACATTCTGAAATGGTGCTGTACACTAAGTGCTGAATTGTATTTACCCATAAATGCAAAACACACTCCATTCTTGTAATTCACACGTAAAAGGAGTACTGATTTTGATCTCCAATATTTTTGTTTCAGTGCACTAGCTTTGCATCCAAGAAATGAATCCAGCAGTTGTACACATCAGTGGATTGAAACATCTATTATGCTCCACATGTACTGAATTAAATTCCTACTGTGTAGGTTGCAAATGTATTAAAATTATTTTCTCGACCACCAGAACATTTTTTTATTATATAATAAGTTTGCATTGCACCTAATCTTTTTCTTCTTAAACCAAAATTGCTGATTGTTTTTGCAATTATTTTGCAGTCTAACTTTGTAGGCTGATACTGCATATAAAATGATATAGCAATTAAATGAAACATACAGAGGAAAGATTAGCATTAACTTGTACGCAAATAAGGCCAGTTTTCCATGAGGAGAAGGAATCATGTTTAGCTAGTTCACAGACCAGCTTTAGGGTTAAGGCTAGGGTTCCTATATAAAAAGGATTTGGAGCTACGGGTAGGGTACCCACAGGGAGAAGACTTGGAACAAGGGTTAGGGTGGCTATAGAGAGCAGACATGGAACTAGAGTTAGGGTGCCTATAGGGAGGAGATGTAGGCTATGTGTACATCTAAAAGCTTAATTCAGACTAGCTTAGTCCAAACTAAGCAGAGCCCAGTTAGTTCGAACTAACTGCAGCTTTTTAGTTCAAACTAAAAACTAATGGTTAGTTCAAACTAACCGCTTAGTTCGGACTTATTTAGTTCAAACTAAGTTTGAACTAAGCTCAAAGTTCAAACTAACTGTTTGAACTTACTAGGTTGAACTAAGCTTTGCCTAATCAATTAATTCAACCTAATAATGGTTAACATGGCCCCACTAGAAACTCAAATAGAACTAGCATTCATTACTTCAAACTAAGGACTTCCTTAGTTTGAAGTAATGAAAGCCAGTGTAGCCATGCACTAATTTAGCTCAAATTATTCCTCATTAATTCAAACTAGATTCCAAGTGTAGACATAGCCTATAAAGAGAGGTCCCTGACCTAAGGTTAGGGTTTCAAAGGGGAGAGCTCCCCAGCCTAGGGTTTGCATTCCTATAGGGAGAGGACGTAGAGCTATGGCAAGGGTTCCTATTAGGAGTGGTCCTCGGACTAGGGCTAGAACTCCTATAAAAAAGGGATCCCCAGCCTAGGATTAGGGAGAGGACTTGGAGTGTGCCTTTGTGTTCATATAGACAAGGGGTCCTTGCCCTTCACCTAGGGCTCCTATAAGGACGGGACTTCGCACTAGGGTTAGGATTCCCATGGGTAGGGGTCCCAAGTCTAGCGTTAAGGTTCTTGTAGGGTGGGGCTCCCCATCCTAGGGTTAGGTTTCCTGTAGGGAAGGGTTCCTGTCCTAGGGTTAGGGAGGTCCTCCATCTAGGGAAAGGGCTCCCCTACTGTAGGTTTCCTGGCATAGGGTTAGGTTCCTGTAAGGAGGAGACTGGGTCTAGGGTTAGGGTTCCTATAGGAAGAGGACTTGGTGCTACAGTTAGGGTTCCTATAGGGAGGGCAACTGGACCTAGGGTTAGGGCTCTTATACTGAGTGGTCACCAGCCTAAGGATGGGATTTCTAGAGGGAGGTTTCCCCAGCCTAAGGTTATGGTTCCCATATGGAAAGGTCCTCAGCCTATGTTTAGGTTTCCTTTAGGGAGGGGTTTTGGTGCTATACTGCTATTCCTAGACTTTAATGAAAGAAGGTATCATTGTGAACATAAAATTTCACTCGATAGGTCTTGTTATGAGCCTAATAATTTGGAACCCAATAAGTGGATGAACCTATAGAAGTAGAGAGAGACTATGTAATATCTTTTATTTATATATAATGCAGTCTATTGACACTCATCTACAAAAAAAACTCATGCCCAATAATAAATCTTTACTCATGGTAATAGCCTAGGCAAAACTATTTAATGATTTGTTTTGTGCACCTAGGAATTGAAATCAGTAATTTTTTTAGTGTAGTTTTGTACTGTTATGTGTCACTCATGGATCATATTTGGGAATTATTTTTTACTGAAATGAACTAAAGTTGAGGCTATTAACTATTACTGATATTCATCAACCAAGCTACTTTCATCTGAGCTAGTATTACTGATATTCAAAGCTGTGCTACTTTCCAGCTATTTATTAATATTTCTTTAGCATTAATATTGTAACTACCCCATAGCACTACATCATAATTTTCACCCATTTTTGCAGCTGAACAGTGCTGTTATAAACCAATTATTTCTTCCTGCCTAACATCCTTCTAAAATGGTGGGGGCCAGCATGCTTCATTTTAGTATGCAGCTCCTTCTAACCCAAGGTTTTTGGTGTTCTTGGCTGACAAAAGAAAGTTGGGAGAATGAATAATTTCTTGTGTGTGACCTAGATATACATCTTATCCCAGTTCTAATCCTCTCTTTTTACAGTTGAACTTTGCAAAAAAGAAGTCTTTTTTTTGATCCCCTGGGCCTTACTTAAATGTTGGTTCAGAGACGTAGTGGCTTCTGAGTCTGTAAAATATATATTTACAAAAAGAAGACCATTATAACCAAGTTCTGCTTAGAACTGGAGAGCAAACTGCTGGAGTTTCCAGTTGTGAACACCCCTATTTCTCCCTCATCTTTTCCATATAGGCTTTGTATTCACTATTTAAAACAGTAGGTTTTCTTTACAGCAAGATGACAGTATGTGATAGTTATGCTGTAAAATCTTAGTGGAGAGATGATTCATGAAATTTTTATTCAGAGGGAGTTAAGTCAAGTCAGTAATGTAATCCCACCTCAGCCAGTTTACACTGCAGTAAACCTATAGCGCCTTGTCTCTGTAGACCCTAATCTACATTTCCCACCATTTTCAGCAGCAGTCAAAGGGAGATACACAAATTACTTGCACATCTCCCTTCAACATCCTAATATCCAGAGGGTCCACTGCGCCGAGTGGAAGGGAAATGTAGTCCCTTCAACTCACACTACTCTAGCTGAGGGGCTGGAGTTAATGGACTGACTCCTCTGTCGATTGAGCGGGTCTTCACAGACCCCTCAAATCAAACTGGGAAGTTTGATCTGATGGTAGCAAATTCGCTACTATCAGTCAACAAAAGCCCAAAGCTAGCTAACACATTAGTGAATAAGCACAGTCTTTTGAGCACTGAAGACAAAGCTACAGATACACAGTGATGTGAACTGGCAGACCTTCAGAGACCTATAAAGTGGAATGCTTCTGTTTTATTTCCCAAAGACAGTATATATTAACAGAAAACCAGGGCCAACTCTGCACTACAATGTTTTGTTTAAATAAGTCATGTTGGTGGAAATAAAAACCAGAGTGTTTGTCAGCACAGCTAATGTGGTTCTGGGAGATGTGTTCCTACACTGGCAGACAAACCCCTGATGGCAGATGTTGCGTTTATGGGAGGAGGCTCTACCAGTGTAGCCATACCTGCAAAAGATTTGGACTACAGACAAGTTATAGATCTGATCATAGGATCCAGGAATGTCATTGCCCCAGGCAAAGACAAGCCCCCCGCAGCCCTGATCCGGAGTCAGGGCCCTGAGCTCCTGCCACTGCCAGCCCAGGCCCCTATCCATGACTGGAGACGAGGATGGGGACAGGTGAAACAGTGGCTGCTGCAGGTGAGCCAGGTTGGGAGAAGCAGGCACCGCCACAGCTGACCCGGCCCCAGATACCTGGCCAGGGATGGGGCTGGGAGAGGCAGGGAGTGCACCAGCTATTCTCATTGGCACTGAGACTCAGGGCACGTGCCCCCTGTGCCAGGCACCAGTGATGCCCCTGATCGGATAGCCAATTTTACAAGGCCAAATTCACCACATATGAAATTATATTAAAATCAGAGCTACACAGGAGTGAATTTGGTCCTTAAGGGTTGGAAATATATAATACTACGGCCACAAGAAATTCCCTCTGTTCACAAAGCTAACTGACAGGAGATTAAGATGCAAAGAGACCTATAAAATCCTCACATACCAGTTATTTCTGCAATTCATTAAGCATTACTGCTCAGCTATCATTTACCTCAGTGAAATTTCAAGTTATACAGGCTTTTTGTTTGGGTGTTTTTGATGGGCAGAGTTGTAATTTTTAAAATAAAATTATTGCAACAAGTTTAATAAATCTACAGAATGTAGCTATCACATATTTGGACAAGAGAATCCTCATGATGCCTAGTCAAAACTGGATGAAAAAAATCTAAGAATAGGTACATGTCAACCAGGTGAGCATCTATTCAGGCTTTTTACTGGATTAGTTTTGGCATATAAAGATGATCAGATATGGTTCCTAGCTGTCTTTCAAATGAATCCAGAGGGTATAACTTTCCTCTAAAAATAAAAATTAAGTTGTAAAATCAGTTAGCAATCCCTTATGCAATCAATGGAAACTGGATTTACTCACAGGCTTAAGTGCTTTCCTAATAAAGTTACCAGACAGCTACAATATTTGAGGCCAATGTTTTCAGACCTGTGTGCCCAGTATTAGGTGTCTAAACTCATATTGCGATGCCTACTTAGATTGTAAGCTGTTTGGAGGCAGGGATCAACTTTTTGTTCTCTGTTTGTATGGCACTTGGCATTGGGGGTGTGTCCTAATCTGTGACTATGTCTCCTGGGTACCTACTTCTTCTAGCCTTACTATCATGTATATCTGGTTGGGTAGAACTCATTTCGTGGATTTCTGTGGAACATTTTATGGTTGGCTGCAGGGCCAAATTAAAGGCAGGAGCTTCAGGAGCTGCAGCCCAGGGCTAAGGGGAGCCTCGCCGCCATGCAAAAATAAATCCAGTCCCTGCCCTGCCCTGCCCTGCCCCTAGCTGGCTGGTCTGCCCTAGGTTTGAAGCATCTCTGGCCCCACACTGCACTCCCAGTCCTTAAGGCTGGCTCATCTTGCCTCCAGGCTGGCCAGTATGCCCAGCCCTCACATGCTTGCCAGAGCCCCAGACCCTGATCCAGACTCAACACTGCTGTGCTAACCCGCATCGCAATGTTGCCTCACAGCAGTCTGTGAAGCTGAAACGAAGAGCCTCACACTCTGCCACCCAGGAGCATCATTGCCCCAGCGAAAGACCTGGGACCCAGGCCCCCACCTCCTGGTGCCCCAGTCAAGCCCCCTGGCCCTGATCCAGAGTTGGTGCCTGGGCTCCCGCCACTGCCAGCCCAGCACTGGATACCCAGCTGGGGATGGGGATGGGAGAGGCAAGAGGGGGCGCCCAGGATGTTCAGGGCACTGGTGCCAGGACTTGGGGCATGTGCCCCATATGCCAGGTGCCAGTGATGCCCCTGCTGCCACCCCCCCAGAAAGCTAAAGAGGCGAGCTGCAGGGGTAAATCGCTGAGCTCTGATATCCCATGGGGCTAAAGCCCTTAGTGACATGGGGCAGTATCCCTAGCCCTACCCCCACAGGGCTGAAGCCTCAAGTGATGCCCCCCCCACTCCCATCTGGCAGCTGAAGCCCAGAGCACTCATCTCTTCTCCCCCACAGGACAGTAGCCCAGACCCCCTGCCCCAGGCACCTCACCTCTGGTGGCTGAAGCTAGGAACCCCTAGTCCTCCCTTTCCTCACGGCCTCCGCCTGGACCTTAATTTATAGCATATTGTGCAGGGATGGGGTCAGAAACTGAAAACTTGAGAACCTTTGCACTCAGGCACTATGGAAACAATTAAAAAGTCAACTTATTTTCAAAGGTGCTGAGCAACTCAAGTTCCCACTGACTTTATGGACAGTTACTGTGTGGGACTGAACTTTGCACACCCAAGTTTAAAATATTTGGCCAAATACTTTCTTCACATAGGCATTTGCTCTAGCTGTCTCAGGGATACATTATTCCCTTCAGAACGGGAGGGGAGATGGTCTGAGTAATTCCTAAGAGATGGGGAGGTGTCCAAATGAGGCACTCTTTAGTCAAATGTGGTCTACGCTACCATAAGTTTAAGAATTCCTGTCCCAAGTTACTCTTGTGTCTTGTTCAGCCTTCACAAGGTCATGCTCATAATGGGGGCCAAAGCCTCAGCATGTGGGAATTGTCATAGGCCGATGACAAAGACATGACTGGCCACATGGGCAAAGTTGTCTATGCAGTCTTGAATATTACTAAGCCACTCTCCACTAGAAATAATGTGAACAAGGCTTTTTTAAAGTGAAACAATTGTCATTTATCTGGCAAGTGTCATACTTTAAATGATGTGCAAATACATAATGAGTTAAAGATGTCACCATTTCTGAGTGAACTCATCAGTAAGTAGCTTTGTTTTGTTAAACGTGAAAGCTCAGGTGTTCTACAATGTAAAATGTCACTGTGCTGAATCAATTCTTTGAGGGATTATATGGCACAGTGTATACTTCTCTCCCCATGCAAATGCCAGCCTTTGTTTGCTATCTAATTGTTTCCCTCACTGTGAGAGCTGAAGGAAATCATCCTGATCAAGTTTTCCTTAAAGAGAAACAACTGATTTTCACAGCTGCTGATGTACTTCACTCTACCCACCATAATTTGCCCCCTTACTTTGTGCTGTAATGGAAATACGCTGCTGGGTGCTTTCTGTGGTTATATATTGAACTTTTGTAAGTGCACTCAAAGTTTGAAGGGGAAACACCATCTCAGAGTATATTATGTTATGCTAGAGTTTTAGAGTGTGTTGTGTTAGTGCAATAGATTCATTTTATTACCATCACTGGAATGTGCGATGTCTATGCCTCCTCTAAGCTCATACAACCCTCTCCTCCATGACTACCCTAGCATTTTATCTTGTGCCCTTCCTCCTTTAGTCCTAGAACCCCAGCTTTGTAGCACTGTGCTCCCTCCCTATGCCTCACCAATCACCTTCCCTCAGCAGGTGCCTTCTCTTACTGTTTCCCCAGAAGCTTTTCTCCCCATTTCAAGGCCATTCAACATGCCTCCATTCCAATGTTCCATGTATCACTGTCCTTCATTGTCCTGTTCCTTTATCCCTGTTCCCCACTCGCCCTTCCTACATGCTCTCTCATTCCCAAGCTCTCCCCTACATTAATTCCCCTATGATTTAATTCAGCCTCAAAAGAAGCTCAGGCTGGACTCAGTAGCTGGGTAATTTATAGCTGATGATGTTTAAAACCACTTTTAAACACTGCTCTATGTTTCTGTGAAGGTAGCTCCAGCTGTACATGGTCTGGGCTGTAACCAGCCATAAAAGAATGTTTTAAAAAAGTTAAGATTGTTAAACTAGATCCATTTTAATAGTGTTTGAAGGTAAAAACCCATTCTGCAGGCACTCTATTAATGAAGTCACTGGTGTTACTCCAAATTCATAACATTGACTCAGAATCTGGCCCACAGACTTCAGTTCAAGGTTGGTTTCTAACATATATTTGTATGTGCCAGAAATGGCCATTGAAAAACAACCGCTGCATTGTTGATCAGCCACTGCCTATAGGCAGCAAATAGGCAGCTGTATGGAACAAAATGAACCTACAGTAACAATGTGCAATCTGCTTTCTGCAGTACTGCCATAAAACCCCTTTGCACGTACAATAAAAAAATGACTAGTGGAGCTGGGGGAGAGCACTCCACGCATATTACTTCAGGTTCTTAAAAGTTCTCTGAAACACTGAAAACGAAAGAAGAAAGACCAGTCTTCTCTTCCTGTGCACTGGTTAATTAAGATGAGCTCTGTTTGGATCAAGCTGCGAAATTCAGATAAATAGATCCAGCAAGATGATCAGGACAAACAGATCTGTTACACGCATGTTCAAGCACTATGAGCTAGCTGGCAGTTAAGAAGGTGAAGCTGCAGCAGCAGAGAACATTCACAAACTTGTCAAATGTGGGTGCTTAAAGCGAGACAGCAAAACATATAAATAAAAATGGCCTGAATTCCAGAGGTGCTGAATAGCTATAGCCCCAACTGATGCTTAGGACATCTACAGGACACTCTAAATCAGGGGTACTCAAATGGCGGCCCGCGGTCCACAACCCGGACCGCAAAGACATTTCTGGTGGACCGCCCCCCGTGCAGGGAAGGCTGCCGGCCGTGCAGGGCCGGCAGCCAGAGGCCCTGCTCACAGCTCCTCTGGGGCAGGGAGTTGTTAAAACTCCCACCCAGAGAAGCTCTAATGGAGCATGCCCAGAACATCTGAGCATGCTCCGTTAGTGCTTCTCTGCCCCAGGAGCTGTGAGGGCCATGCAGGGTAAGCAGGGGAGGGGGGGGCCTGCAGGATCGGGCCCGGGGGGCGGGGGCCCACGCAGTGAGCAACAGGAGTTGCTCAGCTGCCAGTGGGTCTTAAAGGGAACATTGGCAACAGCAATGTTGCCTCTAAGGGGAGAGGGCAGCTGAGCAACTCCAGTTGCTCGCGGCATTACCCCCCACTCCCGCTAGCCCCCTCTGCTCGTGGCATTACCCCCCACTCCCACTAGCCCCCTCCACTCGCGGCATTACCCCCCACTCCCGCTAGTGGCATCACCCCCCTGCTCCCAGTAGCCCCCCTCCGCTCACGGCATCACCCCCCCTGCTCCTGCTAGCCCCCACGTTCCCGGACCACACACCCCCTGCTCACGGCATCACCCCACCCCACCCCCGCTCCCAGCAGTAGGCCTACCCTAGTTGCCTGTGGACCCCGATGAATGGTGGAAGGCTGAATGTGGACCAGCTCGCAAAAAGTTTGAGTACCCCTGCTCTAAATGCTTAACTACAAATTTGAAGAACCTAATTTAACCTACATGGCCTACAGCTCAGCCACCTCAAAGCGAGTCCCTTCTCTTCTGAGCCACAATCCCATTGGCTTTGGGCTGGGATTTACAATTTAACCATCCCAAAGAAGAGGCATCAGCGAGCCAAGAGCAGGCTGTTTCTGGGAACTGTCCTTCCCCCAGGCCCCAGAGTAGAAAAGTTAATGGCCACCTAGAAATGGGTCACTTGGGTCCACTTGGGCTTCATCCAGCTGGTTTTGCTGATTTATTATGGCCATGCAGGTTCCCAGGTGGCTGAAGCGGCCATATCTGCTACTCCATTTCCCCTGGGTCTCTTAGGCTATGTCTACACTAGTAAATTAGTCCAGGTTAAGAAGGCTTAATTCAGAATAATTTGGTCCCTGTCTACAAGAGGCTTTGCCTAGTTCAAACTAAAAACTCTTTTAGTTCAGACTAAGCACTTAGTTTGAATTTTAGTTCAAACTAGTGTAATGTAACCATGCTAGATGGAACTAAATAAATTGGAACTGAGCAGTTAGTTCAAACTAGTCACATTTTTTAGTTCAATCTAACCTTTAGTTCGAACTAGTCACACTTCTTCAGTTTGAACTAAAAAGTTAGTTTGAACTTCAAAAACATGGCCAGCTAGAACTTAAAAGCTGTGGTTAGTTCCAACTAGCCCAGAACTGCTTAGTTTGGACTAAGCAAGTCCAAACTAAGCTTTCAGATGTAGACATAGCCTTGGCTTCCTCGTGGAGATTGCTGATGAGTCTGGGAAGCTGAGCAGCAGATACAACCCTCTCAGCTGCCTGGGAACCTGCATAGCATATAATAAATAAGCTTGGCTCAGTGGAGGGACAAAGAGCATGAGCGGTGAGGGTCTCAGAGGAAGTGGGGGTGTGGAAGAGAGGAGGGTATGTATCTATTCTCCCATACACCCAGGCCCTTTTAAATTGCTGGGCCCTAGGACAATTGCTCCCCCAGCAGGCTCTCACATCTAGATTTTGCTCCTGCCAGAGATAAGTCTAAGGTAGGCGCCATTCAGAAAGTTAAGATGCACCACTCTGTCCAGGCAGCTCACTAGGTAGTGGTTTCCTCACCAGTAGTCACCACCAGTACTCAGCCAATGTTTTCATCATGTCTTATTTTACAGTTGTGCTGCTCTTGGGTATTTGGTCCCTAGACAGGAAATGATTTTTGCCTGTAATCTAAGCCCTGTTGAGCGATCCAGAGCTATTCAATGATGAGCTGAGCTAGTCAAACATGGAAAGTGCTGTGAAAATTTGCTATTTTTGCCTTTTTTATAAACATTTTTCAATGAGCATTTTATGTCCATAGGGAGAGGGTCAGAAAATAGTAACCATCACTGAGGGCAATTTTCTTGCTATTTCTTGTGATGGTGACTCCCTGTTAATGCTCCTAATAAAATAAAGTCTTCTCAGCAGTAGTGCAGAAGTTGAGCAGCACACTTATAGACCTAATGAAATCCTTTGAGTGGCTTGATTTTTAAAAGACATGTTTCACTAGGCTGCAGTAGCACCAAGAAAGCAGGTAATGCTCCAAGAAAGGACTCTGGCAGCTGCTAAATGAGGAGCTGCAATGGCACTAGATAACTAAGGCCCAAGTCCTGCAAACTCTTAAGCATGTGCAGAACTTTACTCAAAGGAGTAGCCTCTTTGGGTATGTCTACACTGCAACTGGGAGGAAGCCTTGCAGGCCAGGTTAACAGACATACAGTAGTACATTAAAAAGTGCAGTACCTGATGTTGCTGTTCCAGTGGAGACTCAGGCATGGCCACCCAAGAACAGACCCTGGGATCACATGGGCTTGAGCCTGTGCACTAGTGTCCAAACCACAACATCCACATGGCCATTTTTTGCATGTTAGCTCAAGTGGAGTTAACAAAAGTCTTTCCACTTAGGCTGGGAAGTTTGCTCCCAGCTGCTGTGTAGACAACATAGCCATTGAGCTTAATGGGCCTACTCACATCAGCAAAGCTATTCACAAGTGTGTTTGCAAGAGTGCCCCACACCCCACCCCAGGCATCTGCAGTAATCTTCATTCAAGAACAGGCTCCAGCTCTATGATCAAATGGTGACAGGTACTGTCACGTGCACTTATTTAGATGCCTAAATAGAAGATTTAACTGGGTTACTGTAAATCGGGTCACATCGGTCATCTGTGGGCGGCCGGGCGTGGTCCCGGCCGCAGGACACCCACAACCCTCCGAGTCCCTGCCTTCCAGCCCACCACCGGGCGAGGCAGTGTGAGCAGTGAGGGCAAGGCTCAAGGTTGGGGGTTATGTAGTAGTAGGAGTCGAGGGTTTGTGGCAGTAGGGTTCGAGGGGAGGGAGACACAGGCCTGCCCACTCCACTGCATCTCAGCCCAGGGCCCTAGGGGGTGCACGCAGGCCACCCAACAGCTAGTGGTGCACCAGCCAAAACACACTAGCTCCGCGGCGCTGTCCACACCCCTCCCCTGGGCTACTTCCTCCCCTTCCCTACTAAACCCCAGGGTACCTTCCCAGCAGCATACTGGTCAGGCCTTCAGCCTCCATCAGGTGTGGATCTGGGCCTCCAGCCATCTCTTCAGCCAGCAGCAGTTCCTTGAGGTCACAGGTGTTGGGCAGCCCTGGATCGGCCACCTCCTCAGCCACAGGCAGCTCGTCCAGGTCCTGTGAGCCCCGCTCACCTCCTCCCCCTGGCAGATCTTCCGCCAAAGGTAACTCCTCCAGGTCCTCACCGTGCTTGGGCTTGGTGGAGCCATCGGGGTCCTGGTCACACCCTCACTCCTCCAGGTGATGAGATGGAGATGGAGATGGAGATGGAGATGGAGATGGAGATGGAGATGCACCTGCACCTGCCCCATGGCTGCTTGGTCCAGCCCTTTAAATAGTCCTCCCCTCCTTCAGCCCAGGCCCTTTGGTTCTTGGCCCACACTGGGTCCACGCCCTTCCCTGGCCAGCAGGGGGAGGGCGCGAGCTCGGCTCTGGGCTGCACCTTGCTACAGTTACCATGTGGGTACACCAGTCTGCCTATGCAGTTCTGGCTGCAGTTTCAGTGCCTTGTTTGCAAAGGATGGTAACAAGGTTAGGAAAATACGCACTAAGGTATCTATTAATCCAGAGACTCTTTTTTTTTTAATGGGAATAGGCATATGGTAGGTCCAAATAACCTCTGCTGTGGCCCTACAGAGCCTCACCACATCCAGCACCCACACATTGGTTCTGATGTCTATGGAGCCCAGGGGTCAGTCTGGTCAATGCCATTTCTGCTGTTTCTCTCTGAAGCTCATTTAGGCCATGAAAGTTCTGCGACATCTGATTTCTTCTTATTATAAATGACAATATAATTTCTCAACCAAGCAAATGACAAGAAAAAGTCAGTCTCCTTCCCTTAGTCCCCAAACTTGAGCAGCAGCTGGGACTTTGACTTTTCAGGGGAATAAAACACTCTAGTGATTCTTGATGGAGTTAAAACACATTGTAACAGGCAACTCTTCCCAGGGCTAGTTAGCTCATACAGCAGCAGCAGAAAAGTATCATCTTACATTCTAGAAAACTGCCATCCAGTTCAATTATCTGTGCCTGAATTGAAAAATTCCTCTCAGGGATACAGATTGGCCAAGTGGCTCTTAAGAAAAGCCTGTTCAAGGTAAGTCAGATATAGCGTGTTCAAAACCACCACTTGTGAATTGCAAGCAGGTAGTGATTATACCTGAAATCTAATTTTCTTAATACGGCTCAGTAACAGCAAGCCTGCTAAATCCCTGGGTACTAACTCCTGGCCAGCTAGCTCACAATTACAGACCAGGCTGTGAACTCATTGCTACTGAAATCTCTTGCAGCATCTCCAGAGAAAGAATCTTTATATAATAACTTGAAATTTAGAACCAGAGTCACTGAAACTGCTTCACAGTTGTTAAATGGGACTTCATTGGTTTGTGGGCCGAAGCTGAACACATATCTTTGACGTCAGTGTCAGACAGGAGTGAGCCCAATAACTTTCTTCAGTATTTAATAAAGCCTGGATTATAACCCTGCAATCCAGCCATCTGAGTAAAGGTTAGCTTTGCAATATGCACCATGCCAATTTCAGTGGCTTACTCCTTAGGACACCTTCTTTGAGCTACCTCAAGTCTCTCACTTGAGATGGTTAATTTAAATGTCCTAAATCAACACAGATACTGAGGTGTGTCAAACAGGGAGAGGCGTGCCTTGGAATAGCTCGTACCTAAACTATTTAGGCCAACATTTTCAAATTTAATGTCTAGATTTAGGAAATTAATTCCAGGCTTATGAAGACACGTAGATAATTTTCCACAGAAACAGTTTTTCAATGGAAAACTCAGGTTTTCGGCTAATATACTCCGCCCCACCCCCACCCCCACCCCCAAATCGGCTTTTACTGGAAATTGTTGATTTCTTTTTCTTTTTTCTGGTAGAAAGCCAGAACATCTGTAAACTGAAAAGGGAGCACATTCACAAAAGGGAATGGGAGCACAAAGCACTTGAGCTACATCTCCCCCAAAGCACCACTGAGGCATTTCTCAATTAAAATATTAGGGATTTTTATATTTTAAAAAAATCAAAATTTTTAGTGGAAAATTTAGATAAGTTTTTCCCCCTCTTTTTGTTCAAATTTTCCGGGGGGGGGGGGGGATAGTCACTGTCACCGCTCATGTTTAAACAATTAAATAATACTGGCCTGATTTTCAGAAATACCAAGTAGCCATACCTCCTACTGAAAATGGTTCATTTCCATTTTTCAGTGAATTCAGAGACATCAGAATCAGTATATGAATGAGTCAGAAACAGAACTAATTTAATGATATTTGCAGTCAATAAAGTGATCTGGTCTTAAAGCTAAGGCAATAACATGAAAAAGTGTTGCTGAACTCGCATGTGTTGAAGATAGAGTCCCTGGCTATTTCACAGAACTCCACCCACCAAATTTTCCAGTTGTGCTAGCAAATATTAACATTATATTCCACCAGTGAAAGACAAGTTAAAATATAAGAACAACTTCAAGTCATGAGTCCAACCCAATGATTCTATGATTATAAGTCCTCACTTGATGATTGTATCATGAGGTGAGGATCCTGAATTCAGCAGTTTCTGAAACGTAGCTTTGCCAAATTAACGCTTTGTCATAAATCACATCACAGCTCCTGAACTCTTTTCTATTGGTTATTGTGCAACGCATATCATTTGAAGAAGGACGAATGCATCTCATCCCATTGTACTGTAATAGTCTCTTGTTAGTCAAGTCCCTTTAGTCATGCTTTCTGCGTA
Source organism: Podocnemis expansa (assembly GCA_007922195.1). NCBI lineage: Eukaryota > Metazoa > Chordata > Testudines > Podocnemididae > Podocnemis > Podocnemis expansa. Next base: position 5,179,435 of record ML682034.1, read on the forward strand.
AGGAATATTAAAGTTGTCTGATGACAAGTGCCAAAGGGGTAGCCTTGTTAGTTTAGTTCAGCAAAACAAGCAAAGAGTCAGTGGCACTTTTAGGGTATGTCTACACTGGAGGCTCTGTTACGTCGACTTAACAAGGTCAACTTTAAGTTGACTTAAAAGCAACCTTGTTAAGTTGACTTAGAGCATCCACATTCCAAACTCCTGCAGACTGCCCATGACAATGCTTAACTCGACCTTATTAAGTTAAATTGACTTAAGCCAGTGTAGATGGAGCATAGCCCTTAGGTTGACGTGATAAGGTCAACTTAAGGGCTATGCCCCATCTACATTGGCTTAAGTCAATTTAATAAGGTCAATTTAAGCATTAAGTTGACCTTTGAGAAGATGTTATTAAGGCAACTTAAGGAAGCACTTACATCAACTTAATAAGCTTTCAAAGGAGAAAAAATCCCACTTCATGAAATGCTCCCACAAAAGCTGATGCAATAAATAAATTTGGTATTCTTTAACAGTGCCACAGGATTCCTTGCTTGTAAAGTTGTCCGAAACCACCTAAATAAGTAAAACATACATGGATAATGCATTTAGGAATGAATTTGTTATGAAAACCAATATCATCCTCAGACTCTTGGAGATCACATCTTCATTTGCTGAGGTGAGCAATTGTGCCTTTATCATCAGTACATGCGCTGCTGAGATAGAAGGAGTGCTCTTAATGTAAGAATGTGTCTTTTGGAACTTATTCAAAATGTCCTGCTTAAATGGATGTCTGCCTATTTTATTTGTTTTAGGCTCATAAATAAAAGGATTTCAAACCTACTAACTGCATTAAATTTTTTTGAAAAACTGACATCATATGTTTTGCATGTTTATAAAAGCAGAAAATAATTCTTGATTTAACATGCAGCTCTCGGTTTCTAATTCCCCTCTCCTACTTATTTTTATTTCTGGCATTGTTCTTAACATTGATGGAATATCTAAGGCCTTCCCCTTGCTATTTAGTACATGATTAGTAATACCAGACCAAAACCTTAACTGGTGAAAATTAGCAGAGCTCCATTAACTTTAGTCAAGGAACTGGTCCTAAAAGGTGTCACACGATGGACAGCAAGAGAACATAATTCATTTTTTTACTGATGCTGCTAGAGAAGATGCCCTTAAATAGGCTCTGTACAAGCTCAGGCTCTGTTTCCTGTCTTGATCCCTTTAAAAAAATGATAGACATGGACAGATTAATACATGGGCCTATGGGGCCTGTGCCCAGGGGCCCACAAAATGTGGGGGGACCCCCCACCATGTGGTGGTGGCAGGAGGGAGCAGAGCTTTCCTGGGCCAGAGGTTGGGCTCTACATTCCTCTCCCACCCTACCCCTGGCCCATCCCTGGGGGTGGAGCCAGCTGCTCTGCTGTACAGTACAGCACAGCCTCCAGTGGAGGATCCCCATGTGCCCAGGCCGCTCCAGGGGGCCAATCAGCCCAGCTGGGGCCAGCTTGGCTCCAGCCCCTTCCCCTCAATCGCCAGCTCTCCCTCAGAGTGCAGGGCCATAGACTGGAAGGGGGGGGGCTGTGGCCCCAGGCAAGGGTAGGTGGGGCCCTGAGTTGGGCACCAGGTGGACCCCGCCACTGCGGGAGGCCCAGAGGCCCCTAATCCGCCACTGATGATAGATTTCCACGATAGAGCAGAACCAATGAACTTGCCACCAGGGCAAAGGTGCTGATGCGCTTTCTACACTTTAGAGTGGGTTGTGGATCCTTGGTGATGTGCTGTGGGAAGTCTGACATGGGGTTGTGGGTGATGACTGGTGGTGCTCTGTTGTCTTCTTTCTTGGGCTTCTCCTGTGGTGGTTGACTTTGGGGTGCCCACCTGGTTCTGTCGGTCTGTTTCGTCACTTCCACAGGTGGGTACTGTAGTTTTAAGAATGCTTTGACTCTGTCTCTTCAGAACTAAGTAAGGACTTTGGATTTTTTTTCTCATTACAACAGGCGATTGGACTTCATCTTCCTTTGTACACTGTTCCCCAGTGTTTGAATCTTAACAACAAGCAGTTGTGTGGCACTTTAAGACTAACAGATTTATTTTTTGCATGAGCTTTCGTGGGAGAAGATCCCACTTCCTCAGATGCTTCGAAGCATCTGAGGAAGTGGGATCTTCTCCCACG